>JABSTQ010011344.1:0-603617 GCA_013358835.2 Ixodes persulcatus | reverse complement strand
GGCGTCATAGCCGTTGTAGCGGGCGGCATTCTCAGGTGGCGCTGCGAGACGAACTTTCGGGTTTTGGGGCGGCGGGAAACAAGTGAAAGTTGTTTCGGTGCAACTTTCGGTGTTTGCCGCACTATACCAGAACGTTTAGTCGGTCCGGTGCGTCCGCTATGCGTCCGCTGCCAAGAAAAATTCTGGAAACCCCCCCCCCCCCCCCCTTTCCTTTACGGATCTTTCGGTTGTACGAACGTGCGTTGCGAATTAAGCGTGCAATAAATTGGCGCTGTTAATGCGATTTTTTGTACTATTTTCTTCCTAAATGTTCGAACACTTACACTTAGGAACGCACAACAATAAAGGTTTTCGAAATGTTCACCGAAAGTAAATTTGTCTTTAGCTATTTTGTTTTTGTTATTGGCTTTATTAGCCATAGCGCTATTTTACTGCACTTCCCTGTTCAACACAAAAAATTGTGGCGAGTCGTTCTCTCATAGTCATCAGGCTTTAGTTTTTCATCGAAGACTATCTTCAAAAGCATATCTCACGAAATCTTGCTGTCAGCAAAGCACACAGACGCCGGCCAGTTATAGTACGGAAGGTGACTCAAGCGATTCAAGTTCAATGGCCATCTTTCATTGGCCACCTTTCAATGCTGCACAAGTTTGCATTAGAATGCGTTCATGTGGCACAGCTAATAGTCCTGCGGTGATACCAGAATGCCAGAATTTTACGCCAAATGCAAATCGGTGCGCTTAGATATTAAATATATTGCTCTTGCCATTTTACGTACGGCATTCATTGTAAGCGCAGCCGCCCTGCCATGTTTGAAACTGTCCAGTCCACCAGTACCCAGGAATTTCCATGGCTGAGGTGTAGGCACACCTCAGCCAAGGACAGGCTTCCCATGTTCGCTTCATCGACACACCTTGCGACGTTTCGTCGAACAGAACCCTGCTGTCTTCTAAATAAATTTTTTGTGTCGTCTGGTTTACGGCGGTGCAGAGAGGAGGGGGGTCCCGAGGCTTGGGTAAACAGATCTAAGTGAATCAAGCTCGAGCCAGCTGCTGTGAGAGTTCGTTTAAACAAGTATACGTTGTCGACTAAACGGTTCAAGGAGCAGGTGTCCACGAAACGACAGTGTCGTTGTCGAAACGTGTTCGTATGAAATGTTATCAACGAAATGTAATTCCACGAAACAACACGCGCCCACCGTCAATGATATCTACACAATAACAACACATTATGCGCAGAATCGGTGCACACATTAGACTGTATAATTACATGGTTTAAACACCGCAATGTAATTTGGGGGACGGGGGGAATACATCACTGTACTACGCCTTTGCACTGTAGCATGTATTGTAGTGTGTACACAAAATTTTTGAAATGTCTAGGGGTGATGATCGCCTCCCCCAGGCCGGCCAGGCCCTTGTTCCGACGCCACTGGTAACGCCGAGATCATCGCTGAAACATAAGCTTTCTAATCGGAGCCACATGGGAAGGCCAGAGCCACCATGGACAACACTGCCGACGTCCCAACGAACTCTGGTTAAAGCAGTGCTTAAAATCTCCCGTAAGTTGAGGGGGGTCCCTAAAAGGAGGTAGGGGGGGGGGGGGGGGGGTTCTGACGAGATGCACATAAAATAAACCTCGCTGCTGACTCTACCCACGCTGTACCTGCAACATTCAAATTGCTAATCCCCAAATGTCACATCCCTGAAAACAAGCTATTTTATTGTAAGATATGATTTTGCTTTTACTAATGCTGGGGCTGTGTGTGTGTGTGTGGGGGGGGGGGGGGTGGGGAGGGAAGGGAAGGGGGGGTCTCACACTATCCTTTAAAATCAGTGGGGGGTCCGAGAGCCCCTGAGACCCCCCATACTTTATGCCCTGGGTTGAAGGAGTAGATTCGGTCGCCCCATCAAGCAACCAGCAAACTTGGAAGACTGTGTTGACCATTAACCAATAACGGGGAAATTGATATGTATCGCGACGCAAGTCAGCAAAGCTCTTCCCCACCAAGTGAGGCCAGCAAGTCAGGCGTGTGGGTCAAAATAAAGTGCGTTTGAAATAAAGAAGACGAAGCTTGGTGTGAGCACTAAGCACGTGCTCGCGTGAGATCCATTCAGCACTTTATGTGCTTTTAAAGAAATAACGTATCAGTTAGCGACGATGCTGTGTACCTTGTCGGCGATAATTATTTCGGTTGATTGGTAGAAGATGTCTAGAAAGAGAAAAAAAACTTTAAAGTATCAAAATGTAAATAGGTTTGAGTAGGTGGCGCAAGCTACCACCTAATACAAAGGTTCTTGACATTTATTCATTTCTCTATCCAAATTGAATATATTTTCAAAGCCAGCCAGAAGCCAAGTCAACAAGCATTGTCTACTCGTACATCTCGAAGGCTTTGTCTGAGTTTTTCAGTGGTGTCAACGTTGGTCCGGTCGGTATGACTTCGTTACAGCGTTACTGTGAGTTCACACCACGCGGAACGTGCTTTTGCCGTTTTACCTCACCGTCTCGCCGTACGCTGCGTGCACTGCTCTTCTAGAGACACAATGCCTCGTAGGAAGCACTATAAGGAATATCTTTGGGACGGGAGCTGCGAGATGCCGGGCCGCACAAAGCGCAGGCTATCTTCGAGGACTGCAGCAGAAGGCGTCGCTGGTGCCAGTGCCCCTGCGTCTGACCCACACCCTTCTCAGATCGACGACGACATAGGGTCGACAAGCGACGTCGACTGCCTGCTCGGAGGAAGCAACGCGGGGCAGACAGGGGTGTCAAACGACGACGGTAGCCCGCATTCACCTAGTGACGCAAGCAACGTTACTTTGGACGCAAGGCAGAGGATGTCACCATGCGGTGACCCGCTCGCAAGTTCTTCGGAGAGCGACGACGCAGATACGTCAAGCGACAGCGAGAACGGAAGTCAGAGGACTGCCGCAGCACCGCCGGAAGTCAACGAACTGGTACATATAACTCAGTTTCACATCAAATACTTTAACCACTCATATGCTCCGCACGAGCTCGCCGTCTAATTAAGGTTCTTGTGCCATAAAATTAGTACTTTTCGGTTTCGCGTGTCCTTGCGTAGTGCTTCTCGGTGCCGCAAATCGTTATGTAGTCATGAGGCATAATTGTTTTCGTGGTTTTATAGTACTAAAAATGGAATTGACTGTACCTTCCTACAATCTTACATTAGCAAAAGGTGCTCCAGAATTTGAGTGAATTCCTAAATGTGCTTTGATGAAACATGACAGTATGTACAGTAAACATTATGATTGACGCTTTAGGTGGTTTTCGAGCAGGCTCGTGTAACTATCATTTCAGCTTGCTGCTTGCAGCATTGTAAGGCCAGCTGCTACTGCCCTCTGCCTTTATAAAAAATAGTGGAGAAAGAATTTAGGCAAGTTGTCCTTCAACAGATGGTTTCGATCAGATGCTTCGTCCAGGTACAGTCGGCCACAAAAGTTTGCGGACGAGGCGAGCTGTGGCCGAGCTGCATTACTGCGCTACCTTGCGGCTTGGCACCTGTGTTCGAGACCCGTAGTGCGCACATGCACGTCCTTTGGTGCTCGCAGGCATGTTAACTTTCCTGCTTCCACCCGACACCTTCTTACTCACGAGTACGTTGCCGGGCGCTGCTTCGGTAGCCTCCATTGACAGCCGTGCCGCAGCTGTACCTTGGTGCCGCAATAAGGGGCAGAAGCCGAGATATCAACTCTATCTCCAGCCGCCAGGCATGGTATCATTTTTTCAGCTCAGTGGCCAGGAAAACAGCCTGTCGACCAGTCGGTGACAGCAATTAATTCAGAAAGCGTAATTTGCTATATATTGCACACATTATTAAATAAAATATTAAAACAAATTGAAAAAAAACTCTTATAAAAAATAAAATAAAAATCAAGATGACTGTATTTTTGGTTGCTGAGCTGGGACAACCGAAACCATGCCTGGCGGCTGGAGATAGAGTTGATATCTAGGCTTCCACCCCTCCTTGCGGCACTGGGATACAGCTCTGCCACGGCTGCCAACGGAGTCTTCTGAAGTGGCGAAGGCGTCGGCTGGAAGCAGGAGAGTTAACATGCCTGTGAGTGCCAAAGCACGCGCATGCGCGCACTACAGGTCTCAAACACAGGTATTGCGCCGCAAGGTAGCGGAGTAATGCTCCTCGGCCACAGCTCGCCTGGTTCGTAATCTTTTGTGGTCGACTGTACCTGGACCAACATCTGATGGAAACGATCAGTAGGTCATGTTTTTATTTTTGTGTATCGTCTTGCATGTATTGCAGAAAAGAAATGTTATGTGGTATTCTTGTTATTTATTATGTATACAGGGTGTTTCACAAAGAGTGGGCAAATTCGATATTGCAAAAACTGCGTCGCAACAAAAAAACTTGGTCCTAGGTCAGGGGCCCATTTAGGAAAATTAGTAAAGTTTGGGATAATTATGTTAAATATTTTTGCATAATTAATTTTTTTTAAATTGTGTTTAAGGGCATAGTTGCAATTAGAAAATTGCTGAGCATCATCGAAAAACACTAAATCAATAAATTGCAGAATGATAGAAGGCATGCGCAGCATTTTACGGCTTTCTGAAAAACCGCAAACCTTCGACGGGTTTTTAAGTTTCAGTTTGCAATCGGGGCGCTTCTCGGCCCCGACAACACCGCGCCCCATGGAGAAATAGTGCAACCAGCCTCTGCTGCGTTGCGCGAGGACAGCGCTGCAGAGCTTGGTTGCACTATTTCTCCACAGGGCGCGTTTGGGAAGTCAGCTTGTCGGCGAAAAAGTTCCAGCAGAGAGGCCGCCGGGCGGAGCTAAAAAAAGGGAAAAACCGAGTAATCTGGGGTGCATTTGAAATGCGTCCCCAGTCATATTTTTGGGTTCTGTCGTTGATGAAGCCATGTTTTGCATTTCACCGACACCAAAGACTATGCTAATGAAGAATCACTTACGTGCAAATGAATATGGAAAATGGCAAAAAGTATCACGCAAGGGTGGAACTGACACCAGGTGCACGGACCCCGTAGAGTACAAGGAGATATAGCAGAAATGAATTAGTTCTCAATTTCTAGATAATATTGTGTTTAGTAATTCTTCGTTTTTGTTCTAGGATGGAAAGCTCTACCCTGATTGTAAGATCACCCAAGGGGAAAGCCTCCTGCTCGTCATGGGGCACAGTCGGCGCCACCACAATACAATAGAGGCAACAGAGAGCTTGCTTCAAGTGATTGAAGCTCATTTGCCTTCAGAGACAGTATTCCCCATGTCAAAGTACCTTTTTTTAAGCAGGTTTCTGGCTGCAAAAGGTTAGCCTCAATGCATTTTTATTGCCCGGAAACTATGCTTTACCTAGGAGTTGCCAAAGACGATGAAGTTGACATTCTGTGTCCTGACTGTCAGAGCAGTCACGCAATTTCTGCTCTGACAAAAAGTGCCTGCTACTTTATTATGCTCAACATTGAAGCGCAGTGCCGTGACATCTTGGAGGATGAAAATAGCTTGATATCATTGAAGCCAAAAAGGGTGTCGCTTGATGTTGGGGACATCACATTAAGCAAGGCATACAATGAGCTGCCCCTGACATCAAGCGACATCAGTGTCACCTGGAACACTGATGGTGTCCCTCTGTTTGAGTCCTCGAAGTTTTGCATTTGGCCTTCGCAGCTGCAAATTAATGAGCTCCCCCAGAAAGAACGAGCTAGCTCTATCTTGCTAGCTGGTCTTTGGTTTGGGCCTCAAAAGCCAAACATGAACTGCTTTTTGAAATCCTTTGTGGAGGACATGAATCGCCTGTCATCGGCAGGATTTGCATGGACGGACCCAAGTGGTAACACCAGGCACACCCGTGCTGTTCCCTGGACCATGTTCAGTCGACACTGTGGCTATGGCCATGGTGAAGAACATGACCCAGTTCAATGGAGCGCATGGGTGTGCCTGGTGCGAGCACATGGGTGAGGTCGTCATGAAAGGTAAAGGCCACTGTCGCGTTTATCCCACAGATTCGATCGAGACACCGAGAACGCATGCCTCCTTTGAGAAGGATGCTGCGAAAGCAGATAGGAACTCGGAGCCTAGCCACGGCGTAAAAGGACTGTCTGTCCTGCTGTTACTTTCTTTTTTCAAATTTCCCTCTTTTTTGTAGTTGACTACATGCATGCTGTGTGCTCGGGGTTCGTAAAGTACACAGCATGCATGTGGTTTGACAGCAAGACAGCTTTTCCTTTCAGCTTAGGAGGGAAGATCGCTCAAATAGATGGCAGGTTGTTGAGCCTCAAAACAATACAGGAAATGTCCTGGCTCCCTCGTTCTGTGATGCACAGAAAGTACTGGAAATCGTCTGAGTGGCGCAACTGGCTTTTTTTTTTTTCTCCGGTTGTGCTCAGAGGACTCCTTCCGTCCGAATACTACAAAAACTGGATGAAGTTCGTGCATTTGATGCCTTTGTTTTTTGTTAGAATCTGTTCCTTTAGACGAACTTCGGAAAGTTGGAAAGTGCATGCGAGCCTTTCTAAGGGAGTATGAAGAACTGTATGGGACACAACACATAACATATAATGCACACCTCCTCCTTCACCTTGCAGACTGTGAAGGAAGGGGGGCCACTGTGGAATTATTCGGCATACCCTTTTGAAAGTATGAATGGTCAGATTGTGCAGTTTGTGAACGGTACTAGGTATGCCCAGTGGCAGATTGTCGACAAGTTCCTTATTCTCTCTGCTCTGCCCAGACTCTGTGGTCGTGGCACCTTTTTTTCTGAGC
Source organism: Ixodes persulcatus (assembly GCA_013358835.2). NCBI lineage: Eukaryota > Metazoa > Arthropoda > Arachnida > Ixodida > Ixodidae > Ixodes > Ixodes persulcatus. Next base: position 596,865 of record JABSTQ010011344.1, on the reverse strand, counting down.
CATCGATTCGGAGCCTAATAACATCATTGATCAAGAGGTACAAGTTGAGGAAGTTTGCTGCATGCCTTTCAGGTTGCGTTTTCTATGGGAAAGCTGTGGTGTCGCCTAAAGGCATCTCATATAGTAAAGTTAGAATCAACGGAGTCTTATTTTGTGTTAGCAGGCTTGATAAGTCTCGCCGTCTTAACTCCTATGTTGAAGCAGTTTGCGATGATGGAAACATTGTTTTTGGAAGGGTGGTGTCCATCTTGTCGAGAACACGGGAGGACTCTGGTTCTGGTCATTGTCAGAACTCCGTATCTTTTTGCATTCAAGAATTGACATGCCGGTCTGTGCCTCTAGATCTCTCCGCTTCCCGTATTGTGGCCAGAAGCTTTTCCTGCGTAGAACTCTCTGACCGTGTAAAAACGGTAAATGCATTTCAGGCTACAAAGTGTGTCGCCCTGAAGGTAGACGAAAGCCTCTTCCTCTGTCCTGCTGATGAAACCTACATGTTTGAGGCTGCCTAAACAACATATTTTATAACATAACATACATAGTTCATAGTATAGTACAAATGATCCTTCAACATAATGCCTCGCGCGTCTGCAGGCAAGCGCACCCGTGGCCGAATGGTTATCGTCCTTGGCTCCTACGCAAAGGGCTTGCAGTTCGATGCCTCGGAGCGGACGCGTCTTTTTGTGATTTCTGTGTATGTCGCATTCTGGTGAATTCGAGAACATTGTTCTTTATTCTAGGTCCGAATGTTATTTGTGTTGAACCTTCTATGCCGATTATTCCAAAAGCCCACGCGTGCGCATAAGGGGCTTCGCCTGACGAGCCAAATTCAGCCTCTCTCCGGCATTCGATTCTGCTGTTTCGTTACCATCGACGCCTGCGACGCTAGCCTTTTCTATTTTGTTTTAGGCACACGTTTGCCCATTAAAAGTTTAGTTTGCTTCAGTTTTTATCTACTCATCAATTATCATTCGTGACGTTTTGGCTTGCTTGCAGATGCGCATGGCCATGACATACATAGTTCATAGTATAGTAGAAATGATCCTTCACCATCACAGAAGTTTTTCTTTAGTTATGAAATGCACAATTCAGGATACCTGGATTATGGGTTGCACTTCATGTGCTCCGAGCGGCGGTGCGTTAACACACTCACCGATCCCACGTGTTTTGCTGAAAGCATGTGCTCCGAGCTGCAGTGCGTTAACACACGGTCATCGATCCACCCTGTTTGGCTGAAGGAGTCCCCACCCCTGCCCGTTTCGATCTGGATGAGCATCGTACCGGCGTGCGGTCGTGTATCACTACTGCGTGGTGCACGTTAAAGACCCCAGGCTAGCGGTTGTACTGCACTGGCTAAATTGCTCATCTACAGCTGGGAGACTCGTCGCCCGTTGAGGCAGACCAAGTTCTAGGCTGTATAAACATACACACAACCCAATTTTTTGTTTAGTTTCTTCCGAGCGGTGGTGCGTTAACACGCTCGGTCAGCGATTCCCCCAGTTTTGCATAAAAAATCGTGTGACGGCTCGAACTGTAAGAATACAGGATGTCAACTTCGTCGTCTTTGGCAACTTCCAGGTTTTTCTGAGATTTCTATGCAGTGTGGGCTTCATGTTTGTTGCTATGACTGAGGTTTCTTTTCGCATGAAACTCGTAATTCTTTATATTTTTCTAAATTTGTTGCTTTATTCACTCTCTCTTCGCAATTGTTTGTATGAACCCTCTAATGTTTTTTGTTCAGCTCTAATCTTTTCACGTCAATTGTATAGCATGATGGTACCAGCGAATGGGAATATGTAATTGTTTGTTTTTTGCAATTTTTATTGCTGTGTTTATACTATCGTTTGTATTGAATTCTGTTCTGCTCTACTATGTTTATGTCAGTCTTTTTGCATGATGAAACCATTTGATGTGTTAATTAAATCTTGCGGAAAATGTTCTTGAGGGAAGCTTTTGTTCCTGTGGGACCTTTTGTTCTTAATACAAATGTTACTATTGCACATAGGTTTTGTTGTGTTATCTTATTAATGACCATGGAAATTGGTAAAAGGTTAGTGACACACAGTGAGGGATACATATAGAAAATGTCCTGAAGTAGGACACGCTAGCTAGGCATCACCTAGCAGATGTCTCGTCACGGACACCTAGTTCTGACACGAAACCGAACAGCCAAAGTATGCGCTGCGAGGTTTCAAGTGGGAGATTTCACTGATCACAAGTGTGTGTATAACACCCACATACTTGTCTATAGTCGGTGACAGGTCAAGAAGGAAGTGGAAGCTCCTCCCACCTCTTTCCACTTCAGCATAGCAAATGGTGGAGGGGTGACCCCCTCTCCAGCGTTCGCTCTGCTAAAGTGGAAAGAAGTGGGAGGAGCTTCTGACCTCAACCTGTCACCGACTATAGATGACTGCAACAGGACATCTGTCCTTAAAAATATTACACAACAGTTATAAGCATTGGTACAAACATCACGAACGATAACCAAATTAGTATTATTGTAGTTAATTTATCTTTGTCAGCAACATCACTTCAAATTCTAGACAAATATTTGTGTAGTTTATTTAAAATGTTTCAAGTATTAGGTTCACTCGAGATAATTCGGAACCTACTCATAAAGCCTCGATTCAAGTAAACCTCTACTAATTTCACTACCATATATACTTTTGATTAAGGTTGCAAATTATTCAAAATTTAGGTTATCATTTCGTAAAACAATGTTTGATATTTTATTGATTGCAGAGTGAATTAAGTATCAGTAAAACAGTGAATCGATCGGTTATAGACAGTGGAATGAAATATCAGCTTGCATTTTAACATTACGTTTGAGGTAGTCGAACAATATCGTACGGAGAGATGTCCATATATGTGCAAACAAAAATAGTTTGTATGTTCAATCAAAAAAAAATGTTTCGGCTAACGACATGTTTCCTGGGCACGTTCAACTAGCAAGTGTGTTTACTTTCTTTATAACCAAACTATCCGACATTCTTGTACCATTCACCTTCTTGGGGAAACATAATTTCAGTGTTTAATAGTACAATGCTTGAGTTAATTATGCATCACAATGAAAAAACGATGTCGGCGTGGGCACCTTCTGGGTTTTTAGAATTACCAAAACATACACATAATTTTTTGCAATCAATCTAGCTCACCCATCAGTCACAGGATAGAGAGAGAGTAGGATGACCCTAGACATCGCCCAGAACTAGGATGTTCATAGACTCGCCCTAGGATATTTATAGACTCGCCCAACTCTAGAATGTCTCTAGCAGGGTATTAGGAAGGAATAAGAAATGCTTCCGAAGTTAGGAGGTCTATAGAACGTTGACGCGTGATCCTATAGACGTCCTAGTCACCGTTGACGGCAATCAGGAATCACTAAAAAGAAAGTCAACTGCCCATAGAAATCCACCGCCTACCATAGAATTTCCATAGAGGTAATAGAACGGAAGTAGCCAGTCCATAGAACGTCAAGATCAATTTTTTTAAGGGTGATGTCGCCGTCCCCGCCGTTGGCAGGGCTCCGGTGGAACAGGGACCGGTTGTGCCCGCCGCCGTGGAGCCGCAGTCCGCCACAGACTGCGGAAAAAGATGTCCCCCGGCCGAGATGGGAGCGCTTGGGTATCCATGTCGCTGACCGTGCGGCCACGGAAAGGCCAGGGGACGCGGTCGAGTGCCTGGCACGGCTCCGATCGTCTCTGGTCCCCTTAGGACTTTCTGAAGACGTAGAACCGAGGGGGCTCAGTGCCGTCCTGGGAGGTCCAGGTGGCCACAGAGAGCCCGCCGGAATTGCTGTAGGTGGGGCAGGCAAACAGCGTCCGCTCCCCAGGATCCGATTATGTCCGGGGCCGCCACGACGATCCCGGCGACGGTGCCCACGTCGATCTCCAGCCTGGGACACCGGCGACGGCGGCGACCGCTCCATTCTTGGCCCGCCACGGCGATCTTGGCGACGCTGACCCCCGGCCCGAGTGCCCGACGGTAACGGCGAAGACGGCGAAGATGTTGACGACGATGACCCTGCGTGCTTCGTGGTCCGCGACATGGTGGCTTCTGGCCAACCCCTCCAAAGGGACGGGTGGTCTCCAGAGTAACAAAAAGGCCCGCCATCCCTGGCCGCTCCTCTCCGCGAGTATCAGGTGTCACGGAGCGGGCGAGCAAGACCCTGGTCGGCCAGGCTTCAAGTCATTCCAAAGCGGAAACGACGAGCCTGCAGAGCGACGCAAGTCCAACGGGGGAAAAGTTGCTGTCTTCTAACGGGGTCGGCAACCGACAGGAGCCACATAAATCTCTTGGTGGCCCACCGTCAGGCGAGCAACATGGCAAAGCTAGGCCATGCCGCTCGAGCCTCTTTTCGGGCGGCGGAGAGCAAAGGCGACGAAAAGGCGCTTCGAGAGTTGAGAGGACAAGCTTCACCAAAAGGGGAAAGCACTTCCACCTGACACACCCGTCCCCCCACCAGAGCGGAAGCAGCGGCATTCCAGGCCATTGCCGCGCGCCTGCATGATGGACCTTGCGCAAAAGTGGCTCAGACCTGACGGCACCCCCAAACACTCCAGGGGTTCGTCTGTCGAGCCGGGAAGAAGTCATTCCGAAAGCGCGAACGACTTGGCTGGGGTCTGTCTTCTACCGCCGACAAGGGAGGGCAGGAGACTCATAAAGAAAAGCCATTTGTTCTTCCCTGTCCACACGCAAAGTAAACCAACTAGGGCCTGCTCTGCGGGGAGTCCAAGGGGGAGAATTTCTGAGAAAAATACAGAGCTCACCCCCCCTGCAGACACGGAAGCTGCCCACATTATCCGGCCTTCTAGCCCCCGGAAAACCGTCCATTGGCAAAAAGCGGCTTGGGCAGACGACATAGCCAGCGCTATGGCCTCAGTCTTACGAAGTTATCCGGACATTAGGACCGAAGACTCCGCAGATTGTAGCGCGGCTGTGGCCCAGAGGGGCCGTCACGGGGACGCCTCGTGCGTGTCTGCTGTCGCATGCGACACGTTTCCTCGGCCGTCTCATCGCTGCTAATGTAGGGTTTGAGATCGCCGACGTGCACCGGCCCGCCAACGTGACTGGATTGCAGGTCCCTCAGTCTATACACGAGAGGAGAAACAGATTCTTTCATTCGGTAGGGGCCCGACCATTTCAGTGCCAGCGCAGCAGAAAAGGCTTTGCTAGCGTCGCTCAAGACGTGCGTTCGTCTTAACATCAGATCGCCCACTTGATAGCGGACATCTCGGTGTGAACGGTCGTACTGAGCCCTCTGACTGGCTCTGGCTGCGCACAGATTTTGGCGAGCTTTCGACAGGGCCGCCTCCATCCGCGTTTGCAACCGCCGGGCGTAGTCAGCATAGGCTGGCTGCGCTCCGCCCCGTCGCCTGTAGCCGCCAAGTCCCGATCCATGGGGTTCGGCAGCTCCCTCCCAAAATTGTGGACCGCAGGGCTGAAACCTGTCGATCTGTTCACCGTGGAGCGGAGTGCAAACCCGATTTGGGGTAGATAAGCATCCCAATCTCGGTGTTGTTCCACATACGCTGCAAGCATAGGCTTCAGGTTGCGATTGACACGTTCGGTGATGTTCGACTGGGGGTGGTACGTCGTCGTCCTTTTATGCTTTATGCCAAGGGCTGCTCAGGAATCGGCGAATACCTTTGCCGTGAAGATGCTGGCGTTGTCGGAAATCAAAGCTTGAGGGTATCCGAAACGGGAAAACACCTCCATCAGCTTGTCCAGCACTGTCCGGGCCGTCAGTTTACGCAGAGGAAAAAGCTCTACCCATTTACAGAAGTGGTCGGTGACGACCAGCAAAACTGGTGTCCTTTAGGACTCTTAGGAAAGGGTCCGACCAGATCGCACGCCACCAGAGACCAGGATTGCTGGCTTTGAGCTGGCTGCACTAGGCCAGGGGGTTTGCCGCCTCGTGGCTTGAGGCTCTGGCACAGGTGGCGAACTCGCAAACTGAAGTACGTCGCGCTTTGCTGTGTCACTTCGCCAGGTGGCGAAGTGACACAACTTGAAATAAGTCTTGGGGCCGCTCGCGTGCCCTGCCAGGGGCGTGTAGGGATAAAAGCGCAAAAGTGCGCCCTTAAGACTGCAGGGTACGACCACTTTAAACGCATTAGTGTCGTTCTCGGATGGTATGTACCGCAGCAGGAGTCCGTCAGCGTCAAGCAGATATGAATCCAACGCACCAACTGCAATACCAGCAGTTTCTCGGTGCTCGGCGTTTTCCACAGCATTACCAGCTGCTATTCGCCCGACGGCCGCGCCGTCCGACTCCGCGGAGTCCAGCTCTTTCTTGAGCTCGTCGATCATCTCTCGACACAAAGGATCACCCTGCTGAGCTTTGAGAAGCTCTTCTCTGCTGAACGCAATCCCCACCGAACTAATCAGGTTCAGGCGGTTCACGATTTTGTCCGAGGAATGTGGCGGAATCGCCTCCTTTTGGGACTGGCTTTCGGCTTCACGCGGCGCCAACGGCGCTATGTGCTGAGCCGGGGCGTCGGACGCGGGAGGGTTCGGGCAAGAAACGGGGGCGCGCGACAAGGCGTCCGCCACGACATTCGAGTTCCCCTTCCTGTAGCGCACCACATAGGTATAGCGCTGCAACGTCAAGGCCCACCTTGCTAGGCGACCAGAGGGTTCGCGAAGCCTTTGCAACCACACAAGTGCCATATGGTCTGTTTCTACCACAAAGGTGGTTCCATCGACAAACATGTCGAACTTGGACAGGGCTGAAAATGATCACCAGGCACGCCTTCTCCATGGTGCTGTAGTTGACCTCCGCCGGCGTCAACGATCGACTGCAAAGGCCACCGGTCGGAGCTCGGCTTCTTGTTCCTGGAGCAAAACTGCCCCGAGACCCAGATTGCTGGCGTCTGTCTGAATCACGAACGGCCGGTTCAGGTCGGGCAGCCTTAAGTTGGCTGTGTCAACCTGAGCGTTAAAAAGACGAATAAAAGCCGCCTCCTGCTCGGGACCCCAACTCCATCTCTCAGACTTCCGCAACAAACGAGTGAGAGGTGCCTAGAGGGCCGCACATCCCGGAATAAAGTGACGATAAAAATTCATCAGTCCGAAGTAGCGGCGCAAAGAGCTGACTTCAGACGGCCTCTGATACTCCAGAATAGACTCGAGCTTTCCGGGCAGGGCGCAACGCGCCCGTCGTCGATCATGAAACCCAGTAAGGAGATACGGGTCTGAGCGATTTGGGCTTTGTTTGGGTTCAAAGTGATCCCCGCAGCCCGCAGCTTCTCGAGAACATCCTTCAAGTGACGTAAGTGGTCCTCGAAGGTGTCAGAGTACACGACAATGTCGTCTAGGTAAGCCGTTGCATGCGACTATCTGGCATTGCCTAAGACATTGTCCATTAGCCGTTGGAACGTCATAGGAGCTCCGGCTAGGCCAAAGGGCAATCCGAGTAAACTCGAAAAGCCCACGGTGACAAACAAATGCGGTCTTTTCTTCGTCACCGGGTTCCATCCGAACCTGCAGGTACCCTCTGCTGGCGTCGAGCGTAGTGAAATATCTAGCTCCGCCCAGGTTGTATATAATCGAGTCAATGAGTTGGAACGGATAAGCGTCCTTGCGAGTGACCTCATTCAGCTTGCGGTAGTCCACGCACAGGCGCGTGCTGCCGTCCTTTTTCGGAACGAGAACGACGGGGAACCCCCATGGGCTCTCCGACGACCGGACAACGCCGGTGTCAATCATCTCGTCCAAGGCAGCGTCAATGGCCTTTCCGTTTGTCCAAACTCACGGGACGGGGATGGCACTTCCAAGCAAGGGCCTCACCCGTGTCGATCCGATGCCGCACCGAATCGGCGCAGCCCGGACGATCCGTGAACATCGAGTCGTAAGAGTACAACGACGACCGAAGACGAGCCTTGTCGCGCCTCCCCAAACCGCGAGAACCAGCAATTAGCGGGTGGGTGGCGACTCGGGACGCCGCGGCGGCGCTCGCTCCCAAAAGAGGGGTACGCGCGACCGCAGGGTCCACAACCGGTTTCCGGGAAACAGCGTCTCCCGCGTGGCCGAGGTTGTTCCGGCTGCTCAACGGGAAAGAGGCCGGAGCGATGGCGGGGGGTTCGGCAAACGGCTTGACAGAGCCGTAAGCGCCTTCCCGATAGCCAGCGTTGCCGAGATCAATGACTATGCCAGTCTGAGCCAAGAAGTCTCGACCCAAAATTACCGGCCGAGAAAGGCCGGGGAGGTGCACAAAATGGTGTCGCCTCACCCGGTTGTCCCAGCGTACAACCAGCCGCACGGAGTCGCTCGAAAGAGCAGTGCCCCCCGCTGCGAGTCGAAATGCCGTGTCGCACTCTCTCAATCGGACAGAACGGGTCCGGAGGTGCGCCAACACATCCTCACCGAACAACGAAGCACTGGCTCCGGAGTCCAGGAGAGCCTTAAACGTTCGGCCAGCGATCGTCAAGGCCAGGAACGGCGGGGCAGGCGCACCGGACAGACCATCGGCCCGGTACGCCAACGGCGCTAGAGCAGAACCAGGTGCTCCAGCCTTCCGTCGAGCCGCCGGCCTCGTTAGCGGCGGCTTGGCCCGTTTCCCGATGCCTGTGGATTCGTGCAGTTTCGTGCCAAGTGGCCAATGCAGTCACAGCGATAGCATCGAATTTCGGGAGCCAAAGGGTTCCGTCCGGCAGGTCTCGGGGAATTCCTCCTCTCGTTCGGAGCGAAAGGCTCGTTTCGAGGTCGCCTCTCCTCGCGTCTAGGACCAACAACGCGGTCCTGACTGTGCGGGCCCAACTGCGATTTGGCAGCGAATCTTCGCAACCCGTAGGAGTAAGGATCAAGCGTCCGATCAGAAATCTTTCGTGCATCTCGACCCCGGGCGTCGGCATATGCCGTGGAGGACTCGGCCCGGCGGGAATGGGGAGCGACAGTGTCGCCATTCCACGCGCACCGCGGCTCAAGAGATGCCGTTGGTGGGGGTGGGGGCCGGTAGGCTCGAGCCGCAAGAATGTCACCTTGAATGCGGCGAGCCTCGAGTGCCAGGTCATCCAGTGAATGGAAGCGGCTGCGTCGAAGGTAGGCGGAGAAAGTCGGGTGCGCCTGCCGAATGACACGCTCAACCCGTTCCGCATTAGGGGCCGAGGGGTAAGCGAGAAGGAGCAGCTCCTGCATCGCCCTCATGTACTCCAGCAACGATTCGTCTGGGTGCTGTGTACGCCGCTCCAACTCCCGTCTCATGCGCCTTTCGTAGTCAAGGGGGAGAAATTCCTGGCGAAACAGGGCCCGGAATTGATCGAGAGTCAGCGCGTTTTGTCCGCAAAGGCGGAACCACCGCGCAGCTTGGTCAGTCAGTGGGACAGGCAGGACTCGGCCAAGAACCTCTTGATTGACAATTCCCGTGGCCTGCTGGTAAAAGAGCAGGTCCTCGAGAAAGTCGTTCGCGCTTATGGAGTCTCCATAACCCTTGTACTTGGGAATTGGGACTCGCACAGGTGGTCGCAGTGCCCTGGGTGCCTGCAGTACTGACTGCATCGCACCGGTCAAGCTTTCAATGACTCGCGCCGCTTCTTGTAGCAGCACATCATGAGAGCTCCCAGCACCAGCCCCAAGGGAAGCGGCGCTGGACACCGGCGGAGCCCGGGGGCATCTCCAAACAGAGAAGCCTCCAGGTCGCTAACGGGCGACGCGCCAGCTCGGAAGGGAGCGGGGTCGTACGGAGCCGGTGGATGGACATTGTCGGCGGGCAACTCAATCAAGTCGCCGGTAGCATTGACTCCAACCGGGGTCGTGCTTTGCGCGGGCCAGAATGGGATATTGTCTCGCGGCAGAGGAACCGCTTCATGGCCATCGGGCAGCGCGCCATCCCGAATGGGGGAGGCGCCGAACTGCACGGAACTCCGAGCGCCACCACAAAAGAGGGGCGCGCTCGGTCCAGCCGCCGGGTTGCCTCCCATCGGGAAGTGACCGGGCGGTCGCTGACCCTGATAACCGTCTCGGACAGGAGAAGTCGTCATGTGGCTGCCGGGCAGGGCGTTAGCTTGATCAATAGCTACACCCAAATGCCGGTGATCTGCGCCGCCTCCGAGGGGAGTGTCATCAAAGGAGCGGCGTAGGGCTCTGGCCGCAACAGAGAGCCGTCTCGGAAAGGAGAAGTTCTCGTGGGCCTATCAACCGAGGCGCTGTCTCCAATCAGAGGTGCACCTGGCTGGCTCGGCGACAACACACGGCTTGCATAAGAGGCAGCCGGGTCACCGGTGGGTACGAGGGGATCAGAGGTGAGCCCTCTCGTAGCCACTTCAGTCAACGTAATCAGCGACCGAAAATTGGGCTGACTCGTCGACATGGCGTGAAAGGGCAGACAACAGTGCAAGCCTAACGTTCAACGAATGTCACGGCCGCGATAAAGGAAGTCGTGGCCCCACGTTGGGCACCAGAATATGTGGGATGGTCACGGGTGGTGGTAACCGAAGGGTTCAGCGGCGGTCTCTAATCGGGAGACGCCAAGCCTACTCCCACACCCCGCAGCTTTCTCTCGAGAACACCACTACGGGCCGGTCCGAACGTCAGCGGCACAACTGATCGCTTCTCTAAAAAGGAGGAGCACGTACCACAAAAGGACTAGGTCCAACGGTGTTTATTGGAACACCAAAAGACACACTGTCCCAAAACCCCCGCACCGACAAGGTCAGATGAAAGGCTCACCCTGTCGACACCGTCCCGAGAGCGCAGTCCAGAGCGGGCAAAGGAAGACCTTCGCGACACGTCCAATCTCTATCGCATCCGCGGGAGGAGTCCCCCATGTTCCCGAAGTCCGGAAGGAGCGCAGTTCAGAGAGGGCAAAGGAAGACCTTCGCGACACGTCCGATCTCTATCGCATCCGCGGGAGGAGTCCTCCACGTTCCCGAAGTCGGGAACGAGCGCAGTCCAGAGCGGGCAAAGGAAGACTTTCGCGACACGTCCGATCTCTATCGCATCCGCGGGAGGAGTCCCCCACGTTCCCGAAGTCGGGAACGCGCGTCGACCTCCTCCTCCCGCGGGCGTCGTCCTCACCCCAAAACAACCAGGTTCCCGGATGAGCGGGGGGACGGAAAAGGTCCCCCCGGGAGAGAGTGAGGAGGAGAGTCCCCCAAGCCAGGCGGCCCTCCTACGTTTCACGAACAGGTTGGAACTCACGGCAGCCAGGCCGAGTGTTCCGAACCACGGCCGTTATACCGGTTATCGGGGAAGGGCAACCAACGGTCCCCACATCTTTCACCATCCGGGTCAAGGTTATGTTTCAAAGACTGTGGGAATTAAAGATAGGCTGGGACAATAGTCTTCCTGAAGACATACAACAAGAGTGGAACATGTGGTGCAACGAGATTCCACAGCTACAAGTCATATCCATATTTCGATTCTTGTTCGAGGAACTACGAGACACTACGCCGTTCTACGAACTACATGCCTTCACTGACGCTAGTCCGAAGGCTTACGGCGCAGTTGTCTACCTAAGAACATCTGACTCCGAGAACACGGTAGAAATACATCTACTACTTGCAAAGGCGCGAGTAGCACCTCTTAAAAAGCTGACACTCCCTCGCCTAGAGCTGATGGGGGCTCTCATCGGTTCTAGACTACTGCGATATGTAGAAAATACGTTGTTTCTCCCAGACCGCGAAGTATACTTGTGGACAGACTCTACCATAACGTGGAAGTGGATGCAAGGTCAAAGTCACCAGTGGGAGACATTTGTTGCCAATAGAGTGAGGAAGATCCAAAGCAACACGCCTACAGCTCGCTGGAGATTCTGCCCGGGTAAAGAAAACCCAGCAGATTGCCTAACAAGAGGACTCTCCGCGTCAAACCTAGAGTCAAACAGCCTGTGGCGGACTGGTCCTTCTTGGCTCAAGAAACCGTCACCCGAATGGCCACAGACGCATCCCGAACGAGACGACCTAGACGACATGGAAGACAATGACATCAGAACCAATATACTGCGAGTAACAACTACCGTAGACGATCCTGTACTTGACTTGCAACGCTACAGCGAGCTCTCAAGGGTCCTACGCGTCACTGCTTGGATTTACTGTTTTAAAGAAAACACTGGGGCACTGAAGGAATCATCTAACTACCTTTCAACGGCAGAACTCAAAAGGGCGGAACAATACTGGATAAAGGTCACACAAAACAATGAATTCTCGGAAGAACTTCAAAGCATACGAAATGGAAGGCCACTGAACAAGTCATCGAAACTAAAAGGTTTGACACCTTTCATAGATGGCATCGGATTTTTACGCGTAGGCGGTCGTCTCCAACAACTAAACGCATCAGACGACCTTAAACACCCCATCATACTCCCCAACGCACATCGCTTCACCGAGTTGCTTATATACAGCACACATCAGCGGGTGTTTCACGGAGGTGTAGCAGATACTTTAACTGAATTGCGCGAACAGTATTGAACTGTACGCGGAAGACAAGCAGTAAAGAAGTGTCTGCGAAACTGCACCAGGTGTGCAAGGACACACTTAAAGGCCGCATCAGCCCCTATGGCACCACTGCCAAAATAACGCATTGAGGCGACACACCCATTCAACGTCGTGGGCATTGATTTTTCTGGTTCACCTTACACAAAGGAACAAAAGAACGAGAAGTCATATATCGCCATCTTCACATGCGCAGTCACACGAGCAGTTCACCTCGAGCTCACAACGAGCACATTTGCGCAATCCTTCTTGATGGCTCTACGTCGGTCTGTTTCCAGAAGAGGACTGCCAGACGTACTTTATTCAGACAACGCTTTGGCTTTCAAGACACTTGCAAGAGACATATCAGCTGTCTGGGAACTGCTCCGACATCAGGCTGTACAAGACTCATGGCGGCGCCCGGTGACAGCCTGGAAGTGTTGTTCGAACTTGGGACAATCCCGCTGGCTTCCCTGACATTCTGTTATGCTTGAACTATCGCAGCCTTGGAAAAAGGAGTCCCCACTGCCCTCGAAAACGAAAAAGCAAGTTCTGCGAGCGGAGAACCGGATACGCATCATCGAGTGGCGCGAGCAACCACGTGGCCCTCGTCTGCTTTCTCGGCTTCTGATTGGTCAAATGCACCGCAACGCTTCGGAAAGTTGAGCGAGTCTCTACTCCCTTGTGTCGCGCTACCGAGCGTGGCGGGACGGCGCGCGTCGTACCGCAAGGGGCCGCTCCTCGCCGCAAGGACTCCGCAACGCGCTCATACACGTTCTAACGCGAATGTGCGAATATGTGTATGGGCCTTCAGGCCCACGCTGATCATGGGGCTGTTCGGTCGTTCTGGTTCCCCGCCGGAACAATGGCGTCACTACGCCGGCTTGGTGCTTCAGTGGGTCACCCTTGCCGCCACCCGCTCGCGCCTTGAGATCTCCGCACGCTGTCCCGCCGCAACGCTGTTCGCGTTGTCGCTCCTTCGGCGATCGGGAATAGGCACCATCCGGATCACCTGTCGCTCACAGTTCGTGGAGCAGGCCTGCGCTGGCCCAAGATGGCTGCCGTCCTCCACCTGCTTGCCGCCACCGGTCCAGGTCCAGCCGGGATCATGTCGGCTGCTCCAGTAAGGCTCTTGTTGCGCTGGGGAGAGGCGTCAGTTGTCGAAACTGGTCTCCCTGATCGGGGCTGGTGACTTCAATGTCAAAGCAGTGGCAGCAAAGACGATTTGATGGGTTAACTTTACATTTATTAACAAAGGGCCGGCGGACGACACAGCAGTCTTGGGCAGCAACTATAGTCACTGGTAACACGTTACTGGTAAGCAGTCACTTTTTTCAGCAACTTGTAACTGTAACTGGGGAATGCTTAGTGAAAGTAACTTATAACCCTAACAGAGTGACTATTTTTTGAAAGCAACTACAAAGAGTAAAGTCGTTACAGTAACTTTTTAGATTTATGTGCAAAAATATCAAACACGAAAACCAAATGGTCTCGACACTCGTGAGAGAGTTCCAAATCCTGATACGGGAAGGGTACAGCAAAAACAGCTGCAGAAGGGGAGGGTACGGAGGGCATACCCTTCCCTCCATGCCCTCCCCTCCGTACCCTCCCCTCCTTCCCCTCAAGAGCTGCTTTCTAATTCGGAATTACAGAGAATTGGAAACGTCTTTCATTTTTTGACTATTGTAGTCTCCCTGTAGCTATAGCGAAAAAAATATTAAGAAAGTGACACCAGTTATTTTTTATCTGCTTTAAAGTGATGCAAAAGCGAAATTTGAGCGCCTATTTCTTTGTGTAGACGTGTTCTCCTTTAAGACAGCATCTAACAAACAGCAGTTTTTCGTTCGTAAACGCAAAAAAAAAAAACAATTTTAAAACGAATGAAACGATTTCCCAATACAACCTGGTAGCTGGGGAGCCGAACTTCGTAGGAATGTCTCACGTCACGGGCCCATCAGGAGCAAGGCTAAGCCGTGGCGTGTCTGATGGAGGCGCGCGGGAGCGAGTAGCGCTTGGCGCACCTCTCAGTTCTAGTACACCATACCTCGGGTATTCCTACCTGGTGGGACTGTAATGCGTTGACGATAAAGCTGGCGTTGCCCAGTGACGACGATCGTAATTACGGTTTCCTTGGCCGTGTACGGGCTCTTGGCGTTCCGAGCGTGACGTCACGGGCAAATATCCCGAGACGCATTGCGCCGACTCGATGGCTGATTTTGAAGCGCTCGCCAAAATGCGTCGGTTGTAACGAAAAATATAGCATCCTGATGAAAATACAAGCCTGTTCGTGATTACCATTTACGGATATCATGGATCATATTTCACCCATTTTGAGGTGTTGCGGGGATATTTTAAGTTTTGATACTATACCACTTTAATGTCTTTCTTGAGGTTTCGTTAAAACAAATAAACAAGGAAGGGAAAATCTAGTCATGGGCTTTTACTTGTTTGATGCGTCGTCACGGACGCTATTTATGCTATTATGAGTGCAAGCTCGAGCTTGAGCTCGCGCCTCTTTTGCCGTTCTTTTTCTTCATTATAAGAAAAAAAGGTGTAGTCGGGTGTATCAGGCGCACATGCACCCTTTTCCTGAAAAATGCACCCTCCGTTGGTCAGCCAGTGTACTTGTACACCGAAAATGAGCATAATCCTCTCCCTAAAAACCTCTAGGTGTATCAGTGCACCACCACTCTAGCCACGCGCCCCGATCAGCTTGTGCTTGGATTCCACCTTGGGGGTCACTTTTGGTTTGGGCACTCTCTTAGGAAGTATGGAGCTGTTTTGTTCACTCGATATTGACAGTATAGTAGACGCTATGCTTGTTTTAGGCAAATCGGGTCTCCGGGTAGGATCAAATGACTACAGTCTCCAAGCTAGAAATAAGGCAGAGCACGGCACCTGCCTGAAGGCCAAGGCCACGGGTAGCATCCACTGCACTATTAACTTTGGATCAAACTTTCAAGAGGATATAAGGGACGAATCCTCTCGTTGTGTTCATTGTTGGGATAACCCCGAAGATAAGCCTTTGCGAGGGCAGCCTATTTTGGCCTTGGAGGAGCTGCTATTTTCGTATACTCCTCTCTTTTCTTTCTCTCCCTAAGCTGAAAGCGTAGAAGAAGCTGCGCAGTCGCCGGACCAATGAACCGGAGGCTTTTTTATCCCTTGAGTCTGCTGTCTGGGCGCGGGTAATGGCAGGAGCGTGATCATGTGGTAAAGATTTCACGGATGACGCAGTAGCTTTTTCCGATCCCGGAATGTCTGATTCCCGGCCTAGTTTCTTGTGTGCTGTGCTGCGACCAGCGGGGCTGCCGCAGATTTCGTCCGCGACAACGTATTCGAGTGTACCAAGGCTTCCAGTGTTTGAAAAATCCTACGCGTACATCGGCAACAAGCGATTTCTTCAAAAAATCCCAACGAATTCATGTGATGCGTTTAGTGTTCGGTTTGGCAAATTACTTCTTCTGCCACATCGTACTGAATCTTCCCAGAACCCTCTCTTTTCGTGTTTGTGTTTGTGTGGTTGTTCTGCAGTGCCCGTGTCGACATATATCTCGGATTCCATATTTCAAGTCCGGTATTTCCATCGTAAGTGCGCTGCAATTTACTCCATTGCAGCAATTGACCGTTTTGTTCCGGATTACGCCTAAAATTAGGCAGTGTCTATTTCCTAGCAGCCGGGAGAATAATTTCCCCAAAATTCTATCGGCAGTCGCCTGCCATTAGCTGTCTACAATCATGTGATTACTGCAGGTAGAATACTGACTTTCTTATTCGCCCGGCGTATTGTGAAATCGCGTTTTATGGAAACCTTTTCGTTGAAACACGTTTTGTAAACACGTTTCGTCGACACTAACGTTTTATCGTCGCTCGTTACGCGAAATGCACGCTGTAAGGACACTTCGTCGCGCGTGTGTCTCTGAGGCGCGTGCTGACCGGCCCAGCCCGCCCGTTCACGTCGCTTCGTGGCGAGAGTTTGCGGCGGCTCATTACAAATATTTAACCCTACCTGTGCCACCCATACAGGTCCTATAGCGCATATAGACTGGAACGGCTAATTAAAAAGAAAGAGAAGCTAATATAGGAAAGCTAATCTGAGCTGTCTATGAAACATCGCTTGTCGATAAACGTCGTTCGATGAAGTGATTGTATCGCCAATGAGTGGCGACTGCCAGCTGAATTTCGGGTAAATAATTCTGCCGGCTGCTGGGAGAATAGACACTACCTAAGAATCACCCCGGTTCTTGTTTGCTCAGTAATCTTCTCAGTTGTGTAACAACATCGTTGTAAGTACATCTTCACATATCACGGATTGCTTGCACGTTTGAACTTGTTTACGAAATAGGCTGTCTAATAAACTTCTAGGAGACTTGAGAACAATCCCTTGTGTCTGTTTACCTGCCTTTTTGCAACCACCTGGGCGCGTACATTTTTTACAGGTTTCCTTCAGGTGGGTGCACAAAGAGGTGTAATGGTACAACATTGAATGAGGTGTGTAAACACTTCCTCCAACAGCCTCTGATATTACAAGCGATTTAATCTGAACAGCTCGTCATAGCGGTTGCACAATCAGTCCAGAGCAAAACAAAAAAAATTGGGTTGCGTGCCCGGGCCTTGGATGGCACAAGATCTTCATCTTCCTCGTTGGTCTTCTATTTCAGTCGCGAGATGCTGTTATGTTTAACAGGTTGAAGTAACCTTCCCGGGTTTCGGCACCATCAAGTTCCTGTAAAAACTTCCTCCAACAGCCTCTGATATTACAAGCGATTTAATCTGAACAGCTCGTCATAGCGGTTGCACGATCAGTCCAGAGAAAAAAAAAATGGGTTGCGTGCCCGGGCCTTGGATGGCACGAGATCTTCCTTTTCATCGTTGGTCTTCTATTTCAGTCGCGAGATGCTGTTATGTTTAACAGTCTCCCACCGCGGACTTGTTGCAGACCTTCCGTGGGTAAAGAAGTTGTACTGGTCTCCTAAACGTTCGTCCGTCCGCCAGTCGCACTTCACACGAGCGAATGATATTGTCTCGTCCAGGGTGCACTTCTGTTATTCGTCCTACGTACCTTCCACCTTGCTCTTGGTCGTCTCGCATCGTGAATAATCACCACGTCCCCGACAGCAATAGGCGTTGTGTTCTTGGGCGGAGTGTGGTGGGCAGAGTGAAGTTGTAAGAAATACTCCTTCATCCACCTCTTTCAAAACTGCTGTGAAATTAGTTAGTTCTCAGTAGCTCCATCGCCGTCTTTGTTCACGCGATGTCTGCGGGGTGCAGCTCATTTTCTTCATTGTCGGTAACGACAGAAGGCGTTTTCCTACCAGAAAATGTGCAGGTGTTAGAATTGTTGGTTCCAGTTGATCTGAGTAAAGAAATGTTAAAGGACGGGAGTTCACGACGGCTTCTACTTCCTGTAATACCGTTGACAACTCTTCAAAATTAAGATAGCTTCGTGCTAGAACCTTCCTGGGGGAGGCCTTCAATGTCCGTATCATTCTCTCCCACAAACCTCCCCACCATGCAGCTCTTTCGGAGCTAAATTTCCATGTGATGTGATGGTGGGCGACATAGGAATTCGCAAAAATTTAACTTTGATGCTTGGAACAAACTTGAGTGGAACTGTGATTCAAAAAGAAAATTCTTAAAATGAGACACTTATCCCAGTCTTGACCTGAATTGCTTCCACACCTACTAGTCTGACATTTTAAAAGGGTCTGCGGAGCATGCTGTCAGTTCTCAATCGCGCTCGGTTTTGTTGGGCAGGGAAATGGCGAGAAAGCTGTTGGCACTGCATTCCATTATGGTGCACTTGGTGCACGTTTGTTGCTTTGCCGTGAGAACCTACACATTTGCCACGCCGTGCAAAATTTGAATTCCAAATGTAGCATCGGGTTCAAATGAAATGCGAAAGTGACGGAACTTCCGAGTCCACTACCGGCGCAGCTTTCAAGTTTGAGCTGTGCTTGGCGAGGATCAAAAGCATCGGCGTAGGACGCGCAACCTCTCAGCGCCCTACTCCAATGTGTTTGAACCTCGCCAATCACAACCCAAGCTTGGAAGCTGCGCGGGTAGTCTGCTCGAAGTTCCGTCACTGTTCGTATTTCATTCGAACACGATAAGGCGTACCTGAAATTGGGCACACACACGTAGTTTCGGCAAAAAATTTACGTGTATTGTTTTCGGAAGCTGAATTAGGAGGTAGAGAAATTTTAACGACAAAGCCAAATCAAAGTCCTTGTATTTTAATATACTCTATACCAACCTTATTTGTCGTCTACACACTTGTTTATGAGCTCGCACACGAGCGGTTTGCTGAACGCAAAAACGATAAAAGCCAATAGAGTAGGCTGGTGATGAGCAAGCTAAACGCAATAATTAAAACTTTTTAGAATATACAAAGCGTCACAAAAAACATTTACAGGGTTTTTTTCACCGCAAGAATAAACTAGGCATCGCCGAACGCTCATTCTCCGCCCAAAGGTAGCGCTAGACGTCACAACCAGATGCCAAAGTTTCAGCCCGATCTGATAACTTAATCAAACGTTTTAAGTGATTTTCTGAAAATTTCAATGGGAAAATGGAGCCCATTTTTGCCCGTTTTCGGTTTCTGGTGCCATAGAGCCCCATGTATTCGAAAACTCCGTCGGCCGCCATTATCCCATCGAAATTAAAAAAAACAAAAAAAAACACTTATAACTTTTGATTAAGTTATCGGATCTGGCTGAAACTTTGGCATCTGGTTGTGACCTCTAGTGTTACCTTTGGGCGGAGAATGAGCGTTCCGCGGTGCCTAGTTTATTTTTGCGGTAAAAAAGACCCTGTAAATTTTCTTTTGTGACACCCTGTATATGAAACAATGACCACCTGGGAACAAGCTTCCAAACCAGTGTGCAGACGACGAATATCCGGTACTGCGTGTGGGAAATGCATGGCCGCCCTTTTTGCTCTATTTTTAATTTTTTACCACCTCTGACTTTCGCTCTGGAAAAAGAAGACATGCAACTTCTTGCAAAAATACTTTAGCGTGCCCAAATTCAGGTATGTACGTTTGGAACTCAAATTTAGGAAGGCGCGCCACATGTGCTAGTCCTTGCGGCCGCACCCTGTGCATCGTAACATTAGTTAAAGAGCGCATGGTACGTGTATACGTATGTTCACGTGTGCATACGTGTGTGCGCGCCCGTACGTGCTTGCTTTCGTCATTATTCTAAGCGACCTTTCCCACCTGCGAAAGATAAAACTTATTGTTGGCAACAAAAGTAAAAACAACTTCTAGTGCCATCAATGAAAGAAAGAATAACGTCTGCACATATGTCGCACTGAATGTTTATGCGAGGACACGAGCGGACCTTATTGAGCGGAAATTGCAGCTTGCACGTTCAGTCTCGGTACATGCAGCGACTGCGAGGGCTTACATGAAAACCCAGGAAATTTGAAGAAGAATAGGACTACCACGAACGTATGTATTGCATTCTAACATGAATTGACTCCTACCAATGCCTCGTTTCAGCTTAAGTCCAGGTGCAGCCGACGCTGCGATGTAATGAGACCAATCAAGCAGAGTCAGAAGCACTAGATTTTTTCTGCTTATTATCGATCCAGCGATGATAGAATACGTACAGAAACATGACGAGCGCCATGATGATGCGCGTTTGACGCGGTCTGATTGGTACAATCAGCTCGTATTGTCGGTTGCGTCTTTAATTGAGGTGAAACGAAATATGGGCGAGAAAAGTCTACTATAAGGTGTGCTATTAGAAAAAAAATGAAAGCCGTTTACAACTCCCTGTAACGCCGAATTAGAGCGCAGCTCTTGAGGAAAAGGAGGGAAGGGCACTAGGGGGGTGGGTCAAGTGACCTCGGGGGGGGGGGGGGGGGGGTCACGTGACCTCGGGGCGTCACGTAACCTAGGGGGTCACGTGACCTAGGGGGTCACGTAATCTCGGGGGCGTCGCCGGGTTGCATGCAACCCGGCGACTCCCACAAGTTGCATGCAACCCGCATTGGGTTGCATGCAACTCTGACTGAATGCAACCTGGGTTGCACGCGACGCGCGGTTATGCCGACGCCGACGGGTTGCATGCAATCCGGCGACTCCCGCGGGTTGCATGCAACTTGGACTGAATGCAACCTCGGTTGCACGCAACGCGCGATTCCGCCAACGCCGACGGGTTACATGCAACCCGGCGACTCCCGCAGGTTGCATGCAACTTGGACCTAGGTTGCACGCAACGCGCGGTTACGCCGACGCCGACGGGTTGCATGCAACGCGAGTTGCATGCATCCTGTGTTGCATGCAACGCAGGTTGCGTGCAACCTGAGCTGCATGCAACCCGCGGTTACGCCGACGCCGCTCAAGCCGGAAACGGGCGCCTAAGAGCTGCGCTCTAAAAGGGCCTGTATAGTCCTCCCTAAAAGGAGGAATGCTCTTGTAGACTATGTTCCTTGAGAAAGGGAGAATCTTTCGTCCCTGAAAGGTGAGTGAAGTTCCTCCGCCGTCTGCGTCTCATTATGGCGGCCCCAAATCAAACGAATCGAGCTTGATAAGACTTAACGAGGACGGTACGTTTATAGCCAGCCGGCAACGGCCAGGCGGCGCCAGCAGAGTGAGAGCCCACGGTCATACCAGCTCTTTGTAAGTTGGCAAAGCCCTACATAGCGTTCCGACGGCTTCGATATGCGCTACGTATACTCGTTTTTCGTTTGCCTTTCGTTCTCCGTCACCTGTGTTTCATATCTGGTATACGGGACAAAAAAAAATAATACATTTCAACCTGGAATATGCAAGGAAATTCAGTGGAGGCAAAACAAGAATGTGCGACAATCAAACAGTTTTCTTGAATTCTTTCCAGCGGCGAACGAAAGAGGAAAACGATGTTTTAACGCATACCGGATGTGACGACGTTCAAGATGGCTTCACCCTTGTGGGAAACGTGTATACGAGCGTAAAGCAGGCGAAGAAAGAGGAAAACAATGTTTTAACGCATACCGGAAGTGACGACGTTCAAGATGGCTTCACCCTTGTGGGAAAACATGTACACGAGCGTAAAGCACACATCTTGGTGCATGACGCAGCGAAAATCCCGGCACGTCTTTGCAGTAAAAGGGCACTGTGGCGATACGTAGTCACCTGCAGTGGCCATAGCTTTCACCGTACTGCCATGCAGGGGCGGATTTAGAGGGGGGTCTGGATGT
This sequence comes from Ixodes persulcatus, assembly GCA_013358835.2. Taxonomy (NCBI): domain Eukaryota; kingdom Metazoa; phylum Arthropoda; class Arachnida; order Ixodida; family Ixodidae; genus Ixodes; species Ixodes persulcatus. Next base: position 575,272 of record JABSTQ010011344.1, on the reverse strand, counting down.
CCTGACCCCCCTCTTGATTTTCGCATGTGTAAAATTTAGGGCGTGAAACGGGGGAGAGGGGGAGGGGGTTCCTAAACATATGGTACGCTGACTAACACCTGACCTCCCCCCCCTCAGGAAATTTCTGCATCCGCCCCTGCTGCCATGTGATACGTCAATGAGTTCCTGGCCTACCCAGCATTTCTTTCTTCAGACACTAGGCTGAGTGACGCCACCAAATTAATAGCTCGCGTTTGAACAACGCAGCAGTCACTTCCAGGCATACCCAATGTTGCTGTATTTTTGCTTCAGTCACTATTGATAGCGCCAAACCAACCAGCATTGCAGGTGGAATATTATGCCTACTGTCCGGGGCGAAGGAACAGCAAATAAATTCGCAACACGAGATTTCAGCGAACTCTATTTATTGCCGAAGCCAGCTTCCTGCGCCGGTACAGAAACTTGCGTTTCGAAAGCAGTCACTAAGTCTCCTCGTCGTCAGCACTGCGTACCCAGTCATTTCGCGCACTTTAAGTCTCAGAGTTGCTATTTCTGGAGCCACAATCTCTCCGTCAGCACCACGCATCACGGACGAGTGGCAAACCATTCGCGAAGCAATAAAAGCCTCTCTAAAACATATCAAATCCCTATACTCCGTCTCACCCTACGATAGACTATGGCCCGAAGGCTGGCGGGCGGAGCACTGCCTCAGAAAAGCTCACATCCGCATAACGAAAGCGTGCGCGAGAAAACTTCTCCTACGCAGAGTATGAAGAGCATTAATCTAACGCATATGGTTCTTTGTTATGACAGCGCGCTATTTTATATTGGTGAAATAAAGGTACGCGGTTTTTAGTTTTAAAAACGTTCTTGCCATATTTCGTAAACATGGCAACTGTTTGGAGAAGTTGGATGGCGCGCAGGCAACACTGACATGAAGTCATATCGCCTTAGCCATAACAATACAATGCACTCCTACCTTAGTGTGCGTAAAACGTACCCGGACCCGCATCTCTCTTCCACACGCGGTTCGTACATATGCCCCCGTGTCGAACACTCTATCATACTCCTCTTCATTTCTTAATTGCCACTGGTTCTGATCCCGGGTTCTCTTCGCGACATCGCTTCCAGACGGCATTTAATCCCTTTAGCAGTCTTCAGTAGTAGCAATCAGACGGAGCCGCCGCGAAGGCTCGATAAGCAGACGAAAAACTCGCCTCCGCATGACGCATCTTGGTGCACTGATACGTACGACGGAGCAAATATACCAAGTGGTTTCTAACAGGCACGTGATTGAACCTGGAGGCCTGTAGCATTGGACTTTAGTCCATGGTAGGATGAGATGGAGTTTAGGAGCCTCTTGGCTCATGATCGCATGGTAACCAGAAAATATCGCGAAACGTGAAAGGTTAAATCGCTCGACACGAGATAGCTGGGTCAAGCAGAGTAATTGAAAGTAGCTACGCTAGGTGGCGCTAGGTACAGCCCGATTCATGAGCCACAAATGATTTATGTATACTCACGCCACCATTGTGCTTCTAGAACTTTTGGCATACACACATGTACATCCTTACACGTAACACAAGCATCAGCTGACCATATAGACCTTTTTCGTGTACTCTCGTCCCCAGCCAACTAATATCAGGTAGGGCGACGAACAAATAATAAAACGTTCCAACTTTTAAACAGTAAATAAAATAGAGGGGAGGCAAAACGAGAATGTATGACAGTTACGCTATATCCGAATGTATTCTATTGGCGTGGCGATGGCAAAACAATGTTTTCGCCCATACTGGAAGTGACGAAAATCGAAGATGGCGGCGCCCATGGGAAGGGGTCTATACAACGCGCGCACAGAAAAGACAGAATACAGAAACATCAACATGAACATACACTCCCCGATTACTAATTCTGCGCTTTCGCCTTTTACTAATTCTGCGCTTTCGCCTTTTATACTCGTCGTTTCGGAGGCAAGGATTTTCTCGATGAGCACCTGAGCAATAAATAATCTTCCCAGCATGTTGATTTTTTCACAGTAATGTCGTACCTCCGAAGGTATTTTGAACTGCGCAGGGGGTGAATCTCTTAGTACGAGGGGCGTTCATAAAGTTCGTATTATTGTCACGAAGGAATAGAGATTCAGCAATCAACCTCGAGTAGGAGTTGAGACTTTCTCTGCATGTTCGCCACCAAACGTTACCCACTTTTTCCAGGGATGCACCACATGCCGGAGGCCGTTGTTATAGAACTCCTCGTTGTGAGTGTTCAGAAATCGCTCCACTTCAGCAATCACTTGGTCGCCGTCCTTGAAATGCTTTCCTCTTATTTGGCCACACTGGAAGCGTCTGCGCCATTTAACCTAAGTGTCATAAACTGGGACGTTGTCCCCGAGAAACGCTCCCAGATTGGAATGAATATCCTTGGCATTGCTTCCCTTCAAATGAAAAACAAAAACGGATCACTGCGTGTGCTTGGCACCGAAGGGCGGTGCCATTTTTGTTTCGACTCCCTAGCGGCGTTCCGGGCTATTATAGCATGCGACGTTTATACTGTGCGGAAACTAGAGGGACGCGCGCTCATGTTGATTGCCTGTTTTGTTACGTTTTTTTTTCAATTTTTGTGCCGATAATACGAACTAAAAGGTAAACCCTCATTTCGTAATTATTTGCGAAAGCCGCTAAACCAAGCCCCTACACTGCGGTTCCTATCAGTTTGATTCCCGCAAGGCATGTCGTTAAATGGCGCGAGGAACGCCACATTTTCAATCGTAGCACTTTTTGTTGTTGTTTCTGCGTTGTCCCCGTGCAGCTGCAATTGTCGTGATGGATTAATCTCTCAGCTGGAAGCGATGCTTCACGGGCAGAAAACTTGTTTTTCGACTAACAGTGAATGCTGTCAAAGCAGCGACTTCCAGCAGATGTTGTGTACGGAGCTACGCCGTGGTGGGCTAGAAAACGTCTAGCGCTCACCCCAGCGCGCCACTCTCCAGGAACCGCAGTATATTTAAATAGTAAAATAGAGAATCGCTCTTTTTTCGATTTTATCTATAATTTGTTCTTGAAGGTGCACTAAAAACGTTTCTGAGATCGTTTGTCCTTGGTGGTAATTCATTCTACGGGATGTTAGAATCCCAGAAATCTAAAAATTACGCTCGTGGGACGTCTATTTTCCTACTATAAATGTGATCGAAGTTGCTGCCGCGCCCCTTTCTGAGCGGAAAATTCCGGAAGACAAATTCAACGGAAGCGCCGGAGGCGTGCGACAGGCGCGCGTCAGCCAATCGCAAGCCGCCTTCCCGAGATAGGCGGCTAGCGATTGGCTGACGCGCGCCCGTCGCACGCCTCCGGCGCCTCCACTGAGTTCTGCGCTCCGGATTTTTCTGCTCCGAAAGGGCGTAGCACGAACTTCTATAACATTTTTAGTCGGGAAATTGACGTCGCACAAGATTTTTTTTTTTTTTTTTTATTTCTAGGATGTTTGGGGCCTTCGAATAGGCTATCACCAAGAACAGACGATATCAGAAGCGTCTTTAGAGCACCTTTAATGCTAAAATTCCAAACTGTAAATAATAAATATACATACTGTCCGGTATATTTCAAGCCTATTCAGGCCTTCCCGCAGAGCGCATCGCCCTCGGGAAGGGGACGACACGACATCGCATACGACAGTCACATTGGCCACTATACGACAGGAGCTGCCGGTTCAGACCAGGGTTCCAACATGACTATTCCCATGTTGATCGATTGCACCGTAATCCCTCAAGTGGTTTTAAACTCTTTAGTGTAAAGCAGAATGTCAACCTGAGAGAGTTTACGTCATCTCATGTTGCTGTTACAGCACTGAAACCTGAACACACGGTCACATCGGCGACAATTCCAGTCTTCGTTCACAACGCACAACACTGACATCGTGATGTCGTTGCTATGTTGCTGACGCTAGAAAAAACAAAACCACGTTGATCACCGGGTGGCACTGGGCATCAGAAAACATAACCGAACTCAGCACAGTAGACACGAAGGCACCCGGCAACAAGACCTGCCTGTGTTAGACGCAGTTTCCGCGGTTTTCATAACGTCGTCAACGTCGTCAACGTCGTCACGTCATTTTGCGTCGTTCCGTAATCAAAATTCGGAGACGACCATAGTGTACGTAGCGCTGAGCTGCTGCTGACACTGCTGCGAAACTTCGCTCTTCTTAACGGCTTCGTTGGCTCGTTTGACAAAACTAGCGGTAGAAACGTCAATGCAACCGAGATGGTCTGCATGTTTGGACTGGAAGCCGGACTTACAGGCTGCCTTCGCTGCCGCTGAAGCTCAATCAACTCAACAACGTTTATTAAACAACGCGCGCAACGTGCTCGAGAAATGAAACCGAAAGAAGATAAAGCGTGAGCTCGGGCCTTTTCTCCCGTCTGCCTGCAGAAGCAGGAAAACGTCTCTTTCTTCCCTCCTGCTCGTGGCCCCTTGGGGGCGTGTTAGACGAATGAAAAAGGCGCCGTTTCTACCTTTTTTTTTTTTTTTTTTAAGACTCTACGCACTTGACAATTACCTTACATCTACTTTCCCGCAAAGCACTCGGAATGTCAACGGCTGCAATCAACCATCTAAGGAGAAATCTCCGAGGATGGCGAGACTGAAATTAGATTTAGACTCGAAAAATTAAATCTCCGTTGTTAAAATTAAAGGAAAATGTGCGCAAATGTGACGTGACGATAATAGAATGCGGAAATTTGAGAACAAGGCGTCCCTTGAATCAAGCAGTGAAATAAAGGAAAACAATATTTAATTAAGAGCCTACGTTCACTCGGGCCTTATATTGTGGCACCCACAAACCGCAAAATGAGGTAAGCACGTCAAACGTCATGCTCAATGCCACATCGCAGTCTTCCTGTTTCGGGCCTAAAGTAAGAATGTGAGAATTCTTTTGCGAACTCCAATAGCGCAAGGGCATCCCCATTGCTTTAACACTGTAAAGAGAGCCTGCGTGTCGTGGGTTAAGGCTTCGAATGATGGCGTACTTTATATTCGAAAAACCTATTCGCCCACCCCCAAAATGTTAAGCGGCATTCTTAAGGCTGGTTGGCATACTTGCGTTTAACCACGACCGACTGCGAGAAGCCCTTAATGTGTAGGGATCGCGGCAAAAAGGGCACTGGGCATGACCTCTGTGCTATGCAATTTGCCTGACATGTCGCGCCATTGTGTGGCCGGCTATTGAAACAATGGTCAGTCCGTTCCGTTGAAGCTCCACCGTTTGCGTTGTGCGTAGTGTTTTGGTAGTGTTTCATGACAATGGTAAAAAAGAAGCCTCTCAGCAACGACGAAAATGACCGCCGGAAGACTGCCATAACAACGACGGTACAACGACCGCAAGTCTGTTCCGGTCTCCTTCCCAACCTTGGGACAAGGAACGGCGAAAAGGTCGATCGCGGCAGCTGGCTTGGAGTCTCAGGGGGCGCCGTTGCGACAGCCGCGGCAGAGGATTTCGCTGCATTAGAGAAGTAAATCATACTTTGTCTTGAGGCAATTAATCATGAACGCTCACCTATAGGTTGTTTTCACCGGACACCAAATTTGAGGTGACTGCTCACAGCGCATGTTCGTGATGAGTTCTTATGTATGGTCTCCCAAACCACACAATATTGATGGTGTGCAATGCGCGTGTTGGAAGTGTTGTGGAAGCTTGTCATCAGCACGTGCTCAGTAGCAGCGAGCTCAGCTATGCCCGCCAGTAAATACCAACTATAGACCTTTCCAAAAACGAGCGTGTGGCCGGTGCCATTTTGAGCGTTCGTGCGTATGGCGCGTGCTTTGCTCGCTTTCCGAAGCGACGAACACGCACGTGCTGGGCTGTGAAGATCGCACGCTGGACTGTGATTTTGTAAACATTGGAAAGGTTTATAGTCAGGTGTTTTTAATTTCTCACTCACCAGGATTCTGATGTTGTACACGTGAGCAAATGGTCAAGGTGCACGTGTACTGAAGCGTGTTAATCATGGTGTTCAGACCATGAGACTGGGAAGGAACCGTGAAAATCCCTTTCTTCTGTTTCTTCTAAAATATCTTGAAGTTTCCTTCCCAGTCTTAGGGTTCAAACATCATGAATGTACCCGTGTTTTCCTTGTTAGGATTGACACTTCGCCAAAACATGTGTCCCGTACGTTTCGCTCGCCACATATAAGTGTTTCTTTCTAAAAGCCTTTGCCCCTTTCTTAAAGCTTTCTCTCGAAAATAAGACTGAAACCAATTAAGCGGTTTCAAACAGCAAAATTGCACGGTCGGAGGCATCCCGTCAAACCTGCACGCTACCATGGCTACTCCATTGAGACTGCCAATCGTTTCGTATCGTCGTTGACAGGGAGCGCCAGCTGTCGCTCTACTCTGACACCTCCTAACCACCTGCTCTGAACGAATAGGCCCGCGGGGGCCAAGTGAAAGAAGGCAAGGTTGGCACGAGGCAGAGCTCTAACGGTGAGCACGCGGATGGTTGGCGACGGAACGGTGAAAGGACAAGTCGCTGCCTCCAGATCGTCCCACTGTATAGCCTCGTTTACATGAAAGCGACTTCAGCGCATCGACTCCACTCGTTCTTCGAACAAAGCCGACGCGGCAACGTTTACATGAATGCGCACCAAGCCCTACACGAAGGTGGCGCCACGCCGTGTCAAAGCTCCAAGTTATCCAGTTCCGGCACCAGCCGCACCACGTTTTCCGGTGCATCGCACTCGCACGTGGAGGCCTCGACGCGTTCACTGAACGCAAAGATCGTGCCCGCTGTCTGCGGTGCTGTGGAAGAAGTTACGAGACGGAAGAAACATCAAAACTTAAGCGTTTAGGGCTCCAGGCCGGGCCGCCGGGTCACTCTGGACCAGAGGCGACGTGTGTGCGCACGCTTTGAGGACGCCTCCGCGCTTCGCCGCGCCAGACCTCGCCGATCGCGACCGGACCAACCGGACTCCGAGTTCGAAAGGCTCCTGCGCAGCCAGGAACGGCACTGAGGTAGGAGCAGCTCGTTCTGCGCTACCATGCAGTGCCCTACAGTGCTCGAAGCTCTCGGTGTCGTTAGTGCTTGCGCCGAAGCCTTTGTGACCCCTTCGGACGCGCAAGTCGTACTTCGCAAGGCTTGGACGGGGGCCGCCCTCACCGAGCAGCTCCGCTATATTCCGCTTACTTATGATGGCAATAAAAGCTCGCGTTTGTGCTCAGGAAAAAATTGCGGGCGACCATACGGGACCGCTCTCCGCGCCGCCGACAAGGCTTGGCCGCCGCCATGTTCTCAGCTGTTCACTCGCTCCCGCAGCGAGCGCCTTCCCATAATCCTCCCCGTTCTAAAATGCGATGCGACCTCCGTTTACATAGGCTGAATGAAATGCGCACTCGCCATCTCGATCCACCTCTGTCTAGCGACTTGAATGCGATGCGCTTTCTTTGCGCATTATGCCGTTTACATGACCGCATTGAATCGCGACAACTGGATTCGATGCGACTAAGTCGCATTCATGTAAACGCGGCTTGTGAGACAATAGATCCTTCGTACTTGCCGTGTGTTATCTCCTTTGGGACGGTCTAGGCGAGATCAAGTCGGTCTTTGGCCAGAGTGAGCGCCCGCGTTATCTGGCACCCAACGTGGGGCCCGATTGGTCCATTACTTAGTCTCAAAGATTCATTGAGCGTTCAGAATGATACCCATGAACGCTAACGATGCTCCCCAAGACGAAGCCGGCCGCCAACAGGAACGAGAATGGCTCGTCCGAGAGCGGGGTTCGCAAGCATCCGACGTTGCTGGGGGCTCGGTTGAAGGCACTAGTACGCAGACACTGCTGGAGGCTAAGACTTCCCCACCAGCTTCCGGCTACAGGCGCGGCAGACGTCAGCGAGCTTATGGGCGCCATGACTGCGATGATGGAAACGTTATCGCGACAAATCGGGTCGGTTTGTTACTCGGTGGACGATCTTGAGGCAGCTCCTTGTCCTTTCACCGTTCCGTCACCGACCACCCCCGAGCTCGCCGCCCGAGCTCTGCCTCGTGCCATCCTTGTCTCCTTCCCACGTGGCCCCCGCGGGCCCATGTCTGGTGCCAATTTTGGACACGATACCCACGAATGTTACATCACAGACTTCCTACGCGCGTTTAGCTATATACAAGGTGCTTCACGAAAAGTGGACAAATTCGATATTGCGAAAAGTACGCGTCGCAACAACAACAAAAAAAAGGCTTGTGTCGTTTTGGTCCTGGGTCAGGGGCTCATTTAGGAAAATTATTAAAGTCTAGGATAATTAAGTTGTTAATTATTTTTGAGTAATTAACTTTTTTATATTGTGTTTAAGGGCGTAATTTCAATTGAGAAATTGTTCAGCATCATCAAAAAAACACTAAATCAACAAATTTCAGAACGATAGAAGGCACGCGCAGCATTTTACGGCTTTCTGAAAAACCGCACAAATTCGACGGGTTTTTAACTTTCGGTTTGCAATCGGAGCAGATCTCGGCCCCGATGGCACCGCGCCCCATGGAGAAATAGTGCAACCTGCCTCTGCTGCGTTGCGCGAGGACAGCGCAGCAGAGGTTGGTTGCACGATTTCTCGATTTCTCCACGAGGTGCGGTGCCGTCGGGGCCGAGATGCGCTCCGAGTGCAAACCGAAACTTCAAAACCTGTCGAATTTGTGCGGTTTTTCAGAAAGCCGTAAAATGCTGCGCGTGCCTTCTATCGTTCTGCAATTTGTTGATTTAGTGTTTTTCGATGATTCTGAGCAATTTTCTATTTAAAATCATGCCCTTAAACACAATATTAAAAAAAAGTTAATTACGCAAAAAATAACAATCTAATTATCCCGGACTTCAATAATTTTCCTAAAAGTGCCCTATGACCTAGGACCAACACGACACAAGCCTTTTATTGATGCGACGAGTAGATTTTGCAATATCGAATTTGTCCACTTTCCGTGAAACACCCTGTAAATGTTTTGCGGCCGCGTCCGCAGTGTTTGTCTCTCTGAGTAATTATCGCTAAGTAGAGGCACGATGATAACGGGACAGAAAGATAATGAGTTGGAGGGAGAATGACATTGAAAGGATTTAAGCTCTTCAAACAAACACAAAGCGGGCAAATAGCAGCGCTATCGCAGCCGGCTTCGCTTGCGGGGCATTCGAGCATTGGAGGGAACGGGCATCATTAACGCTCGTTGCTCGCGTTTCTGTTGGACGCAGCGTACTAGAGTGACATTTCATGCCCCGTGTTGTAACCTTGTTTCGGTTTTGGTTTGTATTAATCTGTCTTGTACACGTTACTGAAAAAAGGTAATCGATTACAATTACTATTACTCTCGGCTAAAAAGTATTCGATTAGATTATCTGATTACTCGACAGCAAAAGTAATTGGACATTACTTTAAGAAGTAACCGTTACTTTTCCGATTACTTTATTGTGTGAAGACTTACATCTTTAGCGCTCATAACAATGAACTACTTCCAACCTCGAAACCTTGCTTGTCACAAAGACCACGAGGGTAAATGCGGGGTCCTGACGTGTATTTGAACTGGCTTTGTTATATTTTGCATCCGCTTTAGACGTTCTTCAGTTCTGGTTCTCCTGTGGGCTGCGAGTATAGGTACCGTAAGCAGAATTGTAGTTTTTATTTCTGTGTGTGTGCGTGAGGGGGCTAGTTTGAACGAAGGAGTTACAAAGCTACATTCTGCTTCCTCAAACTTCGCCCTGAATGGCCTTTGTCACGCACTGGGGCTTCGCTGGGGCTTCGCTGGGGCTCTCCTGGGGCTCCACAATCCGTCCCAGCTCGAAAAAAACGGACATTCCACAAAAACGATACATACAAAGGGGTTGACCTCGTTACCTACAGATCCGCAAAAATCTTTATTTTTTTTCTGTTCGAAAAATTAAGCAAATTTTATTTTTGTCATTTCAGAAAAAAGAAAAAGTGTGTGCGGGGGGGGGGGGGGGGGGGGTTCTCGTGGAAAAATAGTAACGGTTAGAAGTAATTTTTATTACTTAAAAAAGTAACCAGATTACTCTTGTGATTACTGCCTAATAGAAGTAATCAACTGATTAAAAAAATTACTCAAAAACGTAATCAATTACAAGTAATTTGATTACTTGCAATGCGTACGGTACAAGTCTGGTATTAATTAATCTGAGTAGGTTCCATGCTGGCTACCAAGTGTGACTGTCAGTATGTAGTTTTATGCCACGCGCATCGCGTGACACGTATGCTGGCGTTCTGGAACATAAAGATGTCTGCGATGTCTCTTTGAGTACCCGGCGTTCATTTCATCGAACGATACAACATTTGGTGACGAGGATGGGATCATAGGATTGACGACGATGACGTCGACTGCTTCAACTTCTGTGGGGAAGCTTCCGGAGTTCTGCCCAGACTCAGGGGACATCGATGTGTACCTTGAGCGGTTCGAGCTGTATGCAGCGGCGAACAATGTTGCCAAAGGCAAGAAGTTGCTCATTCTTCTTACCGTGCTAGGCGAGAAAGCCTGCGTGACGCTGCGCAGCTTACTTCTACCGAAAACGCCGACGGAAGCCGGATATGACGAGGCGGTTGCGGCGCTACGAAAGCACTGCGCTCTAAAACGATCGGTCGTCACGAAACGTTACCGATTTTATCGACATGACCAGGTTCCCGAAGAAAGCATCTCATGCTTTATCGTCGCTCTGAAGACATTAGAAGCCACTTGCGCCTTCGGAACTTTCCTGGAGGAGGCGTTACGAGACCGATTGATTGCCGGGCTCCGAAGCGAAGACATTCGCTGCCGTCTGCTTGCCATGGACGACAAGGACGTCACGTGGGAGCGCGTTTTCACCGTGGCAACAGCGATGGAAGCCGCAAACAAGGACACCAAAGAGATGCTACCAGCGTCCACGCTCAGCACCGCCAACGTGAACTGGCAACGCCGGTCCAACAAGCCAAGCAAACAAGGCTGTACCAAGCAGCAGAACAGCGCACGCAGAGTCAACCACAAGGTAGCTTTTAAAAATGATCGACAAAAGACTGTCGGTACCAATTGCTATCGATGCGGAGATTCACATTTTCCCGGAACATGTCCATTCTTAAACAGTGCATTTTTTAAATGTTCTAAGAAAAGCCACGTAGCTAAGATGTGCAAAACGAAAGCAGTGCATAACGTTTCATGCGAAAAGTCAGAACCTGAAGAATCAGGAAAGCCAGAGACAGACCTGTTATCTGTCATAGCCCTCAACCGAGTAACAAACAGTCCCGCGTCTGTTGTAAATGTAAACATGAATGGTAAAGAGGTTCCGATGGAACTGGACACCGGTTCGGCTGTATCGATAATGGTAGAGAAGGAGTTTATCAAACATTTCCCGGGTGTAGAGGGCTCTGATGTGGATGTGCGACTCATTACGTACAACGGAACGCCAGTGCCTGTGAAAGGTAGCGTAGAAGTCAGAGTAGAGTACAACGGTCAGACGTACAACTTGCCGCTAATGATAGCTAAGATCCAGTATGAAGGACGCATGCCGACTCTTCTTGGCCGAGATTGGCTTACCAAAATCAGACTAAACTGGCCCGAGCTCGTGCAGGTAAATTCACTAGACAAGGAAAAATCTCTCAACAAAGAAAAGTCCTTGAGAGAAAAGGTCTCTGATGTGTTTGAACCAGGGTATGGCGCGATTAAGGGTTTTTAGAGTAGCATTGTTGTGCGGGAGGATGCAAACCCCGTGTTCTGTAAGGCGAGACCCGTCCCCTACGCTCTGTCGGAGGTGGTTGAGAAAGATGCCGAACGGGAAACGGCAAAAGACAAAGTCTTGAGTGCTGTACGAGAAATGACCTGTCGAGGATGAACTCAAAAAGTATCTGATGAGTATCAGTCATTTTTCGTTCGAAGGTTTGAGCTCTCTGTCGACATGGGTTGTTTTGTGTGGAACAACAGAGTAATTGTTCCAAAGTCCCTCCAAGATGACATGCTTAGCTTGTTGCATGAGCAACACATGGGCATCACAAAGATGAAAGCACTCGCTGGATTTATGGTCTGGAGGCCAGGCATGGACAACGCTCTCGAAGATGTAGCGAAGCGGTGCGGTGTGTGCCAGAGGGTTGTGCCGATTGGACAGTCTGCCCCTCTGCAGCCATGGCGATGGTGTACTAAGAAGTGGGAAAGGGTACATTTAGACTTTGCAGAGAAGGAAGGCAAGACTTTGTCTTTTGCTGTTTCCCGTTCGACATCTTTCAAGGTTATTGGGAGTTCACTCGCAGGTGAGAAATAAAATATCTCATCTGAGTTGTCGGTCGTACTGGGCAGGGGTAGCCTTGACAGGCCATCAGCGTTATTGATGGTTTTCCCCGACTTGTAAACAATACGGTAACTGTAGCCTGCCAGAAATGTCAGCCAGCGATGAATGCGGGCCACAGCCACTGCACTAGCGGGTCGCTTAATGTCCGAAAGTACCGTCAAGGGCTGGTGGTCCGTTACAACCTTGAAGGTGCGTCCATACAAGTACTTATGAAACTTGTTAACTCCAAACACAATTGCAAGCGCCCCTTTCTCGATGTGGGCATAGTTACGTTCTGCAGGCGCAATCGATCTCGATGCGAATGCAATTGGTTTCTCGACACCGTCTACTATGTGAGACAACACCGCGCCAAGACCGTACGCCGATGCGTCACATGTCAGCTTAATCTCTTTGTGCACATCATACAGCTCCAAGATCTGACTCTCACAAAGAAGCTTTTTAGACGCGTTAAAGCTGTTAGCACATTGACTTGACCATTCCCACTCATTGCTTTGTCGCAGAAGGTAATGCATAGGCTCAAGCAGAGTAGCCACATTTGTCAAAAATCTTGCGTAATAGTTTACAATGCCTTAAGCTGGGTCAGGTTCGTTGGTTCGGGGGCTTCGCGATTCGCCTCCACTTCTTTTTCTGTTGGATGTAACCCCTACTATCCGGCATGTGTCCTAAGTACTGAACTTGGCTCTGAAAGAACTTGCGTTTTCCAACATTCACTCGGATGCCGTGAGTGCTCAGATTCTGAAGCACCTGCTCCACGCGGGTGTAGCATTCTTTGTGGTCTTTGCCAGCAACGAGCACATCATCCAAGTAACAGGCAGTACCAGGTATACCTTGTAGGATCTGACCTATGACTGCCTGAAACATGGGGGGTGCACTTGCTACCCCATACGTCAATCTCCGGAACCTGAACAGGCCCATGTGAGTGTTCACAGTTAGCAGCTCTTGTGCTTTCTCGTCGCGTTCGAGTTGCAAGTATTCCTTGGAAAGGTCCAGTACTGTGAAAACAGTGCCACCTACTAAGGACGCAAAAATGTTGTCATGAACAGGCAAAGGGTAGTGGTGTGCTTTTATGTTTGGGTGCACGGTCACCCGATAGTCACCACAAATCCGAACAGCAGTGCTGTTTTTCTTTGGCACTATAACCAAGGGCATGGCCCAGGCACTGTGTCTCACTCTAAAGATGACACATGCGTTTTCTAAGTCTTTGATCTCTTTCTCAACCACCTCCGACAGAGCGTAGGGGACTGGTCTCGCCTTACAGAACACGGGGTTTGCATCCTCGCGCACAACAATGCTACCCTGAAAACCCTTAATCGCGCCATACCGTGGTTTAAACACGTCAGAAAACTTTTCTCTCGAGGACTTTTCTTTGTTGAGAGATTTTTCCTTGTCTAGTGAATTTACCTGCACGAGCTCGGGCCAGTTTAGTGTGATTTTGGTAAGCCAATCTCGACCAAGAAGAGTCGGCATGCGTCCCTCATACTGGTTCTTAGCTATCAATGGCGGCAAGTTGTACGTCTCACCGTTGTACTCTACTCTGAGTTCTACGCTACCTTTCACAGGCACTGGCGTTTCACAGGCACCGGCGTTTCAAAGGCACCGCTACTAATTCCTATTTTAGAGCGCAGCTCTTAGCGCCCGCTTCCGGGCTGAGCGGCGTTGCTATCGGCGTCGGCGTCAGCGTCGGCGTAACCGCGCGCGTTGCATTATCCGAAAATGTTCCGCTAAATTTAGCAGGTAAATTCGCCTGCTAAATTAAGCGGGGAAATTGACGTCACGGGACCTCAACGCAAATTAAGTGTCCACGCAAAATTTAGCGGGAATATTTCCCCGCTAAATTTAGCGAAGAAATTTTAGCTAAATTTAGCGAAAATATTCCTCTAAATGGCAGGGCAACAGGCAAGGAGGAGGGGAGGGTACGGAGGGGGAGGATGGGCATACCTTCCCCTACGTATCCTCTCCTCCTCCTCCTCGAGAGCTGCGCTCTAATTCGGCATTACAGAGAATCGTAAATGTCTTTAAATTTTTTCATGTTTCTTACCAGTATTTTACAGGTTAAGTAAGAAGGTGACGCGATGCAAGTGAACCCAAATGAGAAATCGGCTTCTATGGAGATTCATTTAGGTGAGCTCTAGCCCAGATTTTTTACACAGCTTCAGGAACATATAAAACCAGAATTTAGAGCGAGGGTCCGATAACAAACAGTAATAGAAAGTTCATATGAAATTGCGCCAGAGAGTATGCGACCCTATGTCCCGCCTCATAAAAAGGAAGTTTTAAAAAAATGGGGGCCCTAACGTTTTCAGTCGCCCAAGCAGCTTTGGGCGTCGCACTGCGCATGCTCATTTAGGCCATGCGTTGGGGCCCCTTATACTAAAGCTCTCGAATATATGAGATGCTCACAAAGGCACGGGCGCGAGAGCCTGGCTTTGAAAAATTCCTTTCATGTGCGTATTGTCGTATACACAAAACACTCGTATAAACAAAAATTCCCCGCCTGGTCTTTTACTGCGGAGCTGTTAAGGGCTAGGTTCCCCAGGGGTAGGATCGTGTCCGGTTTGTCGACACAAACCTACCTGGACAGCTACCGCCATCTATAAGCGACGGCGGCAAGCACACAACCAGCATGGTTTCCGCCGTCGCTCGTTGATGGCGGCAACGTTTCCAGCTATGATAGAATAATTGATAGTTGGGCGCGTTGGTGGAAAATCATCGTAGGAAACAGCGCGAAAAACAGACGACGACGAAGAAGAAGCACACGTAACGTGCGCAGCGCTCGTCACTTTTGTTTCTTCGTCCTCGTATGTTTTGCGCGCTGTTTCCTACGCTCCTACGCTCTTATATGTTTCGGTTTGGACTCACGATGGGTCGGCCACGCGCCCTTTCGGGGAAAGAAGACCGGCTGCGGAAGGAGCGGTGACGTACGCAGCAGCGTGAATGGGTCCGCAACCGCCGCAAAGCCGCTGTCGCCTCGACTTCCACTGCGTCCAGCGCTTCAGATTCCCTTGCCGAAGAGCACATCGCTCGCCTGGAAAGCCGCCGCCGAGAACAGAACCAGCGATGTAAAGGGCGCCGGCGGGCCAACTCCATGGACGACGATCGTGCCACGGAGGCCAAGCGCAAGCGCGAAGCCCGGCGACGACTGCACTCCACGCCGGCTGAACAGTTCCCGGGTGCGACGGCGAGGTTCCGGAGGGAGTTCGTGGAGAACCCGTTTGGCGTCACGTGCGCCGTGTGCGACCGACTCTGGTTCGCCGGAGACGTATCCACGATCAGCGGCGTGTCGGACGAGAAGAAGCGAGAATCGGGCGCGTGCGCGTTGCGGCAGTGTATGCAGTACAGCTCCGCTGGTCTTTATTCTTCACGAGTGTGGAAAGGCTGAACGTTTTTTTTTTCTCTTTCTTTTTTAGATTAAGTGTTTTTGTTAGAGAAGATATATATGTGCCAAGAGAGAAGAAACAAAACCTCTTATTTGGCCCACATAAGTATAGGGCCATCTGAAAATTTGCGCGAACGTGACGTGACGATAATGGAATGCGGAAATTTGAGAACATTACGTTGCTTGAATAAAGTGGTAAAAAATGTTTATTTATCAGTTCGCGTACACTCAGGCCTTATATTAGTGAAAGCTAAAAGTGACATTGCGTATGCCTGTGTCATTTCTTTTAGTAAAAACAATTTGTCACGAAAAACTAAAAAAAAAAAAAAAAAAACAATCGTTATCTTTTTTTTTACGAACAAATTGTTACAGGCATTTGAAATGCAATTGCTTAGTTCGATGAACGCTAGACCCGAGTGGGCGTCGGCTAAAACAAATGTCTTTTTTTTGTTTTATTTTATGTTCCAGGCAATTTCTTTTTAAACATTCACATTTTATTGGCATCGTAGGGTCGCATTTACAGATATTTACAATTAAAATAAAAAAGCGCAAGGATACCGACAACACAAGAAGGTACACTGTTAGCAAGTCCCGTGTATTTGGTGAATATCTGGGGTCAAAACACGCTATTTACACAAATTACCATAAATTTACACGTTGCGTAACCGATAACTCGTTCACAAATCATGCGAGGTTGTAAAAAAACGTGTTTTGGTTCGGTCATACACGCACAACCGTGTAGCCGACCTCGAAAACACGCATCACCCCCGGCGACGACCACAGCATTGCCGGCTATCGAAGCACCGGAATGCTTGGGGGCAAACTTAGAAAGGACTGTTGAGACAAATGCCGCGGAGAGAAACAAGTCTCGAAGACGGATATGCAGCAAAAGCAATTGCGCCATGTCGCAGGACGTCGGCGAAACGCGCGCTTACCGTGCTCGCTGCCATTTTCTGGTCGATGGCAATGCGGCTTCCCTCATGTCACCCATGATTGTATTTGGTTTAGGGGGTCTTGATAATAGTTTCTTACACACCACAAATAAAGTTATGGGTCTAATTATTCGTTTTAAACAGTTAACGTGGATATAAAAAGCGTGTCCTCGATCTGAACACGTGACATCGCAGTTGGTTTCGTTTTGGCTTCAACCTTCGACTGCAAGCGATCTCGCCACGGCGCAAGCGCAACGCCGATGTACGCTGGAAGCTAGAGCCGGTTTACTTTCGTTGTTTTTGTTTGACCGGAGAAAATCTGGCATGAACGCATGGCGCCGCTATTGTTTTGGTTTGACCGGACGCGAGAAGCTTCGCATAGAGCTTCGGAGTTTGCGAGCACATTGCGAAGACGTGACCGGATAAGTGCCCCTGTGATGTTCCCGGAAGACGGAAAGTATCAATCGTAATCGTCGTGTGTGCTTTGAAAGGGAAGGGAGTCACAGAGTCCACGAGTGCGCAACCACAAGCCAAGGTTCACGACAGCGCTGCGTTGCCTTCGGCGATCTCGTTGTGTTTGGGGCAACACGGCGATGCGAGAAAGAGCCGAAACGTTCGTGGTGTGTGGTGCGGTGCTTGGAAATAAAAACCCACACTAACGCGGTCCTTAAATTGGTTCTTGTGGAGTAAAGGTTCAACGGGTTCTGTTCCGTCGTCGTCAGCTGATCCGGTCCAGCTGGTCCGGGAGGACGCAGCGAGCGTTTTTAAAAGTAAATCGTCCTTCGTTCCGTTTCAAAATGAGGAAGATTCCCGGCGCATACTGTGAGTAAAACGCTCCGGGCGTTTTCAACAAAATTATGCCGTTTTAATTGAACAATGGGCTTCGGATTGTTGTCCTAAATCTGCCGTTTTTATGCTTCGTGTTGTTGGACTGCATTTGCACAGCGACGTGTTTGCACAGCGACGCACACCGCTCGATTAGATGATTCGGTCCTGCAAGCGACCGGTTATACAGAATCTCAGGGAAACTTAAGTCATCACCGATATTTTCCTGTAAATCTCGTGTGACTCGTGTGAGGTTGTTGCGCTCATCATGCGGTGTGAATAAATTAGGCCAAGATTTCCTACCTGCCCACAGATGCATGAACTGAGACCTTTTTGTACGTAGTGAACAAAGTGCTTTTTCTTTACTTTGAGAAGAGGCGTTGGTGCATTTCTTATGGTACAATCTTTGAGAGTTGAGAAATCGGGAGAGCGAGCAAGCTTTCCCGACTTTGTCTCCTTTCTCTCTGGCACTGCCCCTAGTTTCAAGTTGCAGTTTCAGTAGACATACCTACTAGCAGGTACAAACTGCTCTAAAGCAGGTGAAAGACTGGTAAGTCAGGACGGTGCGGACTCCGTGTTTTCCGCTTTTCGCAAGGGGACTGATTAAATCCTTTTGCGAGGTATGCGGACTATGCAAACGATTTTGTTATGCCCGTCGTTTGCGTCTCCAGCAAAACGAATAAGATGATCTACAAAGGCACAATCACAAGCCAAGATTTACGATAACAGTGCGTACGCTTCGGTGCTGCGTGTAGTTGTATTATACCCTGCTCTCTGCAACACCGTGTCATGACGAAGAGCTGGAACGGTCACGGTTTGTGCTGGGCTACCGGTTGACAGAAACCCGCATCGCCCGCATCGGCACCGAGTGCACTTGGGCTGTTGATGCTCAAGCCTTTCATCCGCGGCTTGTCGCCAGCTGCTGATCCTGCTACTCGACGGTGAGGAAGCGGCGCGAGTGATCTCTGAAGTAAATGTAAATCCTCGTTCATCCAGTTATGCGGTGTCAAAATGTGGAAGATGTCCAACGTGTACTGAGGGCGGGAACTACAAGCGGTTTGCCTTGCTTTTATAACCGAAACCAGAGCAGCGAGATAACTGCCTTGCGTACTCCAAAATGACGGAAACTATAAGTTTCAACAGGTCGAGCCCGTCACCGCGGATGTAGGCGAGACGGTGCACACTGTTTAAACGCTTGCAGTATCCACGAGTGCTACCAGAACAACGACAACAGAGAAGGAGCTCGCGATTCAACATAATGCAGTTTCACGGGCCCGTGAATTTTCAATGTTCGGGCTAATGGCGGTATAAAAAAAATAAAAAAAACGCATCAGTGCCACATTAGTGATCACGAATAACACCGGTCACAAACTCCCAAGCCCCACCGCTCCACTCGACACCGACACGACATACGATCAAAACGCCCCAAAAGTGAAAGCTTCTGCTCCCGTACGCGTACTACAACTAGCGGGAGTGAAGTGTTGGGCGGATGTCCTTCTCAAATACTTATATAAAAAATGCTTTGCGCAAGGAGAATTTTCATTGATAATTGAATACATAATGATAAAATCCTAATAAATTGTTTTTTCTATCTGATTTAAGCTAGTCGGACTGCTCATAACACTGGTCGAGCATGAAAATAACACAAATTTTAACTTTTTCATGGCCGGTTTAAGATTTATTGTTAATACATCGTTGTTTTTCGCAACGGATTAATTTTACAGATTTTGCCTCCACACTTTTTAAATGCAAGAAGTTCTTACATACGGCTGTCCATTGCGCCGTGTTTTGTGTCTTCTTCTATAAATCTGTAACGGTCAGCGACCAAAGAGCTCACCCGCACATGTCAAGCTTATATACGCCGCGGGGAGAAAAATATGTTAGTAGGAAGTGTCGGGCGCAGTGTCGGTGTTGTGTTTCTGTATGTGTCGGTGCTGTGTCCTACGTGGTACTCGTGTTGTCTGTGATGTATGTAAAGTTGCTGTCTACTTGATAGTTCTCAGCGTATTAACAAACTCCTGATTGTTTTTTTTTTCACTGGCTGCTAGAAATCTCACTAGGTGGCGCAAGTTACCGCCCGACTTCAAATAGTTTGCTCAAGCTATTTATCCATGTAAGTTTGGTATTCGTTTTTCTGTCTAGCGGTTCCTTGTTCCGTCGTAGCTGCCGACGCCACCGACTGCCGACGACGCATACGTACCTTTGCACGTAGCTGCGTCCGCCGCTTGGAGACTGTTTACTGTGTATAAAAGACATCGAACGAGAACAGTGTGTGCTTTCAATTCGACTGAAAGGCGCGCGGCTCGCTGGGCTGGTCTCTCGCCTTTTCTGGGCTGCTGGCCGCCATGTTTCATAAGTAACACGCTGGACCGTGTTTCTCGGAAAGCAGACACTGTGTAGCGTGTTAAGTTTACTCGGCATCTCGTGCTGTAGGCGAATAACACACATGGCTGCGTGTAAAACGGACACGTTTCGACGTGTCCGCTATGGGACAACGGTTTACACGTCTGGGCGTGTTATTTTTGCTAACAGTGTAGACGAACAAGGCGCCGTGTCCTTGGGCTGTTTTAATTTTTAATCATGAAATACCAACTAGCCAAAACGTCTACTTTAGTCAACATTTTTACAACTTAAAAAAAAACACAAAAAACAATACAAGGTTTATGTGGGTTGAAAATTCTAGTTTTCTCTCTCAGACCATGTATATATGCTATTATAGTTCGCTGCGTAATTTGGCGCTGGTTCTCTTGAATATTAAGAGAAAATGCAGTAAGGAGTACATTGTAGAAATGCTTTCCCGCAATGCCTGTTCGCGCGGTATACCTGCTGACCATTCAGTGATACCGCCTGTTGACAGACACGCTTGCATGTTTTTGGTTTGTTAGACCGAAGCCTTATGATGGTAAACAGCAGGGTTTATTATGCTCTCCCAGTGTTACACAATGTACACACACGGAGGAAATATCGTTCAACAAATATCATCAGTGTGGTTAAACAAATATATCCAAGTGCCGCCTCTCTTGGCGAATATTTAGTGCGATAAAAAGAGTGACACTGTTTCTGACGAAAATAAAGATTACATTTTTTCATATGACGCTGATAATGACAAGCATAAGTCGCAAATTAGCATAATTTGACGAACGCTGCACATGTATATGTTCTGAGGCTTGAACCTGTATTTGCCGTATTTTAAGAGGGATTCACCCTCGATTTATCCGTAGCTTTTTCCTTCTAAATGGTGCTGGCTTTTCTTTTTGGAACAAACTAGTTGTTTCCGGCTGCGCATTCAGGGCTGACGCTGAGGATGGGCTCGGGACACGGGCAGTTCGCCGACTATAAATCCGAGCTAGATTTTGTTCACCCGGCGCCCGCCGCTACCGGCAGGGGAAACGGCCGGTGCAGGGCATGAGCTAGCCAAAACACTGGCTCTGATGTCCGACTGACTCCGAAGTCGGAACCGCGTTCGAACCATTCTAACGTAATTTCTGAACACCATATTTGCTGGTGGTATTGCGCGTTAATAATCGATACGTTTACAGTGCTGGATTGGCTGAGATGGCCCGTAGCGTCTACTGCGGTCCATCGCGGAGGGAAACGGAGTATATATTGGTTACAAGGGGAAACATAGCTTACCTTTTTACAGTTCCCCGAGAGCTTGGTCGGAGGTTATCTGCAGAGCTCATCGGTCACACGTCCGGACGGATTCAGGTCCCATCGAAAATTCCCCGACAGCGGCCCGCTCTATCTTTCTTTCTTCTCTCTCTTGTCTGGTTGCGAAGAAGCCATATAACCAAGCACCTAACCGGTTTCGTGGAACTGCTCAAAGGTTTGATCAAAGTGCTCACCGGTTTGACCAAACAGGTTGGCAGATTGAAACCGGTCCACCACGCCGCTATGCGTTGTGAACAGGTTTGAATACCGCTACGCTCAAACATTTAGAGCGACTTACCAGGCCAACGAGAAGTATGAGCAGATTAGTGAGCAGATTTGATAAAACCGCTGAGCACAAATTTGGATATACTCTCCTAACAAAGGTTCAAACCTTTTACCGGTATGGTTGAATTGGGACCGGTAAATTATGGGAACCTGCTCGAATTTCGAAAACGTAATCTTTTGTTTTGTTTAATAGAAATATCATATCGCTAAATTGGCCTTGTCAGCATTTCTTGCATTGCTAAATGCTGGTAAAGACATTTTCTTTTGTTTTACAGCTTTTAGTATTACTAGCTGGACTCCTAGCTTTTGGTATTCAATATTTAGTGTTAATAGCTTGTTTGATAGCTTTTGGTATTCAACAGCAGGTGTTCGAGCTAGTGGAAGATAACTGAAATAACAATAAAATGTCCTTGATTGAGTATATTATATGGTTTAGAACACACTGCCTGTCATATAATTTCTTATTGTCAAAGACTTGTATTCTTTTCAAGAGGCTGCTTGGATCATACAGTGGTGGTGGTATGCGCGAAATATCGGCTCGGCCTGTGGGGGAACTGTGGTATCCTAACGGAATGCGAGAAACTGTGAAGGAATCAGCCGGTATAACAGTGTTGGTATTTGTGTTTTAAGAGTGAAATAACTGATTCAGTTCCTAAACATTTGTTATGCTAATTGGTAAAAATTGATTCAAAAGAAGTTGACTCCGACTGACGGCGGCAGCTGTTGCGTTGTTGAAAGATAGGATTTAAAGGGATACTGACAGGGTACTTATGCTCGCCGAGGTTTTCAGTTGTACATGACATATAAGAGTCGAACTACCCAGAACAGAATTTCTGGCTCGAAATTCGGTTTCTTTCCGCCCGAAAACCGCCGATTCAGAACAGGCCGGCTTGTGTCCCGCTCACACTCTTCTCTGTGGTCACGGGTTCTTTTCTAAATTTAATTTACTAAAATCAGTCAAAGTCATGGGCTATTGAAGGCACACGCTCAATATTAAAAATAGAAAAAAAAAAAACGAAACCCATCTTTTGTGGCTTCTAAGAAGCTGCAAATACGTTGATTGAAAAAAACAAATTTGCACAGAGAACCGGAAGTAGCTTTGTGGGTTCACTGCGTAATTCTCAACATGGCGTCGTATTGCGTATCGTAGGACTCGCGGGCTGGACGGCGATGGCAGCAGATGACGGGCGTGGAAGCTCTAAATCAGAACTGTCGTTCGCGGTACCGGTGAATCTCTCTTCCTTCAAAAGAAAGTTTTGGATAGATCAAAATAATTTTGGGATTCATTCCGTATGACAAGCCCGACCAGCAAGACGATTTGCACTAAGACATCGCCGAGCCGTCGCCCCTTCTCGCGGCTCAAGACATCGCTCGCGCAAACGTGAAGCACGAAGTGCGGACTTCAATTTGAATATGCACGCGTACAATTTCTTTACTATGTGCGAATGTGGCCAATGCGTGGTGCTGCCCGACCTCGAGCCTAGGGAGTGCCTTGCTGTAGGGAAATAGGCTGTAAACATTTCGACCTACAGTCGACCGGCTGCATTACTACGAACGAAAGAGTTTTTTTTTTTTTTTTTTTCCAGTAGCTTAGTGGAAAAGATTCCACTTCACACGCAGCAGACCCAGGTTCGATCCGGAGTGTGGGCGTACTGTTTTTTGTTTGTTTTTTTCAAACGATTTGCGATGTTTACTCATTAATGTTTTTTTAGAATTATCACTGAAAAAAAAAATGTTGATGGACGAAACGTAGCTTAACTAAATGGTATGGGATTCTCTTTTCGACACCGTCCGTGTTCCGAGGTGCCCGTAACTATTCTGCAGGAATCGCAGCCAGACATTGGCCCCGATCCCGCTGATCTTTCGGAAACTTGTGCAGACTCTGTCGCACAATGCCCCTTTCGGATGCAGGATCTACCAATTAACTCTTCACGAAACATCTTGGGGACATTCTTTTCGGGGTCAGTCGTGGGCATTCATTACGGGCACTCACTACTCATTTCCAGCTCTTCAAAGTACAAAACAACTCATCTTAAAGTGCAGAACAGCGACGGAACAAGCATAACTGCAAAGCAATCACACGGCAAACGGTTCCCGCAATGCATGTCGTCTGCTGCGCGAAGAAAAAAAAAAAAAACAAAAAAAAAACGTAGGTGAAAAAAAAAAGCGGACGGTCGGGTGCAGCCACGTGACTTCCGGTACTCTCCTCCTCCATATTTCTCCGACCTTCGTGCGCAGGTTTCGCTTTCGGTTTCGAGCAGTTGCTTTGTTTGGCTTTATTAAAATATACGTGACTCAGTAGCAAAATGTTAATTTAGTAGTCTTCTTTCTCACCATATTAAATCGCCTGGCAAAAAATGTAGAAAAAGTCTTCGGTGGTGTAAGTCTCCCTTTAAAAGATTCCTGAAAAAAAAAAAAAAAAACAGTCGGGGTGGGATACACGTGTCAAAAAATAAAGTTTACTCGAAAACAAATTTTTTGGGGCAATATTGACGGCAAGGAGTTTCATTTGATATTCTGCGCGCAAAGTTGATGACCTCTCCTCCACGCGCCCAAAATGCCGAGAGATAAAACAAGTGCAAAGGACGTGACTACCGAATAAATCGCGTCTTGAGCCGTAAATATAGCTCTACACATTTTTTTTTTTCGCGTAAAATGAATTTTTTGACACGCGTGTCCCCCCAGACGGTTTAAATTTTCTTTTCTTTTCAGGGGCTTTTTAAGGTAGTTAATTTTCGGCGATGTGCTCAAGAATATTTACTCTTGGAGTTTTACTTTTAGTAGAATAGTTGAAGATGCTCTTTAGGAAGTGTGTAAGAGGCGCTCACGCGCCGCCTCATTTGTGGTAGTCGGGGTCTTGCACCCTTTGCGGTTTCTGTGTCGATGCAGACAACCGTCTAGTCTGTACAGCTCGGCGCGCTTGCCTGTCCTGTTCCTCGGACGGAAAGCGAATCTTGCGCAATATGGCCATGTCCAGGAGAGAGGGAAGAACTGAGCGAAAGCCGCCCAAAGCCGCGCCGTCCATTCTTTATGGCGTTTTGGGGAATTTTTTAGAACTCCGACAGCGGGGGAGGGGGGGGGGGGGGGAAGGAGCGATAGCCCGTCTTGCAATAGATGGCGTAGTTGTTTGAAATGCGACGACGATGGGAAGACAGTAATAGCGCGGCGTTGGTATCATCCTCTCCTAGCGATCATTTGGGTTTTTGCGTACGAACACTTCTGGATTTCTTCGAAAAGGGGCAAACCAACTACCACTGTAAATAAATAAAAAAAAAGTTTTAAATAGATTAGAGAGTTTTATGAAACCGTTTTGCATCTCCCATCAGTACAGCTATGAGCGGTACGATCTCCCAACGACGTGTACAAAAACGCATCCTCGGTTCAATAAACAAATACTATTTCCTTCGCCGAAAGAGGATGGATAGCCTGGAGTTATAACCGAAATTACCCGTCGTTGCGTACATGAAGAGCAACGCGTAAAGTATTGGCCAAGAAAGATCATAGGGTAATGCGGAAACAAAAATCTACATGTCGATTCTGATTTTTTGTTTTTTTTTTTAATTTTAGGTTGAATCGATATAAAACTGAATCAAAACATTATTTTGCGTCTTGGCATTGTGGTCAGTAAAAATGACTAGACTCGAGTTAGTGCACTGAAAAGTAGTAATGAATAATACAAAAGTCACAAATGGCTTATTTTGCCCCGAACCTCCGGGGCAAAACGAGACAGCTAGAAAAACAAAATAAAACACCTCGTTAAAAAAAAAAAAAAAAAAAAAGTGAGCTCGGAACCGTTGAAGTGTACTCCGTGGACTCCTGCACAATCTTCGTGAATCCACGCTTCGCACGCCAAGCATTGGACCCACACATAACTGAAGCTGTTTTGCTCCATAGCGTCCTGCAGATCGGGCACTGCCAGTAATATTTGGCGCTCGTCGCGCGGTTTGCAGAACGCTTCTGCTTTCTTTTTTTTTTTTCTTTATTGCGACACAAACAACGCTTCTGCTTTACTGGCTTATTCAGTGAACACAGAGTCTGTATACTATTTACTTTACCGTGGATAGTCTTTATCCTAGGTTTCATTTGATTCACAGTGAGTGTAAACTATCCTTTGCACATCATTCTACGCGAGCTTAAAAAGGGACTTCTCCATTCGCCCAGCAAGCTCTACAAAGTTTTTTGTTGCTGTTATATAATTTGCTGGACGAAAGGAACTTGTCGTTTGGATACTAACTGAATTTATAAAGCACTTGCTCTTGACATTCGTAGAGCTTTCTGGCAAGGCTTGGGAGGACGCTTTTAGTATAACCAAGGAATTTGCTGCAGCGCGAACTGACGAACGCGGCTAATGCGCACTTTCAAACGCTTTCATCGTGTCACTTTTGCGCCATTAGGACCTGACTGATTTTTTTTTCAGTAATTCTGAATTATTCTAGACAATAAAAAAAGTTTTAGCTCAGGAGGGAGCATTCAACCCACCAAAGATCATTTTACGCCTGTTGATGGCAATATTGTCGCAGTTTCGCCCTCGAATATGATCTTATTTAAAAATATTTATCGTATTAACGTTCAAAGCCTAAAACAATAAAGTGTTATCTTGAGTTTGTCAGCTAGTGAGTTTATCTTGAGTTAGTCAGCCAAATAAAATAATGCTTAGCCTGATACAGTAACTTCTGAAAGCACAAATCTAATATTTGAAGAAAAAAAAACAAACAGAAAGCTCCTAAAGACGCCTTGCAGCAGCTGTGCATGGGCACCGCCATTACCGACCTCCAGTTCTGGTTTCCTCTTAGTTCGTTTACTTCCCTTCATCATTACCATTTCAGGCCAGGTTATTGCCTTTTTAGATTCACCTGTGCCTTTCTCCCCAGTATTGGCCTTTGTGGAGTCTTGTCAACGCCAATAGACCTATAGCTAAATTACCCAAGCATCAAGGAGAATGCCGGGAATGGTGTTCTACGCGCCGCACGCGCATGCCTTTCCCGTATGAAAGATTGGAAGTAAATAACCAAAATAATGCGTTGACGAACGCGCGTGCAAGATGCCATTTGTTTTAGGCTTCTGCTTTAGAACAGTTGCTGCTGAAGACGCCAGCACGTGCGGCGCGTGGAACACCATTCTCTGCATTCTTCTTGCTGCTTGGGAAATTTAGCAATAGGTCTATTTCAGTGGATCGGTACCTCGGTAAGGCAAGAGATGGCCAGCAATGGCGGCTGTCATCTGGCGCGTGTGCAAAGCGTCTATTAGCGGCGAGAAGTTTTGGTGGCGCCCTCCTATGGTTCCCCGTTGTGACGTCATTACCTTGCAAACAACAAGTTCGATGGTGTTTGTAAATAGCATGGTGGAAGCTTGAAATCATTGCACTCTCAAAGGAACACTGCCAACACCGTCAAAATTAAAGTTCTTTCATTCCTCTTATTTCGTCAATGATAAATCCCCTTTCCTACGTCATAGTCAGCGTTCGGCCAATCGTAGAAGGCCGACCACAGCGACGCTTGTGTTCGCTCTCGGGGCTAATAGACCTTTCCAAAAACGAGCTTGTGGCCGGTGCCATTTTGAGCGTTCGTGCGTATTGCGCGTGCTTTGCTCGCTTTCCGAAGCGACGAACACGCACGTGCTGGGCTGTGAAGATCGCACGCTGGACTGTGATTTTGTAAACATTGGAAAGGTCTATACACGAACTCAGCTCTGTTACGCCATGGCGCGGTGGTTGCACGTCGGGCGCACTTCCGGTCTGGGGCTGCGGGCGGAAGTCACCATGCGGGACGTGCATTCCTGTGTTGTTTTGGAAGAAACCGGGCAAACACCTGCTTCCTAGTGAAAAATCCGCGACTGGGGCTGTACCAATAGTTGGGAAAGGTTTGAGGGTCAGTTTTCATGCGTTTTCTGCCTGCTCGGTGCGTCCCAGAACGATGAGAGCTAACGTGAAAAATAAAAGCCAGACGCCGTCGGCCCAGGCTTGCTTGTGCGGTTGAATTCACGGACACTTGTGGTCGTAACATTTATTTGTTTTGTTCCGACGTGAAGGCGGGAAAAACCGCGAAGTTGGATGGACCATCTGCGGACTACGTTCCTTCGAGTACAAACGGCTGCCTGATCGTTCGGTCGTCTTCTCCTTCAAACGTTTCTGCTTGTCGTCTGCTCGTTAAAACGACAGCGGCCCATAGATCAAACGTTCACCCGGTAATTGCTATAAAAAGTAAGTGCAGGCCTCAAAATATTTTTTTAAGTTTGAAGGTGTGTCGGACAAAGTAGGCTCGGTGTAAACAGTAGTTACGAGGAGATGTTGATTATTGTTACTACTGGCTACCACCAAATGGTTATGCCTGATCCACTTGGTTCGATACTGCTTGTGATTTTCAGTATCGACGTCGACCATCTCCGCTACTGTCAACGCTTTTGCAGCCCGAGTGATATCGCCACTGAAAATAGCAAACAGAATCTCATCATGAGAATCAGGCTTTAGCGCCCATTCCACGGCGTCCACGCGGAATGAATCGCTGCATGTCACAGTTATTGACGTGACGTCTTGAGGCATAACGAGCCTCGTTAATTTCGCCGAGGCCGCTAAAGTAATCAGAAATTGCCAGAAGACGTGGAATCAACAATTCCAACGCGAAAAGGAGCACGGTGACTCACAGCGACTCCGGCAACATCGCCTTCCAATTGTTTGCTTGTGGGAGACGGCGAGCTTTTTTTCCATACTCCATCGCGCATTTGCGGCGCCGGTGGCGTCCGCTAGAGGCGCTCTGGTTTGTAGTTAAACATGCGTTGGTCTATAAGCGTACATTGTCAAAAGATTCTTATATACAGGGTATTTTTTTATCGAATACAGAATATTAAAAAAAAAAAGAAAGCCCGAAAGCTACACAAATGCGGTCTGCACAAGTGTGTACGGTAAGGCGGACATTAGGGAATTTTAGGGAACCGTTTTTGCATACCATGCTCGTGTGCAAATCTTTAGCGGTAGCGCATCCGCAGTGCGCACCGTAGGGCACATCGTACCGTATCGGATGGGAAAAAACGGTTTCCTAAAACTCCCTATTATGTTCAAGAGAGAATGCAACTAATAAATGAATAATTACCGAAAGTTCACTAATCGCATTTTAATTAGACACTTTAGGGCTCATGTTTATATTGAAGAAATGAAGATAAATAATGTTAAAAACTAACCCAATTTTTTATTTTTTTTTTGTCTTGTATGGAGCCCGTAGTTCGTCTGATTCATTATCAGATATTATTCTGGACATTTGTCGATAAAGATATGAAACGCGCGATTCCCGTCGGAAGGACCACCCTCCTTTGACGCCGGAGGATCACCTGTTAATGACAAAATTTCCGTCACAATTTTGCGTTAAAGCGCGCTGACGTCAACCGCCAGCGCGCTGCTTTCGTTAAACGTGGAGTGTTCTACCGGTGGGCATCGCGCGTTTGGTCTCGGTATCGATAGATTTTCTGAACAAACCTAGATAATAAATAACTCAGATACTGAGTTTTTTTTTTTTTTTAAATATTATTTACATTTTATTATCTCTCCGACGTTTGGTGTTAAGTACGCCGAAGAGCGGATCACAAATTTAGAAACGTGAACATAGAAGTCACGCCCTGTGTTTCTGAAGCTGTCAGTGTTTTAAAAGATTCATGTGGTAACTCCCCAATTAAATACATCTTTGTTTTGTTTGATTGAATTATGTTGTTGTTACTTTAATTTGTTTTTTCGTCTTTATTCCTTTCGACGTTGTTTTTTTTAACGGTTCTAAAGCGGAACGTTGTGGAAAGGTTTAAGCGTGTAGGAAAAGCTCGAAAATAATCTTTTGAAAAGCCTCGAATGCGAAAACCCGTAGTATATCCCAGAGACTAGCCCAGGAATTATAAGTACGTACCTTATTGAAACATCGTACTGAAATGTCAGTTTTTCGGGTAAATCATTTTGAGTTCGATTAATGTTGTAATGCAAAATTCGGTTTTCGGAAACTGCATTTACGTTGACAAGTTAATACGCCCACGTTCCGTTTCAGGAGACGCGTTCAAGTTTAGAATTTGTAAATATGAATCAGTATTTTCCTCCATCAACTAAACGAAGTAAGGGATGCCTTACTTGTTTTTTTTTTTTTCAGAAACATTGATTGTAACATTTTAGCAATGGAAATATATACACAATCTTCGACACCTTGCATGGCAAACTGAACTTGCATTGCTTGTTTATTTTATTTAGTACTAAAGCCATATATATATATATATATATATATATATATATATATATATATATATATACACACCATCCCGCGGCTCTGACGTCACGAGGCTGTGGTGGCGCTGCGGTGGCGCTGCTGTCGGTACTGCACATGCGCAAACGCTTCATTCCTCTCGAATTTAGTTTCTGCTCACGCGCAGTGCCCACACCTGGTGTGGGCAAAGCGGGCTTGTTTGTGAAAACTGGGCTGGTGCATAGGTAGCGTTGGTATTCGTTGTTTCGAGTCCGTCTGTACTCCGTTAAAAAATAGACTGGACCACAGCCAACACCACGATCCGACGGAGCCAATCAAGCTGAGTCAAAAGTGCATCGTCATGGCACTCGTCGTTCTCGTGCGTTTGCTGTTCGTCGAGAGCAAGTCGTCTGCTTCTTGCGGAGGAGTTGCGGTGACGTCAGAACGACGTCGAGTTTTGATTGGTTTCGATTGATAGGATAGTCGGTAGACTTCAATGTTAGTTGCCTTGAGCTCTACCCACAATTTTTGTTTCCAATCGGCCAATAAGATCTTGGCGTTCTGCCATCCTCGCAATCCCCGTGTAAGAAGCAGAGGAACTTATGCTCCGCATAGCTCTGTTGGCTCCACTTCTCTCCGTTGTTTTCAAGAACCAAAATCTTAACACCCTTACACCCTAGCAGTATCATGGCGTGTACTCTCGCCACTTAAACGCTTCTCGCACCCTTTTAACACCGTTTGTACACGCTATCATATTTCAGAAGTGGCAAGAGGGTGTTTTTAAGTCGTGCCGGACACTCTCCTAACACCCCTCATACTAAAAAAGGAGACGTTTACAATTCTATGTAATGCCGAATTGGAGCGCACCTCTTCCGGAGGAGGAGGGGAGGGTACGGAGGGGAGGGTATGTTCCTCCTCCCCGTCCCATCCTCCTCTCATGCTCCCCTCCCATTTAGCAGGATATTTTCCCGCTAAATTGACGTGTGACACCACGTGATACGTGACGTGAAAATTGACGTGTGACGTCATTACGGGAAACGTCCCGCTAAATTTAGCGGAAAAATGTCCCCGCCAAATTAAGCGAAAACTTTTAGCGCAAAAGTTATGAGAAATTGTATCCTCGTGACGTCATCGTAACGTCACGTGTGACGTCATTATGGGAAACATCCCATAATGCAACGCGCGGTTCCGTCGACGCCGACGCCGACGCCACTCAACCCGGAAACGGGCACCTAAGGGCTGCGCTCTAAAATGAGGGTGTTAGAAGGGTGTTTTGTGCTCTCTTACACCTTTAAGGATGAAAAATTTCACCGCGTACCTCTGGCGTCATAACCTGACGTGCGCAATCATTCAGCCGGGGACTTATTTTGCAAGTAAGGCGGGAACTGGCCAGACAAGCATTTGTCGGAAGGCCATGATAAATGCTGTCTTCGTGCGTCCTGAGATGTTTGGCGGCGAAGTTGTGTTCGTAGAGCTCGATGAGAGTATGTTTGGGAAACGAAACTACAACCGACGACGTTTAAAGCCTAGCCAGTGGATGTTCGGCGTTGTGGGGCGTCGCGGCGGACGCTGCTTCCTCGTGGCTGCTGAGACTCGTGACGCTAAAACCCTAATGAGGATTTTAGAGGAATGGGTACGTCCTAGGTTAACGATCATTAATGATTGTTGGGCTGGGTATTGGGGACTAGCAGATGACGCTCTCTTGAGGCAGCTCGCCGTTAACCACAGTCTGCACTTCGGTGACCCAAAAACAGGTGCGTACAACAAACGCTGCGGAGAGCACATGGGTACACCCCAAGCACTCTCTCCCAACTGGACGGCGCGAGAGGAACAATTTCATTGGCCACTCCGCAAAGCCCATTTTCTGTAGAATAGAGAAGGCGCGCGGAAACAGTGATGGGTTTCAATTTTTTTTCAAAGCGGTCGCAACATTGTAAAACCCCAACGCAAACAGGGATTTTCCCCACCGTGCAGAGGACGAAGCTGACGACCCCGTTGACCGCGAGCGTGTTCCGAGTTTGCCGCCCGCTCGCTTGCAGGAAGATTACTTTTGCACCTACCTCCCGTCAAGTGCTTGTCTCGTCACTTAGATTTTGCTACCAGCACAAACGGCCCTTTTTAGGTCCCCTATATTATGGAAACGAACTGTTGTGCTCGTCACACCTCCTTCCGTGACTCGGAAGGAAGAATACGACGATCTGAACGCTTAACAAGGGTATGTGCTTTTGTGAGCGCGTAAAATCGTGCCTTGTATCTTTGTCCTCAGCGATAGAACAACCAGATGCAGGGTTATTTCACAGTCTGCAATCAAATAAATATATTTGTTACGGTCGTTCAGCAGTGCATTCGGTTCTCAACTCGCGCCGTCGCCGTCGGCGTGTTACTCCGCCGTCGTTGTCGTCAACCGTCACCACTGCCAACGCTACGGCTCGTCCAGCTTTGGCTAGTTAACGTGTTGACTTTGGCAGACGATACTCCCTCAATTGGACGTCTGGAGCTGGCTTAACAGCTGCGTTCGTGTGCGCGTGTTTGCCATTTGGTGAGCATAGGGACCGTCCTTTGCGGATGAGCAGTGGCGGACGGCAGGAGTATCACTGGTGGGAGTGTTAACCTACCTCCCCCCCCCCCCCCCACCCCCCCCCCCCCCTCCCACGCCGACTTGGAGCGAGAGTCTGCGGATGGCTTATTAAAAGGATATTAGCCGACCAGTCCCACCCCGCAAGCCGCTTCGCGGTTCCCCGTCGGCCGCCCAAGCCCCGCCCTCCCCCCCCCCCCCCCCCCCTGCACTCCGGATAGGGCGACCCGAGCATAGCAGACCGACCTCATCGTGCGGCAGGAGACGGCGGTGTGGCGAGTTCAGGGGCCGTAAACTCGACAAACACAAAGTTGGAGCCGAAAGTTCGCGCAGCGAGCCGATTGGACGCTGGCGACAAAACCGCGCGAAGTCATCGTCGTAATGATCCGATCGGTACGCTCCGTGAACTTCAGCCCCAACCTTCTGCTCGACGAGTATAGAGCCCCAGGTGCGTGCTTCGGCTCTTTCGCAGAAATTTTAATGGGTGAAACGTGAACCATAAGAGTTAAAAAAAAAAGTCTTAACGAAAACGGCTGATTTTATTTAGCGCCTATCAATTCGACGTGCCTGCCACGAAATGAGTGTTTAATTTTTGTTGACAATCCGGTGACCTTTTTTTTTTTCTCCTAGAACATTAAAGTATCAAACTGCCAAAAAATAAATATATCGCTGGCAGCAAAGGAAATGCATACAGCTAGTTGTATCACAAAAATTATAATAAAAAAACTTACACTCACGTTCATCTGCTAAACCGGACGTCCCTTCAAAGTTATTACAATCGTGCGTTGCTGAGCATTAAAGCGAGGCAACTAGAACGTTTAGTCTCGGTGAGACCATGCACTACAACTACTTAGGTAAAAGCTCAGAAAGGGCATGAAGAAATAGGACTTCAAAAACGTATGTATCGCTTTATAACACATCTCGCCTTACGCCTAAGCGCGAGAGACCTTGTAATGGTCCACTCTTTAAAACGCCGTTGAGTCTACTACTTTACCGCTCACTCAGAACATCAATGGCAGCCATCTAAAAAGGAATTTTCGAAAGTGACGAAGCTGAAAATATATTTAGGCCCAGAAATAATTTATTTTTCTGACATTGCGTGTGAGGTAATTCCGTCAAAAGTCATGCTACCTAAGACATTTCAGTGTGTTTTTTTTGGTTTTTTTTTGTTTTTTTGGTTTTAGATTTAAATTAATTTTTAACGCAATATTGTCGCATCTTTTTTTTACTTTTTCTTTTGTAGGTGGCAGTGATTGTCTCTCTGGGTGCCCTGATAGAGAGTGGACACATGGGGAGTTTTGAGAGTGTATTCAGACGTTGACCATCATGTCTATGCGCGCTGCTATTTAAAACCATATACTAGTGCCTCCGTTCAAACAGGTGTCTCTTGCGGCCAAGTACAGGCAGCACACACAGAGCAGCAACTCTGGCAAAGTTGCAATGGCTTGCTTGGTCACAGAAGCAAGAAACTTCCAGCGATCATAACGTTCGATATTAGAACGGCTATACATCGCTGCCATGTTTACAATTCAACAGCCTAGCCTATATATACCAAGTACGGGAGTGTGCATTTTGAAATAAGGTGCATGTGCCGTGTGTCACATAATATGGAAGCATTCAACGAGTAATGTCAGGGTAACATAAGAATGAGAGACGTTCGCAATTCTTCGTAATGCCGAATTAGAGCGCAGCTCTTGAGGAGGAGGAGGGGAGGGTCACGTGTGACGTCACGACGGTAAACTTTTCCCGCTAAATTTCGAGGGAAATTTTTTTTACAGAATTTAGCGGGAAAATTTATTCGCTAAAGATTGCGGGAAATTTTCCCGCTAAATTGAGCGGGGAAGTTTTTGCGCTAAATTTAGCGGCGAAGCTTTGCAGCTAAATTTAGCGGAAAAATTTCCCCGCTAAGTTTAGCGGAAAAAGTTTCCCGCAAAATTTAGCGGAACAATTTTTTCCGGGTTGAGTGCGTCACGTGTGACGTCATTATGGGAAACGTCCCATAATGCAACGCGCGGTTACGCCGACGGCGATGGCGACGGCGACGCCGCTCAAGCCGGAAAGGGGCGCCTAAGAGCTGGGCTCCCAAATATTTGTTTAGTGTTCGGCGCTTTTCAATCAACGGTCATCACTCAAGTGGTGCTTAAGGCTCATCATTGGAGTGGTGCCGTGGTACCGTCCAAATAAAACTGTCCCTTTAATTGTTTTGGGCGCGACACAGGCTTGTTCAGCTGTCTAAACATAATTGCAGCTGGTAGAGTCATGAGATATAACCCCATGTACACATGTATTTCCTCTCAAGGTGCCTCGTTTGGTTTATAGTCCTTTGCACGCTGAACATTACTCATTCGTCTACTTTTCGTCAGAATGCTGGAAGGTTTACCAGACCCCAACACGGAGGGAGCTGGGCGACTGACAACCGCAAAAGATGTACGAACCGCTGTACGAACAGTTATCGTACAGTATACAATACAAGGATCCCAAATGGCGGCACGGATATTAATAAACTTGAGTTCCACGGCGCGGAGCTTGGCTGCTTGGTCGAAGTTTCGGTACTCTGGAAACCTGTTCAGTGAGTTTAGTCATTAATAGGTAGCCGCGCCACTTTCAACAACTTGGCCAATAGACGGACCCCTGCCTCCATACATTGTGGAAACAACACTCTAGTGGAAACTGGAGTATTTCTGTACATGCGACAATCACGCTGAGGGTCTGCGCAAGCACAGCTCAAGGCAGAAGGAGCTGTCTTGTGAACTGGCGCCTGCCTCCTATGAACTACAGCTATGGCGGCGTTACGCATGCGATGAACGCTTAGCGAATTCGGTCTATCGGCAAGCGTGGCGCTGCGCGAAATTGTCAACGTCCCTACGATTAGTTTTGGATAGAGAAGAAACATGATTACTCGGCTGAAATGAATCGCGCGCACTGATGGATCACATTCCCACTCTCCTATGAGGCCGACAGTGAATTTCCAAAAGTGGGTGAAACCCATACTGTATATTCTGTTTTTCATTAAGTCCGGCCGCCGCCAACGCTGCCAATTTATCAGCGCCAAAAATGTATCGTCATGCACTCTTAAAAAAAGAGTATCACCTTACACCCTTTTGTCCCATATAATGCACCCCTAAACTTCAGTTCGACGTACAGCGCACTATAGTCAAACAGACGGCACCAAATTTTACGAGGGGCTTGATAACGGTGCGATATGACTTATTAAATAGCCAAAGTACGTATCAAAGACCACAGAATTAAAACACTAAGGTTTTGCAGTAAGGTCAAGAAAACCCCGATTATTTATTTGGTAGTTAGTAACACGTACATTAGCTATTTTAATAAGTTGTACCACACGGCTATCAAGCCTCTCGTGAAAATTAGTACCGTCAGATCGACGTCAGTGCGCTGTACTCGAACTGAAGTTTTGGGGTGCATTATATGGGACAAAGGATGTAAGAATACACCCTTTTTTCTGAGAGTGGTGCTTGTAGTCTTTAGGCGTTTGCTATCATCGGCTGTGATTTGTCTGTGCGTGATTGGTTTAGCTGATGATAACAAGCGCACAAAGACGATGAGCACCGTGGTGCTGCTTGATCGTCTCCATCTGATTGCATATACTGTTGGCTGCGGCCGGACTTAATGGCTAACGCTCAATTGAATACATTAAATTAGATCAAAGTGCTCTTTGTATACTTAATAAAAATTCGTTCGAAGCAAAAGCTCATTTTGCAAGGTGGGCCAGAGGTAAAAGCTACACTTGATCTCGAAAGTGTTTTCTTTGAAAATACTATACAGCCACTTTCGGCCCATGCATTTCGCGCCTCACCCTTTCACCTAAATAAACTCAAACAACCAATCTATTGCATGTGTTGTGCTTCAGATGAAGTCGTTGCATCGATTCGAGTAACATAAGTATACCCTAATGAACACAAGCAATATTTACTATTTCTTATTGTCCTATCACGAGCAACAGTAGAGGTATAACGCTCTTCACCTCCTCCACCTGTTCTGTTTTCGAGAATGCTTGACATTGCGATACGTAAATCGTATTTCGAATCCGTCGGCACCGGACACTCTATCTCCACTGCCTGACGTTACAGAGGACATGTTCCAAAACCCAGGCGAGCATACGTGATAGTGTTGCCCACAAACTTGTGTACTTATGATCGGTAACAGGCTATACTTCGTTTCACCTTAAATCCAGACGCAACCGACGCTAGGAAATGATGAGATCACTCAGAGAACGTCAAAAGTGCACCATCATGGTGTTCGTCATGTTTCGGTACGTGGTCTCTTATTGATGAGTCAGTCATAAGCAGAAAAGTCCTAGTGACTTGCACCTTCTAGCGTCAGCTGCGTCTGAAATTAAGCCGAAACAAAGTATAAGAATTCCTTTCAAGTTCCGCCTCGTGCGCGAGATCGATGCCTTCTGCCGGGCATTGGCTGCACGTACGACGAAGTGTCATCAAAGGTAGAAAGCTCGCTCAGGGACGGGGCATATACTTAATTTTTAACCTGACACCAACGATTAGCGCCGAGATCTTTCGGTGGCGCAGTCTCACGTTTTTTGTTCGTGACGTCACGACCAATCTTTTCCTCGCCATGACGTCATTAATTGTAATTTCGCAATCTTTGACTTCTTAACATCAGCTGCGAACTGCAGGTTCAATGGTATGTGTAAAAATAACATTGGCAGATTGGAGTTATCAGAACCGTAAACCTACACAGCCACAGTTGACACTCTCATGCTGCGCGGGTTTCTGACGATGAAAGAAACAATACTCCCAATAAAGACGTGACTGTGAGGGTTTGACCAATCGTGAATTGCGACCAAATCACCAATTTTGTTCGCGCACGTCGCTAATAGTTGACTTTCGGTTGGCATTCGCAAGTTGTAGAACAGTCTAGTGGATCAAATCTTTATCAATGTTATGCCGTGCATCGTTTCCCTTAGACTGAGATTGCGGTAGAACCGACGACAAATATAACCAAATGTTAAAGCATAGCCAGATTGTCACACGCTTCCACACTCGTTCTTATTCATATGCTGTGGGATTTCACTTATCTGAAGGCACGGCGAAGTAGAGTCTAATCCGTAGATATATGTTAAGAACTGCTACAGCCGGGGCCGTGCGAAGATTGATGTAGGTTCCGATGGAGAGGAGTCAGCTCCGCTTGACAGTGATTTTGAAGAAGCTGGTTTATTGGCTTTTCGCCACCACTCCTTTGTCCGTCGGCTATTAGGGTTCTAGAAAATCAACTAACATATTGCATACATTTAGAAGTGCTTGTAGTTGGGCTTGTTCGTGAACGTTGGAAATCACGGTGTACGGCGCAAGTATACATTTAGCAGCTAATCAAAACAATTATTGTTCTTTTTTTTTTTCTTTTTTGCTCAGCGCTTGGTTTTCCCACATTTTGCAGAGCGCTGAAATATCGAAGGAAGGTATCTCCAGCGGT
The DNA here is from genome assembly GCA_013358835.2 of Ixodes persulcatus. Classification (NCBI taxonomy): domain Eukaryota; kingdom Metazoa; phylum Arthropoda; class Arachnida; order Ixodida; family Ixodidae; genus Ixodes; species Ixodes persulcatus. The sequence continues at coordinate 537,714 of JABSTQ010011344.1, read as the reverse complement.
AATGCCTGCCGTCTTTACCTGACGTCACACTGCGTTCTTTAGACCACCTTGAACAAGAGAGAGAGAGAGAGAGAGAGAGAGAGAGGGACGCTGCCTTTGTAGGAATTCTGAGTGGCGTGTTAATATTCTATAATTTTCTGGGAAGAGAATAGCAACCTCTGGGAAAATCCGGGAGACGCAAAAGACGACCCTGGTAAGAGGGGAGCTCCTTCCCCTCTTCTCTGGTGGCCATCGGAGCGCTCTTTGAATGACGTCATGTGCAAGCCATGTAGACGCTGCCCGAACGAGAGATTGGAAGACACTTTCTGGCGATTTTAGCACTGACGCATTATCCTACATCGGTAGCGCATGTAAACTGGCTACTTTGCATTGTACTTCATAGATAGCGCTAGCTTTCAATAACACTTAATCCCACTCATCGGCTTATTGGCGTGGGACTCACCTCCGTGTGTAAATAATACCTCACGTCATGAGTCGCGATATCCTGTTGGATGCTTGTGCCTGGTCAATACCACGTAGAATACAACGCCTGCGCCACATGCCCGTAAACGACAGCAGTAGCGGATTCGCGCAGCAGTGTTAGCGGCCGCTTATCTTCCCTCAGCATCGTCGCCAGAGTGTCTATACTTCGTTTCACCTTATGTGCGAGCGAAGGCAAAGCTGGAAGCGCGAGCACGAAAGCTCCGTGCGTTCAGGCTTTGCTCGAGCGCGCGAGCTGGGGAGAAGCGCAAAAAGCACTGGTCTCGCGCTTCTAGCTTTGGCTTCGCTCGCAGATAAGGTGAAATGAAGTATAACAGCGTCTCACAATGCGAGCGACGCTAGGGCGACGCCAAGACGGACGCGTCTGCCACTTTGCGGTGTCCCTTGTCGAGCTTCAGCGTTTTTCCAGCTTGCAACGGGTCGGAGATCCACTGACGTTAAGAAGTTTAAAAAAAAACAATACGCTGGCTAGGTGGCGCAAGCTGCCGCCCGATTCAAAAGGCTCATCCTCATCCATCCATCCATCCATTCACCGATTAAGTCATGCGCAGGTCTTCTCTTTAAGATGGTATTAACGTGGTATCAAGTAAAAAATGATAGGCTCACATCAAAATCTTTGAGAAATTTTTAATCACTTTTAATTTAGGTGAGGTGTAGAGTTGAAGCTTGCGCCTCCTGCCTTCAAAGCCGCATCGAACCGTATTCTCAAGCTAGAACTTTCAAAGAAATTGTTGATGCGAATTATGTCAATCCTAATGTGGAACCTTTTATTTCTAGACGAGAAGAAAGCCAGGATGACGAAAAATGGAGTGGACAGCAGCTGGCACGTGGCGCTCATAACATTCCTAACCGTGCTGGTCACGACGGTGGCCCTAAAAAATTCTGGATTTATTTACGTGGGCTTTATGCAAGAGTTCGGCATTGACCGAGAATCTGCCTCATGGCCGTCCAGTGCCCTTGGCGCAGCCATTCATGGTGGAGGTAAGTGCTAGGCACGGCAAAATTACTTATCAGAATTAATTGATTTACCCTACCAATTACTTTCCCGAAACTACGGAAATGTAATGAAGCTGCATTACAAGTTATCACGGACTAAAAATAATGACATTACATTATATACAAAATGTTCTTTTTTATTCGAAACAAATTTTTTTAAAGGTGTCTTTACTGCTACGTGAATGCCGTCTTCCCTATATGTATGTTGAGCTCGGCGGGTATTTGAGGGGTGAAGAACCGTCACAGTCGGGTGAGTAATTTACTAAAATTTGTTAATTACCCCTTTATTTAGTGAAAATGGCCATAAGCGTCCAATTAAAAACTTGCTGAGCGTCATTTAATACCATAAATGAGTAATTTCAGAACGACTTTGAGCGCGTGAGAAGCGCAGTTGTGCGCTAAAGTTTCCGCTCGTGCCGAACCTACAGAGCTACCCGTGCGTTTAGGCGCCCGCGCGATTTTTGTGTCTCTTATTATAGACCCTTCCAATGTTTACAAAATCCCAGTCCAGCGTGCGATCTTCACAGCCCAGCACGTGCGTGTTCGTCGCTTCGGAAAGCGAGGAAAGCACGCGCCATACGCACGAACACTCAAGATGGCACCGGCCACACGCTCTTTTTTGGAAAGGTCTATAGCCCCAGCGTTGTACCTGCTGCACGAGCGGTAACATTAGCGCACTACTACGTTTCTCACGCGCTCAAAGTATTTCTAAAAATTACTGATTTAGTGGTTTTACATGACGCTCAGCATGTTTCTAACAGGAACTCTGGAACTATATTCCTATTTTAACTTATTAAAAAGTTATTTAACAAATTTTAGTTAATTGCTCACTAGACTGTGTGGGTTGTTTACCCCTCAACTGTCTGTCGACCTCAAGAAACGCGTAGTAAAGACGGCATTCACGTAACAGTAAAGACGCCTTTTTAAAGAAATCTGTTCCGAATAAAAAATAGCACCCTGTATATAATAACAAAGTGATTAAATTACATTTAAAGTAATTCAGTTTGTGGCAGTTTTATATACAGTATACACACGTGAAATTGCATCTCAGTGATGTGTCACAACAATCACTTGCGACTTGAAGTGGGCGCCCGGAAGGTTTTGTCGTTTGAATGTCACAGAGTATTTTTCCATACTAAACAGTCGCTCCGCTTGCGCCGACAACGGAAGTATCAAACATGACGAACTGCTTCTTTAGATGTGACTCAAAGACAGTAAGCTCTACAGTATCGCTGGTCATTCCATGGTCAAGTTTATCGGTTAATACATGATGTGATCCCGTCCTCTGTATTTCAAAAAAAGTTTCGTTCGTGCCAGCAACTCATGTCGGACCATAACAGCTTGCTCTCGCATGACTTGTTCAGTACATTGACGAAATGTTCCAAACTGCCCCTTATGTGGCCTGCAGCCAACAGTGTTAATCTTTCTCGAACGGATTTCTCATATGGTTGAGGAAGTTCCCAAACCTTTTTCCTTCTGGCTCGAATGCAGTCTAATCCTCTTCTCCCAGGAGCGTATGTCGGCCATATTCCACGACATTCCTCTGGAGGGGTACAGTTTCAAAACACCAGTAGATCGCAAGTTGTCGCGCGTTGGCACGTAAGGAGATGGAGGTTTTCTGAACCAAAAATCCCGCAGGAAATAAAAAGAGGCCGGGTGCCTCCAAACTTGTGTCCCTTCCCAACGAACGAGCTGCAAGATCTGCACGCTTGATTCCCACTAAGTGAAGGCAAAAGAAAAGACGGAGAAGGATGCCGCTGGCAAATCAAGAAAGAAGACTCCTCTAAGCTGCGTCTGATTTACAAGTTTCTCGTTGTTTCCGGCTGAAAAAAAATTTTTTTTCTTTTGAAACCCAAGGTTACGAAGACAGTTATTTGTTCATTGACAAAGCAATCCATATTTCCTGCCCACTCCGGTTGTTTATTCTTCTGTTCGCAATGGTGGAGGAAAGCCTGCGAGTATATGGGATCTAATTTCAGTTTTTTCATCCTCATTCGTAAGAAATCGTAACCATCTCAAAGATGAAATTTAGGGTTGTAATATGAAATTTAGGGTTGTAATAAATATCTTACCTCAAGCGTTGCCAAATGTGCCCTTCCGAGTGATCAAATCTGGTTCGCCAGGAGAACATAATCATTCATACGCCGGCTACCGAAGCAATGGCGCGAAGACAACTTGCAGTTAAGGAAACCCTGAGCTTCCAAAAACATTTTCATTTGACATGGATACTGTCACGAATGACAATTGATGAGGCGACGAAAACTGAAGCAAACTAAACCTTTAATGGGCCGAACTTGTACCCAAAGCAAAATAAATGGTTGCTAGTGACGCAAGCGTCGATGGCGGCGTAACACCAGGATCGAGCGCTGGGGCGAGACTCTCCAGCTCGCCACGCGGAGTCCCTTATGTACACGCGTGAGCTTCTGGAACAATCGGCGTACAAGTTTCGGCGCGTGGAACATTCGAGCCTCGTATAAGCAACATAATTCTCGAATGCACCAGAACGAGACATTTACAGAAATAACAAAAACGGTGGGTTCGCTCCCATGCATCGAACCTCAACCCTTTGCTTGAGAGCCAAGCACGATACCCACGTGGCTTTTTTTTTTCATCGATATTTTTTATGATAACCATTTTACCCGGGCGCACTACCTCCTTGCTAAATGCACGCGCGGCATTACACTCCCTTTAAAAAGTGCATCGCCCCGATGCAACACAGAGCAAAACAAAGCAAAACAAAAGTAATATAGGGCACTGAAGAGCAACCTGGAACGCGAAACGTCCACAGTCCTCTGAAGCGTAGGTCGGCATGAGACGAACGACGTTAACCACCTCGGGTCGCGGACGGCGGCGTGAAGAAAGCTAGGTTCCGTCAGGCGCCACTTCGAAGTTCAAGTCATCTAGGCGGCGGAGAATCCTGTATGTACAGCTTCTCAATCCGTGGCAACGGAACTGTGTCCACACCCACACCAGTAGCGGCCAGCGTCGACGCGTTGCTGGTCTTCAATCCTGATCGGGCGAGCTGGCAGATTTCTTCTGCCCGTTGAGCAACCATCTGGGAGTCGTCGCTCCCGTCGGCAACTGGCTCATTGGGCAGCATCGCGTTGAGCGTCGTCCTTACCTGGCGACCGCGAACCAGCTGAAATGGTTTAACTCCAGTAGTCTCTTCAACCGGTGTGTTGTAGGCGAACGTAACAAACGGCGAAACTTCGTCCCACGTCTCCTGTTCCACGTGAACGTACATTGACATCATGTAGGCAATGGTCTTGTTTAGCCCTTCCTTCAACTCGCTGGTCTGGGGATGGTACGCCGTGGTTCGACGGTGGCTGGTGTGTCTGAGACGAATAATCTCTTGTGTCAGCTCTGCCTTGAACAGTGATATTGGTCTGTAATTATTACCACGGGAGCGCGGTGCCCAATGGAAGGACTTTCGTTTCGGAGTATCATGTTAGGTTGTCGGTTGCGACAATTATGCACCGGTCGCCTTGCGTTGAAGGTGAGAATGGGCCAAGCAAATACATTCCGATCTATCGGTGGCGGAATCGGGTGCAAGAGTCCTGCCGGCTTTGTCGGCGGTTTCTTCCGTCGTTGGCATTCGTGGCAGAACCTCGTGTAGTCATGTAAAGTCTTCGAAAACCTAGGCCAGTTAATGCTTATCACTAATCGTGTCAAATGTCCTGCTATAGGTTAGGTGCCCAGACGTCAGGTCGTCAAGGCATCATTGGAAGACTTCTTCGCAAAGGCTGGTGAGAACTACCAACAGTCACGCAGTGTAGCTGTCGGCGAAGTTCTCTTTGAACAGTACACCTTGTCGAATGGTGAAGGTTAGCGTGGCTCGTAAGAAGACCCTGGGAACTGTAGTTCTTCGTCCCTCTAGGTACTTGATGAGGTCTTGCAGTTCTGGATCAGCTCAGTGAAGTGCTGCCATGTCGCTGATATTTACTGCGCAAAAAAACACTCGTCGCCATCGTCGTTGATGCAGGCGGGTTCGGCTTTGACCGGGTCCCTTGACAGACAGTCGGCGTCACTCTGCATCCGGCCGGACATGTTTTCACCCCGATCATGTGGAATTCCTGCGGGCGTAAACTCCACCGAGCAAGGCGTACTGGATAGCTAGGTTGGAAATTTGAAAAAAAAGTACATGGAAGTGACGTAGAGGAAGGAAGGAACGTATTCTAGCACACGCGCCGCGGCTCTGCCCTCTTTGACGCCTCTACGCCATCGCAAACATGACGCCTGTCACTCGTTTGAGCGACATCCAGAGCCAATTACCCACGTTGAGCGGAAGGGGCTACGCAGTCCCCGAGGCGTCCCTACGCGCCGAATATGGGGTAGGGTTTACTCGAATACGGGGAGCAGTTTCAGTGTTTAGTGAAGTAACGTCAACCATTCCTGCGTGTGGCTGGCCGTCGCATCTGTTCTAGTACAGGTAAAAGTATTAAGAAATAATAAAAACCTAATGAGGGTTGTTAAAACAAACCGTTTTTCTGTTTACTTTTACAATACGTTTAAAAGTAAATTGGAGAGAAAGATGTTTCAACATTACAAGGAATGAAAGATGTGCGCTACGCGCCTTCCTTAAAGCAACATGTTGGAGCAAGCAAGAATGGCGCAGTTGACGGCTGCTCATAAAAAGCTCCCTTTTCCAGCTTTTTACGGTCCCGATGCGTAATGAAGGCACGGAAGTAAGCGGACGACCTGGACAAGGACGCCTGCTTGCTCTGTTGAACCCAAGAAACATCCGGTTGGCATGAATTAACCTTAGACAGGGACGAAACGAGATATGTAAAAGCAAGCGTCAGCACAGTGTCTCCAAAAGCAGCTGTGTGTTCGGAGACGTGACTTTCTTTTGCTTCCCTGTCTCAGGTGTAGGCATGTCCACTTTTCACGAGCTCGCCTGCGCGCTCACCTTTCTTTCAGACGTACAGTGTTGTAATAACTTGACAGCAACTACTTTCATCTCGTCTAGAATACCTCTGTAGAAAACTATACAACTACGTTATTTTTATTTTTTATATATCATTGTTTAGCTCCATTTAATCGTGTTCCGGACATGGCTGGCCTTCGTGTATATTAATTGATATACACGAAGGTTTACATCTCTTTTTACTTTTTCAATTTACGGTTTTGCGTTTAAAAATAAAGTAAAGCACTTTAAAAAATTAACTGGCTGTGCAACATAACATAAACCCCGATACTGTACGTAAAAAAACACACATAGACCAAAAGGTCTCAAACACCGCTGAAGTTTTTATTTTCGAAAAAGTATTTAAATAAGCACCGTCACAAAAAGTAAAAGAAAGAGAGAAACCCAGACAAGCTTTGCATTGTCTTGAGAGATTTAACTGACAGAAATCTGAAAACTAACATCAAGAGGCACACCTGAGTGATGTACAGTCATAATGGAGAAGAAGGAAAAATGAAACAGAAGGTAATAATGGGATGCTTAAAACCACAGGGGAAATAAAACAGCAATCTTCCTGGGTTAATCAACACTAATAAATAGTCCTTAACAGGTCTACAGATGGTCTAAAGTATTTCTTTGCTTTCTGCAGGGTCAAGCCAGATGACCTTTGTCGGTTTGGCAACTAAACTCGCAAGCCTTCTTTGTCATTGTCTTACGCATTTCATGCCTTCTGCTCATAAAATGGAAAAGCTATCGATATCACCGTCATGCATTCAACACATATCCGGAGGCTGTAACGTCATTCTCTAAACATAGTACATAAATTACCTGTGAGAAGGTCAATCATGTTCCTCGACCTCACACTGGAATTTAGAGAAATACACATATATTGGAAGTATGAAACAAGGTCGTGCAAAGAATTTCTTTCGTTTGCGTCTGGACATTCCAAAACTATAAAACGAAGTATTTCCTTCATTGTGTATTGGCCTTAAATAAATATTGTCAGCAGATTAGTGGGAAACGTTTTGAAAGGCACTTTTCCTGCCTACGTGATTCTGGATATCTGATTGGTCTCCTGGAATGCTCATCTGAAAACATATGCACCAAACTAACGCAAATCAACTAACACAGATGGAACAGAGAAGACAAGAACTTAGCGAAACTTTCTATATATTTATTTATTTGAAATACTAGCGGTCCTACACAGGACCAAGATAGGAGTGGATTTCCACAAAACAAAAGACACAAAAAATAGACGCGCTCAAAATGCACAGATTAATAACACGTATTCAACACAACGATGAAATGACAACTCTAGGTACTGCTGTCAGAAATCTCTGAAACAAGGGAACTAAACTCTTCTCGAGTTTCAGCGGTCACGACATGTGCCGGTAGCTTGTTCCATTCACGCGCGGTTTGCAAAAAGAACGAATACCTAAAACAGTCCTTGGAAACCTTCCGCTCTTCTACATACCGAGCATGCTTGTTGCGGGTTATACGCGACATGCTCTCATTAATATACTGTTGCTTATTTACTCGAACCAGGTTATTCATTATGTTATAAAAAAGGTTAATCCGCTTCTGCTCCCTCCGCACTTGTAGGAGGGTAGATCTGCCCTTTTATAAAGAGGTGACACAAAGTCCAGCCGTCTATAGCAAGAAAGACAAAACGTAACGCACGCCGTTGAACTTGCTCCAGATTTGATATGAGATATTTAAGATGCGAGTCCCAGACTTCACATGCGTACTCTAATAAAAACCTTATTAGCACCTTGTATGCTGTGAGTTTTGTTTCTGAGGAAGCGAGTTTAAGAGAGCTCCTGATGTATCCTAGTATTTTATTAGCTTTTCCGATTATATTGCTAACGTGCGGTGTCCAACTTAGGTTTGGTCCAACTTAGGCAGTAGTACCCTAAACTCTTGGCATAACCAATAAATTAAAAGAAAGTAGCCGCGAGGCAGGACAATAAAGGTGTGTACTCTGCTCCACAAAGGCGTATTGTGCGTGCTGCGAAGTAAACTGCAACATCAACCAGGAGAAAATGTGCAACATTTTTTGAAAGACACAATATGCCCCACTTGACACAGTGGTCGTTTATCACATTCCCCTATGACGTGGCGAATGTCACATCGGTCAAATTGGTAGCTGCGTACATGATAGGACAAGAGAGCATGCAGCATCTGTCAAGGGAAATAAATCAGGTCATTGCCGCACCTGTAAATGCAGCGTCGTTTTCAGCAGCATCAACATTCTTGCCACTAAAAAAAAAGGCCGTATACACTAGAAATGCTTGAAACTATTGTAGTCGAATGAAACAAAATAGCATGCGTCTGCGCGCCTTGCATCAAACTCGACACGAAAAGCAATAGTGTTTTGGGGTGTTTTACGTCCAGCTGATGTGTGGGTCATTTTAAACTAAATTGTATCTATAGTTTTCATTAAAAAATCACAGGGTCTCTCATGTTATCCCTAAGACGACTTCAAGTTGAAAGCCCAAGCTTTGTTGTAAACGTGATAGCGAACCTCCGAAGATAGCACGCTCTTTGACGTCGCATATTTGGCGCCGTTTCATTGGCTCACTCGGATCGTGGCGTCGGCTGTGGTCATGGTGATAGCGAACCTCCGAAGACAGCGTGCAATCTAACGATGCACGTTTGGCGCCATTTTTTTTTTGTACCTTTCGTTTAGATATTTTTTGTGTCGCCGACGTGTTTTCGCTCAAGAACTTTGAAGGTCGACTGAGCGATGAGACATATAAGGCTTTGGCCTTAATAAAAAAGAAAAAAGAAGCAGATAGCTAGGGCACATGAAGAGGAAGAAGTATTAAACCATAGTTTGTAGTCCAGCGATATGTCTCTTTTTATATCTTTACATTCACATTTTCTCTCAAGTTCAAGCTGACCCTATCCACAGTGGCCGTGTGATGAACTGTGCAAGGTGTTGGAGCTGAAGAGACTGCCTAGCTTATGGGCGGCCATGACTGTGGAGCAGGGGGGGCTATGTTGCACGTTTTGGACTCCCAGGACACTAGGGAGAAGGAAGTGACGTCAACAACGCTCTTTGGATGTTGATTGGTGGAGTCGCTGATGACGGTATCTGCAGAAGATGGTTCATTCACACCTGCGTCACTTCCTTCTCCCTAGTCTCCTGGGAGTCCAAAACGTGCAACATAGCCCCCCAAGAAGCGAAGTGTGCACTTGACGGCTTTCACAGGGAGGGCCGTACTGACGGCACGGGAGCAGAGGGGTCCTTTGTGTTCGAGACCTCAGTCGTGGCGGCGAGAGGCTTTCCTTCGCCGGCGGCGTCCGTAGTGGAAATCACCGTGGGTAGGGCGGTAGGGGCATCCCACGGTGTTCTTGGTGGGCAGGACCACCGTCGTAGTGAGTGACTCCTTGATGGCGGCAGCATCCCTCATGGGTGGGACTGCCATCCTGGTGAGTGCGGCGCTGCGCTGGGGCACGGCTGCAGCGGGTCCTGAACCGGGCAAGGCATTGCCTCAAAGCAGTGTCCGAGAGGCCGACCGGAAGGTTGGCAGGAGCCAGTCTCTCTCCATTTGACGCTGATCCCTCCGAACTCGGCTCAGTAACATCCAAGCTCGGCTTAGATTCTAACTCGGACTTTTTAGGGTCAGAACCTGATTCCGGTTTTGGCTCGCTCAATGCAAGGCAGGGGTTGTACAGCACTGCACGTGCCGTTATAATTGGGGTGGTGGCAATTGATGGACAGTAATACAGTGTCAGGCCTTTGCAGACACCAGTATCTGTTTTTCAACAGCCCACTGAAGCTACACAATGAACCTGACCGAGGAATGCGCCTTACTAGACCGGCAGCAAGAAATGGAGGTCATGTGGATCCCAGGGACAGGGGTGATGAACCAAGACTCCAAGCCGCAGCCGTGGTCTCCTGCACATTTAGAAGACGGAACTTATTATATTCTGTTCTCTGTTCTTCATCGCAAGAAAGCAATGAAAAGAACTGTTTGCAACTTCATGTTTTCCTGGAACTGTGGTCCTTCGGACAGTATTTAGAAAGACGTGCCAGAGGTATAGACAGAGGGCCTGTGCAGTTGTTACTGTTTTGTAAAGCACATTTTCTATGATACTATGGTTTTCAAGCGGTACACAGCCACCATATGCAAGATGAATGAATCGAGTATGCCCACCGAGGAGGAGCCTGCCGTCGTCTACGAGCCGCCCTTGCTTGCTGTTGCCGTGAAGCCAAGAGAAGCACCACACAAAGGAGCCGTGCACAGACTCAGGGCGCTGTGGCTCCATGAATATTACCCGGTCTTTTGCGTCATGCATCTGGAAGTGTGAGAGATATACCGACATGAATTTACCTGAATGTTCCCCTCATGATTCATAAAGCAGCCTAAATTTCACAACCTTTCAAGTTTTTTTTTACACTATTAACATGATTGCAACACACCTTCATAGAAACAAGGAACGATGACAAGCAATCACTACTTCAAACAAAAATGACGAGGCTGGCAGAAGGATGCACGTTTTAAGTGTCATGACATGCTACGTCGAGCACAAGCTTTTGCAGCAGGAGCACACAAGCCATCCCTTCTCATTAATAAAATGGCATATTAACACCGTACCGGCGTTACGCTGTATTCTTTTGACACACATGGGACTGATTTTGAGTACACGATGACCACCATCGCACCCATAACGCGGTGACCACCATCGCTTTAAGGGCGTAGAAATACTTTTGACACAGTACACCGCCTTCGTGGGGGTGCGGTGGTTCTTGGAGGTGCTGACGATGGCGATCATCGTCTCGTGTACGCAACTGATGACGCCGGGTACCCTGCTGAGCAACCTGAGGCCCTCTCCATGCCGTACCCCTCGCTCGGCGTCTCGGGGAAGCGGCCCCAGCTGCGCCGGAACACAACATGACGCACGATCGCGGCGGACACGACGCGTACAGACACGCCGACTGTCTTCAGTCCCAGGCTACGTGCTCGTCGCTCGCCACCCCTGGCGAAACGAATTGTACTACACTCTAATCATGGTAACCTTTGTAAAGGTGCACGTTTTCACATTTTTGTGCACCTATAAGTTAAAGGTTACACAAATGTAACCTTTGCTAATGTAACTTTTGTAAAAGTTACAGTGGCAAAGGTTACCTCTAATTTACTTATAGAAAGGTTACAATCTCGTTAGCATTGTAACCTTTATAAAGGTATCTGCCCGCCAGAAAGTTATAGGTACACAACACTTGGAGTTCCACAGTCGTGAACGTCCAAGGACTTCGTTTCGCCATCTCTTCATATCCGGTTCCTTGTGCCAACGTCGTCTCGAGCTGCCTCGCACAACCACCGCACCAGATTCTTTGGCAGGAAATGCTTGCAATCCTCCGGGAGCTCGAGTGCATCGCGGTGCTTCCGGTAAGTCTACCCGGCGAAAACAATAACTAAATTAGTTCAAAAGTGGCATAATAAGCCGACGGCGGCGCGTTTTGAAAAAAACATGACTAACGAAAGACACCTCCTCAGGAGCTAGCACCTTTTCAAACGTAATCGGTGCAAAACGAAATGTCACGATTATGTCACGTCCGGTAAGCCGAATTCGCCCGCATTTTTGTAGAGAAATTACACCACTTTCGCCTCCAACCAACCAGACGTGAAAACGTCACTTTCGTGTGCTTTTAAAAGGAACATGCACAATGCCGAACCTAGACATCCTTCAGATTGGCGAGCCAGCAGAGCGAGTTGTGATTTGTGTCCACGCGGAATGGACTTCCGTACAAGTTGGGGCGGAACTTCGTTATCGCGCAGACAACAGCAAGGCGCTCTTTTTCTGCCGTTGAGTAGTTGCCCTCCGCCTCAAACAAAGCCAGGATTGCGTTAGCGATCGATCGCTTTGTGCTCTCCTGTTTTTTGACCAGTACTACGCCAAGTCCGGTTTTACTGACATTCGTGTGGATATAGTTTTAGGCGAACTGGTCGAAATGGTCGAAATGGCCAAGAATCGGAGGCATCAGAAGTCGTCGTTTGGGTTCATCAAATGACCGCTGGTGTTCTTCTGTCCACTCAAACTTTACGGCGTCCTTTGTGAGGTGCGTCAGCGGTGCGGACAGCTTGGCGAAGTCTCGAACAAACCCCCTGTAGTTGGCCCGGAGTCCGAGAAATCTTCTTACGGCCTTCTTGTCTGATGGAGCGTGCGGCTACTGCACGCGTCTTCTCGAATTCAGGGTGAACTCCCTCAGTGCTCACTACGTGGCCAAGGAACTTTAGTTCACCATAGGCAAACGACACTTTGTAGGCCTGTGTGACAAACAGGCGGTCTTGGTGGCTTGAAGCACAGCTCGAAGCCGTCTCAGGTGTTTGTCTAAATCCCGTGAAAATACTACGACATCGTCCAGGTAGACGAGGCAGCTCGGCCATTTCACCCCTGTCAGCCCGATGTTCATCACTCCTGGAATGTGGTTGGTGCTGTACAAAGCGAGAACGGAATCACTTTGAATTCGTCCAGTCCATCGGACGTGACAAAGGCAGTTTTCTCGCAATTCCGTTCGTCGATTTAAATCTGCCAGTAGCCATCTTCAACTCCATCGACGAAAAATAGCGAGAGGGGCGCAGCCGGTCTAAAATATCATCGATGCGAGGGAGCGGACAGACGTATTTTTTAGTCACAGTGTTCAGTCGACAACAGTCGACGTAGAACCTCAGGGTCCTGTCCTTCTTCTTTACAAGGACGACTGGGGACGCCCACGGACTTCTTGGAGGTTGAATGATGTCGTCCTATAGACTTCCCTGTTCTTGATCTCGAATCATCTCCATTTCCGTCAAAACGACTCGTTACGGCGACTGATGAACAGGGAGCGCATCTTGGTCACTAACGATGCGGTGCATCACTACTCTTGTTTGTCACACATTTGACGCAGTGGCGAAGCACTCGCCAAACTCGCACGGAAGGTTAAGCAGCCATCTTCGTTCAGAAGCCGTAAGCTTCCGGTCAATGTTATGTTTCGAAGGCGGCGTTCTCTCGTGCTGCGTTAAAGTCGGCTTATCCGAAAGTGCAGCGATAGTGGCTGAGTTTCGGAATTCGTCGATGTAATTCACGGCGATACCTTTCGTAAAGTGTGGTGGCTCTTGTCGGAATTTTGTAACCAGTACCTTGGCACGCCAGTCTTGAGGTATGTCTTGTTGTTCATATTACGACACCCATTCCTCTTTCTAGAAGCCACTGGACGCTTCGCTCGAGCAGAACCTCCTCGCAGGTAGCGTCATCGGTCCCGGTACGAAAACACTCGGCGGCGGCGGTACGTTCACGTGGTTTCCGAGGTTTCGGACCGCGGATGACTTCTCGTTAGGTTCCTCCGGTGCTGGGACAGGTTTTCGTGGCATCACCCGGTTTACTCCCGGATGGATGACGGCGTCGTATTGCTATAGAAAATCCATTCCTAGGATAATGTCCCTCGCGCAGTCTTGAAGAACAACAAACTTTACGGGGCAGGTTTCACCGTGGATCTCAAATCCTGTAGTGAATATACCAGTGGGCAAAACTTGGTGGCCTCCGGTGGCTCGTTTTTGTTCGCCATCCGACGGCGTGGTCACTTTCTGAAGAGAGTGTGAAAGCCTCCCACTCTAGACGGAGTAGTCTGCTCCGTTGTCCACGAGTGCTGACGTGTCGGGTGTAGCCCGAAACAACCCATTCCCGTTTGAACCCGTCCCGTTTCGACCCATTCCCGTAACGACCTTCCCGTTTGAACCCGTCCCGTTTTGACCCATTCCCGAAACGACCTTCCCGTTTGAACCCGTTCCCGAAACGCCCTTCATATTTGAACCCGTTGGTATAAAGCCCCGCACATCTCAACCTCTTCGCGAAAAGTGCCCATCGTTCTAATCCTGGTTTGCGCAGTTTTTTGCTTAAAGGGACCATGAAATGACCTTTTTACTTTTGCCAGATAACTTTTACATTAAACCTTCAACGTTCACTGAATGCCGAATAGGCATCCGTTTTCGTCTCAGTTTATTAACTACTACACAAAAAATTAATGAAATATCGACTTTTTCTTTCTCTCCAACTGACCGCAAAACAAGCTGCGGCGTAATTTTGACGGTTGTGATGTACCCTGTTTCCGAAACCGGAAGTTCTCTCGGCAGTAGGAGAATGGGAGCGTTAGCGGCGGAGAGTTGGCGGTGTGCCGGTAGGTTTTACTGCGCTGATGTCGCCGACGTATTTTCTGAATCGGCGTCCCTCATCGCCGCGATAGCCATGGACACATCGCAGCTGAGCGAAATTAAATGAGATATGTTGCGCTACAGCGACAGCATGGGACTAGTCCCATACGCCGGTATGCCTGTTGGGAAGTTCGGCGAGTTTTCCGGTGAAGACTCCAGGGCCGGCTTACTAGAACCAGCGTCTCAGCTGAGACTGGGTGAAAGAAGGCACTGCCAAAGCCAGCGCACGAGCTGAGCGGGACTCAAGCTGCGTCTCAAGACGCTCGCGCGCCCCAGCCTTTGCTGGGGCGCTTTCTTTCACCCAGTCTCAGCTGAGACGCTGTTCTAGCAAGCCGGCCCAGAAGTCAACCCAGCATTCATTGTTGGTAAAAAGCGGCCCGTGTCAGTCGTTTGCAAAGCGACGTAGATAGAAACAAATTGCCGCGGCGTTTTTCGCGGCCTCGGAGATGCAGGAGCGAGCCGACGTTAAAAAAGTTACGTTTGAACTACGACAGTGTCAGCAAGAGCCACGTAAATACCTGTGCACACTCGGAGCGGACGCGTGCGTTTGATGGAAGTGCTGTATTCGCGCTGTTGGTAAGGGCTTCGAGACCGATCTTTTACGATTGCAACTCAATACTGACGCGACACTCGGCAAAGGAAGGTGGGACCGGCATTGCACGTAGCTCCCACGAACTGTTATAGCTCGACAGTGACGTGCAGTCGTGTCAGAATAAAAATGGCATACTAATAACAAAGTGTACATACCGTGTTACGAAGGTAATCCATACGGCGTTTATTTGAGCTCTATATCACACAAAACAAGAAGATAGAATCGACGAGAGTCCCTTTTCGACGACAGTGTTTGTCAACACTGCTTCGGAAAACAAGGGGAAGAGATTGACATCACCTCTTAATCTAAAATTGAGGTCAGCGATCAAAATACGGGAAGGGTCCACAAGGGTCGCGCGGGCATATTCCATTCAGCACGCCAGCCGGTCGTGGGCAGACGGTCTTGGCCAAGTACCGTTGAAGCAACGCTGCACCGAGTCGGGGTGCCTGCTAGGCCTATCTGCCGAGCTCGCTTGGTCGCGGGTCGGTGAATTCGTTGCCGTTCTAGCTTTTCTCGGGTGTTTGTGGATTCAGCGTTCTTGTTCGTCGTGGGCTGTTTCAAGTACTTTTTTCTTGCTGCTTGAAGTCGGGACGCGCGAGAAGAACGCGTAGAAAAATAAACGTTCCTTGATCGTCGCGCCAAGTAACTGAGCGACGCTGTCGGACCTACCACCCTATTGCGCACCCGCAGTAGTTGCTTCGTTTACCACACGATAGATGGCGCTTGGCTCTCAGCATTATCAAATTTGGATCTGAATATTATTTAACAAAACTTTTAGGAAACGTTCGCCGGCTATTTATTGTTTACGATCGCGGTGCTGGTGAGATAGGCTCTTACCCAATAGGCGACGTGGATTCGGCTGACGTGCAGCGATTCCGCGGATGAATCGCAGTGAAAAGGCAGAGAGCTTTCGAAGGAAAGAAGGTGCAAAAGAGTCCAGTTTTCTTTTAAAAGTTCTATAGCGAAGAATTCTTTTTGGCTCCCTATTTTTGTGTTTTTGTGTTTCTTTTCACACCTTTTACGACGATCGGTGGATGAAATTCGATTTCAGAATCGTTTCATGGTTCCTTTAAGAATATTGTCCCGGAATCATGTTAATGCAAATAATGCAAAGGTGCACGCGAGCTATTCAGTAATGTTGTGGAAATGATATTTGAGCTTGTCAGCGTATTCTTAAAATATGCAACACTTTTAGACAAGCTTCAACGAAATACGTTTCTACCTGAACCACTTAAAATGTTTCTTTCAAGATGGTCCCCAAAATGTGTAACTACGAAACGGACTATGTACACTGCACGACAACGTTACCACGAACACGATGTTGGCGATTTTTCGAATTTTACTTCGAAATGCTATGAGAAGGTACCAAATTGTACCGCTTAGGTTAGTGGCCCAGGTGAGCACTTTCAAACACACTAATAATATTGATGGCAGTCTTTTGCCTTTTTTTAGACAAACAGAAAAAAAAAAAACATCAATCATTTGTTCGCACTGCAGTGTCGCGCTCTGTTCAATAATAAGGAGTTTTCGTAGACTGTTTTCGCCGACGGGCGACGCTCTCCGCAACCCGGTACGATACCCGGAACTCTACAGCCAAGGCCATCGGCGCGCAGGCGCAATAGCGGCTTCTTCGTTGCGGAGGGCTCAGCGGTGGGGGAAACGCGGTCTTCGAAAACTTCCTAATAAGTCTTGGAATAACGCAGTCAAGCACTTTGAGTATGCAAAAATTAGCGTTGCCTGTTTTTATATCGCGACGCTATTTTTAGGTTACCCAAAGCGCTTGCGTACGTTATTCTAAAACTTCCTTATAATAAAATTCTTATATAGTAAAATTATATAGTAAAATTATATATAAAATGATATAGTAAAATTCGAAAAACGGGATATTTTGAAGAGTGATAAATCAGACAGGTTGACGGGCATATGACTGCGACTTCATTTTCTTACGAGTTCAAACACAGAACCATCGCGTACACAGGAAAAACTCATAAACCACAAATTGCTATCGCCTTGGGTGAGGAAGTCGAGCAGGAAAATCGCGCCATCAGAAAGGCGACACTCCAATTGTGATAGTTTGCGGCTGTCGCCTGGTCCGCACGGCACCACCATTTGCAAGCTGCTGCAGAAATCCTTGTCAAGACCTCATCCCGTTTGATGAGATCGATAAAGCTGTAAATCTTCGGGTGAGTCCTCCCTGACACAGCGTTTATCTTACGATGCCATGTCTCTGAGGTTGTTTCGGGAGAGGGAGAAGTGAGGTGAGCAAGGAGAACAGACACTGGACACTTGAACCTAATCAACTGTCTACGAACAATACAAACGAACCGACCCAACTGATAACGATCGATGGCCGAAGCGGGAAGGTTGTTTCGGGATAGGGCGAAATGGGCAAGGATGAAACGAGAAGGTCGTTTTGAGCCGGGTCGAAACGGGAAGGTAAAAACGGGAAGGTTGTATTGGGAATGGGTCGAAGCGAGAACCACCCGACGTGTCGTGGCCGTCGATGCTCACGTTGAGGCTGTTGGGCACCTTTGCAGAAGCGTCGCTCAGGTGCATGCTGTCGGTCGAGTGGGAGGTCTCCGGCGTTCGTGGAGGATGAACGTCGCCTGTCTACGGCAACTCGGTTTCCGCGCTTAGTTTTCCCTGCGCGAAAAGGTCAACAGACTCTCACGTCGTAGTGGGTGCATCGGCGAAGCTGGATGTCGTGGTGATGGCAACGGGGACCCTCGTCGAGGTTTAGGAGGAAGAGACTGAGGTCGTCGAACGTACTCTTCAATCTCCCGCTGTCGCTCAACGTAGCGTCGGCGTGGGTCGTTCGGGTGGAAGCATGCGCAAGCTTATCTGCCGGTAGGGGCAACGGCGGTATATATGGTCGGCTTCCCCGCAGTGGTAGCACAACGGGTGTCGATCGGCCGTCCTCCACACGTCGGCCTTCCTCGGCAAGGGTCGTTCCGGGCGGACGTCTGGAATTGTCTTTCCTAGCTTCGAGGATACTGCGGCGTCCTAGTGTCTCGTCAGGGTGGCGCCGTGGCTTTTGGATAGCTTGAGGCGGTCGTCGGGCCATGGTGGCGTAGCCAAACTTTTGTTCCTCCCGCGTCATCGTGTTGATGGGAACTTCAGGTTGGAAGGCTAGAATGAACCTCCTCTCAGACGACCTCGGCGAGGGATAGTGAGGACGGGCGATCCGCAGCGGATAGCATCTTACGTAGCTTTTCTTTACGAACTCACGGATAATGTCACGGATGGCGGGGGTGCTAGGGCTGTAGAGACTTCGTCCTTTTGTGTTGGTAGGGATGACCTTGAGATTGAGAATAAGGAGGTGGACTAAATAAACAAGGTAGCCTCACGATATTTTCTATGCTAGGGCTGATGTCATAGCCCGAAGCCGATGAAGCAGCGACGCTCGAGGGCCGATGGTGGTGGCTGGCTCAAACAAGGAGGGTACGTTCATGTTCGTGGCCTTCGTGACGAAATCTTCGACGGTGGCTGGTGGGTTGCGAACAAGACCACGAAATATCGTTTCTTTTACACCTCGCATCTCAGGATCCGCAGCTTTTTTTCGTTGGCGGCTTGAGGGTCGGCGTGAGCGATCAGGCTCAGAACATCCTCGACGAAACTGGTGATAGTATCGTTTGCGCTTTGGGTCCTCATTCAAAGCAGGTTCTCGGCCCTCTCCCGTCGATGTTAGTTGGTGAATGTCCTTCTCGGCGCATCCTTGCAGGCGGTCCACGAGGTCAAGGAAGTCTCGCGATTCTCGAACTTGTGCCTGGCCGTTCTTTCTAGCACGAGGTTAAAGGGACACTGACAGGGAATTTATGCTCGCCGAGGTTTTCAGTTGTATGTGACATATGAGAGCCCAACTACCCAGAACAGAATTTGCGGCTCAAAATTTGGTTTCTTTCCTACCGAAAACCGCCGATCTGGCCGGTTTGAGTCACGCTCACTCCCTTTTCCGTGGTCACGGGCCGTTTTCTAAGGTTTCGACGCGACCACCAAATTTAATCAAGTCGTAGGTCATTGAAGGCACACAGACAATACTAAAAATAGAAAAATATATAAAACCCATTTTTTTTTGTGGCTTCGAAAAAGCTGCAAATACGTTGATTGAAAAAAAAAAAAAGATTGCAAAGACAACCTGAAGCATTCTGTGCGTTCACTGCATAATTCTCAACATGCGTCGTTTCGTGTTTTTTGGGACTCGCGGGTTGCAGCGGACGACGGGCGTGGGACCTCTACTTCAGAACTGTCGTTCACGGTACCGGCGACTTTTGTCTTCCTTTGAAAGAGAAATTTTGGACCGATCAAAATAATTGATATTCATCCCGTACTACACGCCCGACCAGCGAGCCGATTGCACGAAGACGTCGCCGAGCCGTCGTCCCTTCTCGTGGCTGAAGACATCGCTCGCTCAAACGTCAAGCACGAAGTGCGTACATCGAGTTGAATACGCACCAAGTAAAGAAACCGTACGGTTTCTTTACTTGGTGCGAATGTGGCCAATGCGTGGTGCTGCCAGACTTCAAGCCGGAAGTGCATGTAGTGAAGGGAAATTGGCAGCAAACTTCCGACATTCAATCTACTGGCTACATTACTGCACCTGAGAGAGTTCTTTCAATAGCTCAGTGGAAACACGTCCGCTTCACACGCAGAGGACACGGGTTCGATCCCTGGTGTGGGTGTACTGTTTTTTTGTTTTGTTTTTTTGTCACGAATTCGCGATGTTTATATTTTTTTTTTACGATTATCACTAAAAAAAAAAAATTGTTGTGGAAGATACGTCGCTGAACTAAATGGTATGGGATTTTATTTTTGACACTTCTGCCGCACAATGCCACTTTCAGATATGAGGCAGCTCTTCACGCAACATCATGGGAGTATTCTTTTCGGAGCCGATCACGAGAATTCCCCACAGGCACTCACTACTAATTGCCAACACTTAAATGTACAGAACAACTCATCTTGAAGTACAGAACAGCGAGCGGCACAAACATAACTGCAAAGAAATCGCACGGCGAACGTATCCCGAACGCATTTCGTCTGGTGCACCCGGAAGAAAAAAAAAAAATCGCCCGGTCGGGTGTTGCCACGTGACTTCCGCCACTCACTCTCTCCTCTCCACATCTCCGTGCGGTGCGTGGGTTTCGGTTTCAGTTTTGAGCAGTTGCGTTTTTTTGCTTTATCAAAAAAATACGTGACTCTGTAGCAAAATATTAATTGGGTAGTATTCCGACACCATAATAAATCGCCTGGCAAAAAATGAAAAATTTTTGGGGGGGTGTCAGTGTCCCTTCAAGAGTCTGCGGGCGCTGTACGTCCGCCCATCAGTTGTGCTGGGCCACTCGCTTGTGCTGCTGTAGCGAGTCCTCGACATCTTCATGAAGTTCACCGTGGAATGACGCGGGTGTGCGTGCAGTGACAGGTAGGAGAACAACGGGTGGGGTGGACATCGTCGCGCTTTTCTTCTTTAGCTTTTGCGGCAGGGAACCAAATTCCGGGGATTGCCCTTAGAACGGCGGCTTGTTCGGAATTCGGCGTCTTCTGTGAAGGGTAGCCTTGTGGGGTTAAGCACATTACTTGGCCGGGGTGCCTTCCGAGGGGTACGCTTCACGGGCATAACATGCAATAACCCGCACCACCACAAAAATGTCACGAATGTTGGCGACAAAAATTGAAGCAAACTAAACGTCCACTGAAGCAAGCTTGTGCCCAAAACAAACAAAAAAAGAAAAAAGGCTATCGTCGCAGCCATTAAAGGGGCGATGCAACATTTTTTGTACTTTGCGCAAATACCGCTTAGAACGGATCCCTGACGTTAATCACCTATGAAACACGCGTTCGTTATCCACCCCACGCAATAGAAGTCCCAGAAAAAAATTGAAGAAAAACGAGCAGCGTTCACCCCCTCAACTCGCAGCCAGAACAAGCGGCCACGTGATCTGGAGCCGATTATATGCCGCCAATGTTGATCATAGCCACGCGCTGGGGTCGGCAAAGCACAGGACACGTACGTACGCGCTGAGTTCCAGACATTGTTATGGTTCGGCTGTTTTCGTCCTTGCAGCGATTGGACACGGGCCACTACCCGAATGATTCTCGGGCTAGTAATTATCACGAGCCCAAATCGAGTGCCCACGCAATGCTCGGGTCCAATCTATGAACAACATTCAAATATCGTCATATGGGTGTACTGCGATCCCCACGTTACGTCATAAATTTTTGAAAAGGAGAGGTTGAATGAAAATGAGCGCTTTTGTCCTTGACATTACACCGCAATAAAGGCGCTTCTTGGCCAGTGGCGTTGCGTGCGAGTAACCTTGAGTCCCACTAGTGCCAGTAAGCTCGTGTAAAGTGAAAAACATTCCAATTGAATATCGTTGCACTGCTCCTTTAATGGTGGCGTAGCAGGAGGATCGAGCGCTGGAGCGAGACTTCCTCCGGCTTGCCACGCGGAGCCCCATGTGGGCTTCTGGAACAACCGGCGTAGAAGGTTCGGCGCGTAGAACATTTGAACCTCGAATAAGCAACATAATTTTCGAATACAGCAGAACGAGCTGGGCCAGGCGTCGAACCTCGGCCCTTTGCGTGGGCACCAAGCACGATAACCATTCGGCCACGGGTGCGCTGCCCACATGGCTAGCTGCGCGCACGGCAATATCGCACGTACGTCTCAAAATAAGACGTACCCCATAAATAAAAACCATTTTGTGCGTCGTTTATATCGCGAGACTGATTTTTAATTTGAAGCGATTGCGTAGCAGGCCTCATATCTGGGGTCGACGTCTTAAAATCGACATATATTTTGAAAAAGCTAAACAAAAAAAAAAAACTATGTTTTGCAAAGTTAACACCGCACTATTGTTTCATGTGTTTTATTTCTGGGGAAATTTAGTTTTGTGACTATGCAGGCAATCAAATGTTTCTCTGGGAGTTTGGTATTCGTCTAAAGCTCTTCAAGTGTTTTTTTTTTCTGTCTTATTATTTCGCGCATTGACTGATACCGAAGTTCTTCCAGATTCCACAAAAAAAAAGCTTTTTTTTTTTTTTTAAACTAGACGTACATATGTATAGTAAATTTAACTAAATTTAACTATACGTACACGAACAAAGCCGCGATAAGCTCACAGTTTGTTAATTTTATGACTGTTTCCAAAACTGATGCAAAGTTAGCGCTAATTGTATTTCGGAATTAAAGACACTGTTGCTTGAAACATTTTGTTGTTTACAGGGGTTTTCGTTGGACTTGTGCAGCGGTGGTTCTGCGTTTACCAAATGGGCCTCCTCGGAAGCGTATTGGTTTGGGCCGGCATGATTGCGTCATCTTTTGCACCGAACATTACCTGGGCTACATTTACGTTTGCTTTACATGGTAAGTACATTACCGTTAAGATCTTGTCTCTACGTAGACCCATCACTCTCATAGGGCCGAATTACTCAACATGTCACAGGGTCCGCAGCTTATCCCAGGCAATCATAGAGAAGGCAAAATTTGTTCATACAAATTATTCCACAGAACGTCAGCCAAATTGTTCCTGCGAAAAATATACATCGTACTCAAAATAAAGGTAGACGTCATATTGGTCTCTGCCAAGAGGGGTATTTAGAAAGGTCCTTACTTTCGGTAAAAATGAGTTATGATTGTCTTCGAGTAAATAACTTCTTGATTATTAAACTTAAATGTATATTATCAATTGTAACAACGTTGTGGGGTCATGGACAACCACTAATATATGGACAGGCGATCCTGTGCCACGTGGCCAAAGCACGCAACTCTACTGCTTCCCCTCCGTCGTGGGAGAGAAGGAAGTGTAGAGCTCGCCGGCGGAATAAAACAATGTGCCCTTCGAATGAAGCTCCGAGAATAAGCTTTGATCCTTGGCTTCACCACTGCCACGCGACGTAGTGGCGTCGGCGAGCGTAAGTTGCGTTTTTTGACCACGGAAAGCAAGACGGTTGGTGCAAAGAGGCGATCTAAATTTAGTGTCGACACATCGCTGTACTGTTTTGACTCTCGTCTTGAGGAAAATTGCCTTATTTTTGTTTTGCCAAGATGTAACATTAAGTAACAAAGTCAGTTTTTTTTTTACATATATATATATATATATATACATATTGTGGTGAAGGAAGAGGAAGACGTCTGTTCTCTGGAGACTGCCATTGCTCGATCAACTATCACCCCATTAAATCAATCCTTACCAAGTCTCACAGGTTGGTGGAGGTGCGAACAATTTCCCCACCTCTCGCTAACATCCTGGAGCTCCGCAGCGGCCGAACTGCGCGACTAACCATGCCCGAAGAAAATGGGAACGACACCGACCAAACCATCACGCAACGGGTCACCCCTGCCCTCACGGTGAAACACCGTCAGCGGGATCCTCCAACATTCTCCGGAACTTCAGACGACGATGTCGATGACTGGCTTAAGAGCTATGAACGGGTGAGTCACCACAACAACTGGGACGATTCTTTCAAACTTGCCAATGTCGTGTTTTTTTTTTTGAAAGCCACGGCGCTTCGTTGGTTCGACAACCACGAAGACACCACCAACTACTGGGATGGGTTCAAGGCCCCGTTTGCCGAAGCGTTCGGCAAACCTGAACACCGGAAACAACAAGCGAGGGACCAATTGCTCCGACGCTACCAAATTAAAGCTGAGTTCTCAACCGCCTACATCGAGGATGTTCTACGCCTCTGCCGGCGAGTAGACCCCCAGATGACCGAGGACGACAATGTCCGTCATTTGCTGAAAGGACTATCATATGAGCTTTTTTTGATCGTCGCCCCGAAATCACCTGCAACCGTCACCATCCTTTTTGCAGAATGCAGTAAATACGAAGAACTCGACGGCGCTCAAATTTTAAAACGCCCTTTTGACCGCCTTCCCGAAGTGGCCCACAGCATTCCAATCGACAACAGTTTGACTGCACTGATACGCACCATCATTCGCGAGGAGCTGCAAGAATTCAAGGCGCAGCTACAGACAACTCACGATGGTCTGCAGTCCCACGGGGAACTCCAAAGTCTCCGAACTACGATCCAGAACGAGATGCGTGCTGCATTGCACCGCTTGACGGCCACGCCACCTGCTTACTCACCAGCGGCACCCGCAGTCACCTCGCTCTGCGCCAACCAGACGTTCCCCAGTACGGACCCGCCAGCCCAACGAAATCCACTGCGTCGCAGAACAGACATCTGGAGAACCGAGGACCAGCGACCACTATGTTTCTATTGCCATACACCTGGCCACATTCTGCGCCACTGCCGTCGGCGGCTGCATGACGCTGGCTACCACCACTCTACATTCGGGCGTACTCACCGCACCGACAATCCTCACGACAGCACCGTATTCCCGGAAAGCCGGACCACCGACGGAACTACGCTCTCTCGCTTCCCAACACGCCGTTCACCGACCTATGAAGACAGCGACCGCCCCTCCACCCGCTGCTCCCAGGGTCCCGTCTTCACATCCCAGAACCGCCGCGGTCGATCCTTGTCCCCGTATCCAGTTCGTCGCCGATCTATATCACCACTCAACGACGCCGCCCCATCGACTTCCCCGCCGTCAAACTGAAGAGAGCAGCCTGCATCGACACCGGAGGTCAGGCTGCTCGTACTCCATACGCCGCAAATCCTCCTGCCGTAACACCGTCGACGATTACAGTAGAAATTGGAGGACACAAATTCAACGCGTTAGACGACACGGGAGCCTCTAAGTCGTGTTTATCAGAGCGTGTCCGCTCTCACTTGCATCGGGTGCTCACACCTCCAACCGTCGGACACTTGCTGCGTATGGGAAACGGTGCCCTTGTTCAACCGCTTCGCTATTGTACCCTCCCTATACGCATTGGTCAAAGTCATCACACCGTAATATTTACAGTGCTCAGCAACTGCATCGCCAACGTTATCCTCGGCTGGGACGTTTTGTCGTCCGCTGACGCATTTATTAATTGTGCTAGCCGTGAACTTCACATGACGGATTCTGACTATGCCCACCCTCCCCTCAATTCGACTCTTGCTGTTCTTCAACTTGAAGAGGATTTGGTCCTACCACCAAAGACAGCCATAGCAGCTGTCCTTATCCCAAGCAAGACTCTCGAAACATCATTCAGTCTGATCGAGCCACTTGCTACTACTTTTGTCCAAAAAAGTGTAGTAATTCCCTATTCTCTTGCATCAGTAACAAAAGGCAAACTTCATGTATGGATCACAAATGCCTCGTCCCAGCCGCAAATCCTTTCCCGTCATGGCCGTATTGATAACTTCAACTCCCATACAGAAGACACTTTCAGGACCCTGTCATATGCTATATTAAGTCCTGCTACCACGATCTTCACCGATTTCTCCCAACAAGTCGCAAACATGATAGACTCGAACCTGGCGACACAACAGCAGAAAAGTTTAGCTCAACTCCTTACGAGGTAGTGTGACACGTTTGACTTCGGCACTGATACACTGCCACTTACATCAATTGTGCAGCATCACATTGACACTGGTGACTCACCACCCGTTCGGAGTAGACCATACAGGGTTGCCGCCGCTGAACGTCGCATCATTCAACAACAGATCGATTACATGCTTAAGAAAAACTTTATTGAGCCATCATTCAGCCCGTGGTCCTCTCCGGTCGTGCTAGTAAAAAAGAAAGAAGGCTCCTGGCGCTTTTGTGTCGATTATCGCAAACTGAACAAAGTCACCCAAAAAGATGTCTATCCGCTACCCAGAATTGATGACACACTCGATACTCTACAAGGCTCCTCTTATTTCTCATCAATGGACCTGCGCAGTGGCTATTGGCAAATTCCGCTTGCCGACACCGATAAACCCAAGACTGCTTTCATCATCTCTCAAGGTCTTTACCAATTCAACGTAATGCCTTTCGGCCTTTCTAATGCGCCCGCAACCTTCGAGCGCATGATGGACTCCTTGCTGAGAGGACTAACGTGGAACATATGCTTGTGTTATCTCGATGATGTTGTCGTCTTCTCAACGACATTCACCGACCACTTACAGAGGCTCCGTCAGGTCCTTGACTGCTTCCGTGCTGCTGGGTTGCAACTAAACTCCAAAAAGTGAACTTTTGGAGCCCGCGAAATTCGTGTTTTGGGCCATCTCGTTAATTCTGAGGGAGTGCGCCCGGATCCTGAAAAAGTACAGGCAATATCCGAATTTCCAGTCCCGAAAAAAATTAGAGATGGGCAGATATTTCTGGGTTTATGCACATATTTTCGCAAGTTTATACGGGCTTTCTCAGATATTGCCGAACCACTTAACCAGCTGCTCCGTACTGGGGTCCCCTTCAACTGGACTACGGCCCAGCAAGATTCTTTTGCCACACTCAAGAAAACCCTAACATCCGCTCATATCCTCGGTCATTTGATTGAAGGTGGTATATATATATATATATATGTATATATATATATATATAAAGATCACAAGCAACTGCGACTGTAAAGAACACTATAAACTAAACAGATCCGCTGAAAAAATAAAGGCAGGAAATATACGACTGAACATAGATAGCTTTGACAGAAGGTAGTGTAAGAGGTACGCGAGCGTTATGCTGCTCGAATAGTTCTTTAAGCACACTATATTTCTGTGGTGAGGACTCTTTGTGCTTGCAAACAATTTATGTAGCTTCAAACGTGAATTGCAAAATATTGTAAATAGGAATAAAATATAAACTAAAATTTAATCATCTTTGAAGTTTTCTTGTTTTTTTTTTTTTAATGCCAAGCACGCGTTGGGAGCATTGTTATTCGTGGAAGCTTTCACTAAGGTGGGAGCTTTCCCGCATTGCTAACAGTTATAGAAAACAGGCAGAAAGTCTGAGAACACGCTCCCTCTTCCTTTCTGTTTGCGTCTATACATCACCAACTCAACTCTCTGACATCACGCCACTGCTGTAGCGTTGATCTCACGCGAATGCGGTTTCTGCTCACGCGCTGTGCTCACACCGTGTGTGGGAAAAGGAGGGTTTGCACGTAAACAGAGCGATCATGTACACACCAACACCCGGAGCTGACGTCATGCTGCTGCGGCGGCGCTGCTATTGGCTGGCAGCGCGCATGCGCAGTGCCCACACCTCGTGCGGAGAATGCGCGTTTGCCCGCACCTCGTCAGGGCTTGTTTGTAAACAACGCGTTGGCCTATGCACAATTCCAATCATGGCGCCCCGTACGTGCGCTGCACCGTACGTGCGCTGCACCGTACGTGCGCTGCACTGTACGTGCGCTGCACGTACGGTGTTCGCGTGAACGTATACTTTGGCAGGCTTGCAATTGCACGGGCTTGCCTGCACAGCCGGAGATCGGCGGTCTGTCGCCCCGCTCTTGCACTCGACTATATCTTGTCCGAATGTTGCAAATGTGTGTGCGTGTGTGTGTGTGCGTATGTGGGTGAGTGTTGCGTGTGCGTGCGTGCGTATGTGCGTGTGTGCGTGCGTGTGTACGTGCGTGCGTGCGTGCGTGTGTTTTAACATTGAACTTGATGCAGCAGCTGTTTCCACGGCTGGAAATTGCACAGCGCACAACTTTCGCTCCACTGGCGGCATCTGTGACCTAAACGTTTTATTTATCCTTTGTTTTCACGTTGGTCAAAATAGTCACCCCATTTCACAATAATTACAACCGCGTTTTTTTTTGCATTGTGGTTTTTAATTAGTAATAATTGTTCGAATTTGTAGCCATCGACAGAAAATATGGATAATCATGTATATCAAGTATATTGTACAAACGAGTTTTAAACCCTGAATTACACGGGAAATATATAGGCCCTGCAAATGTAAAGCACCCAAGCAGCTGATGCAATATAATGAACCTGAGAGATATATGGAATGTTTTTTTAACTGAATATCCTATTCCCAGAAAGTTTCGCTGTTTGTCAGTCCGCACATTTGTCTGCTAAATTTAGCGAGGAAATCAATGACACATAATGCCATGGTATCATATTACATAATGACTTGACAGCGTGAATCACGTAACGTGAGGTAACAATTTTGTCGCTAAATTCAGTCAGTAAATAGCGTCACATGACCTGATGTCAGGTGACGTCACCTCAAAGCATCAAGCCGGGGTCTCGATACCATGACGCGACCTTCAATTCCCACATACTGTGGGCATTGAAGGTCTCGTATCAGTTAATTTCGAGTGTGAAAATTAAGAGGAATCGCATTCTTTCTTCCTGAGACGACAGTTTTATGTCTTCGTAACAAATTTAAATTATTACTCTCTAAAGACTGCATTCGATGTATTATGCGCATTTGAAGATCAAAGTCAGTGGTAATTTTAACGCAGAATATGTGTTTAACCGGGCGATTTTCGTGAGATCTCCAATGTTTTAGAGTAACACTTGGTTGTCACGTCTGGCTCTAACAAAGATCCGACACTGAAAATAGTTACGCACATAGGGAAACGCAAATAAGACATGAGAGAAAGAAGTATTAAGCAGTGTTTGAACCCGCCGCCTTGAGATTGTGAGCCAAGTGCTTTACTGACTGTGCTATCGAATGAAACACTTGGTCTCGCACGCGAAAACGAATACCTTCGTGTTTCGGGCGGTCGCGAGCCACGGGGCCTTGAAAACGTAGGGGAATTATGAGGACAGTTCCTTGAGATCCTGCCGTTCTGCGCCATCTCATGGCCTCTGCCAGAAATGGGAGCGAATCTTCAACAGAGTTGCTCCGTGGCGAGACGGCGCCGTTCAGACGCCTCTCGCAATTCACATGGTGTAATTTTGCATAATGTTTCGCTGTTGTGACGTCGCTTGTGTGGCACAGCGTGGTTGAAGCTGGTGTCCTCAACGCCGCAGCTGCGAAATCGCAAGCGAAATCTCATCATGTGAATCAGGCTTTTCGATTCTTCCACCGTGGTTATTGCCCTTAAGAAGCAGAGGGTCGGAGAACGTATGCTAGCTCATCGGGAGCGTAAGAAACAGCAGAAGCAGCAGGAAGTGCCTTCACCGGGGTCCTCGCATACGAACGCCGATAAGTGTGAGGTATATCACACACTCTGTGTTTACCAGACTCTGTCAGCGTGATTTTATAAAAGCTGTATGGCTTTCAAAACAACATTTTAAAAGTTTCTAGCAGAATATTGGCTATTTTAAGCCGTTAAAACGCTTTCAAATTGCCGAACACGTTATATCTTCACTGTGCCCAGACATTCGAATTAAATCGACAACCAAATACTCATTACTTTTATTCATCAACAAATATATCAATCACTTCCTAAATGAATACTCGCCTCGTCTTTAAATGCAATATTTAGTCTTTTTTTTAATAAATTAATCTAAGATTTATTGTTCCGAGTAATACTAATTATCCTTCGCTTTGACGCTGCTGTCCTTTTTATGCCTAAAACAAAACAAATTTAGATGATGCAATGAAATAGAAACGATATATTTCTTATTTAAACAGATACATACTCATACAATGAGATCTATAAAAAAGAAAAAATTCCGTCGAAATACTGCGCAACAATAATACTAAAACGCACACGAATCCTGGTTGATTTGAAAGGAGAGAGGAAGCTGTTTTTCTGATACCTTTATTTGTTCATATTCAACTGCTGCACTCTAGTAGAAACACTAATGACTCTTCGTGCATGCCAAGAAAATACTGCAATGACGAAAATAAAATTAGAATAAATTGATCGAAGGAAGCTAAATAAAACTGGGATAATTGACTTTCCACTACTGTTCCTCAATATAGTTTTATGCTGCAGGATTTGGAGTGGGAATGGTCAGCATCACACTTGGAATGGCATTGCTGCACTACTTCAGCAAGTACAGGGGCACCGCAAGCGGCATCATGTTCTCGGGGGAAACCACCTGTGCTCTCGTGTTTCCCGAGGTGCTCCTGCTGATACGGGACACCTACAACTTTCGCAGCGTGTTTTTCATCTACGGAGCGATAGCATTAAACACTACCGCTTTGTGCGTTCTTCTCAGGCGACCTCCCTGGATAAACCAGAACGGAACCTACAAAACCATCCTACCGCCCGAAAATCATGGTCAACCCACGTGCGAGATGCCCTTAAAGTCAGGTATAAAGGAGGTCTCAAAAACCACGAGGAACGACGAGAAGCCCACAAACGCCTGGCACGTGTTCACGCTGTTTAGAAAACCCGCTTTCTACCTTGTGTGTGCCGTCGCTGTGACAGTTCATTACTCTCAAATAATGTACCTGACGAGCATAGTTGACTTTGCAATAGACAGGGGCGCATCTCTCGAGCAGGCATCGACTATCATAATGTACCTGAGTCCCGCTGACTTCTGCGGTCGTATCATCTTTCCACTTTTAGCCGACAAAGGCTGGCTGCCGCCTAACGCGCTTGTTATGTTGTGCTACCTCTTGATGGGTATTGCTATGGTTGTATTGCCCCAGGTGTACTCGTTCGGGTCCATGCTGCTTCTGTGTGCCTTCATCGAAATAGGTATCGGCTGTGTTCTCACCATGAAGGTTTTACTGATTGCGAACTACATTGATCAAGAACTCTACGCCGCCTCGTACGGATTCACGGGACTGGTTATTCTTCCAGTGTTTCTCTGTAACCCTTTAATACTCGGTGAGTACAGCATTCAACCTCTTAGATATAAAACGTCGATAATATATTAGCTTTTAAAGGTCATGTAGAAGTATTCACGCTTTCGAATATTCAGCGCCTTCTGGTGTATCATATGACAGTGTAACTGTTTTCAGCCCAATGTCAATAAACTTCTATTATATCATCAGGCACCATCAATTTCGCATGATAGCGGCAGACATGCGTGTGTTTTTCGCCAAACAATTTCTGTCTTTTCGTTTCAGTTATTTCGGTTTTGTTGGTATCAAGACAGTGCAACTACGTAGCGCCCGAGTCCCCCTAAATCAAGGAATAAAACAACCGATACCGAGAACCGTCACACATGTGCAGCATGCACGCGATGGTACGTGTGGCAGGCTTGCACTCTCTCGGTGCTCGTGGAGTATGCAGGAGTGATTGCAAGCCTGCGAAAGATACCTTGGTGTGCATACATGCTGCGGTTGTTTGGCGCGTGTCGATGTCGGTTCGTTCTGTTTGTCGCACTAGTGGAACTCGCGCATAAAGGCTGAACTCCATGGGACGAATATGCTGCGAATAACCGACGAATTTTGCCCGGCGGCTTTTGCTCTGCGCGTGGAATCAACACAGTGGCTGCTACGTCGCGCGCAAAGCGAGCGTGCCGTCGGGCGGCGTTCGCCAGTTATTCGTCAGATAATTCGTCCCATGGAGTTCAGCCTTAAGAGACGTTTTAGAGCTTAGGATGCAATTCACCACATGAATGGGCCTGTGAAATGAGTTCGTGTCAACTGATTTATTGGTGGCGAGGCTGAAATGATCGCTGACGCAGCAGTCGCATCCGATTCTTGCATCGAGTTGAACTAGCATCCTCGGCATTTTCATAACCCTAACCCTAAGTTGTAACACTAGCGAACCCCCGCGCATCCCACGTTCATCAAACTCTAAACTTTTATTATGTAATGGTTCTTGTTGGCGGTCAACAAGCTTGTAATTAAAACCATATGTTTACTTTCACTAATCAAAATGTCAATAAGCAAGTTTTATTGAATTATTCGGCTTATTACGAATATCTTCATATAAAATGTTCCCCTGGCCATGTAGCTCACCTGAACAGATTGCCTTAGAGTGACTTTTACGGGTTTGTTTTTTAAGACATCTGCTAGAATTACAATCAAACTCCCCGTGTATGCGGCGCGGAGAATCAGCGCTTTGAAAGAATATGGTCAGCATTACCTGGTTCACTTTCGCTACTACTTAAAGGAATACTGAACCAAAGAATTTAGTGTCCATAATAAGTGGCGCACGTTCTTTCTACGAGCCAGCAGCCGCCGGTGTGCGCGAGCATACGCAACAAAAATGACGTCAAGGACCTGGATTCGCGGTTAAGAGGACAGTGAAATGCATGGGCTTCGGGCCAAAGGGGAATAAATACAGGCTTTTCATTTCTACAAGTGAAAGCTACGTGCTTGTTAGACCAATTAATCGCTTACCTTTTACACCAGACACCACTGTGTAGATGAAAAAATTGACCGCATCTCCACGTGGTGAATGATGTTGCTTGGGGCGAAGCTCTGGTGGTGCTTGTCTGCGTAGACGCCGAGCCGCAGCATGCCGAGCCTTTTCATTCATGTCAGTAGGAGAATGTGTGGTTTTCTTCTTTTTCTTTTTTTAAGCAGACAGATGGGATGGTATCTCAGAACCCCCTACTCTTTTTTTTCTTCTTTTTCTTTGAGCCTTTTCATTCATGTCAGTAGGAGAAAGTGTGGTTTTCTTCTTTTTCTTTTTTTTTTCTTCTTTTTCTTTTTTCATAATTTTTTTTCATATTTTTCTTTCCAATTTTTTTTTTGCTCTACACGAGCACGTGAGCATGTGCTCACGTGCTCGTGAGCACGTGATCTCACGAGCAGAAGCACGAGCACCCGACGCCGGCCTATGGCGGACAACGGACGGCGGACGGACATGGCCAGCCCCTAAGGAGCTTCGCCCCTAAAACTTGTCTTTATTCTCCTTTGGCCCGAAGCCCAGACATTGCACTGTCATCTTAACCGCGAGTGGAGGTCTTTGACGTCATTTTCGTTGCGTGTGCTCGCGCACACCGGCGGCTGCTGGCTCGTGGAAAGAACGTGCGCCACTTATTATGGACACTAAATTCCTTGGTTCAGTATCCCTTTAAGGCACAAAGTTACACTTTAAAACACTTATTGCCGCTTTAAATTTGTCAGCTGCTGATGGTGTTGGCTAGCAACACTCAAACCTACATACAATTTAGTGTGACATGTTACTTTGAGGCGCGAGGTATTTAGTTATTGAAGTGGGTGCTTTTGGCCTGCTTTGTGACTTTCAGGTAGTACGTTAATGTGATTCTACCTCTGCCAAATGCCTTTGATCCGCACATATGTTTCTGAAACGACGTGACCAAATTAGCTAAGTTTCCCTAGATTACTTTGGCGCTTTGGCTAAACGTGCCTAGCGGTTTGCCACCGGCCACCGCCGACAGAATTCCAGATGTATTGCGGTTTTCGTGGATTGACGTTCAGATTCACTCTATATACATGGGGTCAATCTTTTTTCAGTGATCGGCAAAAGATAGATGAAGTTGTCCTACATTACACGCACTGTCATATATAGGCTTATGAGAACGTTTTCATGAGTGATCACTGCACATGAAAAAAAAAATGTAGACAGATGAATTCACAACAGTACCACTTCAGTGTCATGTTGATCAGATTCAGACTTTTTTCCTATAATATTTACCATGTTTTGATACTATTACTCGCGTGAGCTTGCTGTGTCGATCCAGGTAGGTCATCGCATGCGTATTGTGCATAGAATATTCACTGTAACAATACTTGTCTATTTTTTTTATTACAGGTTTCTTCCGAGATTACTTGGGGGCATACGACAACCTGTACAGAGTCATGGGAGCAATTAGTCTCCTTATGGCCATATTGTTTTCTTTTCTTACATGGAAAGAAATACGCACACGTCACGAATTTAGTGTAAGAATAATTGGAGATTAATTTCGAGTTAAATTTGCAAACCTAGTGCCAACAAATTTTGGTTCCGGGCTTAGCGTTGTGATTGTTTGACTGCCGAGTTAGGTGAGAAATGAGAAGATACATGTTTTTGTTTTCCGAATGAACTGAATAAAAACAAAATGACCGCACCTCCACGTGGTGAATGATGTTGATTGGGGCGAAGCTCGGGTGGTGCTGATGATACTGATTTTGGCCATAGGTATTGCTGCTTGCTGTCGGCGTTGACGCTTTGCCGCCGCTTCCCGAGCTCTCAACTCCGGATCCGCTTGGCGTTTTTGACGCTGTGCAGCAGCTTCTCTCGCCCTGGTCTCCGGAGCAGCTTGCTGTCTACGTAGACGCTGAGGCGCTGCATGCCGAGCTTTTCGGTCCTTTTCATTCATGGCAGTAGGAGAATGTGCGGTTTTCTTCTTTTTCTTTTTTGAAGCAGACAGATGGGATGGCATCTCAGAACCCCCTACTCTTTTTTTTTCCTTCTTTTTCTTTTTTCATAATTTTTTTTTTTCATTTTTTTTTTCCAATTTTTTTTTACCCTACACGAGCGCGTGAGCATGTGCTCACGTGCTCGTGAGCACGTGATCTCACGAGCAGAAGCACGAGCACCTGACGCCGGCCTACGGCGGACGGCGGACGGACATACGGACATGGCTAGCCCCTAAGGAGCTTCGCCCCTAATATATTTTACATATGAAGTAAACCTTCCGGAATAACAAGATATACTGGAAGACGACAACATTCTGTTTTAGCTCCCTGCATATGGGTTCATGAAAGATGTCACGAGCGTCTGACACTTTTTATGAATTTCATAGTTGCTTATAGACCTTTCCAATGTTTTCAAAATAACCAGTCCAGCGTGCGATCTTCACAGCCCAGCACGTGCGTATTCGTCACTTCGAAAAGCGAGCAAAGCACGCGCCAAACGCGCAGACACTCACCACACGCTTGTTTCTTTTCGGAAAGCTCTATAGCCCTTTCCAGAGACGGCTCTGGCCCTTTCCTCTGGCTACTGTACTCTGGCAAATAGCGAGCGCTCCGCGCGCGCTCGCCCAGCGGACATTTTTTTCCCCTCGCGAGTTGCGAGCGATCTCTCTCTGTGCCGCTTGTAAATCTGGAGTCTGGAAGGCGCTCGGCAACCGGCTCCTACCGATCCGTGGGGAAGTGACGGAGCGCATCGAGCAGACCGGAGTATTTCTCTGCCCTGCCTTTTTCGAATCAGTATAATATGTAATCACTAGCAGCATTTCAGTTCAGCATCAACGTTCCCGCGAGAGAATGAGGGAGTTTCGCGGCTTTTTGGTTTCAGTTGCTGGGTGGGCTCTCTTGCTGTGCTTGCTTTCGTTCCTCTCGTCATGATCGACTCGACCGAGAATACTGCAGCAATAACATTGTAGCAGCTAATTCTAGGAGGTCTAATAGAAAGCAGTGACAGCGAAAGCAGCGACAGCGACGAAGATACCAGCTCCTCCGAATGGCGCTCAGTTGGCCAAACAAAGTTTTAGTGAACGCCGGCTTTTCATCAAAAGAAACTTTAGTGAATGGTCGACTGTCGCACAGCGGCGTTTACGGGTGGGCAAGGTGAGTTAACATTTTTTTAATGAGCCACCTCAGACTGTCGCCGCGAAGCTTGTGAACGAAGAGGGGCCGGTGGGTTAACACGCGCCCCATTGATTCTCTAAAACGTCGATTCGCACGAATGACCGCTGTTCGCTTAAACGTCAGCTCCAGCTCGAGTGACGACGAGGCAGCCGTTCTCGGCGAAGTGTTTGCTAATTCGTTCGCCTTTGCAGCGAAGAGGCCCAATTAAGTTACTATGTTACGTCAAAGACGTTGTGCGCGCCTATTTTGATGTAGAGGTATGTCGTTTCTTCGTTGTTTGGTCTCTGTAAAGTAATTGAAATGGAAGACAATATGCCAAATACTTTGGAGATGAAAGTGGCCTTCGGAGATGACTAACGCTTTTCGGCACACCTGATCGGTATTCCGCTTAAATGCATCCTACGGCTTGTGCAAGTACTTCTAGTTATCTTCATCGGGTTTATATAATTCCAAGGAAAATTAAAGGATCTCTTACCGTCGGGGTTACCGTTAATCAAGTAGTAAACAATCTGGGATGCTTCCGATGCGGAGTTTGTGCATTCAGCTAGATGGCAATGGGAACCGAAACTGTTAAAAAGTGCGGGCAGACGTTCTAAAAGCGGTGCCGCTGGCAGCGTTATGCTAGGTTTGCTCCGCAGCGCGTGCGACTGGGATTGATCATGTGACTGATCGCTCACGGAGGCCGACCGCTCGACGACCGCTAGGGCGGAGTGCTCGGCATCTGCCAATGAAAGGGGCTATTTGAGTCTGACATGCACGAAAAGGATTTCATTACTACATTACTGTAGCACATTTTAGCACCCCGAAAATGATGAAACTAACGTCCAGCAATGCCAGCACCAAGTAATCTTTACTCTTAATATTCATAACAAAAGGAAAGAAAATTTAAGTTTTAATTTAGAAATACGAAAGAAACATGGGGGAATACCTGGTTCGATACCAGGACCAGGAGGATTTTTGTCAGCGTGCACCAGTGAACTCTACCTGTGTTTGAACTTTTCTGTTTGTCCTTTGTTCCCCTTGTTCTCCCTCTCCAGGGATAATTATCGTTGATTTTCTGTCTAGCTCACCTGCACCGGTGCATTAATTGCACTAACTTCAATTGTAAGTCATCAAAAGCCCTAATTCATCGCATTTTATAAAATCCTAGAAACGCCTCCAAACTGGGTATTCTTCTTTACTTTTTTTGTTTTTCGTAACTCCGTGGAATGGTGCGCATGCCTTATATGTTTGTAAAACGCGGTGATTCAGTAGTTTTCAACGATGTTCTGAACATAACTACAAATCAAACATTTCAATATAATCGGTAAGTTTTATTTACTTAAAATTAATTATTAACCTAAACTAGCGAAGTTATGAATTTTTCTAAATAGGCGCTTCGGCAAAAACCAATTAGGCATCGAACTTTTTTTTTTTCCATCGCAATGCGTACTTTTAGCAAAGCGATTTTGCTCACGTCTTTAAAACACCCTGCATACTTCTCGCCTTTCATAAATGCTTCGTACCTGTTTGTGCTGACGCCATATATCCCCCTACATTGCACAAAAAAAGAAAACATCAAACACGCGCGAACTAATTTTCACAATTCTTTTTTAAACACACATATGGAACATTTATTTATCTTCGTGTACTTTGCTGGCGACGGCAGAGACGGGGAGCTTTTGGAAAGGTAAGTCTACTACATGCAGCGCGTTTTCACAGTCCCCTCGCGTACTTAAGTGCATCACGGTATTTTTCTGAACGTTTCCCTGCGCTGCCATTGGTAAGCGTGTCTCTCATCGGCACCTTCTTTTAATGTTAGTAACCTTTTTTTTGGCGTCCATGGCTATGAATGCAGATATGGCATATATGCTTTCAGCGAGCTTTTCAACGAATATGCTTTTTTCCACTCGTTTGATGTTAGGCAAATTCAATACATTGCGGTTTCTGATTTCATATATTTGTACAACGTACTGTTCCTTCATTCTCCGTTATAAACTATATATTGTCACTGACAACTTAAAACATGCAGGGCGTGGCATATAATGTTCACGCTTTTTCGGTCCGTCATTGTTTCCTTGGCGTCCTTATTGGCTGATGCGCAAACTTCCAAGATGCGGAGCGATAACGAGATGCAGAAGGGTTGAATCCTGGGCCTAGTTGGCAAGTATCACTGTAAACATTTATTCGGGTTAAAAAAGCGCGCGAAATACTAAAGCAAAGTAGAGCGCTTGTCTGTCCTGTTTGTTCATGTCAACGTTACTAGAACACTCAGTTGGGAAACTCAACCTTAAAACCCCGAACAGCTCGCGTCCACCAAGACCGAACTAGATACTATTGCAGCGCCGTCCTTTGGTGGCGATTCAAAACATGAAAGTTGCTTTATGCTGTAGCTACTGCGAGATGGCGCCGCGAGAAGACGCCCCCGGCCCTTGCGCGATTCGACTGGACCGGTACGTGAAGTCTGCGAGCTTCAATTTGTTACGTAAGCAACGTCAGCTCCAAGGCCAAGCCTGTAGAGCCAGCATAGGGTCTTCACCGCCGAGCACCTGCGACGATGCTGACTAAGCGCTCCATATAACCCCTGGGAGATACTTTTACAGCGAAGCTGTTTATGGCTAAGGTTCTGTGGATTTTCCGTGTGTGTCAACGAAAACTCAGGTACCGAATTCGATGCAAAATCGCTTCATTCTGTGCACAAGCTTATACGTCATATCACTTGGATCTGTATTTCAGTAAATTAGTTATGAGTAGGCACCATTTTCAAGATCAGTAGACTCTCAGGTAGATAATAAAGGTTTCCCAAAGATTCGCCACTGTGCGACCCGCGTCGGCCATGTCTATTTTCGCACCGCTCTCCCTTTGTCGTCGTTCCGAGCCGCTTGCGTGCTAAGTTTCCTTTGCTTCTGCTCTCCCGGGGTGGCGGTCCCGTCGCGCGTGTCTAGTTCCCTCCGGCTCCTCGGGGTGGGTCTGTTTCATGTTCTAAACAGCTCTTTTGGTCATTCAACTTTTTCGTTTTTTTATCTTCTTTTAGGCCACGTAATCTCGGTTGCGTTCGGTTTAAGCGGCGAAGTGGAATTTTGTCATAGATAGTAACGACTGAGTCTAAATATAAAATAATAAAAAATAAGATTATGCGAAGTGTCTTCGCAACTTTATCAGACGGCAGGTGGTTCGCAAGCAAAGAAAAGCAAGACATAGGTGCGCAATCGGCCAAATAGAAAGCTGTCCCAAATGCGGAGATATCACACCGGCGTTTTCACTGCGTCCGTCGGCGACAAGAATCTCTAGCGTTTTCGTGTGTGCGAATGTGAAGATCAATGCCTTATAAATGTTGTGTGCCGGGGTGTTGGGGGACGTATGCCGTTAAAACGAAGTTTCGCATATTGTTATTCCCACCCGACGAGCCACGGCGTATCTAATGGGTTATGGCAATTCCGGAGAAAGAAGTTAAAGTCACGAAAGTTTAAAGGTATGTTGGTGTCGCAATTTTTTGTTCAATCCTTTTACTTCCGCATTGTCGTTGTGCCCGAAAGTGTGATAATAAAGAGTTTTGGTATGGCGTATGGGTGGAAACGGAAGCTTTATTCGTTTACGTTGTTGCTCGCACCACGCTCCGCATGCGCCTTGTCGACATGCGCCAATCCAAGACGCAGTTTGGGCTTCCGCGCCTGCACAGTGTGCCACACGAAACGATGACACAAACGCAAACTCACAGTACCGGCGTTTGGTCATATACGTAATACTAAAATCACTATTAAAGTAAACAACTCCGCTTTTTTCTGTATTCTCAAGGATGCGTAGCAGGTATTTTTAGAACGAGCTGCTGTTACCCAAGTGTTTTGAATATTTTGTAGGTTTTAGCATGCGAGCTACCTGCTCGCAGCGTTTTTGCTTTTTATTCTAGAGTCTTGTTTGATAAGTGATAAAAAGAAGTTGGTATCGCCAGTATAATTTCTTGCTTCTCGTCACCAGTGTTGTTCAGGAGCGACACATTTTACTGCAATTATGTTTGTTTTTTCACCCTTTGCACTGGTTTAATTATATGCCCAGAATATGTTATTGCTCAATTTAGAAAGTGAGTAGTAACGACTTCGAGATAATCTATGTCGACGTCATGAACTGTAAATTAGCAGCTCTGTCATCCTTAGCTCCTGTTCTGACCCCCGTAGCTTGATACTGCGCCTCTTCCGCTGTGAGGACAGTCAAATAAGTGTAAATACTGCAGATAACATCTTTGTTTTGGGGAAGACACTTCTTTACAATACAGTGGTTCATGATCTGACAGATGGTTTAGATTGATGGGTACTGCACCTTCCTGCACCACTGGTCGCCAGTGGGGTGATGCACGCTGAAGGTATGACGTCGCTCAAACGAGTGACGGGCGTCAAGTTTGCGATGACATAGAGGCGTCAAAGAGGGCAAAGCCACGGCGCGTGTGTTGCT
Organism: Ixodes persulcatus; assembly: GCA_013358835.2. Taxonomy (NCBI): domain Eukaryota; kingdom Metazoa; phylum Arthropoda; class Arachnida; order Ixodida; family Ixodidae; genus Ixodes; species Ixodes persulcatus. Next base: position 497,953 of record JABSTQ010011344.1, on the reverse strand, counting down.
AGGATACGTTCCTCCCTTCTTTTACGTCACTTCCATGTACATTTCTTTAGATGTCCAACCTAGCTATCCTGCTGCGAAGAAGCTTATCGCGCCTGCTCTTCGCTCAGTTCTTGCGGCTACGTCATCATCGAAATGTTGTCAGAGACCTGACACTAACTATGCTGCCCGATTTCGAAGGGTTGGACGCTTGTTCGAGTGACCACGCACCTCAAGCAGTGCTTAAACACCTCATCACTTCGTCGAGTAACGTACATTCTCGTCAACAATGTGTGCAAAAGGAAATGATGACTTAGTGCAGAATGTAAAGTTTGCTAATGCCAAAAAGCGAAAGCGGTCTGTGTTCACGAAAGATTAGTGTTTTGTTTTTAAAGAAACAACTGAGTAACCTTTACATCTCTATACGTTGCCGGTGGGTAATTTCGTGATGGGACGAACTATGCATTATATCACGTTCATTTATTACATGATGACCTTCTCGCAAGTAGGCGATCAGTGACACTTTGTGTACTCAATTTGCTTGTCTCACTACCTTAAAACAAGCTTTTATAAGTCAAACATATTAAGTAGCGTGTCATATTTTCTAGTTGTGAGGTAGGCATTAATACCGAAAATATGCTTCAAAATAAAATATTTTGGACTGCATACCAGCACTTCGGTTTCATAAACGAGGTCAAGTTGAATAATTATGAAAAGGGAGTAGTTGCTAATATTTACCATGAGTGTTTTCAGTCGTCGTAGCTTAAGAGAAAACCCATGGTGTCAGAGTGTTTATATGAGCTTTTAATCATAAAACCTGTAAATCGCTTAATTGATTACGTCGTCCTCACGCACGGGTAAGTAACATTCGGACCATATTTCCATTCGAAAGTCTACAGGCCGCCCCATTAGCGCGTCGACAGGCACAGCAAGCCCAGCGCCCAGCCAACCGTCGTTTTTCTTTTTTCGAGCGCTGCCCTAGCTACGTTGTGGCCATGGAGCGGGCTTCACAGCCTTTAGTTTCTAGAAGGTGTACGTGCAGCCGTGCAGTTCCCGGACTGGCCGCCGAGGGAGAAATGGCGCCGTTGCGATCGCGTCTACTTAGGTTCCGAAGTACAGATCCGAGCGACTTTCTTTTTCCAAAGCAGGCTCCTATGGAAGTTTCCCAACTGAGTTTTTCTAGCAACTTTGTGTGTCGCATTTGTCCTGTACTCGGTCGTCACCCTTTATGCGCCTTTGGTATTCATTCTGATTAAACAATCAGAATGAATAACAAGATGCTGGAGACTTGCCACACCTTGCGTTTCTTAAGTTTTCAGTGACTCTTTGCCTATGTCAGTGAATCGCTCTCCCTTTCGTAGTTTTCTTGATCCAAGAAAACTTTAAAAAAGGTATATGTTAGAGCGATCGAGATCAGGAAAGTTCGGAGGATGGGAAACCAACATCATGTTGTTTTTCTCCCAGAGCCGCGTGGGAGAGAACAACTCAAGAAAAACGAGTTTTGTTGTTGTTATTCTTTTTTGCTTTTTCTGCTAAAAATTGTTTTAAAGAAACCTTGAAATATAGTTTGGGCTGGGAAAATTTAGTTGTTCTGGTCGCTTATTGCTTAGTGAGCAAAAAGAAAACTAGTTCACGAGGGTAGAAAAACCAAATGCCTGCTTTTCGGCACAAACATTTGAAAATCCAGGTGACTATTTCCTCCTTGCTTTCCTTTAAAAGCTCTCCGCCTTTTCACTACGGTGCATCCCGCGGTGCCCCAATCACGTCAGCCGATTCCACCTCACGCATTGGACACGCGAGCACTGCGTCACTCGGACGCATGCGCTCGTCAACAATCAACCCGCCGACGAATTCGCGTTCGTGGCCAACGAGTGCCGTGCCGGCATTTATCAACGCTTGCGAAGGAAACCTTCCACGGTGTGCTTAAAAGCAAGGTGGAAGCTTCGAGTCATCGCATCTGGTGCCCCAGCACGTCGCGATCACGCGATTTTTCATATGGCTTTTGAGTTGATGATTAAAGCTAAGGAGGAAGACGTTTAAAAAAGCCTTTTTTGGTCCCTTTAGCTTAAATGAATGATAGTCATACGCAATGTCCTTTCTTGGTTTGGCAAATATTAGCCTTAAATGGACGTTGTCTCATGAAAAAAAGTTCATATTTTTATCACTTGATCTGGATTAAAGGGGTCATGAAACGATTTTTCTACTTCTTCCTCCTTAGCTTTAATCCTCAACTCAAATGACGAGCGCATACGTCTAAGTGACGCAGTTCTCGTGTCCAATGCGTGAGCTGGGCTCGGCTGACGTCAGGTTGGCACCGCTGACGCGCTTTTGGAACCGCGGATGTATCGTAGTGAAAAGGCGGAGAGCTTTCGAAGGAAAGAAGGTACAAAATAGTCCGCTATATTCTCAAATTTTCGTACCGAAAAGCTGGCTTTTGACTTTCTACCCTCTTTCTTTTGGGCAACTAAACGATATGCGATTAGTAAAGTCCCAATTTAAAATCATTTATCCCAGCCCAAAATTCGTTTCATGGCCCCTTTAAGTCATTATCTCAAATGTTCGCATTCTATCACCACGTGACATTCTCAGGGAGTTTCGTGTTTCTGAGAAGTGTAGTTCACTTATACGGGCCGAGAAACCGGGTTTCATTCTCTCGATCCGACTTGGTAGAATAAAAACATGATCAAGGCCATTGCTTTTGCTCTGATAGCTTTCGGTAACAAAAAGGATGCCCTGCGACTGTTAGAGCTAGAGACAGATAACTACAATAAAAATATATTTATTGGCAACCAAAAATAAGGGATTGATTAAAAAAAAACATTACCATCCCATATTTTAAAATATTGTCAAGGGTTTTACAAAGTCTAGTTCTACCCAGACATGTACGTAAGCGTTACTAGTAACGGGTTACCTCTGCTTACTTACATTTTTCGGCAACGAGTAACGTATTTAGTTACTTTTTTTAGAAGAGAAACGAGTGACGTACTTAGTTCCTTTTAAGGCCAAGTAACAAGTAACGCTATTTCGTTACTTTTGAGGAGTAACGTGTAGAACGACGTTTAAACAGCCTCGTTTTCATGTTAACCCGGTTATTCGTCTATTGCGGCTAGGGCAGGTGGGCAGTCCGAAGAAAACAAAAAAAAAAAATAAACAGTATGACAGCCTAGCAACTTTTATTGTTCAACACGTCAGTCGAACCCTACCTTTACCCAGCGAACACATTAAGGTTCGTTGGTGAAACCTTCTAGAGTCGTGTGCAGACCGAATGTAAATCTGGAGGTTGCCAACACGGCAAGGCATAAAACCCATTGTGAACTTCGAACTTCAAAAACAGAGAGAACAAAAGTTAAAGGGGGTCCCAGATTCACCAGATCTACTTGAAGCACAATACTGCCGTTCCTTCGAGCGCGTCAGTAGAACGACTCTTCAGCGTCGCCGGAGATGTATTCACATAAAGCGAGGAAACATAATTGATGGAAACTAGGAGGGGCAGTTACTGCTTAAATGTGGCCTGAGGAGGTTTTTAAGATCGTCAAATTATGACGATAACTCACTCTGCTGGCTCTAAGCATTTTAGAAATCTATAGATCATGACAATACGCGGCTGATTTCCGCATTAAAAAGCAATTAAATGTCGCAGCACATCGATTTCATCTCCGATGGGAGGAGCATGTTTTGAAAACAGGGACACTGTCAGTCAATACTAAGTGAAGGATCTTCGCGCCTTCCACCGGTAACACCGCGAAGTGAAATCTCGAATGGGCGCGGCTCGTTGCCCATACGAGCACCTCCTGGACAGTTTTCAAGCCTGCGCGTCACGTGACATGACTTCACGTCCGGGAGGCCCGCACGGGCGCTGATTGGAATCCAGTGCCGCGTCAGTGTTCGCGTGGGACTACGATAGGAAACGAGCCCCACGCGAACGCTGACGCGGCACTTGCATCCAATCAGCGCCCGTGCAGGCCTGCCGGACGTGACATCATGTCACGTGACGCGCAAATTGAAAGTAGTCTAGGAGGTGCTGCCCATAGAGCCCAAACTACAATTTAACCTAGCGCGCTCGAGCCTTCGAGAGCTGACGACCGGACACATCACTCCGGCGGAAAACAAAAAAATAAAAGCCGACATAGTTTTTTTTTTTTTTTGTTCTTGAGATGATTATTGTAGTGTTATATACGTTCCCTCTTCGCGAAAAAAATTACAACCTTTCGACTACTCTTACTTGCTTCTATCATCTACAAAAGCGTACACATTTTGTAATAACAGAGTTTGCAATCTCAACGAAATGTAGCGTTTTCATTGCTTACTTGTCCCCTGGTTGCCGGCACAATGCTCCATCCATAGCCGGAAATAATTTCGATCTTTGATTGCTTTTTGAATACGGAAATCGGCCGCCCATTGTTATCATGTATGGATTTCTAGGATGCTTATATCCAGCAGAGTTATCGCCACATTAGGCGATCTAAGAAACCTCCTCAGGGCACCTTTAAGTGCAATGACTATTGAAAAGAAAACAATAAAGCATGAAACAAAAACAGCGATGCCTTTTTTCGTCGAAAAACGCGTTCCTTTAGAACATCAGTAACGAGTGACGTATAGTTACTTTTTCAGCTAGTAACGAGTAACGGTATTTGGTAACTTTTTTGGGGGTAACGTGTACATGTTTGCTCCTACCACACTGCGGATACGCATTGTGAGCAATATCATGTTTGGTGAGGGATCTGACGTATCCTAAATATTATAACACGCTACGGAAAGATTATTCAGTAAGACACTGTAGATATCTGTGGTGTTAAGGCCGGTTCAGACACTTGCGTTTGAGTGCGTTTGACTGCGTTGCGGCGAGAACCGAAAGCGAGTCACCGGCACATCTGTGCTTCATATGAAGCGTGGAATCCAATTCAAGGAATCTTCTTGGCACGCGATATATGCAGCAGGGATGTCCTGGTGTCTCGCTGCCGCAACGCAGTCAAACGCAGTCAAACGCAACTGTGTGAACCGGGCTTAAGACAGTCGAGCAATTGGTTTTGTACCCAAACACTTCTTAATGGTAACTGATAAAGAAAAAAATTCCGAGGACACCTCAACGCTTCTTATGCCTATTGAATGCACAAGCATGAATGCCGTTCTTCCGCTCCCTTACCGCTCATTCACACTGGAAGCGGATCCGCGTTCGCAAAGCGGTTGCGAACGCGGTTGTATAAAGATCCAGTACAATTTCACGCGCACTTGATGTCATTGAGTGCGCGTGAAATTGTACTGGACCTTCAGCACGCGCTCCACAGCCGAGCACACAGCTATGGCCGCCAGTGAATACTCCCTATACTCCGTTTCACTCTACTAACCCTGTCAGACGGGCACCTAGAAGGACCTTTACGCCAAAGGACCTTTAGTGTAAATGTCATTTAGGCAGTGCCACACGGCAACTCAAATGGCATTCAGCGTAAAGGTCCTTTTCGAGAACCTGAGTTCCCGCAACTCCTTTACGGCTTCTAAAGGCCTACTCTTGTCAGCAGCGGTCTACACTGGAGAAGCGAATTGAAATAAAAGATCGCACCGATATCTAAAATCACATTTTTATTATCGAAAAAGAACGTGTTTCACGTATATTCTGTACAAACCTCGCTCTGCTAATAGTTTACTGTACTCACGGTCCCAGCTATCTAGTAGGCCTCGTCGTCGCCTGTTCGCGTCGTCCGCTACGGCACTTCGGTTTTCCTCCTCTCGATTTTCCTTACAACCATAGTTATCTAGCTTTTATTTCTCTACTTTATAATTTATCACCTTTAATAATGTATTGCTAACTGTACCCTGGATATTTAATATTTTTTGTACATATATATTTCTGTATCTCACTCTCGCGTGATGCGATACGTCGAACTACGGAGGAGCGTCCACGACTAGGAAGGGGACGCCGCGCATCCGTCGGAGCGTTGAGGCGACCTGGGAGCTGATACGACTTTGGGAGGATCGGCTGAAGGGCCTTCGACGCTTGCGATAAAACTCAAGCACGAGCACGACGCCCAACCGAACAGGGCAGGGCAAAAGCGTAGCAGAAGCACGGAAAGGAACGGAAGCGCCGAGCAACGTTAGGACTAAAACCAACGTTAACTAAAACTATGGTGCCTGGAGCGCGTCTCCGACTGGTGTGTTTAGAGTCCTATCCCGCCCATACATCAGAAGTGGTCCCGAAGTGGCAACAAAGGACGTCAGAGAAGCCGGAGTGTCATGCTGTTGACTGTCGCGATCTTGGCGGTAGGCTGTAGAAATGCTGGCTGGCGGAAAGCACAAGCGAACTCGTGTCGCTGTCGTCACGGCATCCCAGGCGTCCCAACTTCCTACTGCCGTAGCTTCTGTGGACTGCCACAATGGAGAGCAGCCTGCAGCAGAACAGGCGTCTCCAACTTCCACCACAGCTGCTGGGACACCACCAGGGTCGCGACCGGCGACAGCATGACACTTCTATGACGTCATAAGGCGGAAATCGAGGGACCACTTTTTTGGACGCGGTAAACACACCAGTCGGAGACGCGTTCCAGGCACCATACTAAAACTGAGTGAGCGGGGGACGCTCAGGGTTTCCGCCAATTTCCAAAAAACCACTTTGCTTGGGCTTAAAATTGACTTTGTTGTAATCACTCGACTGAACTCGTCATTTTGTCTTTGTTAAAATATTGCTTGCTTAAGAAAAACAAAAAAAAATTATTTATATCGCCAAAATATTAGGTCTGTTCGATTCGCCTGAACTGGCTGAACTAGTTCAGCAGTGCAGGAACTGGTGCATTCGATTCAACCGGAAGTTGCACGGCCGCTGCACTGGCGCGTTCGATTCATTCCAGTTCTGAACGAGTTCAGACCCAGTTCCTCAAAATCTTGCACCGGCTCCGGAGTCAGTTCAGCGTCCGTGCAGAAGCAGACGACACGAGCAGACGGCGATAGCAGACAACACTCCTCGTCCGTCTCTGCTCGCGGTGCCATTTTTCGCAGCTCTTGCTCAAATGTCTGCGATGTTTAACAATGGACCTTTTCCACATACCGACGGCACCAGGCGGTGGCTGCACGAACTAAAAATCGAGGAAGTGACCTACCTGCGCTACCAATCGATAATGGGAGCTACGCTACCAGTTTCTTCGCTCTCTGAGCAGCGGCGAGTGCCCAACGCGACTTTAAAGAGGGGCATCCGTGGCGTCCATCCAGACGTCGTGTTTTGCTTTCCGTCCACTTTCTTTTTTGTGTAACGCAATTATATGTATGCTAAAATTACTTGTTCTACTCGTTGATTCACAGCGTCCTTCCGAATTTCCTCGATTTCTGGTACCGACTTCCGCCGCTTGGCATCGGGCGCTCGCGCGTGCGCAGAACGCTTCTCGGAAAAGGTCCATGACGCCGATACGGGGGTTTCATTTCCTCTCATTTATGATAATAACGTACCCGCGGTGGACGCGGAATTGAGATCGTAACCGAGGGTCGCGGAATTGAGATCGTAACCGAGGGTAAGAATTTGCTTGATTATGATATACTGAAAGCGTTTTAAGCACCTGCTCGCGTAGGTTTGGCTCCCTGTGATAAGTGTTGAAATATTGACTCACGTAAATTGCTTCTTTTTGATGCTATATGGGGATCCACAGTGTTAATATTCTTCCTTACAGACACGGGAAGGTATCGCACTCTTGATAGTTCCCACCTTGAGTTGCTTTTCGATGCATACTGATGACTCCGATACAGCTTGACGCCAAAGTTACGGTCGATAATTGTCTTGGCCAAAACGCTATCGTCAGGCCTTCGTCTTCGAGGTGACCGCTACCGACCGCGCGCTGCCGCCAGTGACTCCCGACGCAAAATCATCCTGATGCCGCGAACCTATCGTCAAAATGCGAAACTCGAGAGACTTGGAATGAATCTACTATTGCTAAATGAATGTAAAGGACACGAATGCTTATGGAAACGACAGGAACCAAACGGCCGTTAAAAATGCAGACAGAAACACATTTCGTGTAGAAAACGTTTTTAGTACACTCGAATAAAAAATATTCACAGAAAAGATTCCGTTATTATTCTTAAAAACTAAGGAAACACGAATGGTCTCATCAAACCGCGACTAATTAAATGAAGCACACAACTTGGCGTTGAGAAACAAGAGCCAACAGATGCAGACGACACCGTGCGCTTCCGTTCGGAAAGCCGATCACAGCGCCAGTCCTAGCGCGGCGGCTGCACTGGTTCTGCGCCGCCGCTGCACGACTCCTGCACTTGTCTGAACTCGGACAGAACTAGTTCAGAACTTTCTGGCCGAATCGAACAGACCTATTGTTTTTCTGGCGTGAGCGTGATTTATGCGTTTGAACCGAGCTACGAGACTTCAATCGCTGTAAACATCGTCTAAGTGACATTTACTTGCGCTGTCTGGCACGGCAAAACGTAAAGGTCACTTGAAAATCCTAAAGGCCTTTGGCGTAAAGGTCCTTTTAGATGCCCGTCTGACAGAGGTATTAGAGTGATCGTAGCAGAAGCTATAAAAGCGAACTCTGGCTTTCAGCGTCCCTGCCATTCACCCGCGCTCGTGCAGTGCATGCACTGCTCAGGGCCACACGCTCGCGCTTGTATTGGCGACGTGCGCGACCGAAAGCGTCGCTGTGGTCGGCCTTCCACGATTGGCCGAACGCTGACTATGACGTCAGAAAAGGATTTATCATCGACGGAAATAAGAGAAATGAAAGAACTTTAATTTTGACGGTGTTGGCAGTGTTCCTTTGAGAACGCAATGATTTCAAGCTTCCACCATGCTATTTACAAACACCATCGAACTTGTTGTTTGCAAGGTAATGACGTCACAAGGGGGAACCATAGGAGGGCGCCACCAAAACATCTCGCCGCTAATACATTGGCTGCGTTTGGACTTTAGCTGAAACGAAGTATGGGAGCCGTTTGGCTCAGTCATTGGGAGAATGGACATTTCTTTCGCGTTTTATTGCGGTTACAGACGCCGCGGCTCGTCTACGTGGGATAGTTAATGCTTTTGCATTAAAACCCGTTGAAAAGAGTATGTCGCAATTCACGGGCTGCTGATATGTCCGCCGACGTTCGCTGTCAATTGCACCGGCGGTCAGGGGTGGAATCCCTATATCTTGTGCTGACGCTCGGATATAGACCCTTTTCATGTTTACAAACATGAACTGCCTCCTGCGTCCCAAGCAACTTCCGGTCGCTCCGTCTTTGAAAGTATGTCGAGCTTGCCTATGTCGCCAGTGCTAGAAAGCATAAACGCTACACGCACATCAAAGTTGGAGATTTAACGAGGGCCCTCGGCTGGTCAATTTAACGTCTTGGAGGAGGCAAGTTGGTTTACAAGAGTATTCGAAAATATTTATCATATCTGGGGGTTCTGCGTTCTTTTGGCGTTCACCTGGAGAATCGGTGGTTAAACGTTTCATCAACATTTCAAACAGCGGTGTTAGGGTGGGCTTTGTTCATACTTTTTATGAACCGGAAGTTCTCTGGGACGTCAAAGACTAGAACAACTCCTGGTGGCGTTTGCCATGAAAAGGGTCTATAGAAAGTATTCACTGGCGGTCATAGCTGCCTGCGCGAATGCTGAGCGCGTGCTGACGGCGAGCTCCCACAGTTATTTTGCAACGTGCATTCCGCACCATCAAGAGTGTCGGTCTTAGCAGCCTATTGAGTGAGCTCGTTTTGAGCATGCGCTCTAAACAGCACCCACAAATATGGCATCCAGTGAATACTCCCTATTAGCGGCGAGAAGTTTTGGTGGCGCCCTCCTGTGGTTCCCCTTTGTGACGTCATTACCTTGCAAACAACAAGTTCGATGGTGTTTGTTATTAGCATGGTGGAAGCTTGAAATCATTGCGCTCTCAAAGGAACACTGCGAACACCGTCAAAATTAAAGTTCTTTCATTCCTCTTATTTCCGTCGATGAAAATCCCCTTTCCGACGTCATAGTCAGCGTTCGGCCAATCGTGGAAGGCCGACCACAGCGACGCTTTCGGTCGCGCACGGGGCTAATACAGAAGGGTTGAGTTATTTGGAAAGAAATATAGAGTTATACGGACGGTATACGTAGCCTAGGCAAAAAAAAATATATATATGTATATTTATAGAATGTGTCTATGATATAAAATATATCTGGAAGAGAAAACAAAATAAACTAAGGTTCCGCCCTCCGCTTTAATATCGCTGTAATATGTTTTCTAGCAGAGTCAATTAATAGTTTCGATGAAGATCACCTCATAATCGTTCCACTGGTGAGACAAAATGTTATGAATTCGTGGGAATCGCCCTAGCACTGAATTTGGGGGCTTTTAGATTGACCAATCTAATTCCATTGCAATGTTCACCTAACCAAATGCCATCTCAGCGTAAAATATTTCACGGCGATACAGGACGAATCCTCGAGCGTGTTTCTTAAGAGTACGTCGTAGCTGAGAAATGTATCCCCTAAAAAAAAGCGGAAATATTTCTCCGCTAAATTGAGCGATGGCTTTTCGACGCCAAACTTTACTGGCGCCACGTATCGTTACGTAAGACCATAACTTCACGTGGTACTGTGACGTCACATGACGTCATGGTTATTGTGCGGTGAGAATGGGTGTGGTCTGCGAGCAGCAGTGCGTGGAGCGCCTCCACGGCTGTCGCCGGAGTTGACTTTCGGGAAGCGACAAGGAACCCGAATTCCTTCTTGTTGCGCGACTGAAGACGCTAAGTGTCTTAGCAAAACCATCGACTGAAAATTGCACGCTTCTAAGATATTCCCTTTAAGTTTGTCCGTAAGCGTAGTTTGCCTTTGGGATTTCATTTGGTTGCCCGCCTTAGAGCCGATGCGGATGAGAAGCATATCGAGAAATAAAATATTAAAAAAATATAGGCACAAATCGCTAGATCCCAAGAGCGGACATGACCCTTTAAAACCAATGACCACTACCGCTGCGAAAGAGGAGTGATGTGTCTGTGAACAGCGTCGCATCGACATAAGGAATGTGAGGCGAAGGTTCGCTGCATTTCTACGAACACAGTGAGATGGCGCAACCAGTCTAGGGAGACTCTTAATGGGCATCAAGGGGGCAGGTGAGAGCCACACGCGAAACTGACCTTTTTCGCGCACGTCCACAAGGCCATGCTATGAACGAGCGCGCCTGCGGGAATGCGCTTAAGCCGACAGTACCACTGCCGGGAGAATGCGTGAAACCTGGACCAAATATCTGCCCCTTTGGCTAGCCTTGTCCAGACCCCCTTCTCTTCTTTTATCATGTCCGTGACATTGCCAAGCGAAGCTTCGAGTGACCGCCTATACACATTTGCAAACTATGGGTTCCCGACTGGTGCCCCATGAGTGCAAAGACTGCAGTGTGCGCGTCAAGATAACTTTGGCAGGCTTGCGCTTGCACGTGCTTGTTCACTTGAGCAAAAACATGGAGGCGGCCAGATGCCTTGTTTGCAATCCTCTATAAACAGCTACGCACTCCGGGCTGTTTCATCTTAAGTCAAGCGTCCGTCTCTCCTAGGGAACAAGTCTACGTATTACGGGACCCTAGTTCTTGATGCTCAAAAAAGAAACACGCTGGTAGGCTGGAGGACGGGTAAGTACGCATGCAGATTCACTTCCTTCGCTTTGAGAATTTTTATTTAATTAATATTACGAAGTAAGACAGACAGCATATCGTGACATTCGTTAACATATAGTCGAACATTGTATTCAACGTCTGGGCGCAGGTATGTACTACTGCGACCAATATGAAATGAAACGGCACGACGCGAAGTGCGCGCTGCGCGGGCGGTACTACCAGAGTCGTCTGTAGCCTTATTCAACCACCTGTGAGGCGCCACTCTGCACATCCGTGTCGTCTGCTAGTAAACAAATAGAGATGACATCCCTTGGTTTCATCAAATCCTAAAACTTAAGCATTCCACAGCACAAATATATCGCAAACTTTCTCCAAACAATTTCTGCAGCACCCTGACTGATGATGACGAATTTATCAGTCTACGGTTGAGTTGCCTAACCACACATGTTTAACATGATTGTAAACCTGAGACTGGGGCAGAAAAGAGAACACAACAGAAGGTAGAAAAAGAGGAGGCAACGTCTCACGTTGCCTTCTGTTGTGTTCTCTTTTCTGCCCCGGTCTCAGGTTTACAATCATGTCCAACTTACACCAGCTCGCCTGCACTCTGACTATTTTTTTCACATATGTTTCTCTTTATCTTTTATTCGTAAGACACACATTCAAAACCGCCGAGATTCGCAATAGAGTTGCGCTTGTCAAAGTGCAATGGCAGACAAGGTCGTTAGCGACTATGTGGATCTCATAATTTATGCCTACACGACTTGAGGTTGACCTGGGAATGCACCATGCAGAGGTCGTTCTCGAGCTACGAGGGAACGAGGGGATCAGGCAAGCTCGTCACAGTTGTATCGGTGAAACCTTCCTAGTTGGAGCAGGGAACTTCACGAGAAACATGGCAATCGAGGTGTCTACCCGAACTGTCCTGCCGCAGTTCAGCGCTACAGTCTCCCCTAGCAGGACAACACGGACACGCAGAGTGGCACCACGATCCGCCAGGGGAAATTTGACTTGACCTCAGCAGTCTGCCGAATAATGTGACAGTCGGCTTCCGGAAGCACATGTGCGTCACGCTCCATAGCGTTTCAGATCATTGGCCGCGATAATACATCTGCGTCCGCGGCGTTCATCTGTGCGCGTTTCCGTTCGTATTGTAAAACACTTACTCAAAGCGGAAAACTAAAGAAAAAAAGATATATATCTACTGGGTGTTCATTTTTAATTCGAACAAATTTATTACGAAAAATCCGTAAAAGATGCACTAGTACGGTTTGTTCAAGTGAGTTATACGGCTAGGGGGACATTATGTGGGTGGCTAATCCTTGTGAGAAGTTGGCTAATTACTTAAAATTCGTTAATTAACTTTTTAATGAATGAAAATAGACATATGGTTATTTTTTCCTCACTGTAATCCCCCCCTTCTGTAATGCCTCCGGGCGCTGAAGGGTATATTGAATAAATAAATAAATAAATAAATAAATTAGAAATTTGCTCAGCGTCGTCGAAAACCCCTAAATCAGTCATTTTGAGAAAGACTTTGAGCGCGTGAGAAGCGTAGTAGTGAACTGAAGTTACCGCTCGTGGAGCAGGTACAAAGCTAGAGGTTGCGATAAGGCGCCCGTGCGATTTTTCCGACTCTTATCTAGCCCCAGCCTTGTACCTGCTCCACGAGTGGTAACTTTAGTGCACTACTACGCTTCTCACGCGCTCAAAGTCTTTCTGAAAATGACTGAATTAGGGGTTTTCGATGACGCTGAGCAAGTTTCTAATTGGAACCATATGTCTATTTTCATTAATTAAAAAGTTAATTAACGAATTTTAATTAATTAGCCAACTTCTCGCAAGATTAGCCACCCACATAATGTCCCCCTAGCCGTATAACTCACTTGAACAAACCGTACTAGTGCATCTTCTTTTACGGATTTTTTGTAATAAATCTGTTCGAATTAAAAATGAACACCCGGTATATATATATATATATATTTCTGCAAAGAATAAAACTCCTAGCGCTAATACAGACATGTCTCGTTAATACTGACTCAGTTAATATGGATGCCCCGCTATATGGTCATTTTTGGGGAGAAACTGGATAAATACGTGCATTTTGACTCGTTATATGGACAACTCATATTGCGGACGCATTTTAGAGGGAGCGGAGGTGCCCATAGTGGCAAAACATCACTGAAGTACTAAAAAATTAAAAAAAAAAATTCCCACACATGTGCCACTCCGATCATTTACACGAGGATCCAACCGTGCGTCACTGAGTCATATGGCGAGGCAGCTGCCACGTTGAGTCTCGCTGTGTTCATAGACAACAATTGCTTCCATGAAATGCCGTGAAAAGACAGCAAAGGACTGGAATATCACCAGAGTATGTATTGCTTTATATCACTTACTACATTCGCCTAATTGCGAGAAGACTTGTAAAAGGTACTTCAACTTACATTACTAGGTTTCTACATTCTATTCTGCACGTTTGCATTGGACAGCGCGCTTACAGCCCCAACTCCACACTCTAAGAAAAAGTGAGCACCCTCTAGTCATCATGCGTTTTGACGGCCGTAACTACCCCACAGGCTTACTCAACTACACACTGGGCTCGAGCCATTGAGCGTTACCACCCTGTTGGCAGGTGACAAGCATGGGGTAGTCACGTTTTATAAACTCTTCAATTGAACATTCAAGTGCATGCAGTCGTTCGATAGTAAAAGTCCCTTCAAAAATCTCGAAAAGTACTTGAAACTTGTTTTCTTTGTACGTTTGTTACCATTTATTCAAATTTGAACCGATCGAAACAGGCGTGTGGCTCAGTTCGCCTAAACTGGCAGAAAAGAAACATTGCCAAAGAGTGCAGGCAACCTTGGTAGGCACTTACTAAAACCCGAGGCAGCTAAAAAGTATCGCGGTTGTCCTTTTTGGTTCCGTCGCGGGTTTTACCATGTACAGCAGTAAACAGCTGGCAGCTGGCGTCGTGCTCGAGGAATTTATCCAAATCTCTAGAAAAGCACAGGAAGCTACGCACGGACGTGAGTTGACGTGAATGTTCGCCGGACGAGATACTCTTGTCGTCCTTTATTGTGCGGTTCAGTAAAGAGCGTGCTCTCATTAAAGGTGTGATCGGTCAGTTCTGCGTGCAGATCAGTTGCAAATGGCCTCCTTGGTTCCGCCGAACTTGCACGCCTGTCATACCCAGATTTCTTTTTTTTTTTTTACTTTCAAGTGCAGTGAAATATGAAGCAATGAACACCACGGCTGAGGCCGGACAGGACGAACGTACCCAAATATCTGGGATCCTGTCCGTGTATTTCAGTATGTTTCTGTCTCGGAAATATATGATTCGCCTTCACTGGCTCATTTGGCACATTTCATTGAGCATACTCGAAAAAAAATGCTTCAAACAAGTGTGTCATCCCAGGTGGAGTACTTTAAAGGGGACTAGAATTTCAGGCCTTCCGGCACGCGTTCCTTTTACCTATATGAAAGATTCCAAGTAAATTTCCAAAAATAAGGCGTTGGAAAACATACAAGTGCTATTTGTTTTAGATAGTTTAGCTTAGATAATTTAGCATACGTCTTTCGCGTTCATTGCAGGTGAAGGCACGGGCCCGAAAGCGGCAATTCTGCACTGTCCTCTTGACGCGAGCGCGAGTGCATAGAACGCAGATTTGAAAGACACGCGCTTGAGCAGAAACAATTGTAGCGAAAAGAAGAAAACTGAAACAGCGCTTCGGGAAGGACCGGTAGACGGGCTTCGCTAGAATCACCTGCGCGTGCTCAGTGTACTCAACGTGTACTCAACGTGTACTCAACCGCCGCTGATGTCATTCGGATATGTAAAAAGAGAAAAGAAAATGCATAAGCGTGTTCAGAAAGTTGTGATTGCAGAAATTGGTTTCAATAATTAATACAAATAATTAAACAGGCTTCTGCATACTTGAAGTATAGGCTTGCGAGAAAACGAAACTGATCAAAACGTGACGTGTAGCGACTATTCAAATTTATTTATAACCTGCAGTTCACTTTTGCAATGGATTACATTAGAGATACGAGCGCTTTCCTGAGGGCAGTAGAGTCAAATATTACATACGGGTAAATCTTGCACAGTCTTTTCGTATTTATAGAAAATATGACAGTGGTCACCATCCTAATCGGTCACAGAAAATACAGCAGTATATAAGCTGCTGGTGTCGAGTAGTCGTGTGTACAGGAATGTAGAGTGTCAATATCTCATGTTGTACCTTGTGCTGTTTGTGAACGCGTTCATGTATAAAATCCTATGATGCCTGTATGTCGCGTATGTGTGAAGTGTGGTGTGGAAAATGTATATACGTGCATGTCTGGCGAGGCGCTCAAAGCAACGACTGTTGGTTTCGTTTTTTTTTTGTTAGTTTGAGCGCTGTCCATTAGGTGGTGCGTGTCGCCGCTCAATTCAAGGAGTCACGCGTTTATGTGTCTACTTATTTGAGTGAATGGAGGCGTTCCATGGCTCCACGGAGCAGCCTACGGAGAGTTCGGTTCTCGGCCTCTCGTCCCAGTGGGATCAGTCCCATTGCCAGTTGAATGGGTGTTCCGTGCGGTGAATAGCGCCAAGTGCGTGCACATACGCGGGGAGGATTACCAGGGACTTGAAAGTGGATAACGAATGCTAACAGGTAAGCAGGAGCGTTGAACGATCGGAACCGACGCCGCTTGAATCGGTGATGCTTCGCCTCGCCGCTGTCAACCGAAAACGCCGGATCACTTGCGGCAAGCACAGCAAGCAGATGCTCTGTTCAATAAGGACATCCTTCCATTTGTCGCTATACGATTCCTTCTTTGAATGTTTTCTGGCCGCGAAGCAAATGCAGCCGGCCGCGCGAAAGCAGTCGCGGACAAACCTCCTCGAATGCCCCCCGTCGCATCGTCGCCCCTACTCGTAATAGGTGCGGTGCCGGTGCTTCGAGGCGCGTTTTGGACTGCTTTAGTGCGCACGGAAGGCAGCGAACGGGCGTACGCACTTGAGAATCGTATTTTAGCAAAAAGCAGTCCAGCTCGCTAGGCCTTACTCGTATTGCTCCACTGTCGCTTGCCAGCCGCCATGTTGCTTTTGGGGGTGGTCACTGTGACTACCTGTTGATTGCGTGCCGTGGGACTACCTATGGGGTCGTTAGTATAAGTATAACTAAGGGGTGGTAGCGATATCTGTGACGGCTTCTGACTACCCCAAATGTACTACCCTACGACTACCCTTTTGTTGAGAGTGCATTTCTAAGAGTGGCGACAGCCAGCGTCCGAGAGAACGCATACGCTACGCGCGGTCCCCACTATCGCGCTTTCGCGCCGCGCGGAGGAAGAGGGCGCTGCCGACGCTCCGAAATACCGGATTGGCCAAGACAGCACGCTCTAAGAAAGAAAAGAAAGAAAAAGCTAGCAACTGCGCGGTTTCCTCCCTTCTACTGAACCGCCTCCAAACGGGCACGAGAAGAAAGAAGGAACGAGACGTTTTAAAGCGATACCTCTATGGGCGACGCTTTAGGCAGTGTTGCGCATGTCGCCCGTCATCGCCGCGCGTGCAAAAAATGAAAACACACTTTTTCTCTCCCTTCTCTCCTCGAAGAGAGTCGGGACTCCGTCCGCCGTGCCGCGCAAAGCGAGCGAAGACAGGCGAAGAGGACAGCCCCGGCGTCCCGCCAAGAATAGACCCTTTCACAAATTCAGCGCCATCTAGTGTCTGAAATAGCAGTTCAAATTGCTGTATGCTAATGGCGGATAAAATCTGGTGCCTTTTCATCAACGATAGGCGTACGAAAGTTAGGGTGTTTTCCGTTGAACGGTTATTTCTCTATCTGCTTCAGTTTCGATGGTGTCAAGAAACTACCGCTCTGCACAAGGCGCTTATAGTTCAGTAAGCCTCTCACTAAAACTAACATTTCATTGTCATGAGCTGTAATGGGGCGTGCTGAAGCCGAGCATTCCAAGGACTTGCATGACAGCCTCAAATGCGTAATGCATATAAGCTTATAAGTATAGATGCTCAGACTCCGCATCGGTTTCTGTCTTCAAATTCTTCCTTCACCAGCCATAGAAAGGCCGCCATTCGCATGTACAGATGATACACACTTAGGTGATGATAGCTATCGAGGTGGCCAGACTGAATTTCTGGAAGGGTCTATTGCGCAACGAAGGGCGATTCATCGTGTCGTCTGCTTGAAAGACTTGTTTAAAAACATTACTCGCGTTATGCGAAATCCTACTTGGGCACTATCCTCTTGCTACGCGTAAAGGTCAGTTCACATATTTGCGTCGACTCCGACCGATTGCAACTGCAACGGTTTGCGACGTAGGGGTTGCTACAGATGAATCGGCTCCAACAAAACCGGTTTCGCAGCTGTTGCCAAGCGCTCTTAAAAAAAAAGGTATCTATAGTCCTTTCTATAGGGAGGAACGGTCTTGTAACCTATGTTCCTCCATTAAGGGAGAAACTTTTGTCCCTAAAGCCGGGGAGCAAACGTTCCTCCGTCGCCTGCATCTCATTATGGCGGCCCCGAATCGAGCGAATCGAGCTCAATGAGGCTTAACGAGGACGCTACGTCTCTTGCACGGGACGAGAGGAGCAGCGAATAAAACGTAACACGAGCTTTCCGCGAACTGTGTTTATTTCCGAAGCCAGATTCCCCCCGCAGGCAATGGGACTTCCGTTTCAAAAGCAGTTACTCAGTCTTCTCGTCGTCAGCACTGTGATGTTAATTAAACGGAGACAACCGATATTCAGTTCCTTCGCGCACTTTACGTGTTACCTTTGCTATTCCTCGAGTCACACTTTTTTCGTGAAGCGCACATCACGGAGGAATGGTAACCCAATTCGCGAAACCAAAAGCCGCTCTCAAAAGAACAAAGTCGAAGCTGCTGTTGCACGGTAACCAGAAATTATCGCGTAGCGTGAAAGAAGGCTAAATCGCTTGCCACCAGATGGCAGGGTCAAGCAGAGTAATTGTAAGTAGCTAGGCTAGGTGGCGCTAGGTAACGCCCAATTCATGTTCAACAAACAATATTTTTATTTGCTTCCGCCACCATTGCGCTTCGGGATCTTCGGGAACCTTTATTATACACACATTTAGACACATTACACATACTACAAGCATCCGCTGAACGTATACATTGAGCGCATACACATACAGGGCACATACAAACATAAATACAACAGCGCACGAACCCGATCACTACTTCCGAGCTCTGCGTTTCCGTCTTTTATCCTCGTGAGACCCAAGCAAACAACCGTGTGAATTAAATGAAGCTGGCTTCTTCTTAGGATCAATTGGCTGTGTTGATCACAAAAAAAAAGTTGTAGAGTGCACATATTCTAGTTTTCCGGCTGTGTCATGTGCATTTAGTTCACACAGGATCTGGCACAATTGGAAAGATCGAGATAATCACCTTTATTGCGATATACATCGGCGTTCCTAGCTGTGGAACGACTTAAAACAATTGCGCGAGGATGTGATGCACAATCACACGTTACAGTGTGTGCAACGAAACTTCGCACGTTGAGTGCATCTAGGGTTTCGTCACCTGGATCCTGACCTTTGGTCTGACAGTTCTGGCATATGTCTTGCTCTCGCGGTCCTGATCACAGCAGGAGGCAGGGGTGTCGTCGTCATACAATGGCGTTTTCTGGGGGGCTCATCTTCGCTTTCGTATTTGCTTGTTTCTTCTGTTAGCAAGTGATGCATGATTGACAATTTGAAATCAAGGAGCTTCAGTCAGAGTTTGCTTGAAACTCCCAGAAGTCGACAGTCTTCCTTGTACTGCAACCATGAATTTATGACAGCCATGTCCGCCAGGAAAGAAAGCGTTTGCACAGTCCATTTTCTTGTTTTCGCCGTCTTCGGATAGAGACTCATCATCCGGTCACATAGGGCGACACCGCCCATGTTGATGTCTTATTCGTCCACTATGGCTGGACGGAATACCTCCTAATAGATTTTCTGCTTCTTGCACCACCTTTTGCAAGTTCCAACAGGTTTCTCTCCGATGAGAGAAACCTGTTGGAATATGGAAAAGAATATTCTAATTTTTGTCTCGCGCTTACGCGGCGGAATCGCAACATTTCGAAGGAAGGAGGTGTGTTTTCTGTCCTTTGTGACAAGGTGAACAAACAATTTAAAAAAATAGAAGATGCCAATTCTTTCAACGTCAAAATGGTTCCACAGCTCCTTCTAAAAAATACAGATGTGAGCCATATATGGCACACTATGCACATGAGATGCCATTCCTGGTACGTAGCGTTAAATCAGCGTTCTCTATGCTGTGTGCAGACACAAAACAGTTATTTCTAGCATTCAAACAGAGCTGAACCTTGCACTTGGACCACCGCACAGCCGATTTTTGTTTTAACATAACGGATGCTTGCATCTTTGCCTTTTATCGCCAAACTTTGGCCAGTGCCCCACTTGATCTGTTCGGATACCTTTACCAGGTGCACTTTCCGCTGGTCCACGATCCTTCTTCGTTTGGGGCTGTGCTTGAGGGCTGTGGGAGGATGGCCTTCCAGGTCTCTTGTTTGGTATAGACATGTTCTGATGGGTCAGGCTTTCGGTAACTTCTGCCTTGAATTCTACAAGGGCAAGTACCTTCTGATTTTGAAGCTGGGCCTGTGACCTTCAGTACAAAAGCCACGCGGCTACAACTGAGAGATCAAGCATATGAGTGAAGATGCTGAAGTACCATTTCTTTGACCTTATGTGGATACGGTAGAGGCCAAGGAGAGAGTCAAGACAAAGCCGGACCACCTCGGTCTTACCTTGCAGAAGCCGACCAAGGTAGAAACCGATCACAAGAGCACAGACAAGGACTGAACGAAGTTGTCCTCGGTGAGCTGGTACGCTCAAGCAACGAGGAAGCCTGGTACATTACAGCTAAGGTAAACAACCAGGACATCACATTCAAGGTGGACACGGGGGCAGACGTCACATCTATTCCTTCCACCATGTGCGACGCGGCAACGTTGACAACATTGCAGACAACAGGGACTGATCGTTATGGAGCAGGCCACACTCCGCTGAACACGCTAGGCAAGTTCACGGCGACGGTAAACTCGAATGAGCGAACAACTAGAGAAATCATCTATGTGTCCAACCAGCTAAAACACCCTCTGCTAGGGCGGCCTGCAATTCAAGCCCTTCAGGTGCTACCCAGCTTGAACAAAGTCAAAGCCGAAAGCAAGCCGGAGTATGACCACCTACGGAAAAAGTACCCCTCGCTTTTCCAAGGATTGGGGAAAATGAACGTGGAGTACAAGAACGCGTTCACCCTGACGCGAGACCATTCGCAATCACATACCCGAGACGGGTACCCCTACCTCTCCTACCCAGCATTCAACAGGAATTGCAACAGATGCAAGACATGAACGTTATTGAAAGAGTCGATTATGCCACAGCATAGTGCGCACCCATGGTGGTGGCCAAAAAGCAAGACAGTTCTCTTCGCACCTGCGTGGACTACACCCAGCTAAACCCGCAACTGGTGCGGGAGCAGATCATCATGCCAACCGTAGAGGAGAACTTGGCAAGACTTGCCGGGGCTACGGTATTCAGCAAACTAGATGCCAATGCCGGCTACTGCCAAACACTCCTAGCCCCAGAATCGAAGGAACTGACGACTTTTATCACACCAGTGGGACGATTTCAATTCAAAAGACACCCGTTTGGCATTGCGACCGCTCCCGAAGTCTTTCAGCGGGAGATGCTGAGGACATTAAAGAGAATCCCAGGACAAGTATGTCATATGGATGACATCTTAGTTTTCGGTCGTGACAAAAGGGAAGACGACAAAAATCTTGAGTTGGTACTCCTCCGCCTCCAGGACTCCGGAGTGACCCTGAAAACCTCAAAGTGCGAGTTCACCAAGAGAAGCGCCAGGTTTTTGGGCCACCCTCTGACAGAAGGCTCATTGCGGCAGACCCCACGAAAACGGAAGCGATCGTCCAGATGTCGGCACCTGGAAGCTTGGCAGAGCTGCGATCATTCTTGGGGATGGTCAACCACCTTGGGAAATTTCTTCCCAATATAGCTGAGAAAACTAAGCCACTTCGAGATCTGCTACACGAGGATGCTAGCTGGCTCTGGAGCGAGCCGCAGGAAGAAGCATTCCTTAACATCAAAGATCTAGCTATGCAAGACTCCTGTGCTCACGTTCTATAAACTGGATGAACAACTCACATTGTCGGCAGATGCGTCTTAGTATGAACTGGGGGCGCTTCTGCTCAAAGGGGAAAACTGCAAAAGACGCCCAGTGGCATACGCATCGAGAGCCATGACACTAACGGAGCAGAGAAATGCCCAAGTTGAAAAGGAGGCTTTGGCTGTCGTATGGACCTGTGAACATTTCCGGACCTACTTGGTAGGACAGAGATCCCACATCGAAACAGACCACAAGCCTTTGTTGCCATTTTTCTCTACGAAACGTCTGGACGAAATGACACCAAGGCTACAGTGTCTGAGGATGCGCATCTTTGAGTATGACTTTGCGATATCCCACGTACCGGGCAAAGAGACGTTAACCGCAGATGTCTTGTCCAGACAACCCCTACCGACAGAGACTCCGTCTGGTGGCCTGGCATAAGCACCAAAATACATGATTATGTGAGTCGCTGCCCTACCTGTCAGCAATATAGACGACAACATACAGAACCCTTTCTTCAGACTCCACTACCCAATCGTCCCTGGCAGGAAATTGGAACGGGCCTTTTCCACTTCAAGGGGAATAAGTATATAGTCATCGTCGACTACTACTCGAAGTTCTTCGAGCTTGAAGAAATACCTCCAGCAACCAAAGAGGATATTATCAAGGTTTTCAGCCAGAACTTCGCAAGACACGGTTGCCCGGAAGTCATCCGCTCCGACAACGGTCCCCAGCTTGGCTCGACCGAGTTCCGGCGATTCGTCAAAGAGTGGGGAGCCAAACTGGTTACTTCAAGCCCTTGTTATCCCCTGAGTAACGGGGAAGCGGAGAGCGCGGTGCAGACTGCGAAGAACCTACTGAAAAAAACGTTGAATTCAGTACAAGCTCTTCTGGCCCACCGAACCACTCCTGGACCCGAAGGGTTTTCCCCTGCCGAACATTTAATGGGGCGGAAGCTACGCTCCACTCTCCCACCGGCACCCAGTACTCTCAGACATTTCTGGCAACACTCGAGGAGGTATCGGTAACGATACAGGAGACGGAAGGCTCTGACTATAATAGGCGTCAACGTACAAGAAATTACAGAAGTTACACCCACACGCAGCAGTGTGGATTCATGCGGGAGCGGCCTCGCAAGGAGTTGTGCGAGACAAAGCTGGACTACCTCGGTCTTACCTTGTAGAAACCGACCAATGAACAATACGACGCACACGGCACCATCTCCAGCCCGCGATTCCCGACAGAGTCAGACAGCCGGCCAGTCAACGGGAGAACGATCCTCAAGCAACCATAACACGAAGTGGGAGAACATCACGACCACCGGAACGCTATGTTCAATGAGGCTGAAAGGGGGAGGTGTCGTATAAAGAAGACGAAGTCTGGCGGCATGTGAGACTGTGAGCTGGCTGGGTGTGATGGAACAAAATAATAATTAAAGGGACTCAGAATTCTAGTGCGGTGAATATAAGAAGGTAGATATTATTTACGGTCGTATAAACAAGAAGTTAGAAAAACAATGGTGTGGATATATATGCAAAGTTCAGTTCGCCGCATCCGCTTACGGCACGGTGGTGCACGTCGACGTAGGCATGACGTTCGTCTTGTCCAGGAAATGCTCAGCTGCCTGCTAGGCACAGGCGGAGGTTTCTCAGCGAGCTTGGGTGAAAGCCCCACGGGCCTGGACTCGTCCGTCCGGGCTCCTCCTTGGCTGCCGGGACCACCGCTGTCGAGCCTGGTTCCGTGCCGTGCCCGCCCTTCTCTCACGTGTCACGAGCGTGTGTGTTATCTCCGCTTCCCGTCGTCATCTTCGTTTTCTCGGTATATCCATCTCTTGCCTTGAACTTCCTCATCTTCTAGCTACTGTAATCTTCACCACGTTCACTGCGTCTTCTTCCTCGCCCTTTGCTCAGTCCAAGTCACAGTTTAGTTTTCACGTGAGTCGTTATTTTCATCGTTGTTTCCCCCACATCATCACAATTACCCCCCTTTTAAGACAATTGTTTACCAAAACTTTTAAGCAAAAGAAATAAAACCTGTAGTCAACACAAATAATTGTTACCAACCCACACGACAATGACGAAGCGTGTTTCATATGGAGGTAAACTATTACTTCCCACCCTCCCCAAAAAAAAAAAACAACCAGTAACTGCCGTGGGCGCATTACATACGACTTAAATAGTCAGCTCCAACATTCTGGCAGCCCTTAATGTACGTCACTTTAAAATCGTACCCGGCGAGTAATAAACTCCATCTCAATACGCGACTATTCAGATGCCTAGCAGAGTGAATGTATTCAAGCGGCTGGTGATCGCTCTGTACAGTGAAGCGTTTGCCAAACAAGAATACGTGGAATTTTCGCACTGCCCACACGAGGACTAGGCATTCACGCTCAATGGTGGAATACGCGACTTCTCGTTGCATACGCACCGGATGCAAGACCCTTTCATGTTCTTGCATTAGTACGGCGCCCAGACACCTTTCCGACGTGTCTGTTCTTAAAATAAACTCCTTCGACAGATCTGGAGATTTCAAAATCGGCTTATCGGAGAGGAGATTCTTCAGTAGCTCGAACGCTCTCTTCTGTCTTTCCTCGCAGATAACCTTGTTGGCCGCTCTTTTTCTTGTCAGCTCCGTGAGAGGGAGCGTTGTCTCGGCGTAATTTGGAATGAATTCCCGGTAATAGCCGGTTAGCCCCAGGAAGGATCGGACTTCTGTTTTAGTCTTTGGTCTTGTTGCGCCTTGAATTCTATCTAGCGTCTCTGTTAGGGGCTCGAAAGTCCCCTGTCCGACTTTGTGGCCAAGAAAATTTATTCTTGAGAACCCGATCTCCCTTTTCTTTGGCTTGACGGTGAGTCCAGCTTCCCTCACCTTAGTCAAGAATAGGCTCATTGCCCTCATACGCTCCTCTCAAGTGTCGGTTGAGATTAGGACGTCGTCGAAGTAGTGATGTACGTTTGGCACACCTTCGAGAACTTTTCTCATTAATCGTGTGAATACAGCTGGGGCTGTTTTTATGCTGAACGGCCTGAACCTGAACCGATACAGTCCCGACATAGTTGAAAAAGCGGTCGCATCCTCTGATCCTTCGGCCGTAGGTACTTGCCAATATTCCTTGGCGAAGCCACATTTAGAAAGGTATCATTTAGTGCTTAGTTGAGCGAACATCATGTCGACTCGAGGAATCGGTTCGCAATCGTTTTCCAGAACCTTATTCAGTTGGCGGAAATCTATGCATAACCGCGTTGATTTATCCTTCTTCCTTACTACCACAACGGGCGAGTTGTAGACCGAGTCGCACTTCTCGATTATGCCTTGGCATAACATATGGCCGATCTCCTTTTCTACCTCTTCCTGTAGCGCGAAGGGAATGGGGTATTGTCGCACTTGAATTGGCGTATCTGTCTTCAGTTTCAATTGGCATTTATTTTATGAGCATGGTTTGACCTGGAAGATCTGAAAATACGTCCTGGAACTCTTCCAGCAGCTTCCTTGCATCGTTAGTTTGGAACTCGGTCCTCTCTTCTGAGAACTGTACGTCCTTGTGATCTTGAAGCTTGTGAAGACCGACATGAGGGACCTCCTGTTCTTGGGAATCCTCTTCCACAGCCATACCAGCCAAGACTTGCCTGGGAGCTCCAAGAACTACTCTCTCCTCGTATCTCTTCAACATACTAATGTGAAACACTGTCGTTTTCTGACCAAGGTCTATGACGTAATCCACTTCATTCCTCTTCTCAACTACCCGGAATGGACCCTTCCATTGTAGAATCAACTTGTCCCTGTCTGTCGGTAACAAGATCAGTACTCTGTCCCCTTTTAGTAGTTGGCGCGCTCGACTTTTCTTGTCGTAGTGCAGGGTTGGGCAGTATCGCGATACAAATGTATCGCGATAGTATTTTAGAAATACATTTCGTATCTGTATTTCTGTATCGCGATACATTTTTTTCACCAGTATCTGTATTCCTGTATCGAAATACATTTGGGAATGTTTGTTTGTATCGCGATACAATCAGGATCAAATGTATTTCGTTACATTTCTTGAGAAATACTCCCCCCCCCCCCCCTCCACACACACACACACACACAAAAAAAAAGTCCGAACGCATTTTGTTTTTTATTTCTTAGGGCATCAGGGTTGAGAGATGCTGGGGCATTGTTTCTATGCTCACCAAGGTTCTTTCCGATTCTCCAAACTATTTTTCTATGCGTCCTCCTCTCTTCTGAGAAGTGCTGCATAGTCGGGGACTCAAACCAGGTGGCGTGCCAGGGTTGGAGTCAGAGCGTCTTCTGCCGCAGGTCCTTAGGTAGGAATTTCTCGAGTCATTGTTTGCTGGCATTCAATGTCCGCATATAAATATATCTCTTGCCTTAGCGTGCGCAGTATACCCAGCCGGCAAAGCTGAGTCACACCCAGTCCGTTGCAGCACGAGCCTGGCGGTGGTTGACTTGAAATAGTAGGATGACTCACGCAGTGAAGTTCACACATATTCAAATCACCGTGATTCGAATGCGTCTGCGGCTGCGCCCGTAATACTGCATGGCTCAAGGATACGTCATCAGAAGACGTGAACGTGATCCACTGCTCTGGGGATTCGAAACCCAGGAAGGAGGCCAGACGTGGCCTCGCTGTGCCGACCTAGCCTTCGTACACCAGCTACTCGTCTCGAGCGCGCTGTTTCTCGGAGAGCTCGCACCTGTGTCGGCAATATCAGGTCGCAATCCACGAGGTCTCTGTTCGGGTGAGGCTAAGCGAAACTTGATGACTGCAATCCATGCATCGGTGGCGGAGGGTTTGCAGGAAGGACGTTCACAACAGGGATGCCATCGTATCGTTTTTTCAACCGTAACAGAAAATGAGACACGTGTTCCAGGATGCTTCAGGTGGTCCACTATTCTCGAAAATTCCAAATGCATGATCTTCAACGATTTAACCTACAACGGAAGTACGTATTGTACTTTCAAACAGCAGCGTGGTAAAGTTTCATGTTCAAGGCCACACCTGCAGATAAAGAATACCAGTTCATTCCACCGTTACGTCATGTGATTTATGTTGGCAGAAATATCCTTATCGGAGAGGGGCGTGGTGATGTTTTGATGGGAATCAGGGTGACATAATTTATTTAGAAGTCGAAGTCTTTTCGCATTCCTCGTCAGGCAGACAGGATGTCAGGGAAGGGACGGCGATCAGTCCTTGATGGAACGTTTTTTTTTTGACCCCATTGAAGATTCCTCGTCGCCCGAAACCACTACCTTCAAGGCAAAGTGCCAAGCCTGTATACGGGAAAGTAATTTGGGGATCAAAAACTTCCACTTCAAGCTTCATCTCAGTTGGCGTCTCTAACAAATGTGCAAAAATGTATTGCAGTATCAGTATTTCTGCCCTCCCTAAAATGTATTCCTGTATTTGTATTTCCAAATACTTTTTGCCTCTATTTAAAATGTATTTCCGATACGTATCGCGATACATTTTTACAGATGTATTTTAGTATCAGTATTTTGGCTACTATTTTAATGTATCCCAGTATTTGTATTTCCAAATACATTTTCGAGTATTTCTGCCCAACCCTGTCGTAGTGTTCCTTTTGTGCCAGTTGGGCCTTCTTGAGTTCCTTGTGGGCGGCTTTACAGGTCTCTTCGAGTCTCTTGCGCAGATCAACCATATATTCGTATGTTGTCTTGGTCTCAGGGTCGATGTTCTCGTTGGTTCAGAGTTCCCTCAGAACCGCCATAGGACCGCGAACATACCTTCCATAAAGAAGGTCAAACGGGGAGAACCCCAGGCTGCTCTGCGGCACTTGCCTGTATGCGAAAAGCAACGGGATAAGATATCTATCCCAGCATCGCTGTTTCTGCTGGCACATTCTCTTGATCATTTGTTTCAAAGTTCCGTTAAATCGTTCAACCAATCCATTACACATGGGATGGTAGGGGCTGGTCGTCAGCAGTCTGAGCGACAATAGGCGACTGATCTCCTTCATGAGAGCCGACGTGAAGCATGATCCCCGGTCACTGACGATTTCTCGCGGCAGGCCTACTCGGGAAAACATTTGCAGTAGGCCCTCCGAAACCTCTACTGTGTCGATGCTTTTCAGAGCGACAGCATCTGGGTATCTGGTAGCGAAGTCCACCATTGTCAGTATGTACCTGCTCCCCGTCTCTGAACTAGGCGCGATAGGTCGACGATGTCAATGCCGACTCTTTGGAAGGGAGTGTCGATGATCGGCATGGTTCCGAGGGGTGCTCTCGGCACCATGTGCTTAGGAATGGTTCTCTGGCACATGTCGCACGACTTCACGAATCGCTTGATGTCCATTGCGATTCCAGGCCAGTAGAACTCCTCCTGGATGCGATCAGTCAGTGGTCTTCTTAGTTCCCTGATGTCCGGACATGATTCCTTCGTGCGCCAATTTCAGTACGATGGTTCGGAACTCTATTGGAACAACCAGTTGTTCTCACTGTTTGTGTGCTGGCGTCTTGTACCTCCGGTAGAGGATTTCGTTACGCAACACGAATTCAGACTCGTGTGATTTTCCCGAGATATACTTTTTGCCGACGGCAGCAAAGCATTTCTTCAATGATTCGTCATTACGTTGAGATAGTTTCAACTTGTTGTGGTCAATCCCTGTCGGTTCGAGCGTCATAACTGGTAGCTGGGAATTCGTTTCCTTGCCGGCTACTCTCTTCAGCGCTCCCGAAGAATTAATCTGCGGCTCCAAGACGTCACAGCCTTCTTTTCCTCTCTCGTCAAATACGAGTCCTTTGCCAGTCTCACTTTTTCCTGGCGTCTTCTTGGATGTCTGTCTCTTTTCGTTCCGTTGAGACCCGCTTAGTCTTCCTTCGTAATTCCATTCTTCATCGGGATCATTGATTCCTCTCACCCCATGAACATTTCCTAACACCAAATCGTACAACGGGTTGTCCATGCACTTGGCTGTTAAACTGCCCGTAAAATACGGGGTTCTCACCTCTATCTCTGCCTCTGGCAGGTACTTGACAGTCCTATCAAGAAGGAAAACCGGACTAGAGACACCAGTTAACTTATCGTCGGGAACCAGCTTTCTTTTTACGACAACCGTGTTGCAGCCGCTGTCTCTCAGTACGGTGACCGGTCGACCACCCACTTCTCCCCTCACCACTGGCATGTTATCTACCAGGAACCGTGGAGCCTTTCCGAGTGCCGCATTTACTATCGGTATCTGTTCTCCGTTTCTCAGTACGATGTATGTCTCTTCTGGATTTTCGCTGTCAGCGATTGTCAACATACAGGATGCCTGAGGAGTCTTGCTACTTTTATCTTCTGGCTTCCAGTTACACGCATCTGATTTGTGTCCTCGCTTGCCGCACCTCCAGCACGCAGATCCGTGTTGAGCTCGGGAACTGGTCCAGCATTCTGCGGCTTTATGTCCAGGCTTGTTGCATAGGAAACATCGACTAACTCCCTTAGTGGGACCTTTCAGTCGACTACCCTCTTTATTACGACCTCCACACTTATGGCTTAGGTCCTCTTCTTTCGAGCTAGACAAGCTAGTCTGGCCCTGCGCTTCCAAAAAAGGGGTCCGCAGTAACCGCCAAACTCTCGAGGGTTTTGCAGTATCTTTCCTTTACAAATATAGACAGTTTTGTGCTGCATCTTCTTAAGAACTGCTCTGCGACCATGCGATATCTGAGCCCTTCGAATGTCTTAATTGTGTCACCCGTCTCAAGCCATCGGTCGAAATAACCGAAGAGCCGAGCTGCAAATTGTCTCCCGGTCTCTGCCTCTTCTGGCTTGCTTTGCCGAAATTTTTCCCGATAGCCTTCTGCCGTGTAGTGAAACCGCTGAAGCAGGCTAAGCTTTACTTTTGAATAGTCCAATGACTCTTCGGGCGTCATCCTTCCAACGACCGTTAAGGCCTCACCGGTGAGGCAGAGACTTAAAGACATCGCCCACTTTTCTTGGGGCCATTCCTGACTGGTCGCCACTCGCTCGAAACGTCGGATGTAAGCATCTAGGTCGTCCCTTTTGTTATTAAACGGTGGGATTAATTTATGAGGGCTACGATAACATGTTTGCCTCCCTGGGTTTTCTCCGCTGCCAGTATCTTGCGCATCTTCATTTCGAGGTGAACTGTTGTTTCCTCGCAACTGAAGACGCATCTGCAGCACCGCCTGTTCTTGTTGGAATCTGTGAGCTTCTCTGTCAGCCGTCTCTTGCGCCTCCTTAGCTGCCTCTCTTGCATCTTCTCTCATCCTGACCCGTTCTTCTTTCTGTCTGACTATTTCTTTTTCGATCCATTCGCGGAGTTCTATGCCTACATACCCCAGCTCTCTCCCGACTGATAGCAGTTTATCGGGGTTCATACTGTTACTCTTCTTACAGCACCGTCTGGAATTCTGCTCTCTATAAGATGTTAAAAGGAGAGAGTCCTGTCGCGGACGCCAGATTGTAATGGAAAAAACGAATAATAAAGGGACTCGTAATTCCAGTGCGGTGAATATAAAAAGGTAGATATTATTTACGGTCGTATAAACAAGAAGTTAGAAAAACAATGGTGTGGATATATATACAAAGTTCAGTTCGCCGCATCCGCTTATGGCACGGTGGTGCACGTCGACGTAGGCATGGCGTTCGTCTTGTCCAGGAAATGCTCAGCTGCCTGCTAGGCACAGGTGGAGGCTTCTCAGCGAGCTTGGGTGAAAGCCCCACGGGCCTGGACTCGTCCGTCCGGGCTCCTCCATGGCTGCCGGGACCACCGCTGTCGAGCCGGTTCCGTGTCGTGCCCGTCCTTCTCTCACGTGTCACGAGCGTGTATGTTATCTCCCCTTCCCGTCGTCGTCTTCGTTTTTTCGGTATATCCATCTCTTGCCTCCTCATCTTCTAGCTACTCCCATCTTCACCACGTTCACTGCGTCTTCTTCCTCACCCTTTGCTCAGTTCAAGTCACAGTTTAGTTTTCACGTGAGTCGTTGTTTTCATCGTTGTTTCCCACACATCATCACAATGGGTCACGCGCGAGGGTCCGAGATGCACGTGACTTGTAGATAGGCTTTGGGTTCCATAAAGAACTCTCGGGTGTTGGTTCGCGGCTCCGGGCTTTGACCTTTCTCTCGCCTCGGAACACGACAAAAGTGAACAAGAAATTTGAGAACTACGTCAACTTTACGCCTCCGTCAAAAGTTGTCCTGCAGTCTATACTTTTATTCAGCTCAAGAAGCATAGTAAAAAATGCCATACTCTTCGCGGAGCATTACTAATTTCTCCTGTCACGTGTCGAATTAAGATATATGTAGGGGCATCCTAAGATAACTTAATTATTTTATAAAACAAACGTACACGTTTCAAATTCCAAAAGTGTCGTTTCTTACTTCGACAACCAAAGCTTGCAAAAAATACATCGCGCAGCGCGTGAATGACGCGCGAACCTCTCTTTTTTTCTTGCTTTGACAAGTGTATATGATTAAAACTTGGTTGGCATCATATTTAATTCTTACTTTCGCGTTCAGTGTTATTACGGTAGATTTGAGAAGAGAAATTGGATTTCATTTCATTTAATGTCTCTCAGGGCCCGGAGGCATTACAGAGAGGAGTGGGGCACAGTGAATGGAACAAAGCAAATAACAATAAAAAGGCAACAAATACACAAAATAACTATTAAAACATCATTTAACAGGTTAGTAATGGCACAGTACATGGAATAAAACAAATATAAATGAAAAGGCAAAAAAGGCACAAAATTACTACTAAACATCATGTAAATAGTTAATGATGGGAATCTTAAATTTATCTGAGGCAGTGATTGTGACAATGGCTGCGGGAAGGCGGTTCCAGTCAATCGAGGCATGAGGCAAAAAAGAGGCATTAAAGGTAGATGTGCTGCAATGAGGGATCTCCACTTTTATTTGATAATCGGTGCGTGATGATATTTAAAATGGTTCAGAAAATAGCGGTTGGCGGAGAGGAGAGTTAGAGTGAAAAATCTTATGGAACAAGCGTATACGGGATATCTTTCGACGAAGAGAAAGAGTGAGCAAGGATAGAGATGCTTTCATTAAAGTGGTGCTAGCTGTGCGGTGATAGTTAGAAAGTATAAAACGGGCGGAGCGGTTTTCAATGGATTCTGCGGCAGGTGTAAGGGTGATACCAGGGTTCCAGATTCAGGCGGCATACTGAAGTTTAGGGCGAATTAAGGTTTTATAAATGATAGCTTTAATGAAAGAGGGCCAAGAAAAAAGTACATTTTGATGTATCCTAATAATTGATTAGCGTTTTTCGTGACAGTCTAAATGAATATTCCTGGACAGATCATTTGAATTGTGAACACCGATGTATTTGTAGGAGGACACAGGAAGGAGAGTAGAGTTATTGATGGAGTAGGAAGGGCAAATGCTAATTTGACAAGAGACACACATAGATTTACATTTAGAGATATTAAGTTTCATAAGCCAGTCGTCGCACCATTGGGTTACATTGTAAATATCGGTCTGGAAAGCAGACATGCCAGAGTCGTCAAGAATTTCTTTGTAAATTACAGAGTCGTCAGCAAAAAGGCTAATAGAATAGGGGACACGGGTAGGGAGATCATTAATATAAATAGGAAATAGTAGTGTACCGAGTACAGAACATTGTATGACACCGGAATTGGCAGGCGAGTAGGAAGAATAAGTTCCGTTTGGCGTGAACAAACTGTAGACGGTTAGTCAGAAAGGCGTCTATCATAGCAAGAACGTATGGGCATATGTTAAGGCTACTAAGTTTACGGAGAAGAAGGGTGTGAGGAACTTTGTAAAAGCTTTGGAAAAATCAAGGAATTTTCAGTCAGTTCTGCAACCCTGGTCAAGTGTGACATGGAGATTATGAGTGAAGGTAAGAAGTTGGGTTTTGCATGAGTGAAACTTCCGAAAACCATGTTGTGATGTGTTAAGGAAAGAGTTAGAATCCAGAAAGTTAGCAAGTTGAGAGTAAAATACATTTTCAAGGATTTTGCTTGGTATACTCGTTATGGAGATGGGACGGTAGTTAAATGAATTTTGTTTATCGCCACCTTTGTGTACAGGAACCACCTTCCCCACCTTCCAATTCAATGGCAAGACACCGTGTTGAACTGACTGAGAAAACATTTTGGACAGGATAATGCTGGAATACATTTTAGTGTTTTGTAGCGTAAACTACACTGGCCGAGGTTGAGCAGTTTCGCGTGGCTCCTGGAGAGCCGTGCTGCGCATGCGCGAGGAGCAGTGACGGAACGGGCAGGACTGGTATAGTGCCTACGTCAGTCCCCGATGCACGCGCCGCGCGCATGCACCCGCTCGAGATCATGGCTCGCGCTGTCCGGTTGTTCTGGGCGGCAGCTTGGTTGCTCGATACAGAACAACACGGCGCACAGCTGGCGCAAAAAAGTCAAATTTGGAAGTTTTACGTGCCAAACCAACACGGGCATCTGGCACGCCCCAGCGGAGGACTAAGGATTAATTTGGACCACCTGGGGATCTTTTGACGTGCAACCGTAAGCTCGGTTACACGGCGCCTCCTCCGCAATAAGAAGAGCGGAGAAGCTTAACTCATCGGATCCCGAAGTAGTCACATAATGCGTATACCGTGTGTGTGTCATTGAAGCAGCAGTAAGCATGATAATCAAGCTAATCCTAGACAACCAGGAAAGCTAAGAATAACCAGCTGAACCTAAGCTTACGCTACGTATGTCCTGGCATAGCCGAGCTAAGCCACTGCATTTTGTTCTCAAAATTGTGTGTTAATGTTATCAGCACCTACCGCAGAAGACATTTGTAGGTTATCAATAATCTTAGCAATTCCTTCACAATGTACAACAACAGGATACATAGGCAAAAAATCACTGGCGGTAATTACAGGGAAACAACAACTAACTAGAATAGAATAAGATTTAGTGAACACTTCATTTAAAACGAAAAGACACTGATCATTGGATAATTCATCTCCGCCAACATCCCTAAGCGCTATATTGGAAGAGAAAGAGGGATTAACAACCTTCCAAAATTGATGCGGGTTATTTAACAGCAAGGAGGGTAACGCATTATTAAAATAATGGGATTTTGCATTAGAAGTGCTTTTTTATACACATCAGCTGCAGATCAGCCAATGATCAGCCAATGACGAGTTTGAGAACAGCGTGCGAAAAACTTCGTCGCCTTGCTCCATTTTGAATAGCACTTTTGGCATGGTGCGAACGCAGTCGTGACGACACTATTCATTTGCACACGCAAAGTTTAGCGTACACTATTCTAAAACTCTCAAATAAAGCAAAGCCACTCGCCTAGCAAAGAATGATTGAGAACAGGCTTTAATCCACTTTTATGCACCTGTGGTGGTGCTGTGGTAGGTAAAAAAAGAAGTGGGTAGAGGAAGGGGCCTACATTTTTATTGAGATGATCCTTCGTAGACGGCGGCGATGAAGAGTTTGGTGGTGTCTCGGGGCGTTGACATGAGCGCGATGTTTTTTACGCTTCAATTCTTGAAGCCGGCTGCCGTTAAGGTGGTGGAGGGTCCCGGATAGGCCAATAAGTGAAGTGAAGTGAAGTGGGCTTGATGGCTCGATCAAGTCTGCCAATGGCTTTAGTCCGGGGTTCGGAGTTCTTCAGGGATTCCCAAAGCAGGTTCTCCATATTCGCCCTTATGTGGCAGAGCCCGCACGTGCCGGAGGTAGGAGCCGTTGTTCCTCGGATGTTGCTGCTGCTTCTGCTGCCACTGCTGCTGTTGTGGTGGAAGCGTTGCAACAAGTAGGGAGTCAGCAAGGTGCCGGTTTTGTTTTGCCGGAGGGTAACGCTCTGTTGGCGGAAAAACTATCGAGAAGGGAGAGAGGAAATGAGGAGTGGGTTTGGCTGTGGCAGAGAGGTAAGCTTGGCGGTATTGTTTAGCTCAGGGGATATCTTCTGCAGAATCTGGGACAGGGGGGTGAGTTTCGATATCGTCTGATTGGGAGTCGAATTCTTGGTGAACAGAGACTGGAAATCGCACGGAGGATAAATGCGCTGGTGCAAGGCGATGAGCCCTCTGATTGCCATGCACGCCTTCTGCCAGGAACCCAGTGTATTGTGAAGTCCTGTACCAGCGTTCAAAGCTGATGAACGTACAGGCGGAGCTGGCTGATGGCAATAGATGTCTATCTTACATTGGCACAGGCTCTGAATGCTATCTGTGAATCTGTAAAGACGTGATAGTGCACAGGCTGGTCGGCATGACACGTCGCCTTAGTATGCTTGGCCTAATTGAAAATGGTGATGGTTTCTGCCTGCGTGCAGTGGATGGGAATGGCCGTCACAAGGAACATCCTGCACTGTTGGCCATCATTTGCGCTGCACAATGCTGCAGCGAAGCCTGAGTCGTCCGGGGCACATGTAGCGTTCGTGTAGATTATGTGGTCGTCATCGTTTGTTATGGATTTTACCTGCTTCACGTGTTTCTGGAGGTGTGACTTACACCGCGCGGTTTGTTCCGAGATCATCTGCTTGGGTAGCGGCTTGGGTCCGGTTAACTGGGTGTATTGCCAAGGTGGAGAGCGCCATGGCAGTAGTGGTAATTTGTTCATGACGTGACCCAGTTTGGCTAGTGTATGCCTGCCTGCCGTGGTGGAACGTAGGTGGGCTTCTTGAGTGTGCTTCTGCCTTTTAAAATGTTCATCATAATCATTGAGGTTGCTGCAGCTTCTGAGCATGTCGCCTAGGACAGTGATGTAGTATTTGTAAGGGTGCAGCCATATGTTTTTTTAACAAGCACCATATGGTGCAGCTCGTGCTTAACACAGCATTCGTACTAATATAAAGTGGCTGAGGCTATATCAGCCACCAATTTGTCAAAGTAAAAGGGCAAAGATCACCATCCCTGCCGGTACGTTCCGGCGTACCGCAGGGACCTGTGATAGGCCTTCTTTTTCTTGTGTATATAAACGACCTATTAAAAGACAACGCATATAATAATGACCGTGTTTTTGCTGATGATCTTGTAATATTTTCCGAAATCGAAGACATCGCAGACCAAGGTGATCTGAATTCGAGCCTGACCGAAATCGGAAATTGGTGCCAGACATGGCAAGTGAGTTTAGACGTAGAAAAATGTGTCTCTATGACAATAACCCGCAAAAAAGTCCCTTTTGCCCCTTCCATACAGCTAAGAAAATTTCTTCTGCAACAGGATTTATCTTTAAAT
Organism: Ixodes persulcatus; assembly: GCA_013358835.2. NCBI lineage: Eukaryota > Metazoa > Arthropoda > Arachnida > Ixodida > Ixodidae > Ixodes > Ixodes persulcatus. The sequence continues at coordinate 462,082 of JABSTQ010011344.1, read as the reverse complement.
ACCTTGGTGTCACTAGTACTTCTGACCTCAGATGGAATGCTTACATTGACTTGCTCTGGCAGAAAGCGGTATTCAAACTTTGAAATCTTAGACCTAACCTAAGACACTCTACATCAGCAACAAAGCCAACAGCTTACAAAACAGTCGTAAGGCCCCTCTTAAATTATGTCTATATTATTTTGGATCCACATACGTCATCAAGTATAAGCAAACTCGAAAGAATACAAAAGAAAGCCCTTAGATTAATTTAGAGCAAATATGAAAGGCTAGATTCCGTGAGTACTCATACGGCATAGCAGACACCCAGCCCCTTCAAACGCGCAAGAAAATTAATAGACTCACTTTGTCATACACAGCGATCAAAGGTGGCTTTAGAATACACAAGTACCTCTATGTAGCTCTAAAATCCGCGAGAAGCACACGAAACTATCATAGCTTATCACATACAGAATATCAGTCCCATAATGACTGGTTCAAATTTTTATTTTTTCCTAACACCGTGAAAGAGTAAATTGAATTACCTATTCAAACTTTAAGTGCAGCATCTTCACAATCACTTAAAGCGTCGCTCTGTTCATTGTATAAATTAACCCTATGTTATTGTGATATAAAATCTTGTATTATCATATTTACGTGTGACTAATGTGTCATTTTTTCACTGCGTCTCTGTTGTTGTTTTTCTTTTGCTTTTGGCATGGCACGTGTGTCTTTGTGTGCGCGTGTGTGCGGTAGGTTATAATTTCTGACCGAGCATTCTCTTGCTATTTTCGCCAATTTCTGTTGTGTTAGCATTGTGTGTGTGAACTGTGAACTGTGGTTTCTTGTTAGCACAAGTGTAAAAAACTTTGTCGCACTATTATTTCTTATGTTGCACCTTTCTCCCAGTCCTACGGTGCCTTCCGTGAGAAGGTAGCAGTATCTGAAAATAAATACGTAAATAAGTAAATAAGTAAATAAAACTGAACGTGAAACAAAGTACTTGCCAATAAACAATGTTTCAGACCCTTTCCCTCGAAAACATCTTATATACATTGTTGACGCGTTACAGGAACGCTAATGTTTTAAATCTTTATTTCTAAACAGGAAGAGCAAAGAAAGAGCAAAACCATGAATAAAAACGGAGTGGACAACAGCTGGCACGTGGCAATTATAACCTTCCTAACAGTGCTTGTCACGACAGTGGCCCTGAAAAATTCGGGATTCATTTACGTGGGCTTCATGGAAGAATTCGGCATTGACCGAGAATTGGCCTCTTGGCCTTCGAGTGCCCTGGGCGCAGCCATTCATGCGGCAGGTAAGTGCTGCTATAGCCTCCTCTATATTCACAAAGCCTGGCAGTTCGACGACGGAGCCATAGAGCGCCCGGTCGCAGATTTGGAGCGCGAGGATCTGGTAGCACAGCATTTCTCGGGGAAGCTGGTAGTGAGCGCAGAGTTTTCGCAGCGGCAAGGACGCGCGAGGAACGCGAGGAGCACGAGCGGACATCCCATCGCTCGGGAGTAAGTGTAGTTTGGCGTCTCATCGCGATCTGCCCGACTTTGTCCGTAAAGAGGAGACTATGCTGCTGCGTATGCTCTACATGTTTAAAAACGTCCCTAGCTTTTTTTTTTTTTTTTTTACGAGTTACAAATTTGGTTTTAATGTAACACATTAACCCTGTGTTCTTAATTATTTCTAACCATTTGGACTTATGTCATTGTGTAGCCACGATGACTGTTATGTGAAGCGTTGAAGAACCTTACGTCATGATGGCGCTTAAGACGAGGACAAAAGGGAGACTAGACAACACGGAGCGCTACTTAAACTGTTTATTTTTGAAAAAAAGGGGAGGGGGGACATATATACACTCAAACCGCTTACACCTCAGCCAATCCCAGGCCTCACCGTCGCACAGGCCTCACCGTCGCATAAGAAGTTAAATCCTGTTGCAGACGAAAATGTTCTTAGCTGTATGGAAGGGGCACAGGGGACTTTTCGCGGGTTATTGTCATAACGACACATTTTTGTACGTCTAAACTCACTTGCCATGTCTGGCACTAATCCAGGCCTGGGATTGACTGAGGTGAAGCGGTTTGAGTGTATATATGTCCCCCCCCCCCTTTTTTTTTCAAAAATAAACAGTTGAAGTAGCGCCCCGTGTTGTCTAGTCTCCTTTTTGTCCTCGTCTTAAGCGCCATCATGACGTCAAATTTCCAGTACCAACTAGCCCAACAATCTGCATTGATTCGTTGAAGAACGTACAGCTTAGAAGGGCTAATTAAGTCCGGCTCTTTTTGGATAGATGAGTACGAACATCCAAGCCACACCAAAGCTTAAAGGGTGAGCCTCCATCAAAATCTGGATCGATAGAGCTAAAGTGACTTGATCCTGAGCGCCGAGGCCCCGTATGGCCGCCATTGTGGCCCATTGATTGAACAGTTTTTTTTTTTTTTACTTATACATTATTGGTAAGCCGATCCAGATTGTTGGTGAAAATTTTGCTTTATAAAGAGATTAACTGTAAGTCAAGATTTTGTTTTTCACACACCGGTGAACAAGCTCACATGTAGGTTTTTCCACCATATGCAATGTTGATTCTGGGCGGCAATAAATTTTTTTTTTCTGTTTTCGAACACGCTGAAAGAACATTATAATTGTAAGATATCACTAGAAATAAGCATTATTTTTAGATTGATTGCATGCACAATTCCAAAAACGCTTATATTTGCTTGAAACGCTCTCAGCACGGTGACGCTTCAAAGAGCTCTTGACACGGCTGGTTTAGAACGACCCTTTTCAAACTTCAAGATTTCAAAAGACCGAAGTGACGATTGCCATGGCAATAAATACCGATCAACCAATGCGGAGATCAAGTCGTTTGCTTCTTGCACAGGAGTTGCGGGAACGTCAGAACGACACCGAGCTCTGATTGGCTTCTATTCATAGGATAGTGGGTAAACCGCAATGCTACTGTAGAACCCTTAAATCTCGCGAGCCCTTATTTTCGCGAATTTGGCAAATTGAAATATTCGCGAAGTTTAAGGGCACGCAAAAATTTCGGACCTTAAGGTTTTCAATGCAGGCGTCTGGAATTCACGCAATTTTGTGGCCGCGATTATGTCCTCTTTTTTCCGATTCGCGAAAAATAGCGGCTGCGAAGATAAAGGGTTTTACAGTATTTGCCTTGAGCTATACCCACTATTCTTCTTTTTTCTTTTCAACCAGCCAATAAGGACTCGGCGTTCTGACATCATCACAAGCCCTGTGCAAGAAGCAGACGAACTTGCGCTCCGGATTGCTTTGCGAGGTTTTTGTCATTTGTATGTTAGTATCTGTGTTCTGATAGCAGGCTAGGAAGGCTACTTTCCCAGTATCCAATGACTTTTGAGCGAACAAATTCAGGCGGCACGCCCCAAACGATGCAATTAATGTTTCATAAATGATTTTATTCGTAAATTAAGAACGATATTCTTCCCACCTAGTTCGGAAGAAATTAGACGCGAGCATGTTTTCATAAACTGAGTGAACTCTTACGAGCAAATGCCGAGTGCGCTCAGAACGCATCGATTTTACGTCTTTTCACTCCTAAAGAATCTGATTGTTTGCAGGAGTTGTGGTTGGACTCGTACAGCGGTGGTTCTGTGTTTACAAAATGGGCCTGGCCGGCAGCGTTTTGGTCTGGGCCGGAATGATTGCGTCAGCGTTTGTACCGAACATAACCTGGGCTACTGTAACGTTTTGCTTACATGGTGGGTACCTTTCCCTAAGTATGTCCCTATGGTGATACCCGAACGGCTTAGGGCTGAATTCCTTAAGCTTGGCAGAATATCCGCCATCTCTTCGCAATTCGTACGGCCTGAGATCGGAAGTAGGTTCTAGCTGGATTCTGCGTATACCTTTTTTCTTCGATCTGTTCGTGTCATTCTACAATAAACCGCAACTGCGGCAAAGTATAACGCGCTGAGTAAGCAATTTTCAGCGGCGAAACTGCAGCATCGGCGGCTGACCTTTCAATCACGACTAGAATTGTAAAGGTGAAGTCCCAGTCAAACAGTCAAGTAAATCCCTGGACTAAAAGAAAGAACTATGGCGATACACAGTTTATATAGCAGTCTGGCGACACACTGTGGTTTCTGATAAATCTTATATAAGAATCGCCCATCTGTACTTTTCGGAACGTTAAGCCGGGGTCACACTGCTTATACATTATACAACAGACTGTTTGCAGACAGCAGTCACCGCGAGATCCGTGGTTTGAATGCCGCCTGCCAAATTGCTCATTGTACTCGTTGTCATGTGGCATTTGAAGAACGGATCTCGGGATGACTTGCGTTCGAATCTGCTTGCAGACTTGTCTTTTGTATGATCTATACGCAGTGTGATCCTGGCTTTAGGATTATACCAGACATTGAAGAGTAATTTCGTTTATTATAAATATGATTTTATTATGATCATCCAGCTATTAGTGTACCTACCTTATGTGACGTGACTTATGAAATACTATTTAAGCTTATAAGAAGCTGTAAAGTAATTCAGAGATGTAGAACGAGGCGAAAAGTAGGTGCCCGCTGCTGGGATTGGTTTACCACTATTTTTGATGCGTTAAACCGGTGGTTCTCAAATGGGGGTCCGCGGAGGCATTCTAGGGGTCCGCGAAGCCTGCTTTATCATTCAAGCCCGACATTAAAAGTTGTCTTTTTCCAGGCCGAGAAGAAATGTTTCAGTTTTCGGGACGAGTTTTCTCGTGTGTATGTCAATAAGAGAGGTCTACTTCACAGTGGCCCTTAGTTATATCTATTTATTAAATCAATATTATATTTAACCTTACCCTTTCCCCTCCCCTCACCACGAACAGGGTCCTCCATTATCTCCGCCGATAGACACGGGGTCCGCGAAACACTGATGGTTGAGAACCACCGCGTTAAACAATCTCGCTAGGTTTCGTGCATTAAATTATTGCGTTATACCATTAAATTACAAATTGATGCCCTCCAACCACTATGACCGACTGAAGCTCAAATATTTATTAAATTCCTTCATCAACTATAGGAAAATTTAAGCTATTTTGTTATTTAACCGCCTCGGCCGCTCCGAGGCAAACCCCCGCCTGTAGATCCCCAAGTGGCGGGTTCGAATCCCTGCCCTGGTTCCCACAATCTGGCGGAGGCTTATTACGGAGAAGGCGCCGCGTAACCGAGATTTCGGTTGCACGTCAGAAGATCCCCGGGTAATCTAAATTTATCCTTATCCCTTCACTGGGCGGTGTCACATGCCCTTCGTTGGTTTGTAACCTAGGGCCCCGAAATGTGACACTTTTCTATTTGTGCTGACTGCCATCATTAAAAATACAGGGCGTGATATATTACCTTCACGATTTTTGCTTGGTGATTTCTTTTCTGTCGTTCTTATCGGAGAATGCTGCCCTCTCATTGGAGGCGAAGAGATAGTATTATGCTCGGGGCTCGCCGCACGCTTTGACCAATTCCAACCTTTAAAATACCTAACTGCAATATCTTTCTACGCCATCCGGCAAACATCAGATATAAAAGGTTACTTTATTTATCTCCGCAGTCTATGGTACGCGAGGTGTTTCCTACTGTTGTATGCATTTATGCATACAACACTTCTGTTTGCTTACTATTTAGGAAGTTACAAAAGCCCACGATTCTTCTGAAGATTGCACTCTGCCTTATCTTCGCATAGCGTTTTCTTATGCTCGATCATAACGCTTTTATCATAGAAATCAGCACTTAAACGAATTCTTCGCTAATACATTGATCGAGGCCCAGAAGCAAAATTTAACTTGTTAACTTGCGAAAACCCTCCTTGAATGCTCTTTCTCCACCGCAGGTTTTGGTGTGGGTATGATCAACGTCACCCTCTGCATAACGATTCTGGACTATTTCAGCAAGTACAGGGCCACGGCAAGCGGCATCATGTTCGCCGGAGAAACCACCTGTGCGCTCGTGTTTCCAAAAGTGCTCCTCCTCATACAAGACGCCTACAACTTTCGCAGCGTATTTTTTATCTACGGAGCAATAGCTTTGAACACTACCGCTTTCTGCTTTCTGCTCAAACGACCTCACTGGATCAACCGGAACGGAATGAACAAATCCATCCATCTTTCCGAAGTTAAGAGGCATCCTACATACGGCATGCCTCTAAAGACGAGTGTAGAGGACACATCAAAAGCCGCTCGGAACACGCGTAAGCTTACGGGCATTTGGCACGTGTTCACGCTGTTTAGAAAACCTGGTTTCTACCTTGTGTGTGCCGTCGCTGTGACAGTTCATTATTCTCAAATAATGTACCTGACGAGCATAGTGGACTTTGCAATAGACAGGGGCGCATCTCTCGAGCAGGCCTCGTCTATCATAATGTACCTGAGTCCGGCTGACTTCTGTGGTCGTATTATTTTGCCACTTTTAGCCGACAAAGGCTGCCTGCCACGCAACACACTCGTTATGTTGGGCTACGTCTTTTTGGGGATTGCCATGGCTTTATTGCCAAATGTGCCCTCTTTCGAATACATACTGCTTGTGTGTGCCTTTATTGAAATAGGCATCGGCTGTCTACTCACCATGAAAGTCGTACTGATCGCCAACTACATCGAGCAAGATCTCTACGCTTCCTCCTACGGGTTCACTGGACTGGTGATTCTTCCGGTATTTCTTTGTAATCCTTTAATTCTTGGTGAGTATAAGAAACACATTTCGTTCCTAAAACGCGAATGTTCTATACACTGACGCGCGGCGCGTTTTGTTTACAAACACGGCAGGAGAGCAGCGCATGCGAAAGAGGGGTGTGGGCAGAAGTGGCCGCTCTTGCCGTGTTTTTCCCATTGGCGACGCGGGCTGTACGTTCGCTAACCGAAGCTGCTGCGGCGTTTCTAGCGTTTTGTTTTGTGTCGTATTCTGTTCTTTGTTATGTCTGACTATTGGCGCTCACTGCCAGAGCCCGATCAGCAGCGATACAGGGAAAAACTGCGTTGACGGCGTCGCCTTTGAGGATCCCTACGCCGTGAGCAGAGAGTGCCTGCGCTCCGACGCCGAATCCTCCGAGTTACCTGCCGCCAACCTCGATGGCGCACGTTGTCGTCTGCCTGGTCTTTTCGCCGAGCTAATATACGGCCGACACGGTACAAGCGTACAAGTATCTCGAGGCCTTCAACTGCTTTGAGTCTGTTAAGAACTGGTTGAGCGCTATGCGTGCGAATATATATCGGGAATCGTTCGTGTCGAAAACTTAACTGCACTCTTTTACGCCACATGCGTGGTATGAGACGGCAGGCCATGTACTTAGGCGCCGCGCTGTGCGTCGTCCGAGCCAAGGTGATGCCGTCGCAGCGGGCAGCTGCTGCACCTTACGGTGCCTTTGGTGTAGCGAGCAACCGAAGAACTCTTGGGCGGCACCTTGTGTGCAAACACTGTAGGAAAGAAGTCCGTGTGGTCTGGATCAGATGGTATCCCTACGCATAGGAGTGCCTCAGTTCTGGAAACAGCGATTCCAGTGGAAGCTATGCACTTATCTTCAATGAAGGCTTGCCACACAAGCGTTCGTCCGTGAGAGACAAACATTTTATTTTCGACCCACGCAGGTTATTCATTTTCCGCGTCTGTCAGCGTCCGTTTGGAACTGGTGGAAGCTTATTGTACTACTTTTGCAGTACCTTTCGGCACAACCAGTAGCCACACAGCTTTGCGGCCTGCCGAAATGCTGCGTCGCACGTGCAAAGCTCCCGCTGATTTTCCCACACCTCGCCCGCCTGGCCGACCCTTCGCGATCGCAGCGCCGCCGCCGCTCAGTGACGTCAATCCCGCGCGCCGGTGTATAATTTTTGTCTTTAATCAACCCAACCAAACAATAATTTTTCAAACGGTTCTAATATGACTAGTTCTATAGAACGCGAAAACACCAAACTTCGAGAGCACATATGTACCCCCCAATTTGTGCGCCTCACAATACCGGTCATTTTTATATTGTTTAAACACAGTTCTAGCTTCTCTTGACACGTGCGGCATGATACTTCACAAGATTGGACAAGCCGCGCGCGCTTAAGTTAACGAATCTCAATTATTTTAGAAATCGATAAATAAAGCAATAGTAGACTTATTGCGCAACAATAAAGAACGCACTTACCTATATTTTACAAAAGCCACCTCTATCATATTTTACCGAACGACGTGAAAGTGCCTCAGGATGGATGGATGGATGGATGTTACTGGCTATACCCTTTGTAGCGGGCGGTAGCTTGCGCCACCTAGCCTAAGTCTAAGAAAGACAAACATTTGATTTCTCGCGCCCTTCTAAGCCAATTTTCTACCCCCTAACTATCACCAGGTAGTGTGGGATATCACCAGGATGACCTTTGGGGGATCGGGCAAAAAAACTAAAAACATCACCCCCCGCCTCTTCCCCCTGGCGAGGGAGTCGCCAATTTTCCTCTGGTCAGACCTTGTCGGCGTTACCCCCGCACCGGACCCACTGGGAGACAGGGTTGAGACTTTGGGCCGGAGCCACGCGGGAGGGAGTCCCAATTTTCCTCTGTCCCGCCTGTCCCCAGCTGTGCTAGTTAGTTCTGCATCATTCAATTTTCCCTAGATAATTTCCACCAATCTTCTAATCGCCTCTTTGTGACTGTAATCCTCTTCTCCTCCGTCCCTCCATCGTCGCCAGCAAACCCCAGGGCCCCGGCCAGATCTGTTACCCCTTCAGGGAGTGCAGGACGAAGCCCCGTGCACTTTAATACCAAGTGCTCAAGTGTCTCACTCTCATTATGGCAGGCAGCACATAATGTGTCTATCTCCTGAAATTTAGCCCTATACGTCCTCGTCCTCAAAGCTCCCGTTCTCGCCTCGAACAGCAAAGAACTTCCTATTGAATTATCAAAGACATTTTCCTTTCTTATGTCCTGCTTTCGTGACCTGTACACTGTTAGAGGTGATTTATCCTGCATTCTTTCCTCCCACATTTTCCTCTCTGCCTCTTTCACCCCCTTTTTCACTGAAGTAGTCTGTTCAGCCCCATCACCAGTGTGTATGTATTTAAATGTTAGCTTTCGGGTTCGGTTTGTCCATTTTGTGTTTAAACTTTTCATGTATAAATATTTGAATACCTTCCGTGCCCACCGCGTATCATCCATTTCGGTCAACCTTTGTTCAAATTTCAACTTACTAACTGCCTCCCTGCTCTCAAAAGACGACCATCCCATGTCCCCCTGTACTCCCTCATTTGGTGTTTTTCCATGTGCTCCCAGTGCCAGCCTGCCTACGCTTCTTTGTCGAATTTCTAATCCTGATTGAACCTCTGATTTCATGCACAGCACCGCATTGCCAAAAGACAGCCCTGGTACCATCACTCCTTTCCATATACCTCTGACCACTTCATATCTATTATAGTTCCATAGCGCCTTGAGCTTCATAATTGATGAATTTCTTTTCCCTTTTCTAATTATATTCTCCTCATGTTCCTCTAGATATTTCGGTCCCTCATTCAGCCAGACTCCCAGATATTTGTATTTTTCTACTTGGTCTATTTCGATGTCTTGTATCCTCAGGGGTTCCCTCTTTTCGTCGTTAAACACCATTACTCCAGACTTTTCTCTGCTAAAACTCATGCCCAATGTGTCCCCTTCCTCTCCACATATTCCAGCTAGTTCCTGTAACGTATCCTGGTTACCTGCCATAAGTACTATGTCATCGGCATACATCAGTCCTGGTATTACCTGTACTACATCTCTCCCTCCTTCCATATAACTCACATCAAAACCTAAGTTGCTCTGCTCTAATTTCTTTTCCATTTCCCTGAGATATATCATGAAGAGCAGAGGTGACAGTGGACAGCCCTGCCTGAGCCCTCTTTTGATCGCTGCGGGTTGTGTAGTTTCTGCTTCCCATGCTATAATTACCTTATTGTCTGTATACACCTGCTGAAGAAACCCAACCAAATATGCATCTAAGTTATATTCCCTCAGCTGACTCCAGAGTTTTTCCTGGCTCACATTATCGTACGCTCCCTTGATGTCCAAATAAGCTAACCACAAAGGAGTCTGGTTCTTCATTGCTATTTCTATACATTGTGTGGTGACGAATAAGTTATCTTCCAGTCTTCTTTTCCCACGGTTGCCATTTTATGTTGTACCCCAAACTAAACACAGGAACAGAAAAGCAAAAAAGGGCAAAACACTTGTGAAGGTTAAGTGCTCGAGCCAGAAGGTTTCTCTTTCTTGCGCTTTATAGAAAAGCCCATAAAAAAACAGCGCGCGGCAAGGTTCTCTCAAAAGGCCACGTTGGACCAAGGTATGCAAGTGAAGAAAGTCTTGGACGTCTGATTTACTGTGTATTCGTCTTCCAAATCCGCCAGTACCTAGCAATGCTCTCGGGTAGGCCAGTCATGTAGTCTCCTTTCATACTGCAGTATCCCACTTCCCGTGTCCTTCATAGCTCTGTCTCACACCAATGGCAGGTCCTGAAGCATTGTCTACTATACCCTTGCACCACGAGAATTTTGAGATGGGCCATTGGAATTTAGTCAGCGTAATATATATCTTTGAGCTCCGCAGCAATATCGCATGGTCGTTGCAACCCTGGAGCGCGGGCAGGGACGGTAGAGGCACACTCCAGGATTACAATGACTGAATGAAACGAGCTCGCTTCTCTCATTGCTTTAACTTTAAAGAATGATCCTCTAGAGCTGCGCTGCCGCTTTGAAGATGTATATTTGTTGGGACATTGTTGTAACCAAGGCCCTCCAAATAACGAGGCCACACTGCTGCATTGTTGCATTCTTCACGTGACCTACCGGACGTCGGGGCAGATCCTAGATGGGAAATGAGCGCTGTGTGTTCGTTGGGTCTGTACTTGTGTCTTCATTGACTGAACACGAGCCCCAGCACTCTTGTCCAAACTTGGCTCAGGTTTAAACAGCTATTCGACTCGGACCAACGCAGTATTGTTCACAGCCCTATTGAACAATTCAAGGTTTCTTCGTTTGTTTTTTTGCGGTTTGCCATTCTAATTTACGCAACTTAATTATTAACTTTTTAAATAATAATGTTTGCGCACACCCTTTTATGCGGAAATTGTAGAGCGTGTTGAGAGACAACCCTATTTGCCGTTTTCGTCTACGTGGTTTTTTGTGTCTAATATTTTTAGAGCTTAAAACAAACGCGTGAGATTTAAACAATCCCACGTGACTACCCGCAAACAAACTGCGATGTTAAAGCCCTCAGTCACGTGGCATTGATTTTAATCTCGCTCACTTTCGTTAAACCTTAAAAAAAAAAAAAGTACACACACTATACAAACGGCACGATGGGATGTTTTTCAACATTCTATACGACCTATGAACTCAAGGGTTTGAACAGAAATTATGTTTAAAAAGTTAGGGTATTAATTGGTTCTAAAAAGCGAGTTTGGCACATCGCAATAAAACATAATATACCTTGACTAGGCCAATAACATTGTGAACAAACTACATTGAATCGTTAGGCACAGCATGCACCAGCTTTTTTTAGTCTTGGTTGAATATAGCTTAAACACCTGGTACACAATATTTACATTTCTGGGAAAGAAATGATACAATCCTCGTTTTTTCTTTGATTTGCAGGTTTCTTCCGGGATTACTTGGGGGCTTACGACAACTTGTACAGAGCTGCAGGCGGAGTTCACTCTATTATGGCCATATTGTTTTTTGTTATTATCTGGAAAGAGAGACGCACAAGCAACAGTTTTAACATATAATTTATGAAGTAATTATGGTTAAAATAGAAGTGTCTTTTGTACAAAATGAGTGCTAGTGTTTTGTTTCGCAGGCTCAGAGTTATGATTGTTTAACGTGTAATACAATAAAGTTATCAAGTAGGTTGTACTTAAGGCCATTATCTCCTAATATTGTTAGCTGATAAATATATATTGTGCAATTGTAGCGTCTATAACATGTTCCACATGGAAAAATATATTAAGAATGTTTATCTTCAATTACGTCGTATGTGTAATGCAGTATTTGAGGAGCGATAAAATTTGTTCAGAAGACATTTAACAGTCTTTTCGTGGAGTAAAGGACATACCTATCAACTGAGGTCACAGAACCTTACGTCACGTGAAGTGTACACTAAAAACGTTTACACACGAAAACGCCCGAAACATAGGATGCTTGCCATCTTAGCAGCATTCTACAAATATGTTTTTATGAGCATCACGTTTACAAACAAGCAATACATGCAGTTATCCCATTAACAGAAACGACAGACATGGAAGTTATGGATCGCGTACGAGAGGAATCATGACCTTCGTGCACTGCTCCAACGTCTTACATACTCGACAATTCAAAAGAATCACATTCGCAGGTGCACCACCTTTTCAAATACGAAGATTACACTTATGTTGCTTTGTTTTTGTCAATATTTTGCGTAATACAAAATATATCTTATTTTGTGGAATGTATCTCCGGTAAAAAAAAAAAAAAAAAAAAGATTTTTTTAGAGGTAAGAATTATTCGAGCTTGTCGCTAAATTTACCTCGCCAAAATCGGTGTCAGTTGGCGAATACCCTTCAAAAAGCGTGCATGACTCACTTCAATTTTGGCCACAACCTTTTTATGCCCTTAAAAAAATTGGAGTGTTTTAAATGCCACTAAACCCTCATGTACAATTGAAAAGGTTGTATTATGTTGAACGTTGAACTTAGGGTGCTGAAATGGAGTAACCTTGGATATGAATCTCCGGTACTAGTCAGATTACATGAAATCATAGTGTTACGCTACACTGTGACACGTTACGTCACGTCACGTTACACCACGACTTGACATCGTGCCGCCAGGTGACCTGACGTCACGCGACGTGCTCATGTAACATCAAGTTTGTAACAATGTGGCCTGACGTCACGGCGTAACTTCACCCTGTGCCACGTGATTTCATTCCATGTTACAATGACTTGACTCCATGATGGAATGTGACGTCAGGCTTCGTGATGAGATGTTGCTATGCTACACTGTGCCACCTGATGCCACGTCACGTGACACCAGGACTTGACTATTTGATGTCACGCAACGAGATCACGTTACGTCACGGTTGTAACATTGTGACGTTACGTCATGATGTAAGGTTACAGTGTGTTAAGTGAAGCGACGTCTTGTGACACGGTGACTTGACTGCCTAATGGCCCATGACGTCTGGTTTCCTCACAGTTGTGCTGGCATGCCCTGTCAATGGGGTATCCTCGGACGCACGGACGGACTAATTTCTCGGGTGAGGGCTTCCGTTATAAAGCATGCCACGCTTTCACACTCACTGGTGAAACAGCTCTTCACTCTACTTAACGAAAAATATCATGAGCATGTAGAATATGACGCAACATAAGAAGGTAATCTGAAACAGAATATATAGTGTCAAAGACTATTGGAATTAAAGTGAGATTGCAGGCAAGGTGGTGTAAGACCGACATCTTAATCCAAGCGCATGGGAGAAAAAGTGAACGGACATCACAAACCTCCAAGGTTTTTTGTTGTCCGTTCCATCCCCCCTACGCCCCCCCCCCCCCCCTTATTCATTGGTACTATGTACGTTGAAGACAATTTAAATATTTCGCTTTTTGCATGGACGTTGCCGTGAAAAGCAATACGAACAAAGACTTATATAGTTATATCTTGTTCACTTATTTAGTTTAATTATTAAGAATTAGCTTAAGATAATTTTATTGCTAACTCATCCCGTCTGTCTGTAGCACACTTTTTAGAGCCCTGAATCTGAACTTGAAGAGTTTTCCACTTTCGCAACCGATCTCCTCCCAAGTAAGTCCCGTCGCAGACAAAACCTCAAGCCACCGTTCATTCGCTGACGTCGTGGGTCCTGCGGGGGCTCAAGTCGCGGTAGAACAGCGGGGGTGCGGTGTCGCAGAAGGATCCCTTTTCGCTCATCCTCGTGGTTGAGGTGGCTTGCAGAAGGCACGTGTAGCGGCGGCAAGTGCCGGCAGCCATGTTGGCGGCCCAGTGCCGACAACTCGGTTGGTTCGCGTCATATTAGAAAATGTGATGTATTAAACTTTAAATGTTCAACACATCCACAAAAGAAAAGAACATCCGTCAGCAGATATTGCTACACATTGTAAATTCAACAATTTCATTCGGTAAGTGGTTCCGGTCATCACGCGGTAGACGGGGAAATATAATTTTATTAGAAATTTGAATTATAATTTTAGACGTATTAGAAAGTGCCAAAAAGTCAAGGACGATGAAGACAAGTGCCCGTAAGTGTTGTTTCTGCCGTCTTCGTCCCTGTCTTTTTTGAACTTTAGCATACCTATAAAGATGTAAATACACTGGAAGGTAATCGAAAGGCTAGCGTGTCATGAGAGTTGTTTATTCTCGTGGAGTGCCTGTGAGGGTTGGAGGGAAGATAAGAGAAAGGGTTAATACCAGTGTGCTCTTTCACAGTAAAGTGCTATATTGTTAGCCTAAAGTGCCATAGTGTTAGCCGTAGGGTAGGCAGCAGCTCAATATATTATAGTGATAACGCATCGCGCTGAGGGAAGCGGTCATCGTGCTATTGCACATCGTAAAACCTGGCCAAAATAAATATCTGTGCCGAATGCGCGTATCGCACAGCACTGGTGACGAGTATTGCATTCCTCTCAATCTCTAATGCCACAAAAATTAGTTTGGCATCATCCGTTCGCCATCGCTAGCATCATTGCTTTTTCAGAATTGTCTTGCACCTTTTTAAACTGGCGTAATATTTCACATGACTTGTCGAAAAACAAAAACATAAAAACAGCCCACTTTTAACAGTGTGGCGTAGCAAAAAATATCTTGGACCTTCGTATTTCCATGTAGTTAACTGGCAACACAAGGGTCAAACAGCTTTGCAAGGAGAGTGAAAGTGTGTCTAATTATTTACGGTCCTCCTCCTCATGTATATATGTTACTGTGTTGTTCTGAACTTCGCACAACTCTGGCACTAGTGTACGAGAATTAATTGTTAACGTTTACATTATTTCGTTAATGGTTTTAGCCGCCTAGCTCATCACGTACGTTCCACAAGCTCTCCTTATTATGCTTTATTCTCTTTTCACTATTTTGAAGTCCTATATTCAATGCATCATGCCCTCTAGTTCCCACCGGATACGAATGCTTCATTCTTATTCGCCAGGTACAGTCCAACTGTTTCGTGGAGTTAGAGGACATTAATTCCAACCGTTCGTGCAATGTTTTATTTGTAAAGGATTCCTAAAACAAAAAGTATAGCTTCTGTTCATTTAGTTTCTCTTACTACTCCCACGCAATGATCGCTCGACGCATCTAGTGAGCGGAGAGTATCGTTGCGCTTTGAAGAGGTCGCACCAATCGCTTTCTTATTTATCGAGCTTGCAGTCTCGCAGTCTACAGTTTGCAGTCTGGCAGTCTACAGTCTGCAGTCTCGCAGTCTACAATCTGCAATCTAACATCATAAAGTTGTGTGCTCTTACTGTTGTGACAGCAAGAACGTTTTAAGCGCGCGCATATTCAACTGCGGAGCCAGCCATGCATTTTGGTTTAACTGAAAGAAATCGAAACTACCAGACTACAGCTGCATATGACGATAGTGAAGCAATCATTTTGGTTAATGAATGTGCAAACATGGAGCAATTAAATACAAACATTTATTGAAAATAGCAAACTGCTAAACGAGCAGCAGAACAAAATTTTGAAGACGTTTACAAATCTCTGTAACGCGAAGTTATACGCAGCTCTTGAGGAGGAGGAGGGGAGGGTATACCTCGCCTCCTCCTTCATACCCTCTCCTCTCCCCCTCCTTTCCTCCTCCCCTCCCTTTAACCTCCTCCTTTTATCCTCCTTCTCATTTCTTCCTTCTCCTCCTACTCCTCTCCTCCTCCTCTCCCTTTAACCTCCTTCTTTTATCCTCCTTCTCATTTCTTCCTTCTCCTCCTACTCCTGCTCCCCTCCTCCTCCTCCTCCCCTCCTCCTCCTTGTTTCCTCCTCCTCCTCCGCACGTGACATCAATTTTCCTTCTAAACCAGCAGAGAAACTGATTTTGTTCATAGGTGACGTGACACCAAGTTTTGTGACGTCATTTTCCCCGCGCAATTTAGCGGGGAAACGAAATTTCTGTTGAGGTCTCGTGACGTCAGTTTCCCGATAAATTTAGCGGGAAATTGTTTTGCTGTTAAGGTCACGTGACGTCAATTTTCCCGCTACATTTAGCTGAGAAACTGAATTTGTTCATAGGTAACGTGACACCAAGTCATGCGACTTCATTTCCCCGCTATATTTAGCAGGGAATTGAATTGGTGTTGAGGTCACGTGACGTCAATTTTCCCGCTAAATCTAGCGCGGTTACGCCGACACCGACGCAGCGAAACCCGGAAACGGGCGCCTAAGAGCTGCGCTCTAAAACGCACTTCGCTACTAGGCATGTTTTCTCAAAGCAACGCGTAGTGTTCTTAGACAAACTGTTTTTTTTTTTTCTTTCATCCTTACTGCATGCAAGTTTGAGCTAAGGGAAGATAAAACATTTTAGGCTATATCTTTACCAAAGTGCTGCCTGGTATGTAAGGATAGTAAACCATAAAACATTTACTTTTCATTTAAAGCTACCACATTTATTGTGCATGCAATAGTCTCGTTCGTTGTAAAATGTACGTGGCATATTGTTACTTGAAATTCAGAATACCTCGCATTTTTAGATGCCCCGCAGATTCGTGTCATGTGTAATGGGACCTACAATAAATTTCGAGAAATTACAATATATATATGGTAGTGCAGATGTCTGCGGCCAAGCGTTTAATGCGACGTCGGTTTTTGATTCCTAGATGTCGTCAGCGCACGCTCAAAACTGCGACGTCGGTGTTTGATACCTAGATGTCGTCAGCGCACGCTCAAAACTGTCTCGCATACATCGCCTGCAAAGAAAAACAATTTATTGGGTGGAATGAGCGTTGAAAGTGCATGAACGTGGCATTCTATCGTATCAAGTTCGTTTCTTGACGTAAGATAAAGGGAAGCGAAACCTTAAGAAACATGAAGAGTACCGAGTCTCGATCATCCTTTTAGCGGTTTGTAGTCAATAAGATAATGACATTAGCTGATAGGAATTTCTATCAGCTAATGTCATTATCTCATTGGCTACAAAGCGATACCTATCAGCTAATGTCATTATCTCATTGGCTACAACCCGATAAAAGGATGATCGAGACTTGGTACTCTCCATGTTTCATAAGGTTTCGTTCTTCGGTGTTAACACTAAAGAACGAATAACGAAGCAAGAACAACGTAAACATAATCAGACACGCCCACCATTTCTAAGGCTGCCAGTATATACAGGGTGTCAAAAAAGAAAATTTACAGGGTTTTTTTTTACCGCAAAAATAAACTAGGCATCGCCGAACGCTCATTCTCCGCCCAAAGGTAGCGCTAGAGGTCACAACCAGATGCCAAAGTTTCAGCCCGATTCGATAACTTAATCAAAATTTATAAGTGATTTTCTAAAAAAATTTAATGGAAAAATGGCGGCCAACGGAGGTTTCGAATTTATGCATGTATTTGAAAACTCCGTCGGCCACCATTTTCCCATTGAAAGTTTTAGAAAATCACTTATAATTTTTTATTAAATTATCGGATCGGGCTGAAACTTCGGCATCTGGTTGTGACCTCTAGCGCTACCTTTGGGCGGAGAATGAGCGTTCGGCGATGCCTAGTTTATTTTTGCGGCAAAAAAAAACCTGTAAATTTTTTTTTGTGACACCCTGTAGTTCTGAGCATGCACTGTGACCAACGCGCATGCTCAGAACAATTAAAGCTGGTATTCAAAGAACGCCAACCTGGCGGTCTTTGAATTCTTCCGCTATTTTCTTTTTACCGTATACAGGAATCATTGCCATTTCTTCATTTTTCATTCTACTCTGGAGCATCCTAACAAACTTCGTCGCCACAACCAGACGCCCAGTTTTTGGCACTGACAATTATGTTGGAGCAACTGCAACATATCTGTCAGTGCTTCTAACTCTTCAATTTATTCACGATAGGAAACTTAACTTTTCATCTAGTTGTTCCGCAGTATTCTCTTATGATATTATAACAAAATATCATGAGGTTATGTAGAGTTTATTCCACGTGAACAATGGGTGACCATTTAAACTTATGCGCAGTTCACATGTGCGATACACGTTCTTGCCGACGACCAAACGCCCCATCCAAGGATCGATTCGTTTGCATATTTGCCGCCGCCTGTCGTGCACGCGAAGCTACAACCTCTCGGAGTCTCACAGATACGACAAAACTCCACGTTACAGCCTCTCAGATTTTTGAAAATATAAAGGTATATCCCACTCGTAAGTGTCCTCCATCAGTCGGATTCATACTTGCCTTTAATAAGCGCAAAATACGGGTGCAGTGAACGGGAAGGTATATATAGCACTGGAGCGAAAACAACAGGTGCGCGAAGGCGGTATCGTGCTCTTTTCGAAAACAACTCACGGATAATTTCCTTTAGACCAAGCACTTATTTCGCTGCTACGTGATATCAAACAATAGCTAACAGTTCACAGCGCGAAAAGAAGGCCCGATGAAGTAACCAACGTTCAAACGAGACGCAACCCACGTACGTATCCCTCACGCCTAATTCTGTGCCAATTTGATTGTACAGCTATTTCTTTTGGTCACCGTCTTTCAAGTTCAAATTCCTCTTTTCGCAAAGGATTGAATATGTAATACTCCGCAGTCGCGGCAGGCATCTCTAGGAGACAAATATGATGGCGCAGTTGCAACTCAGGAACCATGTCAGGATGGGGTGTCAGCAAACATATATTTCTTTTATGCAACACCGATTTCCGTGCGGCGAGTGAAAGCCCACTTTTTTTAAGATCTCAAAGGTGAGTCGCGGCTGCCTCTCTCGTTGAAAGATATTCTGCTGACGTTTGAATCGCATGTTGAGATCCGAATTACAAGCAGTATTTATTGTCAGTTACCAATATTAATATAGCTACTATATACCAGCGATGAGATGAACAGTAAATTCAAAAGGATAGCCTTAATTAAGGCTTCATGTGCATTTACCTTAAAAATATTAAGTTTACGAATCATGGCACTGGGTGATATCGAAAGTAAAATTATGATTGAAATTTACTTTTGAAAAATATGCTAGGCGTTTGATCAATATATCGAAGTGTTTTTTTTTTCAGCATTTTATTATTTTTTATCTACCCAGAAACAAGGTCTCGTTATGAACATTTTACATGAAAATCCTACTTATGCAAGGAAGCTGTAAGCAAGACGTTAAATATTTGTCTTAATGGATAATTGAGATATGTATATGGTACAGGGTGTCATAAAAGAAAATTTACACGGTCTTTTTTACCGCAAAAATAAACTAGGCATCGCCGAACGCTCATTCTCCGCCCAAAAGTAGAGCTAAAGGTCACAATCAGATGCCAAAGTTTCAGCCCGATCCGATAACTTAATCAAAAGTTATAAGTGATTTTCTGAAATATTTAATGGGAAAATGGCGGCCGACGGAGTTTTCAAACACATGGTGCTCTATGGCACCAGAAACCGAAAACGGGCAAAAATGGGCTCCATTTTCCCATTGAAATTTTCAGAAAATCACTTATAACTTTTGATTAAGTTATCGGATCGGGCTGAAACTTTGGCATCTGGTTGTGACCTCTAGCTCTACCTTTGGGCGGAGAATGAGCGTTCAGCGATGCCTAGTTTATTTTTGCGGTAAAAAAGACCGTGTAAATTTTCTTTTGTGACACCCTGTAGATATAAGCAAGGCGTAGAACACTTATTTTAAACAGACTTGTACGTAACGCGTTACAAGTAATTGATTACTTGTAATCGATTACATTTAAGAGTAATGTTTTAACGCTTCAATTACATTTGTCAAGCTGTAACGATTTTGAGTAATTCAATTACTTTTTTGTGTAATCAACTACAAATTACGAATTACATATTTCATCGCACGATTTTTTTTTCTCACAAAAATCAGCGTAATTTTCACAGTCACTCAGCCATGCAGCAAAAATGATTAAGACATTTTTTTTCTTGAAACACCTAAAAAAAGCACTAGAATTAGACGACAACTTCTTTTTTCTCTTACGCCACGCTCTTCTACAAGCGCGCCACCAGCCTTGCGGGGAGTTCCGGATCTCGTTGCAGATTGCGGATAAAGTCGACAAGAACTCGCTATTGACTTTTTAATGGGCTTTGTTCCTTAGGTCGGCACGTCACGCAGACGACAGAGTCCGAGTCTAGGAATAAAAAAAAATGAAAGCCGTTTACAACTCCCTGTAACGCCGAATTAAAGCGCAGCTCTTGAGGAGGAGGGGAAGGCACGGGGAGGGGGGGGGTCACGTGACCTCGGGGGGGGGGAAGTCACGTGGCCTGGGGGTCACGTGACCTCGAGGGGTGGGGGGCGAAGAAAATTTTCCGCTAAATCTAGCGGGGAAAATTTTCCGCTAAATTTAGCGGGGAAAATTTTCCGACAGATTTAGCGGTGAAAATTTTCCGCTAAATTTTGCCGGGAAAATTTTCCGATAAATTTTCCGCTAAATTTAGCGGGGAAAATTTTCCGCTAGATTTAGCGGGAAAATTTTTCCGCTAAATTTAGCGGGGAAATTTACCCATCATGCACCGCGCGGTTACGCCGACGGCGACGCCGACGGCGACGGCGACGCCGCTCGAGCCGGAAACGGGCGCCTAAGAGCTGCGCTCTAAAAGAAAAAAACGGACGGACATACACAAGGTCTCAAACGCAGCTGAATTTTTTTCCACAACGAAATCCTACACGAAACACTAGAGACGAGAGGAAGAGAGATAGAGAGAGAGAAGTGGGGAAGCCCGTGCCACAAGCAGTACAACGAAGCAATTTTTACAGTAGAACTGAGAAGCAGTGACCTCCTTTATACAATAATAAATCTACGTTTGCGTCCTAACCTTTTGTTCGCAAAGGCTCTTAGAAAGGTCCTCATACCGAAAACAAACTAGGGTACAATGTTGTGACATCAACGAGGTGGTCTCCTACCGCCACTTGCAATGAAATGACTCATGAGACACGTTTCTCGCTTCTAATTGGTTTCAACGAGTTGTAGCCTTGGCAGTACAGCGCTGTTTTAGCGAGGGTGTGTTCTTTATAGCCATAATTTTTGTATTATTCATTGTGTGATCTGGTCAACAAAGGCCAACAAGATCCCATTGTCGATTTTCAACGAATCCACGACATCAACTCCAGGACGGGGGTGACGCATGGTCTTCGCGGTGTTATAAAACAGGAGCCCTTCTCGTGATTTCGGCAGTTCGTTATTATTTTTGGAACGCATACCATTATGGAGGTTCGAGGCATAGACTCCCCTCTGCCTCAGCTTGCCCCTATGTTTAAACTTAAGGACTCCAAAGATAAAATGAACGTATCGTTCGAGTGTTTGCTTTGCCGACCACTACAAAAGATTCTTTCGTGCTCAAGGGCCACAAACTCCATCCTGCGCACGCACATCAAGGTAAGTTGCATTTTTGTGCTGATAGCAATTTTAATGAATAATTTTCAATACGTTTAGCGTTATATCCTTCTTTTCATGTCCTTACATATCTCCTAATTAAGGTATACAGGGCAGCTTTTGTAGATAAGCACCAACTGTGCGCTGGCCACTGCACTTTTGGATGCTACATATTATGGGGAAAGGAGATTTCAACTCATAGTTATCGCATTGTTTATTGTAATAAAATACTGCTGCCCGGAAGGGGGGGGGGGGGATGAAGGGACTTTGGCATGTGTTATCTGCGATGATTTCATGTTATCAAAGGAAGGCATCAAATGCAAATAAAATAATGTTTATTAGACTAAACCTTGCCATTATTCGCTATTATTTTCAGCGACAACTCCCTGGCAGTTTGTCAGAGTTCGAGAATCTGCTGAGGAAGCGGAATACTTGTGAAGCTCCAACCCGTGAACAAAAACAACCGAAAAAATGTTTTGCGAGCGAAACGAAGTCTCAGGTCAAGCTCGACAGGCTCGTGCTCAACTTCGTCATCGACTCTTTGCAGCCGTTTTCGGTTGTAGAGGCTGGAAACTTTCTGAACCTGCTTCAATATGTGGCACCGAACTGTACACCTATGACGAGGAGAATGCTGATGACACGGCTGGATGTTGGCTACGTCGGAATGAAGCTCCGGCTAAAAGAATCCCTGGCAAGCGTTCCTTACGTGGTGGTCACGGCCGACTGCTGGACAACGTTTCGGCAGTAAGTTATTTTTAACTGTTTGTAAGAATATGCAATTAAATGCAAAGGTGCAAGCGAGCTAGACAAGAATGACGAAAATAATCCCTGGAGAAGGGGAACAAGAGGGACAAAGGACAAACACAAATCTCCAAACACAGCTAGGTGACTGGTGAGCGACCGAAAAAATCCCCGGGCCAAGCGGATTTTTCCGGTCTGTCACCAGTCACCTAGCTGTGTTTGGAGCAGGCACGTATCCACGGGGGAGGCCCATGGGGCCGGGCCCCCCCCCCAAAAATCTTCCATTTTGCTGGGACCTCCTCTCCGCTCTCCCCCTCAGTACAGCATTTTGTCATGGGCGGGCCCCCCCCCCCCCCCCCCCCCCCCCAAAACAAAATCCTGGCTACGTGCCTGGTTTGGAGATTTGTGTTTGTCCTTTGTCCCTCTTGTTCCCCTTCTCCAAGGATTATTTTCGTCATTCTTGTCCAGCTACATGAGAGCCACTGTGTCCTGGCTCGAGCCTACAGCGTTAGCTCGTAAGTCCGCAGTGCTCCTTTGCCGGCGCATGCTAGGTCGAATAACCTATGACAAGCTGGCCAGCACTCTGCTGGAGACATTCGAAGACTACGACTTGCCGGGAAAAGTAACCAAGGTCGTAACGGACAATGGCTTGAACTTTGTCAAGGCATTTAGGTATGATCATTGCTAATCACTCGATTTCTTTCATTGATGTTTAGTAAAAATAATTATAAGTCCTGTCTTGTTGAATTTATGCAGACGCAGAATGTTCAACGAACCACAAGACACGTTGACTGATGTGGAAAAAGACCTCTTGGAGGTCATCGATGTGACAGCCCTCCTGGGCGACGTGGCTGAAGGCGAAGCCCACCTCCCCCCTCACCACCGGCGTTCTGCCCACACGTTGAACCTTGTGGCGACTGCTGACGCCTCTGAAGCGGAGCAACATGACCTTTTTGCGTTGTTCCTCAAGTCCGTCC
The DNA here is from genome assembly GCA_013358835.2 of Ixodes persulcatus. Classification (NCBI taxonomy): domain Eukaryota; kingdom Metazoa; phylum Arthropoda; class Arachnida; order Ixodida; family Ixodidae; genus Ixodes; species Ixodes persulcatus. The sequence continues at coordinate 438,900 of JABSTQ010011344.1, read as the reverse complement.
TGCGGTCATGTCGAACCGTATGGAACAAGCAGGGCCAATTTTCCGGCTCTAACGAAACCATCTTGAGGTACTGTGACCGGACACTTTCAAGACCGGTCGCTACTCGATGGAACTCCTTCTTCGACGCTTTGGAGTGCATCCTGGCTATCGATTCTGTTGAAAAGACTTAGACGGTCTTTCCCAGGCAGCACGGATACGTTGAAAAAAACGTCGAAAGAAGGACGATGACGTCAGGAACCACATGTCGAAAGAACGTCGAAAGTCTGAACATCAGGTCCCTTCGACGTAATATGGAAAGGCTAATGTCTGGAAAAAAGCGTGGATTTTACGTCGAGGTAACGTCCCACTTAACGACCTTGGAACGTTGAGTGCACGTCTGAATTGGACGGGAAGTTAATTGATAACGTTATATCAACATTGAAACAATGTCCCATTCATCGACCATAAAACGTCGAGTATACGTGTAAACTGAACGGGATGTCAATTGAGAGCGTCGTATTAACGATATCATAACGTCCCATTTACCGACATAAAATGTCGAGCGCACGTCTGTGATAACGTTGTGTCAACGCTGAAATAAGGTCCTATTTTACGATCATAAAACACCGAGCATACATCGAGACTGAACGGGATGTCAATTGATAACGGTCTCTATTTGGGTCAACGTGGAACAATGGAGTCAACCGGATCTGGCTTCGTTGCTCGAAGGTATCTTCGCGAAAGCATGCGTATCCGGACGGAATAGACCATTTGCTTAATCCCCCAAGCGCCCCGGCCCGCACTCCAGGAAACATGGGAACTGTGTTCCTTCAGCTCTCTAGTGATCGGTAATTTCGGGCCACTTCCATGGATACACAGTCTTAGGTGTAATTCGGAGTCACCCTAAACATGCGTCCTATAGTGCCCAAGAACCTGCCAAATCACTTTTAAGATTTCTCGTCAATAACAGCGTTTTCGATACTGTGCATGCTGTCCACCCTTCAACCTGGCTCAGCTGCAGAAATCTCTTACATTATTATCGTTCTCTTACAGCTTCAAAGACGCTGATATTAAGTTAGAAACGCTAAAAATGCTATATACAGCCCCACTGACTTCGAGCTAAATCCTGGTTTTTGCTGTTGTGAATTCTCGGCTTTTTAAGCCATTCCTGCTAAAACAAGAATCACGAAAATGATATTATTGTAAGAGATTTCTGCGGCTCAGCCAGGTTGAAAGGTGGATTGCATGCACAGTATTAAAAATGCTGACATTGATAAGAAATTTTAAAAGTGATATGACAGCACCTTGGGCTCTATAAGGCGCTTGTTCAGGGTGATCAAGATGTTCGCTCAGACACTGTGGGGACGTCTCACGCTCAACGTTCGAAGAACTTCCCGGAGAAAACGTAGAAGTGACGTCTATTAAGGCCAATGACGTCAAGGTGTTGCTCAGACATTGTTGGGACGTCTCGCGCTCAACGTTCGAAGAACCACCCCAAAAAAAACGTAGAAATGACGTCGAATAATGTCGATGACGTCAAGGTGTTGCTCAGGACATTGGTTGGTCGTCTCGTGCTCCACGTTCAAACAGCTTCCCGGAGAAAACGTAGAACTTACGTCTATTATTGCCAATGACGTCAAGGTGTTGCTCAGACATTGTTGGGACGTCTCGCGCTCAACATTCAAAAAACGTCTTGGAGAAAACATAGAAATGACGTCCAATAATGTCGATGACGTCAAGGTGTTGCTCAGGACATTGTTGGGACGTCTCGTGCTCCACGTTTACAGAACTTCCCGGGGAAAACGTAGAACTGACGTCTATTATTGCCAATCACGTCAAGGTGTTGCTAAGACATTGTTGGGACGTTTCGCGCTCAACGTTCGAAGAACCTCTTCGAAAACACGTAGAACTGACGTCGAATAATGTCGATGACGTCAAGGTGTTTCTCAGGACATTGTTAAGACGTCTCGTGCTCGACGTTCAAATAACTTCCCAGAGAAAACGTAGAACTGACATGGATTCATGTCGAAGACGTTAAGGTGTTGCTCAGGGCATTGTTGTGACGTCTCCTGCTCGACGTTCAAAGAACTTCTCATACAAAACGTCGAACAGACGTCGGTTACTGTTGAAGACGTCAAGGTGAAGCTTATGACGTTGTCACTACGTCGCGTATTTGACGCTGTCGAAACCTCTCATGTGGACGTACCAATGCCGTCGATAAAAATTTTGTTAAGGACTTCGACGTCGCCCAACGTCCAGGACCTTATTTCGGCGTCATCTCGACGTCTTGTGCTGCCTGGGTTGTAGGGCTCTACAAGCACCTCCTTTCCAGCGCCCACAGGACCTCCAGTTCATCAAGGAGTACTGTGAGGTAAGACCTATTGTCGTCTTTCATATGTATAATCCGGCCGACTAACCTCGGTATATATTTGTTCGTTCCATGTCTTTCGTATCTTTATACATTAACCGCAGTTGAAATTAGAGCTTTTACGCCGATGCCTTTTTTTACATTACTTACACAGGTCATGAAGCCCCTGGTGTGTGCTATCGACATCGTCCAAAAAGACGAAAATATGTACATGGGTTTTCTGCTCTCCACCATCAGCGTGCTTCAGCGCCGCTTGGAACACCTGCAAATGTCGGGACTGGCATTCTGTACACCCCTCGTCAATGCGCTTTTTACCGGAATCCACAAGAGGTAAGAGGTACCGCACGTTTTGTGAAGGTTCACGCAGCCGATCACTTTTTTTTTGTTTGCTCTTATACTTCCAAATATTCAATATCTTTATCAGTCTAAAATATGACTCGTATCCGCTTAGTAGTATACTTAATTGCCACTTTTTGTTTAATTTCATGTATGATTAAAGTGCAATTTTGTTTTTTAATTGTGCTATAGGTTGACCAGCTCTTCGAGGATCGCGAGCTTTTGATTGCGTCCGTCACAATTCCTCGATTTAAGACGACGTGAGTGTCAAGCGAAGGTCGGCACCAGGAGCTTTATAGACTTCTCGAGAACGAGCTGAACCGACAGTGCTACGGTAGCACAGTGACCGCCGTTTCCTTGAGTGTTCCAAAAAATCACCCAGGGACGATTTTTTTAGTTTTGCGCTGGCTTCACCCGGAGCACCTTCTCCAAGCGTAAATTGCAGCGAAGTAGACCGCTTTATGGCGGACTCGGAAGCGGGAATCGAGTCCCTGCACAAGCATGAACTGGTGCGCAACGTGTTCGTGCGCTATAACACCGCGCTTCCGTCAAGTGCGTTCGTCAAGAGGGTTTTCAGTGTCGCAGCGGACATCTTCACAGGAAAACGCGGAAAGATTACGGGCGAAAACTTTGAGAGGCAGCTCCGGCTAAAACTAAATAAGTTGTGAAAAACAAAAAGAGAACAATAAACAAACAAAATTGTATGCGCAAGATTTCAGTGTGTACTTTGAGTATTTCGGTCATCGCAATAAGAAGTAACGTGAAAAGTAAACAATTACTTTGCAGTAATTTTTCAATTACCTCTGGGAGGCTGTAATCAGTAACAGTAATCGGTCACTTTTTTGACTCAAGTAATTGTAATTGTAATCGGTTACTTTTTTCAGTAACTTGTACAAGACTGATTTTAACTGATAAAAACGATAAGAATATGTGAGAAGATCACCTGTTAATTAAACAGGATGTTTTTGGTTGTACCTTTAATAACTGGATTCACAGCTATATTTCAAATTTTAATTCCGAGCCTGGTGGCGATTGGCTGGTGCTACTTTTCCTCCCAGTACTAGAAGGCGGCTTTACTTGCGCAGCTCTCCTGGTATACCCGAACATTTTCTCCAAGAAGCACCGTACAAAAGCACACGGCATAATGCTAGCCGTTGAAATCAAATAGTTTTTTATTTTCTCCAAACGTCCTCTTAAAGAAATCACTGAGCCTGCGTAGTTGTGTCCAAATATTATGATTAATTATTCTGCGATTGGTTTTAATCTGCGCAATGGCGAGGGAAACAAACATAACGTGGTGGACGATGTTTATTAAAATACACGATGTACCCAATGTTTTGCTGAATACAGCGACCACGGTTTGGATTACACAAATCTGGTATAAAATTATTTCTTAAAGGACGTATTAGTGGTTCTTCATATCGCTACGTTTTATGCCGCCGTCACATATTGGCTGATTATCATCTTCTTCACTATAACGTCTTTATAACCATAGTTGTCGTCTCCATAGCTAGGGTATCTTTTTAATTTTGAAACGACGAACACTGTACCTCAATATTTATTTGAGTGGCATATTCGAAAGCACCTTTTTAAATATCGATTATCGCTTACAGACCACTTATTCGAGCCCGTTCTTTGATATCACTTACCTTTTTTCGGTTGCGTGTTTTCATAATGATACTACCTCTAGCAGATTTTTACGCGAAGTCAACCCATAAAGTGTCCATAGACCCTCCACAAATACATGGTTAGCGTGTTGTTTATTTGATAAGGCCTTAAAAATGTCTAGTTCGTACGTGACGCAAAAAGAACCTATCTTGCTATCTGCTTCGAATTCTTGCCCAACAGTACCGCTAGTAAGCGACGCCGTGTATACCTGCCCCAAATCGCCATGCACAACGGAAAGAACCGAAAACCCCTGACAAGGTGCAATCGGTATGCGGCGCCAGAACAAGGAACCGTAGCACCATAATATGTACCCTTCCTTAAACCTTAAACTTTTACGTTTACTCTAGGATTAATGTGATTTCTTGACATAATAAATCCATCTTTTTTTTTTAATTTGTGGTCCACGCAAATACTAGAAGATCGGCTGGATTGAAAGCAGGAAGTCGAACCGGTCATTATTTTGTTTCTGTACGGGTTCGACTTCCTTTGCGTTTTGTTCCGGTTCGGTTTTGTTTCAGTGATGCTTTTGAAAAAACGGTTCGGTTACCGGTTCCGCCAAGCGCGATCCAGTTCAAACCGATTCTTGAAAAAAAGTCCACAGCTTCCAGTCGGTAAGAAGGAAAGGTGAGCTCAACAGGACGACATCTTTATTACAATAAATTGTCATCGGAAGATTTTCTGCGAAAACGGGGACAGAAAAGCTAGTATATGCTTAATTTTGTTTTGTGATCATGAATCTTTAACGCAAGCACCGTTCTATTAAAATGACGTGGTAATGCAGGCGCTTGGAAACAGTACCAAAATACAGTACTGAAATGTGTAGTCAATCAGCCAGCGCGCAAAGTGGCACCGTGACGATAGCACGCACCGTACACGCAAGCTACTTTCACAAACAAAAATTAATTGCGAGTTGTTTTGACAGCAAATCTTCCAGTGTATGGTGACATCGTGACCAGCTGTAGATGAGACATTTAGCCAGCGCAGTACGACTGCTAGCCTGAGTTCTTTAACGGGCGTCACGCAGTACCGATGCACGACCGCATGCCCATACATTGCTCATTCATATTCAAACTGAAAACTACCCACACCGCACAGCCGAGCGGCTTGCTCGAACGACTGAGTTGAAGAGGTGAAAGAAAGCAAAAGCCGTTCGAAAGCGGATTAGAACAACAAATGACACAAACAAGACAACGGGCGACTGGCTGTGCCTAGAAAACGTAAACGAAAGGTTTCTTCAAGCAGCGTCTATGGCTCCGGGCGATCGGCATTCCGGCGACTGAAGCCGGACTGTCTCTCTCGTCGCGGCTTCGCCTCTTGGTGCCTCCGGATTTCGCCACCGCACGGAACAAACGTGGCGACAGCCGTCAACTTTTTGTTTTTAATGCGAAAACAACTGTCCCATGGAGCGCAGCCGGCGTTGTCTGGTACCGCAAGAAAACGGCACCTAAATTCCGGCTGACCGAAACGAGAATAAATTCTCATTGGCTGCGACGTGTCATATAGTTACAAGGAACGCCACCCCACAGACAAGCCCCCTTCCTGGTGCTACGGCCCGCGCGCCGGTATAAGGGAGATGGTGGCGTGCGCGCAGTCGCGGAGACCCGGCCGGCTTTTGCGGAGGGCAGCGGGGTGCGCTGCTTGTAGGAAGCTGCGTGGACGATTGCGTTCGCATTTCTACGCGTAAGCAGTCTTAAATGTCCTCCTGCATTTTTTTTTTGTAATTTGACAATTATGTTTGCTTTCTTTTTCCCTTAGGAATACTGATTAGAAGCAAGAAAAGAGACACAAATGCACACTCGCGCACGCACAGACACACACATACACACACGCAGGCACGCACGCAAACACACACACACAAAATAGCTATTTATACTCTCGGCATAGTTAAATATATTTAAAAAAAAGATCCGTTTCAACTGACGATGTACCGCGGTGGACGCTACGATCTACACGATCCCATCCATAGTTAGTAGCTTGTCCAGGGGCGGAGTTAGGAGAGAAGGACGGGGGCAGACCGCCCCCTCCCCTCAAAGTTAACTTTGTTTTAATAAAATCATTTATATACACCAGACAAAAGTATAGTTTTTGGTGACAGAGCAAATATTGGATCAACCAAGTAAATCTGGACAGAATTTCAACCGTAACGTCATATCGCACAAGACTTCGCCCCCCTCCGCCAGCCGCATGCTACCGCCCCCCCCCCCCCCCCCAAACCTGACCCATAAATCCGCCCCTGAGCTTGTCTCGCAACTTCGCACTCCCCGTGTCGCTCCACCCAACCGGGAGGAGAGGTGACACTCTTCGGGCTATACATTGGTTCCGGTGGCTCGTAGCGTCTTTTGCTGTCCATCGTAAAGTGAAACAAAGTATAGAAGCACACTCCTCAACGCCAACTCGCCGACTCCAATTCGTGCTACACACAGACATAAAATAAGGTTTTTTGTTTCATTATTACTGACCTGTCTTCATATTGTCGCTGCCGTTTGTTTAGTAAAAACTGACACGTTGACGCCGCCGTCGCGAATATTTTGTATGACTTCGCGCCACAACCCGCAAAATGGCGCGGCGCATGTTTTATTACCCCCCACCGTTGCCAATAAACTGATAACCACCAGATGAAATTACGGTTATGGTTCGGTTCGGGTTCATTATCGAATGATTGATTTAGGTTGCAGTTTTGTTCCGGTTAAGTTAAATCGAACGCTTTGGCTCCGTATTTCGGTTCGCGTTCGGTTCGACACTCTCGTTGAAAGCTGCATGCTAATCGCGCACGATTACAACAGCCGCTTTGTCGCGTCTCGCGGCGCCAGGAACAACATCTTGTCCATCTACAACTAGTCAGTGTTCGTTGCTTCACCGGAGGTGCGCCAATATCATCCTCTAAGCAGCATACGCCAATGAGACAATCAAGCCGTCAATCACCTCACGTGGAATGATGCTGTTTTAAGACCCACTTACCATGCGCCAGTGAATTGAGCCGTCCGTCCGTAGGCCCGAAATAAAAATCGGCACAGCGCGCATAAGAACTGAGACCATTCCATTCACACTCCATTTCGGGAAAAATGGATTTAGTTCCAGTCCCATTCCATTCCCATTTCATTCCCATTCCATTCCCATTCCATTCCCATTCCATTCCCATTCCATTCCCATTACATTCCCATTCCATTCCGGGGTCGCGAAAGTGCGGAATAATTCCGGAATCATTTTGACTCCGGAGTGGTAACTCCGCAACACTGTTCGATAGGTATATTACCACCTTATTTAAAATGTGAGCATACTTTATTTTGTGAGGCTATATGTACACAGATATTCGAAAAATGTGTTCACATGTGATGTGTGCATGGCATGTTGTGCATTATGTCCAACTCCCATTTTTTCTTCTTGCGTTCTTCGAAGCACAGCACCAGAAGCCAGAGGCTACTGACCAGTATTGATAAACCTCCTAGAATCCAGAACATCAGGTCATAGGATCCAATGTCATCGCGGAAATACCCTGCAATATCAATCAGTGTCATATATTTTTATGAGCAGATGCCAGTAAAGGTACGCGACGTTTATACTGCTTTTACGTAAACATCATGCAATACATTTAATTTTTGCTTTGACTTGGACGTGGTCCTCATTCCGGGGTTTTGGCGCATCGTACATTCCTAACATGATGTTGATATTCGAAGCTCCTGCTGCCATTTCTAAGCATCCTCTGAAGCGCACTACGCTCTTCACGGAATCAGGCCCGCAAAAGAAAACAACATAAACTGCCCCGTTTGACCGAACACGGATAGATTATTTTCTTATGTGGGCTCTTTTAGCCCTTTCACTGTCTTTTTTTTTTCTCCAAGTGCTCCTCACCCCATTGCCGGTTTTTTTCGCAGGCTGTTTCAGTGTACATTTCATGCAAATAATGCGCTACTACGCTCTGCAATACATGTAAACATATGTACTCAGGATTATATTATACAAATAAAAGTAGTTTTGAATACAAATAATGAACACTTAACAATTAACAATATAATTAGCTGCTAAGTAGGATGTCCATTTGTTTAGAAAACTATTCTAGTGTTAAACTGTTCAAAACAAGGCAGCACACAAAGCGGCACCTGGCAGCTAGAACACACATAGCGAAATTCTCTTCGCCGATTTGGTCGAATCTGCGCGTGAGCAAAGACGTGGCAGACCCGTTCTGGGTTCTGTTTCCCTGCAGTCGCTGGTATTTGAGAAAGAAAGTAGCACGCTGTCAGCCGCGTTCGATCTTCACCCTTCACCCTTGCAAGATTCTTGACACTATTTTTTACAGAAAGGGATCTGCGTTTTCTAATTTTACAGGTAAAAACCTGCCTGTGAAATACACGTTTGATGAAACGTTTAGATTGCTACGAGCAGGCGTCGATTTTTACGGTCCATTTTAGAACAAGCCTGGTGACTTGGGACACCCCAAGTCACCAGGCTGGAAATTGTTCGTTTGGTAAACAATTGCGTCCATAATGTCCGGCGTAGAAAAACTTTCAAACACCTTGAGCTCACTGGACGCTTCTGTGATGTCATTGCAGATTCCTGAAGATGATGGGCCAGAAGTGCGCTCTTGCGGGTTTAATTCTTCCTTCTTAGAGCAGAAATTCCCCTCGTCAAGTTTTCTCTTCCTCCTCTGATTCTTTGGCGGCAGGGGCTCTTCCTCAATGTCGTCGCTGGACAAGTCACTTAGCTGAGCTGCATCATCGTTATCACTTTCATCTGAGTCTGAATTCATCAAGAGTTCCTGAATCTCCTTGTCCGTCAAAGCGCGGACGCACTTAGCACGCTGACAAGCTTTGCCTGCGCTGCTGCGCTGCTGAGCCGACGAAGAAACGCGGACGTAGAAAGATGCGCTCCACCTGTTTAAAATTTTACCTACAACTTACATGTCTTCAGGTGACATATCCATAGATGGCGCGACATGCCCCCATTATTGTTTTTTCGCACGAGGTGCCTCGGGACTGGCAGGGAGTGAGTTTAGAAGTCATCACAAGTATAGTCCGGAGTAGCAGGGGGCGTGCATGGCTGGTGTCCCGAGTTATCTCGGGAGTGGCAGTGAAAGGGTTAAAGCCGTTACTCGTTTTTTTTTTTTTCAAATTGACCCCCGTGAATGATCAGCTGAGCTGTGTAAGGGGTCGGGTGATCAAACTTGCTGGCCGGATCAATACCGGCCGGAATCAATACTTTTGCAAGGAGTCTAAGGACCTAAGCAAACAAGAATAACCCATATTTTGAAATAACCTTTACCTCAATTAATTTTGTAGAAAACCGTGTGTAAGCAGGCCGGTTTTATAGCAAAGCAGCAGCTGACACCGCATCTCACATGTTTGATTTTCGAAAGGGAAGGGTCTAGAATGGTCAATAAACATTAAAAAAATGAAAGATATTTACAATTCTCTGTAATGCCGAATTAGAGCGCAGCTCTTGTGGGGGAGGAGGGGAAGGCATTGAGGGAAGGGTATATCCCTGCCCCCCCTCCGTATCCTCGCCTCGTCCTCTCCTTCTCCCTTTCTATTCAGCGGGACATTTTCGCTTAATTTCACACTAAATTAAGCGAAACGTTTCCCGCTAAATTTAGCTGGTAAACTAAATTGGTGTTTAGGTCACGTGACGTCAATTCCCCCGGTAAATTTAGCATGATGTCACGTTGACGTCATTATGGGAAACATCCCAAAATTCAACGCGCGGTTACGCTGACGCCGACGCCGCTCAACCCGGAAACTGGCGCCGAAGAGCTGCGCTCTAGAAATATTCTGCTTTGTGTGGTTAGAGATATTTTCTAGCAAACCACTCACCAACAAACGGAGCTTTTCCCATCAATGCTGGACCGCAGAGAGCACCCACAATGCTGTACGCCACGGCTAGGCGCTCCAGCCCGATGTAGTCTGCCATCAAGACACAATGCATCGTGACTGCACTTCCCATGAAGAAAGATACGAAAAGACAGACCGCCAGCAAAGACGCATACGATGTCACTAGAGGAAGCACCGCCAATCCTGTGCCCAGGAACAAAAAATTAAGCAATGACAATGTGCTTCGACGCACGTATTTTCTGTCAGCGAGCAAGGGTAAAACAATTCTTCCAATTAGGTCCGTTATCGAAAAATATGGAATGAGTGACATCGCGTCAGAAAGCGGCACTCCTGTATCTATTGCAAAGTCGATTATAGTAGCAAAGAAGATATCGAAGTCGTAGCACAGCAGCAGCCAAGATATCAGAAGGACGTAGAACATGATGCATTTGAAAACCTCAGTTACTTGATGTACAACAACCTTTAGTGACGACTGCTTGTAATCGCGCTCGGATGTGTCATTTTGGGACGCTGAAAACTCACTCTCATCGTTGTATACTACCGCTTCTGGAATAAATGACATTCGTCGTTCGGGAGGAACCTTTTTGGCCCATTTGGGTTCCCTGAACAATAGACCGACAGCAGTCATGTTCATGAGTATGGCCCCAAGCAAAAGTAGGCAGTTTCGAAAGTTGTATGTTTCCGTGAGAAACAGCAAAAGTCTTGGAAATACGAAGGACGAAAATGTCGAACCGGCGAACATGATGCCATTTGCGACGCCACGATAGCGCTTGAAGTACATGCTTATCAGCACTTGAAGCATTGTGATCATCATTCCAAGACCAAATCCTGTAAAATAATTACGATTTTATTAATGCATTTTCAAGAATCCGCTATAAAGCACGTAGTTATTAAAAAAACTGAGACACCCGAGACAGAAAAGAGGGAGACAAGAAAACAACGTGGTCTGGCTTCCTATTTGGTGTGTTCTATGTTGACGCATTTTTAGTAACCTTTTGCCACACCAACTCCCCTGCGCAATGGCTCTTATTTTGGTATATATGTATGCGTTGAAATTTTCCTCAATATTGTCGCGTTTGTGAGCTTTGGTCCGACGGTCGGTAAGTTTGTCAAGACGCACGACTACACTGAATAGCAGAAAACTCCGTTTTGTGCTAATTTCAATAAAACTAGGAGCCAACTAGGGGGGCTATGTTCGACAAATGTTTAGTTTCTCCTAAAAAAAAAAAAACGGAAGTGACGGAACTGACGATACCGCGTCTGATTGGCTAGAGGCTCAAATGACGAAAGAGGGAACTTTCGTCATTTGAGCCTCTAACCAATCAGACGCGGTATCGTCAGTTCCGTCACTTCCGTTTCTTTGTTTGAGAAAGGAAACATTTGTCAAACATAGCCCCCCAGTATTGGAAAGAAGCCTGTTAATCAAATACTTCTGAATTTTTTATTTAACACTCGATAATATTACTTTGCGGTTTACTTCATTCACATGCCTTTAAATTTAGAAGTTTCGCTTGGCATATATCTCTTACATTCCATGTTCCCGTACTTATTTGTTTGGTTAGGCTAAACTAGCATTTCATACAATTCAAAGATTCTAGCCGTATAAGTGATGCTTTTTAAGCTCCCAAACCCACTAGTGATCGTTTGAAAAATTCATTTAGACACAAGTAAATGAAGTGGTCAAAATTTCGTCGTGTTTATGTTTGGATCGAATGACTTTTCATTTGACCAAGAATCGTTAAAAAACGTCAACTCTGCTTAGATTGTTCTACTTGCAATTCACGCCTACATTGTGAATAGTATTTAGCGTTTCGTTCAGACATGATAAGATAGCAGACATAAACACCTTACCCAAATACTCCGTTAATCGATAATAGCCCTAATGTAACTATCTTCTGTAAGAGCCTCAAAGGGAGCAATTCATTTTTCGTCAAAAGTAACTGGCTTTTTTCCTTCTTTTGTCAGAGCAACTGCTGATCGACATGAAGCTAGTAAACCTATGTCGTACAGAGGGCAATACCATACGTTTAAATATCTAGTATATTTACTTCTCCGCGTGTGTTTCGTGCAACTCTTGTTTTCTTCGGACTCTACCAGTTAGCCAGCCAAATGGCATGTACTGCGGCAAGAATATCTTTCTGGTTATTTAAACTTTTGAAAATGCGAGGAGCAGAACGCGGCTATTGAAAAGGGACAAATACAAAACACAACAGACACGGACGTCGGGGAACTTTCAGAACAAACATTTCCTACAGAAGCTATGAAGTCCACGTCCAGGGTAATAAGGTGGGTTTGACCTCCAAAAAGAATGTTTATGATAGTAACACGCCAAAAGACTAAGAAGACTTGTTTACATATTGTTACATATGCTTGTACGACGTTTCGCCCGACTACCGTTTCGTATTTCATCTCTAAGTTACGCCACTTCTTGTTCCTCCTCTTTTCCTGGTCCTCATAGTGCTCGCTGTAGTTTCTCCTCCTTTAATTTCCATCTGTCACAATATGAACGCTGTCCGTATGGGTTACGTTTTAGATTTGTGCTTCGTGTCTACTGGCGTTGCCTCCATGAGCATATTTTTCAATTCTTCCCTGTTTATTCTCGTTCGTGCACAATGCACAATGTATTCCTTTCTTAAAAAAACAATAAGCTACCAGCATAAGTTGTTACTCGGTAAAAGCCTAACTAAAAACGTTACTCTTTTTTAGTTTGCAGTAAATAGCGTAGTTAGGTTTAAAAACGGGAGAGCGTAACCAGCTATTGGTTAGTACCAAATTTTACACATTACATACATGTTTTCGAAAGAGGTTATAAAAAGGGCCCACGAAAACAATTATCCAGCTAACGCTCACCGTGCGCTACACCCAACGTGAGGGACATCCACGTGATATCTGGAGCGAAACTTGAGGCCAACACTCCACCGGAGGCTATCAAAGTTCCGGCTAGCAGAACTGGGACAGTACTAAAGCGTTGGGACAATGGACCCGACACCAGACCTGAAACGAGGATTGGAAACATGAGCTTGCCGATCCACTTTATACAAGAAGTGACAGTACAGCGTGCGCAAGCCGCGCAAGGTTAGGCAAGCCAAGATTGCATGGGCCGAACGCACCCGCATCTAGAATGTACAATGAAGCCTTTTAGGTTGGGGTGCGGCCGCTTTACTTGAAGTTACTTGAGATAGACTTAAGGGGCAGCTCCGGCGGTTGTTGGGCTACTCAAGCACTAACTACATTTTCGGAGTACACGGTGTTTACTCTTCCCGGCACATAATTTTTATATCTCAATTCAAAATAACTACTACAAAGAAAACAAAAACACAGCGAAATTAGCATTTAAGTGCCTCCGCGCGTTCTTGTGGCGTGATGGCGTATGTTGTAAAACTTGCAGGTCGAACATGTAGTATAAAAGACAGAGTATCTGATGCATGCTTTTGTGCTTTTCAAGATTTCACAGCACTTTTTTCACACCATCAAGCTTCATGTAATCCGTTTGGAACGAGTCCCCAAAAACAGTTATAGCGGTAAGCTTATGACTTGTAGAATATTGTACAGTACAAGCGCTACTCTCCAGTGACGTTTTTTAGATAAAAAAGTAGGGAAAAGAAAGTTCAGTATTCTTATTTCCATTGTCTTTCGCGCTAACTCTTTTTGGGATGTTTAATCCACTCTGCAATCAACTTACAATGTGAGCAAGTTCTGCTGGCTAAACACAACTTCTCCTCATCACTATTTCCGTGTTGCCAAATGAGCCTTTCATATTGAAAAATAAGTGAGGACCAAACTTGAATATTTTATAACTTGACGAAAAAATATATACAGACATTTAGGCTTCCCTGTAATGCGAAATTAGAGCGCAGCTCTTGAAGAATTTGATTTTGCGACATTTCGTGGTGGCGAATTCGTGAGAGAGAAATATACATATATATATATTGATGTTTTGATTTTGAACACAACACCAATTCAGTTTCCCCGCTAAATTTAGCGGGAAAAAGCACGTCGTATGACTTCTTGCGACGTGACCCATAAACAAATTCAGCTTCCCCGCTAGATTTAGCTGGAAAATTGATGTCACGTGACCTCAAGACCACTTCAGTTTTCCCGCTAAATTTAGCAGGGAAAATAATGTCATATGACCTACACATATTCGATTTCTCCGCTAGATTTAGCAGGAAAACTAAAGTCACATGACCTCAACACCAATTTAGCTTCGAAACTAAATTTAGCGGAGAATTGAATTGGTGTACAGGTTTATGACGTCCCATAATACAACGCGCGCAGTACGCCGACGGCGGTATACACCCATTCAATTCCCCACTAACTTTAGCGGGGAAACTGAATTTGTGATGGGGCCATTTGACGTCAGATTTCCCGCTGAAGTTTGCAGGGAAACTTGATGCGCAGTTTCATTATTGGATGTCACAGACTTAAACACCAATTCAGTTCCCCCGCTAAATTTAGCGGGGAGTTGAACAGGTGTATAGGTCTCTGACGTCCCATTATGCAACACGCACAGTTACGCCGATGGCGACGCTGACGCCGCTGTACGCGGAAACGGGAGCCTAAAGGCTGCACTCAACACGATTCTTTTGGAGTTTTAATTTGTTTACGAGTCCAGTCGTGGGTGGATTCATTTGAAATCGAACACGCTTGTTGGGGTGGGTCTTTCGATTAAAAAAAAAGACATGTAATTGCCCTATTTCACTAAAGAACAAGACACCTTTCAGAATTTTTTTAGAAAATTGTTTTGCTTCACAAAAAAAAAGTATTAAGTGGAGCAGAGTGAAAATCTGTTTTTTACTCCCTGATTTTTCTACCCAGTCCTGTACGCTGGTATGAATACGGAAAGCATACAAAACTCACAGTAATTTATTGTTTGCTTGTAGGGCCTTTTCAGATAAGATTGAACAACCATGTCCGGTGACCATTTTTAATTTTGATGAAAAAAAATATTTTGCTGCATTTATGCCCAGAAGAATAAAACCAATCCTTGTTTTCAGAAAAAGAAATGTGTGTCTTTGCGAAAAAAAAAAAACTGTATGCACCTTTTCACTCACGTGCGAGTTTTGCGTATCGTGCGATGTTGACATTTCGGGCGGCTTCCCCCAAAACACTGTTCTGTCTGCGGGTCTAGAAAGATTCACTGACAAATTAGGCATAGAAAGAATTGTCAAAAAGTATTATTCACCGAGTATTAGGGTAGTTATTTTGAGAAAACAAAATCGCAAACACGGCACATTGCGCAATAACACCCTGGTTTCAAAAATATTTTTCTCCGTATCTGTAAACGCTAAAGTCTTCAATCTTTGCCAGTGTTGCCCTCTATATAGTTCATCTTTGCATGAAATATTGCTGTCCTGGTTAGCGGGAGAAATTTACAACAATTGCTCACACAGGGGCATTTAACTAAAAATACATTATTTTGAAAATCATTTTAAAAAAAGGCCATCTTTAATATTGTTTTAATCTCTCTGCAATTAACGTTTATAATATGTACCAACAGTCTTCAAAAACATGATGCAATATTTGTGTGGCTTTTAAGTTATAAAGCGAGAAACATGGCTAAATTGACGCTAACGCGGTTGCCAGAAATGGGGCGGGCACATACCCGTTCTTCACAATTTCATTATTATTAAAAACCGTAAAAATGCTACGGGGTGGTCAGGAAAAGACGAATTGACAACACAGCGGTGGACGGTAGTCTCGAAGAAAAAATTCATAATAAATTTTCGCGCAACCGACCCAAAAATGCCCATAGGCCGGAGCGATCGAGGTGCGCCACCCTGTAACATGCTTCGCGCTACCTGTTTCAACGGCCGGCGTACAGCGTCTCCGTCTACGCGACGTAAAGGAAGCAACCGGAGCGACTTTGCAAACATATAGGCCTATAACCTTGGCGGTTAACATGATATAGAAAGTAGGACGCGGCAGAACCTGAACCTGCGCCGCCTGTGAGCGCCAATAGATCCGCCGCCGTGGAGGGCCGCACAAAGCGTAGAAAATAAAGATACACAAAAAAAGGAAAACGAATTGTGATTGAATGAGATTGTCTGTAACTTAATTTATAAGAAAATGGTTTGGAGAATCATGAAATCCAATTTGGGTATGCTCATGTGACCTACGTACGTGATGGTGTAGCAAGCCACTTTAAGAACAAGTGCCAACTACATGAGCTGCAGAGCCACTAATACACGTCAGCGAGGTGTATTTTTCCGCAACTTGACATGGCAACAGTGCCTGTGATTGAATCGGGGGTCGTGTCAAGCACCAGACAACGTTGTACAGCTTCCGACGGCCCACCAAGTGGGTGAAGTCGGCGTCAGAGATGGTTGCCCCACTGAACATTAAACTGCCGAACGTGAAACTAATCCACCTCCCGAAAGCTGACGTCAAAGCGTTCAGGGACATGAAAGCAAAAGACTGGGACTCTGTTTTTGTTGTGCGTGGAATTCAGTCCTGTCACTTCTGGCAGTGCACGCGGTCCCACCGCAACCATAGCTGTTTTAGCAAGAACAGTAGCCGCATAAAATATATATCCTTAAAAGTAAAGTCTCCTATGGCTGCAAAAAGTAGATCGACGTCGCAAGCTTGCGGTGCCACTCAGAACGAACGAGCAGTGATCGCTACAGGCAAAACAGGGAAAAAATGTTCCTCCTCGGAGTGCCAGGAGAGCGCCGTGGTCGACCGACTCCGGTCAGCGTCCGGCAGAAAGAATTCACGCGACAAGCTCCGAATGTGCGCACAGGATCTTGATTAATTAAACTAGTTTCAATTGTACTACTTTAAACATGTGTTCTTTCTTATCACTATTTAAACCTGGTCGTCAGCAGCCCAGCCTTTCCACGAAGGGTTGGCTCCGTAATTCACTGATCCGAGAAATCTGTATTTAAATTGTTGACTTGTGCTTCAAACTCACCTGTAATCTTTTGTATGAATTCTTATTTTTCACGAACGCCTGTCACAGTGCTTTCTTTTCAAAGACTTCCTACATTTTTATCGGCAACTTCCTATCTTTCTCTACTCCCGTTACGGCAATTCTGTATATTTAAAACCCTGTCAAATAAAAAAAAAGGAAAAAAACATTAGTGCAAAGCATTTTTGAAAAGCCTGATAGGGCAGATTATGAGCCTTGCTCTGCGAAAAGTAGAAGAAAAATTACAACGGCCTTCATTTTAAACAGGTTTTCCAATTATTGCAAAATCGGTAACATGTATAAATTTCAGTGTATTTTTTAGAAAGGTTATCGTTTTCAATTTTAATGAACATTTATGCGAACATAAATCAGACGCATTCAAATCATTTAAAAAAAAATTGAGTTTCCAGTCTTTTAAGATCCGGATCCATAAAGCTCTGAATTGCTTCGTAATTGATAATGCATGTTTATGTCATTTTATTTTATGTAGAGTCTCTGCACAAAAAATATGAAACCAAAGACGACAACAGTTTTCTTTAATAAATATCCAAAAGGGCGGTTTCACGCAAGTCACAAAAACGTGCTCGTATACCGACAGCGACTTTGTGATTTTGTTTCCTTAAGAGAAATCTTATTTTCCGCAAAAAAATGTTTCAATATGTTTTTGCGCTTGCACAGGTAAAAAAGATATCTTTTGGTAAAAATAAAAAAAAACGTCGAAAGGACATGGTCGTTCGATCCTATCTGAAAACGCCCAATACAAACAATCTCAGGCAATCGGATTTTTTTTTTAAGTATCTTATTTTCTACGCGTTGTGCGGCCCTCCACGGCGGCGGATCTATTGGCGCTCACAGGCGGCGCAGGTTCAGGTTCTTCCGCGCCCTACTTCCTATATCATGTGACCACCAAGGTTGTAGGCTGATCTGTTTGCAAAGTCGCACCGGTTGCTTCCTTTACGTCGCGTAGACGGAGACGCTATACGCCGGCTGTTGAAACAGGCACCGCGAAGCATGTTACAGGGTTGCGCACCTCGACGCTCCGGCTCTCGGGCATTTTCGGGTCGTTTGTACGAAAATGTATTATGACTTTTCCGTTCAAAACTACCGTCCACCTCTGTGCTGTCAATGTGTCTTTTCCTGATCACCCGGTAGCATTTTTACGCTTTTTAAAAAGAATTAAATTGTGAAGAACGGGTGTGTGCCCGCCCCATTTATGGCAACCGCGTTAGCGTCAATTTGGCCATGTTTCTCGCTTTATAACTTAAAAGCCACTCAAATATTGCATCATGTTTTTGCAGTCTCTGTTAGTACATATTAAAGTCGTTAATGTCAGAGAGTTTAAAGAATATTAAAGATGGACTTTTTTTTTAATTATTTTCAAAATAATGCGTTTTTAGTTAAATGGCCCTGTGTAAAACATTCTTGTAAATTTCTCCCGCTAACCAGGACAAGGTTATTTCACGCAGATATTAACTATATACAGGGCAATACACTGAGAAAGTTTGAAGACCTTAGCTTTTATAGATACGGAGAAAAATATTTTGGAATCCAGAGCGTTATTGCGCAATGTGCGGTGTTTGCGATTTTTTCTCTCAAAATAACTACTCTAATACTCGGTGATTAATACTTTTTGTCAATTAGTCTTATGCCTAATTTGTCAGTGAATATTTCTAGACCCGTAGCCAGAACAGTGTTTTGGGGGAAGCCGCCCGAAATATCAACATCGCGCGATACGCAAAACGCGCGGGTGAGTGAGAGGGTACTTAAAACAATTTTATTTATTCTTCTGGGCATAACGCCAGCAAAATATATTTTTTCATCAAAATTAAAAATGGTCACTGGACAAGGTTGTTCGATCTTATCTGAAAACGCCCTGTATACTTTGCCGACTATTTTTTAGTTAAAAACACTTTTTTTTTTACTGATGTAAAAGATTACAAACATCGTCTCTTTGACAATTTGGTGGCATATTGAAAGCCTTGTATCTCATGAGTTATTATATTTGTCGCTTACCAAATACTATGCGCGTGTAGTCCTATAAATGGGCTATCGACGGGCATAAGTTTAGTTTATCCTCACGCAATATTTGATATAAAATCTGAAATATCATCGAAAATGAGATTTACCGATATTTTAAACCCACTTTATCGAAAAAAAAGACATTTTTATTTCGTTCGTTTTTTTTGTATTATTGCTTTTGATCACATTAACTTTTAAATGGCTTAATGCGATTTCCCCCTTTATTGTTGAATCTTCTCTAGAAGTGATCGAAATCGCACCCACGTTCTCGGAACGGCCAAATGCAGTTTCCGCAGGTCGGCTTCGCTGCAAAGACTATAGTGCTTATTTTTGTGTTAAAAGGCGGCAGGTAAATTTATTTTGATTGAGAACACTCGTGCTTGGCTAAATATTATATTTTTTTTTTCAATTTTGTAATGATGGCAACTGACATTCCTTAGTCCGATCGTTAGCGGTGCAGCGGATGTTGCATTCTCCGGTGTGTAAAATCAGGGCACAAAGGCCGGAGAAAACGGAACGAGCTCTTTATCTATCCAGACCGGGGTCATATATCTGTTTGTGCTATACACAGCTTGTACGGCACGTGCAGCCCCCCTGGCCCCTCACGTTGTTGGGCCGTCGCCGTTACACTCCGGAAGTACCCGGCACGGGCCGCCAATCCGTCTTGTCGCGTGCTATCATAGAACCATGTAAGTGCCTGTTCTTTATCGGCAGTGTATATATCGAAATTATGTAATATCCCATGCCCCTTTTTTAGAAGGAAAAGCAGGTTACAGAAAAAAAAAGCGGCGGGGAAAACGGACTGATAAAGCGAAGACAATTTTTTTACAGAACGCAAACACCAGTTGGCGATAAATGGTCAATTTTATTGAATATGGGTAATATATTTAGAATGCACTTGTAAAACAGTATGTTGCTGTGCATTAAATAGTCCAGTTTACGAAGAACGCAATATGCACTGTTGGAACTTTCGAGAACGGCATCGGCTTGCCTCTGTGGAGACGATTCAGTGCAGGGGCGAGCTCAACTTTTTTTTTCTTTATTTGTTTTGCGGATTTGTTTCCGCAGAGGGGGCAGAGATAAAGGCACAATGCCTGACATAGCCTCTGCCCCCCCCCTCCCCCCCCTCCCCCCCCCCCCCCCCCCCCATTCACAGCGGTCGGATGCCACCGAGAAGTTCAACAGACAGCGAGGTAAGTCGAGACGGACGGAATGAAAGCTGAAACCAAAGCGATCGAGCGGTGTACCCGATACGGTGGCCCTTCTGTTTGAACAAGTGTGTACAGTTAAAAATAAAAGTATTGGGTTTTGTTCAAGACTGATCGGATATCTCTGAACGACAAGAATCAACGATTCCCACATGCACAGAAAGCAGCGAAAGCAGTCACTTAATGTCTGTGTAGACTTGTAGCTTCTCTACTTTGTCGCACCGAGCTTAATGCAAAGATTGTGCAGCCTTCGGAAATATGAAAAAGCGATTTGACGATTTTATTTTATGTGGCTACGGTAGGTTCGCTTTGGCTAGGCACACATTGCTTGGGATTGGGACTAAATAGATGTTTGTTATATTTTCTCCTTCAAAATAAAGCGCGTCCGGCCAAGGTGGACTTGGCACCGCTGCATAAACAGTATCGGCGAAGGTGTCTTTCATATTGCCGGAGACTACATCTCGTGCTAATGGCATCTATAGTTACCTGGCCTGGCTCCCGCTGGTTGCAGCACACATAGGAGGAGCATATCCCTTTGCGAGAACCTATGGAGGCTCATTATTCTTTCTTATGCTTCCTGAATGTATCGATTTCTTCGATAAGTCGAAAAGCACAACGCTTCTTGACATTCTTTTAATTTTGTTTTTTTTTTTAGAATTCCTTTGACGTCCGTGTCAAGGAGCCGTCCTGCGAACGAAAATTGTGTACTGTGGTGAGGTGCTTCAAGCCTCACGAGCTGTGTATAGCACAAACAGATATATGACCCTGGTCTGGCTACATAAAGAGCTCGCTCCGTTTTCTCTGCCCTTTGTGCCCAGGCTTTACACACCGAATAATGGAACATCCGCTGCACCGCTAACGATCGGACTAAGAAATGTCAGTTGCCATCGCTACAAAATTAACAAGGTACAAGATGTAGGCAAGCACGAGTGTTCTCAATCAAAACAAATTTACCCGCTGCATTTTAACACAAAAATAAGGCGTATAATCTTTGCAGCGAAGCCGACTTGCGGAAGCTGCGTTTGGCCGTTCCGAGAACGTGAGCGCAATTTCGATCACTTTTAGAGAAGATACAACAAAATAAGGGGGAAATCGCATCGAGGCAGTTGGAAGTTAATATGATCGGCAGCAATAATTTAAAAAAAAGATTGAACGAAATAAGAAGTATTCTTTTTCAATAAAGCGGGTTCAAAGTATCGGTAGATCTAATTTTGGACGATATTTCAGATTTTATGTAAAATATTTCGTGAAAATAAACTAAACTAAACTTATGCCGGTCGATAGCACATGCATAGGACTACACCCGAATAGAATTTGGTAAGCGACAAATTTGTTAAATCATGAGATACAAGGCTCTCAATAAGCCACCGAATTGTCAAAGAGATGATGTTTCGCATTTTGCACCGCAGTAAAAACAAATATATATACTAAAGTATTTTCCTTTAAAGTACAAAATAATCGGCATAGAATACAAGCACGAAAATTATTACTGTGAGTCTTTTATGCCTTCCGTATTCATACCAGCGTACAAAACGGGGTAGAAAAATCACGGAGTAAAAATCAGATTTTCATCCTACTCCTCTTTATATTTGTTTGTGAAGCGAATTTTTTTTTTTTTTAATTTTGAGAAGTGGTTTCGTTTTTCACCGAAATGGAGCTATTATATATATATATATATATATTTCTTTTTTTTTTAATCAAAAGACTCACCTCAACAAGCGTGTTCGATGTCAAATGAAACCCCCCTCGTGTCTATTGATGTGTTAAACCAATTGTGACGCTTTCCACTATTCCTACAACGGAAGAACGTCTACATGTATTTCCCAGCCTCCTAATATAGTATTACAAATTAACGCATTTATTATTTTCCAGAAGAAATAAGTGATCATCAGCTCGAGATTAAGCATCGGCTGTGTTGAATTGTATTTTGCGTTGTGTGTGTGTGTCGCGTATAACGCCTGTAATAATATCAGGCAAATCTACAAGCGTAATGAACTATAGGCTAAAAGAAGCGACATGTAGTGTGCTTATATTAAATGAAAAGACTTACGCAATATATTTTCTTTTTACCGGTAGTTTTGTTTGAGGAGCATTGGTCAGGCAAAGTGGGAGGTTTACATCTAAAATATAGTCACGCATTTCCACTCCAACCGAATCCTACACACAGTTTCTTCGATAAGAAAATTCACTTACTGGGACGGCCGCGTTCGTTGCTTTAGTTACGAGCTTATCGGCCCCGTTGCTGACAATTCATTTTCCCAAATATCGCGGCACCAAATGACTCCAGTCAAGAGGTGGGGCGGAACCCATAATTTTTAAATAAACGTTTTTTGATCTGATTCTATCTTGCGGCCGCCTTTCATCGCTGCATTGAAACTAAATTGCAACCCCTTGAATGTACAAGTACATTGTCCTAATACCATAAAAACCGAGTTGAACGCGGATGCGCCTCGTCTACAGATGGGAGATGGCATAAAAGCTCCACTATGGCGGCTTCGACTACCCACATGATGAGAGCTAGTAGGAATTTTAAATATGGTCTACAACAATATCTACTTGAAATTTTTTATATATTTTGTATTTCATTCTTTTCTTGGTTCATTTAACATCACAACCTGCGGAACCGTAGTTTTATAAACAAAATGAGACATTGCTTTGCATACCTCCAAAGTCGTTGACAGATCCCATGAGGTTCACGGGCCACGAAGCTTGTCCGCGGTCGACTCCCAACTCCTTCATTATTCCGACGTAGAAGAAGCCCGTGGTCCGCATGGTGGCCGACTCCATAAAAAACATGACGAACGCAAAGGCGACCACACTCCAGCATCGATCAATGCCGCCCTTCCTCGAGCATAGCTTTCGTCTTTTGTTATCCGTGGACTGCCTCGTAGTCATGGTCTTTTATTTCTATATCGGGCAAAAGAAACAGCAGGTAAGTTACCATATTTACTCCCTGTTCAAATAGATTATTTAATAGGGCTATATAAATATAGTGATGGCAAGAAAACCGGTCAAAATGCATAAACGGCCGTTACATTTCACTTACTCATTATAAGTAAACATTCATTGGGCTGTCCAATTTATAGACTGAACAAATCCCGCCACCACCTCTCTCTTCTACTCGTTCGTGGCGCTATTTAGTTTCTCACTATACTTACATAACTGACCCAAACAGCTACTCTGAATTCCAAAAGAGCAAAAAAATGTTATAACCAGGATGAAAATAGCGAACAATAATCACCAACCACAACGCGCCCAGCTTGTTGCCGTCTGCTTAGATTGGGCTATCATACTACATAGTATCAAAGGACATACCAGAGGCAAGAAGAAAACCCAAGCTCCATGTAGCACTCCAAATATTGCTTTTTCTATAGCTTTCTCGAACTTAAATAACACCCCAAAAAGTGTAAAGTAAGAGTCAGGGTGATACGTCCTTCCTCCTAACTGCCTGGTTCTTCTTCATTCGACTGCGGATTATAGGTATATACTGAGCCAATACCACCACTGTATTTCAAGGACATCAAAAAATACTCAATAGAAAAATATATCTATCTTCTGAAAGCTGTAGCAATCAAAAGACAGAAGGTAAAAAGAAAATATATGGTCGTCACATTTAAAAGCAGTATGCGCATGCCCAGAAGAATGGCGAGCACGTGACGCCGACCTCTCCTTATCGTGCTCAAGTTCGGCTCGTGGTAAGGTAGAGCAATGAATTTGTTCCGTTATTTTTTTATTGTGCACATATGTTGGACACGGGACTCACTTGGAGTGCCGCAGTCTTCTTCAAAATGCCTCGCAAGAGGAAGGAACGGACAGAAAAGGTGAAAGATGAACAGAACCGACATTGTAAGTACGACCGTGCTCGAAGTGCCAAAAAGTCGCCGCAAAAGAGTAAGCCGTGTTCGACTAGGGATAGAGTAGTTAGGCGGGCTCGGTTCGCTACGGCAGAAGGTCATGTGAAATAACCAGAATTCGACTACAAATACATGAGCAAGAAGCAAGGAACCAATTTCAGGGGCTTGTGTTGGCAAACGAGTACTTAAAAAAGTACTTGTCAAGGCTTGATTCGGCGCCCTCATATAGCCTTCGTTGAAACTATTGAGCCCAAGCGCGGATGACTACAAGGAAACACACTACTTTAGTCGCAGGTAAACCGAGTGGTATCCTGAACAGTACAATCCCAAGAGCAAACTGTGCAGTTGGCGTGCAACTTTGGACCACATCATATGTAGGTGCGCGAAAATTAAAAGGGTTAGACATCCCGTGATCAGGGGGGTGACCACTCCGGAGCAATGGGACTCTCTTCTCAAGAGCACAGACTCAACCACTCAGAAGAAACTAGTCCAGGTGGCCGCGGTTGCCGCCAGGGTCCAAGGGCTCCTGGCCGCCGCATAAAGGGTGGCAGGGATGACTGAAAGGATTTCCCGTCGGTCGCACCTGCCGTCAACAACACCTTTGGGCAAATAAAGATTGTTCATTCATACTCATACATCCCCGGTCCAACCGAAAATCATAGATAGAAAAACGTAGCTGGCTCTTGGGCCCAGTCCGCCAACGTCCTCGCCTTCTTCTCGCTCCCCTCGAGGATTTATTCATCGACCACCCAAAAAAGAGCAAAGTTTATTTTTCTAACCACTTTCTAGCCTGTACACAAGCTGTATTGGTCCTGTAGCAAGATGATTTGCTGGCCTAGTTGGTTAAACATTACGAAAATAAAAAGCGCGAAAGACAACGACAAGAGGGAGACTACACAGGACAAGTGCTGCATTGCTCGTTTTACAACCGCACCGGAGGGAAGTCGGATCTCGCAGACTAGTACTCTTTCGTCTATTTCGGGAAACAATGTTTTCACAACTCCCATCTCCCACAGCTGGCGTGGTTGCAGGCTTTAGTGTAGAATAACCATGTACACAACTTTGAGATGTCAGTTTGACCTCCTTGTCTTGTACAGTGATCGGAGTTCCGCTAGGTACTCCTTTGGCCATCGTTGGCAGAACGCTTTCAGAAGTTATTCTCTTAGTTTCCAGAGCCTTCGCAGCGATTCTGCGTCTCCATTTTGTAAGTCGCAGCCGGACGCGTAGGTGAGTGGTGGTGGAGAGTTGATCGTTTCCATCTCAGTGAGGAGAGTAACTAGCTCTTGTTCAGTCAGGATTAGTCGTCCGATATCTTTCTTCAAAGAGTTCATGACTGACCTGATCAAACAGTCATAAAATCAGCCCCACCACATAGTGCGTTCCGCAATGAACGTCCATTGTATCCTGCTGTTTGCACAGTAAATCTGCAGTTTTTCATTTCGTAAAACATTCCGAAGCACGCGTCGGTATTTTTTTATTCTCTTAAATGCCAACGCATTGTCAGAGTAAATCACCTTTGGCGCGCCTCTTCTTGACACAAATCGTCGGAACGCACGCAGGAAAGTTTCTGCCGTCCTGTCAGGTTTCATTTCCAAGTGGACTGCCCTGGTAACTGCACAAGTGGACAACGTGAGATAGGCCATCCTCTGTGTTTTCCTCGCTTTGACCCATACGGGTCCCGCAAAGTCGACACAGACGACCTCAAAGGCTTCCGCTTATGTCACACGATCTGCGAGCAAGGGCGCCGTCACCTCTGACATTGGGCTGGTGTTGAGCCGTTCACATGCGATGCATTTCTTGATTTTCTTTTTTTTTTTTTTGTCATCTTTCGGGCTATCACAAAGCAGTAACGCTCACGCAATTGCACAAGTGTCACGCACTCCCGCGTGGAATGCCTACGATGTGCTTCAGTTATCAACAACTTCAAAAAGTGATCCGTCTTTTGGTAGCACAGCGGGATGCCTATTTTCAAAAGATTTCTTGATGTCTTCCTTCTAAATGTTTAATTGTAGGACGCGATCACGGGTTCTGTCTCTGGATAAGGTTCGTCGGTTACACCGATCGATTCAAGATTCCAACACTTTTGCATTATTTCAAATGCATCCATGCTGTTTGTCGTTGCGCTGAGTTCGACAATCTGTGAGCTCTGGATGACAGATGCGGAAAGTTCTGTTAGACCGTGTATGGCCCATCCAAGCGACGTCTCGACTGCTCAAAGTTTTCAGCCGAGTTTTCCAACTTGGCCTGGGACGAAGTACCAACAGCAATCGTCTCCAATCAAAACCTCCACGCCGTTTGGTCCTTCATCTTCGCAGAAGTCCGCTGCCGTGTATCCCATTGTTTCTAGTTGGCGACGCAATTTTTTTCTTGGATAGGGCAATCGTTGACCACAGATACGACTTGCCCCAAGTGCTTTCAGACGGAAAAATTCCCTCTTTGATTTTAACGAGTCACAATAACTCTGCGGAACTTTTGTTCTGTTTTGTGGTCTCTAAATGCACGCATACCCTCAGCCTTTCATTCATCAGGTCCTTGCATCTGAGCTTCTGTGACATTATTTGTGTAATAAAAGACCTCTGGCTTCCGCCGTCGAAAAGCGCTGTTACAAGGATGCGCTGTTTAAATCCCAAGCTCCACACTGTGGCTTTTTGAAGGAGGACGGTCTACTTGACCACGTCATTAATCGTAAATTGGAGGGCCACTGAAGCCGCAAAAGTCGGTTTCTCTTCTTGGATACTTTTGCCGTCTCTTGATCCTGACAAGAACGTTGGGTCGGTGATGACTGATGCGTGTCGACCTTGGCAGCTCGAGCAAGAGATGTTCTTCCTGCATTGTTTGGTTAGGTGGCGTTTCTTCGTGCACCTGAAGCTTCTTAGTGAGTTCGTTAAAATCTTCCTCTTCTCGGGAAGACCCATCGTTATCGTGCACCGTTCTTTCTATTTGTCTGTTGACTTGCAGAAGACACAGCTGGGCTTGTCACCCTTCTGTAGAAGTGTCGTGGCCGTTCCTTTTGTCCATTGTTCAGAATGGAAGCTTGGGCGTGTTGGCAAGACATGCTTATTTAAAATGTACAGTGTAACAGCGGGACGGAAGAAAGGAGACAAACAATCGCTGAACTTACAACTGAAGGTTTAATCGTCAAGGCCCAGCCTATATAAACGGCCAACCAAAAGTAAGCACACACAGCCAATGACTGCCCACTGAAACCCGCACTATCAGCGCGCATGCTGTCGTCATGAAAGTAGATCTAATTCGTTAGCGGACAAAAGAACCGACGGGGCACTGACACACTCTTGCACCAAGCACGCTATCGTCTCTGCCTCCTGTGGTGTCTCGGCCTTCAGGCCGAGAAGAAGAGAGTCAACCAGCCATGACCCAACGGAAATATATAACTTTATCAGACGACACAATTATATACATGGGAACAACAGCGCCACATACATTCACAGGGTTTACAGACGAGATATAGAAACCGAAACTAACGACACCACATATTCCCCCCCTTAAAACTTGCAGTGGGTTAGTAAGCTGTTAGTGGGTTAGTACTGCAAGGTGCTGTGTACAGTGACAACTCGTACTCATAAGGAAAACATAAGGCAATGAAAAAAAAAACAGTGACCGGTCAACAACAAAGGAACATCATATAACGCAAGTACCCTCGGCAGTAACTACCAATTCTATATACAAAACCCACGACAACTCCATTCTCTCTACAAAAACATTATCTCTACAAAAATGTTCAAAACATAGACTATACGAGGAGAACAAACAAAAAAATAATCTAGAGTTCTCACACATAGTCATCGTAACGTTTTGGAGCTTGTCTTGCTCGTGGTGGTTGAACGCGAAGAGGAGCCGGACCCGGTTGCAGTTCAGGGGGGTCCGGGTCGGGGGCAGCCCGGTCGGCCACAAGAGCAGGAAGAGGCACACCGGCTTGCGGCTCAGGCGTGCCTGGGTCGAGAGCAGCACGGGTGGCCACAGGAGCAGGCAGGGATGCAGCACGGGTGGCCACAGGAGCAGGCAGGGATGCAGCCGCCGCTTGAGATGCCTCACGAGCAGCTGTTAGCCCATGGTTCCCCGGTGACGGTGACCTCAGTGTGCTAGTGTTTTGCGAGCTCCAGGTCTCCTCTGGACGCAGAGTACGGGGACCCGAAGGGACTTTGGCAAGCTTGGATGCGTTCCAGGTCCTCCCATCATCGAGGCGAAAAGAGGACTGCCCGCGCTGCTCCAGCACTTTGCGGGGACTGCCAAAGGAGGGGTCTCCCTTGAATGCGACTGAAGGTTTGTTCACCCGGACGAAGTCACCAACTGCGATGTTGGTCTTCTTTGCGGCTCGACGAAAATCTGTCTGCCACTTGCTGGTCTCTTGCTTGTGCTTCACCCGACGACGCAGCCGACGGAGCTCGGTAGCTGGGTCCTTGAAGAAGAAAGACGACGGGTGCCCGACGACATCCAGGCGTGTTCTCGGCAGCCTTCTATGCAGCAACAGAGCCGGGGCAACTCCCGTGGTCGCGTGTGGTGTGCACCGGTAGATGCCGAGGTATTCGATGACCGCTTGGCGGAGTGGTCGATGTTCCAGCAAAGCTGTCTGCACAAAGTTTTTGAAAACGCGGTTGAATCTTTCTACAAGTCCATTTGCCTGGGGGTAATACACTGAAGAGTGCGAGAGGCGAATGGCACGATCCTTCAGGAACTGGTTGAATTCTCAAGAACAAAACTGAGGGCCGTTGTCGCACACAATCTCGTCGGGGTAGCCCTCTCGAGAAAATACTGAGAGCAGAAAGATTGTCACTGTGCGCGTCGACACCTCGCTGCAAAAC
Organism: Ixodes persulcatus; assembly: GCA_013358835.2. Taxonomy (NCBI): domain Eukaryota; kingdom Metazoa; phylum Arthropoda; class Arachnida; order Ixodida; family Ixodidae; genus Ixodes; species Ixodes persulcatus. The sequence continues at coordinate 409,916 of JABSTQ010011344.1, read as the reverse complement.
TGTACCTCAGGCCACTTGGAGAAGTAGTCTACGAGCGTGATGGCGAACCTGCAATCGTGCGGCGCTCTTTCCATGGGACCGACGATGTCGACAGCGACCTTCTGGCATGGACGCTCTGGCAGGGGAACAGGTTGCAGCGGGGTTACTGCCGTCTTGGCACTCTTGTCTGCAGCCTTGCAGACTATGCAGTTGTGGATGGCGACTTCCACTTGCCTGTCCATGCCGGGCCACCAAAACCGCTCTCGTAGTCGCGCCTTGGTGCGCACTATCCCAAGGTGGGCTTCGTGCGCGGTGGAAATGACCTGTGAGGTAAGGGAAGGAGGAACTACGAGCCGTTCCCCACGCAAAAGCAGGTCGTCGACCACAGACAGTTTTCGCACACGGCAAAGAATGGCTGAAGATCACCCGGGATGGACTTGTGGGAAGGCCAAGATGATGCGACGTAAGCCTTGACTTGCTCCAAGGTAGAATCTTCTCGCAGGGACTGCTGGAACTGTTCCTTGGTGAGGCACAGTGGCGCAACAAGAGACACGACCTCTTCGTTGAACGAAGCATCCTCCTGCGAAACAGACACTGGAAGGCGGGACAGTGCATCCGCAACTTGATTCTTTGAACCCTTGCGGTATTCCACAGTGTAGTTGTAGCGCAGAAGACGCTCTGACCAGCGTGCGATGCAAAGGGGCCGTCGTCCTGAGCCTTGAGACGACAGAAGAGAGACCAAGGCCTGGTGGTCCGTACGAAGTGTGAAGCGCCGTCCCCATAGATATGTGTGCCAATGTTCGCATGCCCAGACGCACGCGAGTGCTTCTCGTTCACCGACTGAATACTTTCTCTCTGCTGGAGAGAGAGTGCGAGATGCGAAAGCGACTGTGCGTAGCTGGTGCCCATCCATTTGTTGAAGAACGGCGCCAAGGCCGCAGTCAGAAGCATCTGTGGAGACAACCACCGGAAGAGTGGAATCAAACATCTGAAGTACTTTGCTAGATGACAGCAACAACTTGACCTTCCGAAAACTGGCGTCGACGGCATCACTTCAGATGAAGGGTTGATTCTTGCGGAGCAGTGCGCGCATTGGTTCCACGACTCCAGCAAGGCAGGGAAGAAACTTGGCGTAGTACTCGACTAGGCCAAGAAACGAACGCAGACCAGCGGTGTCAGTGGGGGCTGGAGTGTTCAGGATAGAATCCACTTTCTCTGGCAGCGGTGAGATGCCTTGGGCAGTGACCTTGTGGCCCAGGAAAGACAATTCTGGGACGCAAAAGGTGCACTTGTGATTGAGTTTCGAGTCCAGCTGCCTTGATGCGGCGGAGAACAGCGGCCAGGTTCGTTAGGTGCTCTTGTTCGGTCTTGCCGAACACAATGATATCGTCAATGTAGAACAGAACGCCGGAGCAATCTTTGAGAATCTGCGACATCATCTGCTGGAAGGCTGCGGGGGCCGACGCCAGCCCAAAGCATACCCGCTTGAAACGGAACAGTCCGTCGTGAGTCACGAATGCGGTCAAGTCGCGGCTCTCGGGATGCAGCAGAACCTGGTGGTAGGCGGATGCAAGATCTAGCTTGGAGAAGGTGGTGGCACCGACGAGGCTGTTCAGGAGCTCTTCAGTGTGAGGAAGCGGGAAGCTGTCGGTGATGACTGCTTTGTTAGGTTCACGGAGGTCAACACAGAGTCGAATGCCACCGTCCTTCTTCCTTACCACGACTATGGGGGACACCCATTCCGAGGCATTAACGCGCTCGATGACATCCAGTTCTTCCAACCGACGGACCTCTTCCGAAACTTGAGGTCGGAGTGTCAGCGGGAGACGCCGAAATTTTGATGCCACAGGAGGCACCGTGAGTCGGATCTTGATCCGATGGACGAAACCCTTGGCGAGGCCAAGGCCTGGGGCAAAGAGGGAGCCGAACTCGCTAGACAGGTCTTTGGAAGAGGGTTGGGTTGAGAAGCGTGGCACAGGCCGGAGAGCTGGGGCGCGTCGAGTGTCACTGGCATGATCGACGTCTCGAAACAATGCAGGGACGACCCTTCAATGTGCAGGTCCAAAGCCTTGATTGCATCAATTCCGAGAATGGATGTGCCTTTCGGAACAACATGGAACAGAAGGTACGCTGTGCGTCCCTTGAACGTGACTTCCGTGAAGAAGCTGCCACAGACTGGAATGGAGCGCTTAGAGTAATCGAGAAGCTTCACTCGCGGAGCGGAAAGAAGTGACTCGTCAGCAAAATGCTGCTGGAAAAGGTTCTCTTCCAGGATGGAAACAGACGACCCAGAGTCGACAAGAAACTTCAAGGACTTGCCAGCGACGAAAACGTCAAGGAAAATGCCGGCTCGAACAGGACCGACGACAGAAAGAACTTTCAGAAAGAAATTTCAGCATCATCGGACGAGTCCTGGCAGTCGACTTCATGAACGGCAACGGTGGAATGACGCGGTCGCTTGTTACAGACTGAGCGGAAGTGCCTTAGGCGACCACAGTGAAAACAGTGCTGACCTTGTGCTGGACAAGAGGATGACGATGAGTGGTGCTGGCGGGAACCACAACGAAAACAGTGCGGTGACGCATTATTCGAGGCGCGGGAGCGCTCAGGGGAAGCAGACTGGCGGTTACGGCGTGACTGCCCAGCTGACCGAGAGGCACGCGGTGTCGCTGAGTCATGGCGCAACTGTCGACGGGGGCTTGCTTGCGGGGGAGGTAACCGACGAGGAGACGAGCGCGGCCGCGTTGAATCCCTGGAATGCCGAACGCCTCGTGAAGTTACCCGCTGAACGTGCCCGGGAGCAAGCTCGCGAACTTGGTGAGCGGCCTGCTCCAGTTGTTGTGCCAGAAGCACGGCGCGCGAAAAGGAGAGCGATGAACCTTCTAGAAGCAGACGTTCACGAAGGTGTTGCGACGCGATGCCTTCTACGAGCTGGTCGCGGAGGGAGTCGTCAAGGGCGACGAAAGAACACGAAGCAGCAAGCTCTCGTAAAGCGGCGACGTATTCTTGTATAAGCTCGCCTGGTTGCAGGGTACGGCGGCGGAAGCGATGGCGTTCCACGACGACATTGCTTGCCGAGGCAAAATGCTGCGTCAACGCAGCGACGGCTTGGTCGTACGATGACGGGGCAGTGGGAGACTTTTTGGCCTCATCGGAAGCTGTCGCGGCGGCAGCCGGCGGGGCGGGTTCGGAGACGTCGGATGGCAGAGCGAAAAAAATACGCTGACCTTCAATTTCCAGGCTGTGTAACAGGAGGGCCTTGCGTCGTTCGGGCGGAAAGTCAGATGCTCCGGATGCCAGAAGAAAGGTTTCAAACATGCGAATCCATTGCGGCCACGGGACACTTGGGCGGCCCGGCGCAGGCATAAACGGTGGTGGTGGAGCGAGGCCGGAGAAACTCATGGCGTCGCTGGCGTGGCTACAGGCGAGGTAACGCCTTCAGGAAAAAACTAGAACAATCTAGAAGCCTCGTCGCCAATGTGGTGTCTCGGCCTTCAGGCCGAGAAGAAGAGAGTCAACCAGCCATGACCCAACGGAAATATATCAAACTTTATCAGACGACACAATTATAAACATGGGAACAACAGCGCCACATACATTCACAGGGTTTACAGACGAGATATAGAAACCGAAACTAACGACACTACACCTCCATAATCTCTCTGGTCAGGGCATTGGCACTTCTTCCAATGACAGTGATTTTTTTTTTAAATTCCGCATCACACCCACAGTCACGACAATGATTGCCTGAATGTCCTGATACCATTCCGTTTGCATTGTGACAATGTTCTCTTAACTCATCATTGAGGCATCTGCCCGCCTGGCCTAAGTATTGTTTACCACAATAAACGGAATGGAATAAACAACTTTTTCTGTACAATCAACAAACCAATTTTGATGCTTCTTTGTACACTCCAGAGGCATCCCGGTAGATGGCAGAAATGTCAATCAATCTACCTGGCAGCAACACGTCAACACCCTCCGGCGTACATCCATCACTTTCAGTCTCTGGCACAATTCTTGACACTTGCCTGACACATTTGAGCAATTATGGTGCCGTATTCGTGGGCTCAACGGCGAACTTCGGTCCCATGCCAAGGACCTGTCGAACACGATCCGGGAGTGTTACGTCTCCTACCACATGAACATAATTGTATGATGTCGAAGGCTTCCTGGGCAGCAATCAACGCAGATGGGGCAAGGTGTGTCCCAGAAGTTCGCCGTTGAGCCAAGGGAGACGATACCGGAATTGCTCACATGTCACGCAAGTGTCCAGATGTGCGCCAGAAATTGAGAGTGATCGATGTATGTCGGAGAGTGTTGACGTGTTTCTGCGCTGCAGGCCCCCTGTACACTAATAATGCAATTAAATGCCCCATGGCAGACAGTGTACAGGGGGCAGGCCCCCTGTACACTGTCTGCCAAGTAAACGGGTTGAATCATACCTGAACGAAAATCATTTGCCTTTGTTATCTGCTGATAAGGAGGGGGGGGGGGGTTGTCAGGCGAAAGGAGGTGTACGGCAAAAAACGTTGCGAGGCCATTGATTCTACTTCCAAATGTGCTAACAAGACTTCACTCGAAAAGGTCAAGAAGGAAGCTAAGAAGCTTTTTCGGTCGTTGGTTATGAGTCGTCTGCTCAAGTCAGTCAATAGTACAAAAAGCCTCAGTTTAAACATGTTTTTCACTGCTAAAACCCATAAGGTTGATGCCTTTTACAAGCAGTAGTTTAAGATATGGGGACCTGGCAAAAATCGTTTGCCCAGTTTCTGCAAGAGAAGTTAAACCTACTGACTGCGGACGACCCCTTTCTTCTAAGGGACTCCAACCAACTCATCGGGTTTTTAAATTAACATAACGACAAAAGCTTCTACGTATGCTCTGTAGACATCAAAAATTTGTTTTATTCGCTACCCCACGGGAACTTGCTGTTCTCTGTAAAGAAATACATAAATAGGTTTGGGTCAGTCGCCTTTCAAAATATGACAGGCGTGTCAGTCAGGGGTCTTGCATCGCCCCCCTTCTCAGCGACATATACCTCGCACATTACAACAGAAGTGTTTTTAGGCTTTTAGATGGTTCAAATGTGGTAAAAAATGTTAGATACGTTGACGACTATCTCGTGAGTTGAGATAATACCAGGCATGACATGACGCACTTGGTTTCAAGTGTATTATTTGTGTTTGGGGCCTGCTTGGCCCCATTGGTTTTGACTCACGAGTTTGCTGCAAGTGGGTCCATACGTTTTCTCGACCTCCGTCTTCATTTTTAAAAGAGCACGTTTGTTAGTCATTCGAACCTCGTGGGCTAAAGCCACTTTTATCTTACCAATCCACACATTCCAAATTGGTAAAAAGGGGCATCGTGATTTTGCGCTTTACCAATGCCCTGAAGATAACCTGCTTCCATCAAGCACAGATGAGCTTTGACGCTCACATTTCCCGCCTTCGGTCAGCGGATTATTCGGAACACCTTTTGGCGTCGGTTGAAGGCGCCTTGTTAAAGAAGATTAAATTAAAAGGCGGTGCAAATGTGGAAAACGCTCCTAAAGAAAAAATACAAAGTTGCTGTGGTCCCGTATTTGCATAGAGTTTCCCAATGCATAAAGAAAATAGGAAAGTGGTTAGACGTCACTGTAGTCGTCTCTGCCCCGAACAAGTTAACGAAGCTTTGCAGAAATGTCAATCAGTCTAACGGGAGGCCTCTAAAGTGTACAAACAAGCATCAAAATTGGTTTGTTGATTGTCCAGAAAAAGTTGTTTATTCCATTCCGCTATCTTGTTGTAAACAATACGTAGGCCAGAGGGGCAGATGCCTCAATGATGGGTTAAGAGAACAGTGTTACAATGCAAAAGGTTAATATTAGGATTCTTGGGCATTCATTGTCGTGACTGTGGGAGTGATGCGGAATTTTTAGTAAAATGTACTGTCATGGGAAGGAGTGCCAATGCCCTTACCAGAGAGATTATGGAGGCAGAGACGATAGCGCGCTTGGGGGAAGAGCTGTGTCAGCGCCCTGTCGGTACTTTTGTCGGCTAAAGAATTAGATTTCCTTTCACGACGACAGCATGCGCGATGATTGTGCGGGTTGCAGTGTGTGCTTCCTTTTGTTTGGTCGTGTATTTAGGCTGCGCCTTGACGATTAAAACTTCCGTTATAAGTTCAGGGATCGTTTGTCTCCTTTCTTCTCGTTCCAGCTGTTTCGCTGTACTTTTTAAATAATCTTTTATGCCACGGTTTCACTGCGGTCTTCTCTGGCCCCGAACAAGTTAGCTAAGCTTTGCAGAAATGTCAATCAGTCTACCGGTAGGCCTCTGGAGTGTACAAAGAATCATCAAAATCGGTTTGTTGATTGTCCAGAAAAAGTTGTTTATTCCATTCCGCTATCCTGTTTTAAACAATACGTAGGCCAGACGGGCAGATGCCTCAATGATGGGTTAAGAGAACAGTGTTACAATGCAAAAAAGTTAATATCAGGATTCTTGGGCATTCATTGTCGTGACTGTGGGAGTGATGCGGAATTTTTAGTAAAATGTACTGTCATGGGAAGGAGTGCCAATGCCCTTACCCTAGAGATTATGGAGGCAGAGACGATAGCGCGCTTGGGGGAAGAGTGTGTCAGCGCCCCGTCGGTTCTGTTGTCGGCTAAAGAATTAGAATTCATTTCACGACGACAGCATGCGCGATGATTGTGCGCGTTGCAGTGTGTGCTTCCTTTTGTTTGGTCGTGTATTTAGGCTGCGCCTTGACGATTAAAGCTTCAGTTATAAGTTCGGGGGTTTTTGTCTCCTTTCTTGCGTCCCAGCTGTTTCGCTGTACATTTTAAATAACTTTTTGTCCGTGGTTTCTGAGTTGTGCTTGGTCGCACGAGATGTTGCTCCACTCAGTTTTCCTGCTTAACTTCAAATGCCTTCTCATCCTTTTTTTTGTGACTCTCGTTCTTTCTTTATTTTTAACTTCAATTCTCAGAAATTACGTAAGTGATAATGGTTGTTGCTAGAGCCACTAAAGGAGCTGCACTTAGACTATCGCCACTCCGTTCCCCGACATTGTTGCGGGCACCGCCATTTTGGGGCTTGTGCAGAGCATACGCATGGGCCGGTCGCCATGATTCAAAAGTGCGACTTCCTCAGCATTTGATTCGGCGTTAGGAAGCTCATATAATATTGCTTTGCTTTGTCGCGAACTGTTTAAACATTTGTCGAAGACGGAAAAGCGTTTCTTGTGATTTCAGATAAAGCTTCAGATAACTGGCAACCATAATTTTAAGACACAATATGGCCAAGTGTCATTACTCTGAAGCGTAGCTTATTTAGTGGCACTAGTTGTTGCCTTTGCTGGGACTGTTCTTGAGCGTGCTGGTTTCCTTCGTCAAATTCGTCTTCAGCCACATATTCCGGACGATGCTGTTCCTAGCTGTTCCTTGTTCCGAACGACATTTCTGTTGAAGGTTAGCAGAGCTTCTGGAATCAGCCGAGGTACAAGGGGGCAAAGGAGAGTCTAATAAGAATCTTCGTTCACCCTTGGGGACTGGAGTCCTCGTATATACGCACTTGGAGGTCATCGTGTAGTCGTCGTAGTTCTCGGACGTCTTGCGATGTCCGAATTGGCTGCCGTTCTGCTAGTTTCATCATGTAGTCATTTACTAGCAGCGCCTCGTTGCCCTAGCGGGACTTTATGATCTCCCTTGCATCATCATGGCAGCTGGCCGTTGGTGACAATCCGGCAATCGCTGCAGCAGCCTCTCCCGACAATGATGATCTGAGTTAGTGGAACTTCTCGGCTGATGACAGTTCTGGATTGCCATGGATGATCCGCTCGATCTGCTCCCAGAGCGGCTGCCATTATTGACGTTGTCCGTTGAATTTTAAGAGTTCAAGTTTTGGTAGCTTCACCTTGACTGGGGCTACGGTGGTTTGTTGTGCTCACTTGACCGCTTGTACTTGCTGTTTCGTATAGGGTCCGCTCCTCGAAGGTCAGTCTTGCCGAGTAGGTGACGATACGATCGCTGTACTCGACGGTCCGAGCGTACTCGTGTTCGATGTCACCCTCTGCCAACAATGGTTCGAGGGCAAAACCAGCGTCAGTAAGCTGACCATGTACCACGTTGAGGCGAGTCAGTAAGACGTTAAGCTCTTCCTCAACCGGCACTTCAGTTTGGGTAACTGTATCAATCTCTATGAGCACCTTTGTTACCTGTGAACGCAGGGCTTTTGGATTCTGTTTCAGCCTGTCCATGGCAGCGTCGCTATGGCCCCTGGCATCCTCGAGCTAGATCGTGTCTTGTCCTGTATCCTCGTTACATAAACGCATGCAAGGCCCTCTCATCTGGCACGTCGTACAGTCCTGATCTCGTTTTTTGGCAATAAACGTTGAAACAGCTGAACCGAAGCGTACACGAAAAAAGCACTATTTTAATCACACGTACCTGCGTTACTGATACATCTTCGTTCCAACCGAAAATCCTTTACTCTGTTTTGTACTTAGTATGCAACGCTGTCAATGCTACTGGCGCAAGCATGGGGCTTGATCTCGCAGTTCGTTTGCACGCAGTCTCGCGCAAAGAAAACCATAGATGAAGCCACGCACTCACGCCAGTAGCTTTGACGACGTTGCACGCTAAGTATGAAACAGAGTATAGATGGAAAAATGTAGCTCGCGCTCAAGCCTAGTCCGTCATCATCCTCGTCTTCTTCTCGCTTCGCTGAAGGGTTTCTTCAGCCTTCATAGAAAACAGCAATACTATTGTACAGGGTGTCACAAATGAAACTTTACACGGTCATTTTTACCGCAAAAATAAACTAGGCATCGCCGAACGCTAATTCTCCGCCCAAAGGAAGCGCTAGAGGTCACAACCAGATGCCAAAGTTTCAGCCCGATCCGATAACTTAATCAAAGGTTATAACTGATTTTCTGAAAATTTCAATGGGAAAATGGCGGCCGACGGAGTTTTTAAACAGATGGGGCTCTATGGCACCAGAAACCGAAAACGGGCAAAAATGGGCTTCATTTTCCCATTAAAATTTTCAGAAAATCACTTATAACTTTTGATTAAGTTATCGGATCGGGCTGAAACTTTGGCATCTGGTTGTGACCTCTAGCTCTACCTTTGGGCGGAGAATGAGCGTTCGGCGGTGCCCAGTTTATTTTTGCGGTAAAAAAGACCGTGTAAATTTTCTTCTGTGACACCCTGTATTTCAACATAGTGTGCAACGAAGCAGCGCACAAACGCAGCCAAGATTTTTTACGGACGGTCTTTATGATGTTATGATATTTTAGCTTCACTGCACGTGGTACCTGCAGAACAGTTGGCGCTTGATATTGCTGGGAAAGACACTCGGGATATTGCGGCGTAGAATGGAGCGATGCAAGAGATAAGCTACATCCGTAGTTTTTACTGTAAACAGAACAGATGATTTCACGTGCCAGGTTATATTCTCGGCGTTCATGAAAAAACTTTACGATTTCCTTGCCATAGCAATCTCAGAGGTCTAAACAAGTTTATCCTAGCGCATTTATACGTTAAATCGGGACGCGGTAAAGGCTGTATTAATTTAACAGGGGCAATCATTAGACTTTTCGCTAAAGACAGTCTGAAGAGGAATGCGTAAATGCGATTTCATTTAAATTCAGCTAGTGAACGTGATCGTATTTTCAGAAACTGTTATCAAAAGTGAGGAGGAAACATTGCATCTTCTACACAATTTTGAGGTATTTTTCCACAATTAATACGGGCGAAGAGGAGGTGGCGTTGTGGTTATAATTAATCAAAAACTGAAAGTAACTAAAATAAAAAAATAAAAAAATTCTCAACTGATTCAATCCACATACAAACTGAATGCAACGGAAAACTAACTTCCGTACTAGGTGCTTACAAAGCCACTCCGAGAAATGCGGATGAATTTATGGTTGATATAAACAAATGGTCGAGCGAAAACAAATATCACGATATAATTGTTGCTGGAGACGTAAACGTAGACATTAATAGTTTGAATCCGTTGGCATATCGATACATAGATAACATCACACTATACGGCTTAGAGACATTGATACAGGATTTCACAGCGAAAGAAATATACGAGGAAAAATTGACACAATCATGTATAGATCATATACATATACGAACCAATTAAGGTAAACCTTAGGGTCAATTTATTGCAGTAACAGAAGCCGACCATTATTTTTCAGACAAGTATTGCAAATGTTTTTAAAGGGACGGTGCAACATTATTTAATTGGAATTTTTTTTTTTCACTTTACACGAGCCTACTGGCTCGAGTGAGACTCAAGGATACTCGCACGCAACGCAACTAGCCAAGAAATTGCTTTGTTGCGGTGTTATTTCAAGGACTAAAGCGAGCGGTTTCATTCAATTTCTACTTCGCAAAACTTGATGACGTAGCTGGGCGGTCGCAGTACCGCTCAGTGACAATATTTGAAAACGGCTCATAGACTGGAACCAAGCATTGCGTGGGAACTCGGTTGGGGCTCGTGATAATCGATAGCTCGAGAAGCATTCGGGTAGTGGCCCGTTTCCAATCGCTGCAATGACGACAATAGCCGATCCATTACAATGTCTGGAACTCCAGCGCGTGTTCTGTGCTTCGTCAACCCCAGCACGTGGTATGATCAACATTGCCGGCATACAATCGGCTCCAGATCACATGGCCACTTGTTCTGGCTACAAGTTGAGGGAGTGAATGCTTTCTTTAATTTTTTCTGAGACTTCGATTGTGTGTGGTGAAAAACGAACGGGTGTTTCACAGGTCATTAACGCCAAGGATCCGTTCTAAGCGGTATTTGCGCAAAGTACAGAAATCGTTGCACCGCCCCTTCGAGGCAAAAGAAAAAGAAAACAGTGAAGGTTACTTTAGCAATAACAAAAAGTAGAGAATTATATTCAAAAAGAGAACTGGAGTGAACAGCTAGATAACAAAATCCGGAAAAAACTATATGATGATATAATAAACACATTAAAAATTATATGAGAAATCAACTCAAAGGGGCAACATAAAAAAGTAAACAACAGATTAATGAATACCTAAGGATATTGGCGATTTAATAAAAGAAAAACAAAACACGGGCATGGCAGGTTTTAAAGAGCTTTCCTAATAACAAGAAATATGAAAACAACCATCGGGAAATTAGGAACAAAATGACATATTTGATAAAAAGCGCGAAAGGAAATTATTATTGGACCACGTTTTACGAAACGAAATATACAGCACAGTGTTGGTCATTAGTGTATCAGCTGTTAGGACGAAAAAGCCAAATCGATTGAAGAAACCATCAAAATTAATTTTTGACTTATTGATGACACAGAAAAGCTCCCCAACTATTTCAATACAGAATATGTATAGTCAATCGAACTCTTTTTAGTGGACCGACAGAACGACATCATCAAATAAAAATTTGTTATTCATTATTTTTTCCAGATATTACTGAAAACAATATAAGAGAAATAGTGGAAATGAAAATTAATCTGAATAAAGCAGTGGGGTTAGATCAAATAAGGCCGAAGGATATTGCTAAAACCAGTACTGATCAAGCTGTACAATTGTATATTCTCTAGGGATGTCATTCCGATGAAAGTTAAGACAGCTGTAGTAAGGCCAATATACAAAATACGTGAGAAAAAGGAACTTCTTAATAACAGACCAGTGTGTATACTCTCACTATTGAATCATATAATGAAAATATATTAATAAAATATTTTGAAGCTTAATCACGAATTATATTATAGTACTTAAGACACAGTATGTGTTTAGAATATATGTATATGTAGGAACGCTGATTACGTATACGAAAACATGGAGAGCAGGAAATATATCGTAGCCTCGTTTAAAGACTTCACTAGGGCTTTTTAAACGTTAAATCATTCGGTATTATTAGATGGATTACATAATAGTGGGATTCGGGGGAGGTCATATGATTTGTTTCAAAATTGCCTTCTTGATAGACGCGACTAGGTTCCAAGTATAGTAGAGAAATTAAAGTCAACCGCGGAGTACCACAGGGACGACAGGACAGGCGCTTCACTCTCAACTGGTTTTTATTAACGCCATTCTCACCTATAAATATACACATTGCCCAAACCACATCAGGTTCAGTCGCCACAATCAGAGCCAACCTTCCGGAAACGCCATCTCGCTCTGAAGCAAATACAAAGACGGAGCGCTGACGCAATTGTTTTCTTTCTTTTTTATGTAGAATGCCTCTATTTCCGTTTTTTCCTTTGCCTTTCTTAATTGTTGTGAGAGCCTTCTTCAAAAGCTAAAAAGAAGTAAAAAACGGAGTGAGGCAAGCAAAGAAAGGAAACGAGTGCAAGTACATGCATACCGTGTCTCACAATCTAAAAAGGGTAGCTGGTAGATACGACATTAACGTGGTTTTTTCGGCACCGTGTAAACTGGCCAGGATTTGTCCGATGTTGACAAGGCTGAAAAAGGCACCGTGCTCCAAGAAACACGCGGTGCAATATACTGCGCGCGTCACCAATGTGGTGCACGAGATTCCGTTTAGTTGTGGCAGAGTCCACATTGGGCAGACTGGGCGCTGCTTCAATGACAGAGCACGTGAACATAATTTGTGTGTGCGCAACAACGCGGGGGGCCATCTCGCTGACCATTGTAGGCGATGTGGGTGCAAACCTGACCTGACTGGCACAAAGTTTTTAAGAAAGGCAAAGGAAAAAAACGGAAAAAGAGATTATAGAGGCATTCTACATAAAAAAGAAAGAAAACCATTGCGTCAGCGCTCCGTCTTTGCATTTGCTTCAGAGTGAGATGGCGTTTCTAGAAGATTGGCTCTGATTGTGGCAATCGAATCCGATGTGGTTTGGGCAATGTGTATAAATGGGTGACAATGGTGTTAATAAAAATCAGTTGAGAGTGAAGCGCCTGTCCTGTCGTCCGTGTTTCTTTGTTGTCCCCGTTTGTTCGCGCTTTTCAACCTTTTATTCAGTAATGGACCAACTAGCCCAAACCCAACTTTTAATACCACAGGGAACAGTAATCGGCCTATTACTTTTAATTTATATGTTGACGAGATATCCCAGGTCAAACTAACCAGTAAACGTTTTCAGTTAGCTGATGGTACGGTAATTGTCTACGCCCACAAGAAATATGCAAGCGCCGTCGGGGAGGTTCAGGAAGATATTTTCAATATTCTTCAATGGTACCGTAAAAATCAAATAATCGTTAATTTTCCCAAAACCCAAGTAAAGTGCTTCCGAGACACAAGAAAAAAAAAATACATATTGAAATATCAATAGAAATGCACGAAAATAACTATAACAACTGTTCTTCCCCGGCACTAGAATACGTCGACAATGTAAAATACCTTGCCATGTACCGGGTGTTTGTGAGATATCCGAACCCGGCTTTTCGCACCGCAAAAAAATAAACTAGACATTGCGGAGAGCTCCAACTCCATCAGAACGTAGCCCCAGCCGTTCGAGCAAGATGCCAAAGTTTCAGCACCATCCGTTATCTTATTCAAAAGTTATAAGCGATTTTCTGAAAATTTCATTGGAAAAATGGCGGCCGACGGAGCTCTCGAACAGGTGGAGCTCTATGGAGCCAGAAACCGAAAACGGGCGAAAATAAACCCCAATTTCCCATCGAAAATTAAAAAAAAAAAATCGCTTATAACTTTTGAATAAGATAACAGTTGGTGCTGAAACTTTGATATCTTACTCGACCGGCAGGGGCTACGTCCTGACGGAGTTTGAGCTCTCCGCGATGTCTAGTTTATTTTTGATGTGCGAAAAGCCGGGTTCGGTTTTCTCACAAACACCCGGTACATATATATCATCATCTTAAATGGAAAATTCATGTAGAACAGGTATGCAAGAAATTGAGAATACTGACGGCACGTATGTTTCATATTCGGGATATAGTTCCCTATTATATACTTCGAATTATATACAATTCCTTAGGAAAATCGGTATTACAATTTGGAATAACTGTTCACGGGCACTGTGCCAAATACATGTAAATCAAAATCGAAACATTTCAAAAGAAAATATTTAGAAAGGTAGGACATAATACCGATGAAAATGATTTTAATTTAGTATAAGCAGAAAGACTTCGGAGTGTTTTGCTTTAGTGATCAATTGGAGTATGACATGACAAAACGTTTTTTTAACAATAAACGTAAGACAGAAACAGTTAAGGAAATAACGTTACGTTCAAGCCGAATATATATAGAACCATATATAAGAACGAAATATGAAGAGGCAACAATAAAATATTACGTATCTAAACTTTTTAACAAACGGTCTGAAGATATAACGCAATGTAAAATCCGCACAAAAATAAAAAAAAGAAGACTAGCTAAAGAATTGATTTATGAGGAGAGAAAAAAAGGTAACCAAAACGGAAACATAAAGTAAATCAAAATCAACGAAGCAGACTACCCATGAGACCGTGTCTATTATTATATATATATTGTTTATTGCGATTTGGTCTGCCTCAGATTGTTAGTAAACGTTAAAATGACCCTTAATATTATAGACACTCTTGTTTGCTTTTGGTTTAAACTCATAAAACAGAGTTCAGCAGGTATACTATTACAATAAAACCATTGGGCACGCCAGATGCACATATTTCTTTTCAACATGAATGTGTATTTACCTGAGTGTTACTGCCGTGCGCCACGTACAAGCCTTATTGACCTAGGTGGGCAAAGATTATAAGATGTTAAAAACTGGAAATAAAATGTATGTATGTTTTTATGTATTTTAGCACACGCCTGGACAATGCTGAAACGGCCAGGCAACCACCGCGAGATAGCAGTCGACATTCCTACAGACGAGAAATAAAGGTAGTGGCAGGTTCAGCTATTGTTCGCCCATAAGATAAAATAGCTGAACTCAGTCATTTTTCCTGTGTTCTGGGTCCAATCAATGCACCTCGCATCCGCGTTTTTTTTTTCTTTTTCTTCTACCGGTTTTGGAGGGTATACTCGTAGGACTTTGGACTCTTTCGATTAAATCAGGGCGAGTGAAATTGAAACCGTCTTAAGTATGCGTCTTTTATTGTCTTTTTTTTTCTAGTCAGACTGAGTCAGATGTCTGTGCATCGCGCTCTCGTCTGCATTAATATGCATCCTTTCTCAACCTCTCCTCTAGGAGCGGGACCACTAGTGTTGTCGCCGTCAATGTGCAAGACCCACTCGGAGCTGGTGGCCGAGAGGGCGGTTGGGGGGGGGGGGGGGGGGGGGGGGGGGTCGCTGCTTGCGCTTTGGGCAGTTCCAAGTCCCTCCGAGAAAAGGGAAGGCGCATCGCCAGTTCGTGCCGATCCAGCTCGTCTGCGTTATCGTGCTTCGCTCCCCTCAGAGTGATATGGAACTGTCCACAGCGCGCGCCGCGCCCTCACCAGCCACTGTCTCGGACACGCACCTGGAGTGGGTCTCTCGTATTGGGGGAGTCTGTACACATGCATTTTTTCGTCGTCGCACGACCACTTCAGTTTAGTTCGTCCAAAAAATTAGTAGATTCGAGTTTCTTTTTTATTGTATTTTTTTTTATGTGATAGGGGTTTCATTGAAACTGAGGTTGTAGTATGTACCTCTATCTATGTTTGTTTCTTTTTTTATATTTGATTATATCAACTGTAGCGCCTGTCGCACAAACGACAATGCTTTCTCTCATAAGACTAATATATGCTCATTGAAAAACAAAATCATGGCGAGACGGGAAATTTTTGGGTTTTCCTACGATTGCCATCTGCGCCATGTTTGGCGTGGTTTTAATTTTGAACTAGTTAATATAAAGATATGATATGCTCAAGAGAAATCTGTTATCACTAGCGTGAATTTCCACACAAAATATTCAAACATAATGGTTAGCGAATTGATTTAATATAACATATCACGTCATTACTGGCTCAAATGTAATCACATAATATATCTTTACATGCGAATTTAATGTAATATTTTGCTCCTTCAAGTATCTAGAAAATTGTTTTTGAAAACCTGAAGTTTTTCACGTGCGTAAAAATTCGACGTGGAAGAGAAAACTTAGTTTCTTATTTTCACACTTTTAGCCTAAGCGTAGGTCATTAGCTACAAAAACAGTTAAAAAGTCACATGGCTGAACGACTGCTCTAGAATACGACGTTCTCAATACGTCAAACACGTACACAAACAGTTTGTAAACGCAAACTACTATGTCATATATTTCGCACCTATTGTAGTACCGTTTGGTGACTGCGTGTAGAAGAGCTGTGGGTCGGCATATTGTGCACGGCACGTGTGAAGACATTTCTTGAAGACAAAGTGAAACAACAAGACTCACCAGAATCCTGAGTACCCGATCGAATCCAGTTCCTGTAGACGCATCTGCACCGAGCTGCCGAGGCTTAGCTTCTGCACAGCGGAATGCGCAGAATCGCCTTTCCAGCTGTAGAAGTTACGTCGTAGAGTGCATCAACTTGACGCTCCCTCAAGTTGGCTGGCGCCGCTATTTTAAAATCGATTGTGAAAATCATCACCTCGCTTGGCGAGAGAAGTTCCTTTCTTCTCTTTGTTGCGGTCGTGCAAAACAAAAATAATATGTTATTCAACTCGTCAGCCTAGCAGACTGTGTGTTTTTCCGTGGCGTGCTTGGCACGTCACGTGTTCTGACGTCACGGAACTCAAGGTGCAAAGAAGTGATGTCAGGTTACGCCGTGGTTTCAACAGCCTTATCGGATCTAGTGACGTCGGTTGTCGAGTCATGGAGTAATGTAACGTAACGTCCCGCGACAATAATGACGTGACGTGGCGTGGCGTCCCGTGACAGCACGACTTGGCAGCACTGCTTCACACGTCATGTCATACTCGACGTCACTTGATTAGTCGGAGGGCTCTTAAAAGGCAAGGAACAGAAAATCGTATGGCAAATTGCTGGACAATTGTGTTGCATACGTGAAACATTCTAGCATCACGTGACACCAAGTAACGTGACGTCAATTTGCCCTTCTAAATTTAGCGGAGAAATGGACGTCACGTGACCTCATGTCACGTGACCTGTACGCTAAGTCAACTTCCCCGATAAATTTAGCGGAGAAACGAATTGGTGCTTAGGCCTTTGACGTCCCACAATGCAACACAGCGCGCGTTGCACTATGGGACGTCATTGGCTACGGCTGCACGAAATGCGGCTTCAAGAAATGCGGCTTCACAAAATCCGGAGCAACAAACCAAAAAACATTTCAAGTTAAAAAAAATGTATACATTCCAATTTTGTTTTATGACGATTCGGTCGATAGATCTAAGCACTGGTGCCATTTTGTTTTTCCGTCGTAGAGCCCACTATACACCAACGAGTGGCTCCGACGAACCGCCGCCGCGTTGTCGCTGTTGTCGGCTCAGCGCACTGCGCTAAAGCTTCACGCGAATCTGTTTTTTTTTTTTTTTTTTTTTTTTTTTTTGGGGGGGGGGGGGGGCATGAGCAGTGCGCATACTTAGTGTGGGAAAACGCGGCCTCGTTTTATACGTCGTGTTGGTCTATACAGCGTCAGCAATGTTTTCTCTATGTCAAAGCGATTCGTCGCGAAATCGAGCTATTCCGTCCAACGGACATCTTTACCGGAGTGGGGTCGACTCAAGTTGTGCGTATTGCGCAGAAGGCAACGAGGATTTAATGAAGGAAAATACCGGATCAGTATCGCGCCAGCTCTGGAACGCACTCGAAAGCCAATGTGCAAAGAAACATTTGTTATTTGGGAGACATCAACAGAAGCGAAGATCAAACATCTGGTCTCAAGCGGGAAATAAAAATTTCTGACATGTTACATAATATTTTAGGCAGCCGCCAGCTGGCAGAGGCTCCACGGAAGATTGCAATTTCAATATCAATCGCATAAAGAGGCACGCCTGGCATCTCAATATCTGTTGCGTCGAATCTCCGTAAACGGTGTATACTTGAGCCGAGGTGCATTTTAGAAACACGAAACCAAAAGAATAAGTTTGTTCATTGTTCGGAGCAACTTAGGCTTTTTATTTTATTTTGTTCAAAATTTTGAAATACCCAGTTTAGAGCAAAAGGTCCAATGCCAAAATTATAAAGCGTCCGCAGAAACAACCAATTCAGCGGTTTTTATCAAGAAGCCTCTAAGACGCTTCGTTGTTCTGGGCTTAAAAAAAAATTGCCTTAATTATAAAAAAAAGAACACAGAAAACGGGAATTTGTCAACAGAGCCCAGTCAACAGTGCTCTATTCAGCATTCAGGCCTAGTTTAATCAAGCCACGGCTGAGAGCGCTGCAATACAAGGTGCACTGCGTGAAGTCATACGTTTTAGAGCGCAGCTCCACATAGGGCGTATTTGCGACGTATTTGCGGGCGTTTTAGCGGGCGTATTCGGCGACCCGACCGAGACAGATCTCGGCGCATCGGCGTATTTCGGCGTGGCGTATCCGGAAGCCAACGTTACTAAAACACTCAGTTGGGAAACTGCCATAGAGACTGCCCTGAAAAAGTGTCCCGATCTGTCCTCGCGAACCGAGCTAATGGCGAACACGACGCCGCCATTTCTCCCGCAGCGGCCACTCGAGGAACCGCACGTTACTTCCATTTTGAATATAATCGGCCAGAACAGATACAGTGAAGAGGTTACAGGGGTGCCACCCCCATCTCCCCAGCGGCCGCGCCGCGTCTTAATAACCGAAGTTAAAATGCACCTAGGTCGGGACGTGCTACCTGAAAGCGCCGCTGAGGCATGGTCGTATAAAAACAATATTAAATATGTCGCAAAACCTTGCAAACTAAAGATTTTAAAAACATCACGCGCCCTTCATTTTGTACTAATCTCTAATAAATATCATACAAAAAAAGTATTTTTCGTTTGTTTTTACGCAAAAACATGCTTTATAAAAGCTCAAGGTGACCACAGTGCAGACAAATGATAAAGAGTGGCGCTGTTATCGCATTTAGCTCGGTCTCGGTGGACGCCAGCGGCCCAGGTTTCGACGGCGAGTTTCCCAACTGAGTATTCTAGTAACGTTGCCGGAAGCGTACGCCGCGGTGCCGGCCAATCAGCTCCCGAGTTGAGAGCCGGAAGTTGCTCGAGAATCGGCTTGCCTAGCTATGCGGCCGGCTGGCTGGCTTGACTCAGCCACCGAAAAGGCAGCTTGCTTGTCGCGTTCGCCGGTTTATCGGCGAACTGTACGAAATCGCTATATCTCTTTGGAACGAGCGATAAACGACTGAGACAGAAGAAAATACCATCGATGTTGCGGGCGATGTGAAAAGAATTACAAAAGGAAGGGTTTTGAGCAGAGATCCCGGCCGTCCTCCTGCCGAGAGTTTCTGGCAACTTGACGGTTGCAACGAACATTTTTGAAACAGGTGTTAGCAAATTAGGCTTTGGTTGCTTATTAACATTCAGGTATTTCTCTCTCCTCGCGGAACGCAATAATATAGCAGCCTATCTACATTTTTCCTCCTTTCATGAAAGGCGCTAGTCGGGCTACACTACACCAAACGCCGAGGAGACGTCGACGAAAAGCGCCGTGTGTGGTTTGGCGACCTTCCCCTCTTCCCTTCTGTGAAAAAAGCGCCCGCCAAATCCCGTGATTACGCCCGCTGATGCGCGCGTAAATTCGTCGAGAATACGCCCTATGTGGGTCGCCCTTTAGGCGCCCGTTTCCGGCTTGAGCGGCGTCGGCGTTGGCGTAACCGCGCGGTGCATTATGGGAAATGTCCCATAATGCACCACGCGAGCCCCCCCCCCCTCCCCGGGGTCATCTGACCCCCAAGGTCACGTGACCCCCGAGGTCACGTGACCCTCCCCCCCAACCCCCCCCCCCCCCCCCCCCGGAGGAGATTGAAGAATGAGGGGAGAAGGAGGAGGAGGAGGGGTATAGCCTCCCCTGAGTACCCTTCCCTCCTCTTCCTCAAGAGCTGCGCTCCGATTCGGCGTTACAGGGAGTTGTAAACGGCTTTCACTTTTTTTTTTTTTTCATATTTCGCAAACCTTTTTTGAACCCCATAAAAAAGGGTGTTAAGGTTTCTTGATAAAACTCACAGAATTAAATGTTTCTGAGGAGGCTCTACAACTTTGTCATTGGAACTTTTGCTCGAAATTGAATATTTCAAAAGTTAATAAATTCATCTTTAAAAAAATATTTCATTGGGCAAAATACAAAAAAAGTCCGACTTGCTCGAAACAATGAACAAACTTATTCGTTTGGCTTTTTCTTCCTAAAATGCACCGAAATATTTTTAAACCTTGGCTCAAATTACGTAAAATATCGTGCATATACGTAAAGAGAGAATGTATGCACTCTTTTACGTAACGCGCTCCGCAGAACATCAACCAATCCATATATTGCGTAATTTTCACGTCGTAGAAGGACAGTCATAAATATATTTAGTCAGTGAACCCCGTCCTTTGCAGAGGATTTCAAGAAGATCTAAGATTGGCATATCTTTGTTTCCCTTAAACAGGGTGTTTCCCACAACGTCAGCAACATCGTTCCTGCTAAAACTGCGCATCGCAATAAAGGAAGAGCTTCATGTCGTGTGTCGACGGGCCTATTTAAAAAAGTAAATAAGAAAGTTCGTTCTTATTTCGTAGCTCCAGCGTGACAATAGCATACAAAAGTTATAATTGTAATTCAAAATTATAAATTTACTATCATGAAAGTATAACTGTATTTACTTCTTTTGAAAATTAATTATTCGCCATTACAAATTACTCAGCAAACTAAAAAAAATAACCTAAACGTACAGCCCGACCGGCCCAATCTTACCAAATACAAGAATTTAATTTTAACAGTGCGGGTAATTATGATCGCATCCTTGGCTCGAACACGCACACGAAGTAGAGGAAAGCGCGATTCAGATATTCCACGTCAAACGGTGACGTTCAGCGGACCTTTGTTTCATTCAAACTCCGATGTGCCAGACATCCTGAGTACCATTTGGTGTGCTTTACGATGCCTGCGCTTTTTCAGCGTTTCAAGAAAAGAAAAAAAAACCCTATCAATCCACCGAACAAGCATGACTCATTCCTAGATGTTTTTCAGTTGAGGGGATGTCTTTAACCTCCAGCGGAAATATATTATCTCGTGGATTTGTAGATCCGCAGCTCGCGGGTAGCTGAACGCCCGGTCTTCGAACGCTTGCTGCGAGTCTGCTCTCTTTCATTTATTTTATTCGAACTCTAAGTAAATCCCGTTCCCCGTGTTAGACTCCTAACATTCTCCCAACTAGACATATTTATACACCTTTCCAATGCTTAGAAATCTACAGCCCAGCGTGCGATCTGCACAGCCCAGCACGAACCTGTGCATCGCTTCGAGACGCGAGCAAATCACGCGCCATACGCTCGAACGCTGGAAATGGCACCGGCCAGAGGACCTCTTCTGGAATGGTCTATACTAGTGCCACTAAATGAGCTAAGCCTCAGGGTAACGACACTTAGCCATATTGTGTCTTAACATCATGGTTGCCAGTTATCTGAAGCTTTATTTGAAACCACAAAAGACGCTTTTCCATCGCCCCAACAAATGTCTAAACAGTTCGCGACAGAGCAAAGCAATAATACATGAGCATCGTAACAATAAATCTAATGCTGAGGAAGTCGCACTTTTGAATCATGACGATCGTAAGTTGCATCTGCTCTGCTTGCGAGCCAAAATGGCGGCGCCCACAACAATGTCGGGGAACGGTGTGCCGATACTCTAAGCGCAGCTCATTTAGTGGCTCTAGTCTATAGTACTTGGAAGTTCGTCTGCTACGTGTGTACCTCATGCGTTCGTTTACCCTCCAAATGCGCCCACCTGCTTTTGTTAGCCCACGCCCTCAACCAATGTCAGCGCGAGCTTGGCTGCCTCATCATTGCGCGTTCTTTACGCGTTCTTTGTGTTGCTCGTTTAGAAGCGTGCCACCTCCTTGCGCGGGGACACGTTTGGAAACACGTCGTCGACGTAAACAATGATTCATAACTAAACACTATTTATCCCTTTTTTTGTCATTCGTTTTTCGTATGAAGTAAAAAATAAAATGTTGCAACTAGTAGTTGCATTTTGCACGTTGACGCAGAATACCTCTTTTTCGCGGAAGTAGCTTCGTGAGAATGTAAAACGCGAAGGTGAGGCATGAAAGTGACTCGCAAAAGCGTTACGACCGAGAAAACACTATACTCTGTTTCACGATAACTTGGCGAGCTGTGGAGGCAAGGGCACCGCGACCGAATAAGAGCGTCGGAGCGAGGCACGTGACCCCAAGTCAAGAGAGCATTTGTGTCCCCACACCAAATGCGAGGCATGAGGCCCGGGGGAACCGGCTGTCGTCTGCTAGCCAAGAGTCGTCTGCTCCGAAACCATACAAACTTCGGATGAACGTTCACCGCAGTAACATATCCGTCCGCTAGAATAGCCAGCACTTCGGGAACAGTTCATGAGACAACCATACGCTCAATTTAGCCGCGAATCTGTGACGGGTGCTAATGCCAGGGGACAGTGCGATGTTTTGAGCGGACCGGCGGATTACACGGCTGTGATCGCCGGCGCTCGCCAACGGCCACGGCGCTATATACGAGGCGAAAGCGATCGAGCGCATACGGATATGACGTCACTTGTTCGGTTTAACTATATTTGAAACTAATACATTTCTGATTGTTTACTTATGCGAAAGCATTAACTGTCCCATGAAGCGAACCGGCGTTATCAGCTTTTGAAGCCGCGCGCCAAACCGCACCTAAATTTTCCTTTCCCAATGGAGCGAAGCCTGTATAGTCTGTGGCAGCAATTTGATGGATAGGCTCCCATTGGCTGGTGCGAGTCATAGTTTCAGCAAACGAGGTTTCCATTGGCTAGCGAGTGTCATAGTTTCATAGAACGCCACCCATGGCGCTGCGGGCCCCTCGCCGGCAGCGCGCCGGTAAAAGGAACACCGTGGCGAACCCCGGACATTTCCCATAGGGCCAATGGAGTCGACTTTAGTACAGTAGCGCCGAATTCCTCGTCCGTGGTGGGGGGCTCTCATTATTTCAACGAGTCAACTTATCATTTTATATTCGGTAAGTTACAAAATCATATTAACAACTAATCATACTATTAATAAAATATCTGGCTCACTTTTCAAAACGGCTTCTTTATATCACGTTTGCAACGTACTAGCCTACTTAGAAGTCGTTTCTATGCCAAGTCATAAAGAATCCAACATGGCGCCTCTCTATTTTTTGTAGAGTGGTTGTTGTAGGAGCGATCGCTTCGGGGTCGTGCTGGATCCAGGCTCCTGAGCATCACGCACGGCCCCGGTAGTGAAATAACAGGGACTTTTAGCAAATCGTTACAGTGTTCCGCGTACCGCACTACCGGAGCCTTCGAAGCATTCTTTTAAGCGCGCGCCCCGCGGTCACGGTACACCCCGGGCGCGCGCTTAAAACGCATGCTTCAAAGGCTCCGATAGTGCAGTACGCGGAACACGGTAACAGTTCGCTAAAAGTGCCTAACGTGAAATACGATATGCGATTTCACTTTCAGCTGTATAAGGTGCGTAGTCCTGTCTGTTGGTTTTTCTTCTGTTTCCAGC
This sequence comes from Ixodes persulcatus, assembly GCA_013358835.2. Classification (NCBI taxonomy): domain Eukaryota; kingdom Metazoa; phylum Arthropoda; class Arachnida; order Ixodida; family Ixodidae; genus Ixodes; species Ixodes persulcatus. The sequence goes on along the minus strand of JABSTQ010011344.1, from coordinate 386,410 downwards.
CGTCCAGTAAGAAATCCAGAGCTACGATCGAAATATTTCACTGCATATTTATTGCACACATGCTAAAACTAAATTAAGTACAGCACTGCACCTGCATACGGGCAAAAATAAAATATTGACCAAATCACTTCGTTACCCTCGCCCACCAGCTCCAGTTATAGATCGGGCACCTCTGTCATCTGTGCACGATCTCATTACTTCAGTATTACATGCGGCGCCTTACACCTTCTTGGGAATGGACTTTATCGCTAATTTTATCACTATCACGTCTTGGGCATTATCACTAACATATATATTTACAAGCGTACGCAGTGACCCACATAATTACGCATTCAACATACTAAGTTGGATCAGCTGTTCACTGAAAGTAAAGTTGTTCACTGATTTAAGAAGTAAGCCACTTATGTAGCCTCCAGCAATCATTAGCTTCATTTTTGCATATTCAAAGCTTCTCACGCAAGCAAGGTGGAAATGTGTTGAAATAAAGCTTCGGAAAATGTTGGCACTCGACAGGCTGTATAACTGGTTGGGAACAACAAAGTGTCCGAACCTTTCTTCCTCCGTGAGAAAACGTTCAAATGCTCGTTCCATGTCCCAGCATCTGTAATGGCAATGTGGTCATGATATTTAGAATTTTAAACTGATTTAAAAACAAAACAAATGTCTATCTACAGAAACAAACTAATGACGAAGAATGCCGTTATCGCACCCGGAACCATAAATAAATGAAACTTCAAATTAAAATATAGGAAGCCGAATTCTGTCTTTTTATTATTCTCCGTCTGTTCGAGGACCTCCAGAGAGCATTTTCAAGATTAAAAACTATCGTTACACTTTAAAGATGTAGTTGTGCACAAATCGAAGTGGGGCTAAGTTCGTTAAAACCGTAGTAGTTCGAGGTGGAGAATATAAGAAAGCATGAGTTTTTACTGCAAGAACGAGCCTGCCTCTAGTACGGTCAACGCGCAAACTAACAGCTATGGGTAGCAAAAGTTCAATGGTAAGTTCGCCGAGCAAATAAAACAGAGTACGGGAAGTACATACTCACCTGTCTTTTGTTGAAAAAAATGAACAAACAAAAACTTGTGGGTCTCGTCATTTGAGCTGTTCGTGCACCATTAGGATATGACCACGTCAAATGCATCCCTCAACAGTCTCTTAAAGTTTGCACCAAAAATATCCATCGAGTTCGACAGGCGCGCGGAACGCCGGAGAGCGGAACCACGCTCGCACGACCCTCGGGTAAACAAAACTGCGCGCAACGCGCAGCCGCACACCCGCACAGCGACACTGCTGTTACGATGTTTCAAATTTGGCCGAGGGGAGCAGCGGCGCCAAGGCCCAGGGCGCCGGCGAGGCGAGCGAGTTGACTGCTCATGCAGCCTTCGCTCGGTCGGTTTCGAGTTTTGGTTTCAGACCGAAAGACGAACAAAGAGAAATTAATATATAAAATAAATTACATTTTATTTTCATGGTGCGGTGAAGACGTCTTGTTGAAATTACTGTTTGCAAACAAAGTTCCATATTTGTATTTTCATATTAATGAGAGCCCCCCACCATCGAAGCGCTGCTGCCGGTGGCGACGCTATACACAGCATCGCTGATGGTGGCGACACTAATGTCAGCGCCACGAAACTCGGACTGTGACCGGGGGTTGACCGTGGTGCGCGCTCGGCCGCATCTGCTCCTCTCGATGGCGACGAACATGGCGGCGCCTCAAGCATCTACAGGGTGTCTCAAAAGAAAATTTAGCACGGTCTTTTTTACCGCAAAAATAAACTGGGCATTGCCGAACGCTCATTCTCCGCCCAAAGGTAGCGCTAGAGGTCACAACCAGATGCCAAAGTTTCAGCCCGATCCGATAACTTAATCAAAAGTTATAAGTGATTTTCTGAAAATTTCAATGGGAAAATGGAGCCCATTTTTGCCCGTTTTCGGTTTCTGGTGCCATAGAGCCCCATGTGTTCGAAAACTCCGTCGGCCGCCATTTTCCCATTGAAATTTTCAGAAAATCACTTATAACTTTTGATTAAGTTATCGGATCGGGCTGAAACTTTGGCATCTGGCTGTGACCTCTAGCTCTACCTTTGGGCGGAGAATGAGCGTTCGGCGATGCCTATTTCTTTTTGCGGTAAAAAAGACCGTGTAAATTTTCTTTTGTGACACCCTGTACATCGTCGGCGGCAGCAACCTCGGCAGTAGCAAAACCTGCCCGTCCACGCAAGAACACCGCAGACAAACTAAAAGAGCGAAACAAAGTGCAGCACAACGAGCAAGGAGGCAAACACCGACCATCGTTGTCAAGTCGCCGAATACACGGCTGACGGAACGAGCAGCGGCGCAACGCGCGAGGAGACAGAACAAAGGCTTTTGAAAGCGTGAGGCGCGAGCAGATCGCGATTCAAAGCATCCCAGGCGGCAAGAAAACGAGGCACTTCGAGAACGCGAGGCGAAAGCAATACGTCGCAGGCGGCATGCTTTCGCATTCACAACTCATAAGAAGTGTTTAGGTGTCCTCGAACTTTTGTTTATTCTTCATATCTTCTCGTATGGGGAGGAGGTTGAACAGTCACGCCTCTAGCGGGGTGCTCCAGCTGTGGGGACAATAAGCCGAATATTCTTGTTTCTTTTTGATAAGAGAAATCGAAGCTGACTATTCGAAGGCCGCTCCTTGTGCGACCAAAGCACAGGTCAAACCGGAGCGCTCGTGCCCAGACCGCACTAGCCCATAGAGTAGTAGTATACACAAGGTAAAGAGCGGAAACTGCCACAGGCCCCAGCGGCCCAGATAACATGCAGCACACCCACCGGGCGGGATTAAAAGTTCATATGGCAGTTTTCCGGTTCCGGTATGTGTAGGATTGGCTTCGGATTCAGCGTTTTTGCTCAGGGGTATGCAAGCGCGGCCTCTTGATATTTCAGTCGCGACTTTGTCTGGGGTATTTACTGCATTTTCATGTATTTACTACCTATAAGTGCAGTCCTAAACTAAGAAATCGCTTACTCTGTGAAGTAAAAATTAGCCGACATCACACACAAAAAAAGTATATCTTGCTGCGGTAAAATATTTGTTAAAATTAGCCAAGATGAATCTTGGCTTATAAAATATTTTAGGTAAAACTGGAAGGAATTCAAACACAATTTATTTTTATCCAAATTATCTACAGACGAATCAGTTCTGGCGTAACTTGTTTCCTAAAATAGCGATTAATATTTGCAAAAGAAAATTATTATTAACATAATGAATCATTTAGAACATATCAAATGAGACAAAGATATCCGGGAAAACACGTGTCATGATTATTTGCCAACCAAGAACATGTGGCATAATAGTTTACGAAGCTCAAACAATACACACCTTGATCAGAAAGTGTCACAAAGTCACAGGTCAAAGGATAAAACATCTTCCCTCTCAACCTCCCAAACGTCACCAGCTAGCAAGGTGTAAAATAGCGCCGTAAGACACAGTTTCGACATCAGTTTTGATACATGAATTCGGCATACTTTAACATTTTTTTTGTTAAACCAGAACACCGAACCATACATTGGAGACTAAGCCAGGTACAGACCAATTCATAGAGACCGAAACTGCATTGTTAAATAAAACACCTCCCAGTTATGTATACATAACTTCACACTAAAACAAATGCACCATTACTCTTTGAATTTGTCTAAATGTCTCCCAGAAACAGCAGACTGGAAACGTACTTTATCTAAATTCCTGTTAAAGAAATAGACACGTTAAAAGAGACGCAGTCGGCAAAACATCTTTAAAAACCTTTCTTGACACTCCTCGGAACAGAGACGGAAAGATCCGACACCCGACAGACCAGAGGATTTTTGCAGAAGGATGCTGCACCCGGCAGCACTGCGGCTAGATTCCCAGGTGCGCAGCCTTGACTTATCGTTCCGCCGAGCAGCAGTCTTCTTTACTTTTTTGTCGATTTCTTCTGGGGTAAGGGCTTACTCGCACATTAGCGGTCTCCGTTTCCTTTAGGATATACTTGATGATGTTTCAAGTTCAATAAAAACAAAGTGGGGATGATTTTGCTTCCTTTCTTCCGGCGTCATCCCGATTTTATTCCAATCAAAACGCCCCCAATAAAAAAAAACCAAAAACGAACACGCACTACATTTGCGCCCTACCCAAGTCATCAGGGGGGGCCAGGGCCCCCCTGGCCCCCCTCGTATGCACGCCTATGCCGACAGTGTTCAAACAAAACAGAACATTCATTTGGAACATGAGCTACACACTCTACAGTGGCAAGGAAGTGAGATTCTAGCTGCTTGATGAAATAAAAAGCAGTCTCTGAGGTACAACTAGATTCCCAAACAAGTTACCGGGCACATGATACACTTTTAACATCAGGAAATACTGCTAAAGCGCGAGACACATGCGCGTCAAAACTGTCCGATCCGACGTCCGATACGACAGTCCGAACGCCGCTCCGAATTGCCGCACGCGACAGTTTGAGGCACACGCTTCCGACTTTGCATGCGACACGACGATTCGTTCGGCTCCGCCCAAGAGATCCAAGCGCTAGGTCCGCGTTCCTATACAGGGCAGATCTCTGGTCCCAGACTGACGGTTCTGCTCGCACGAACGAAATTAGGAGCTCGTTCTCGCTAGCGCGTGCATTCTTTGCTGGGGCCATCTTTCTCGAATGGGTCAGCGGGATTCACGCGTCCGGCTTCTCGTCGCCAAGGTGAGTCCCGTTTTCTGGTTCGTCCCGCCAGACCCAGTACGTCATCATGACGTTCGCGCTAGCTGTGCTGTCATTGGCTCGACGCTTCCGACAGTCCGTCCGCCGTGCGAAACTATCTGGCACGTCGGACGCACGCCGGATCGCCGATCCGACGTCTCAAGCGACCAAACTTTTCGGGTCAGGCAGTCATATTGCCGGATCGGAGGTCGGATCGGATAGATTTTTCGCGCATGTGTCTCGCGCTTAAGGCGCTGTCACCTACTCAACTTGTCTTTCAGCAAATCAGAGAAGACAGAGTTCTGAGTCATTTTCTCAAGAAAACGTTTCATAAGAAATGCTCCGACATATAATGTGCAGGAGTCGTCAATTACACTTAATTTTGTGTTCGACCTGAGAAGTATATTGATTTCTTTTACTTTTTGGCCATCGCCTGGTACGGGACCGCTTAACGTAGTGTTAGTGATTAGCGAATAGTAGATCTCACGTACCTTTTGGTATATGAAGTCAGTCAGTCAACCAGATGAGGCGACTGGTCTTTTTGTTGTAAATGAGCAATTTAGTTAGCGCTGTGTACGGCTGCTAGCCTTGGTCTCTTAATAGACGTCACGCAGTGATTATTACACAAACCCGTGCCGACAATATTCTCATACACCCTAAGAAAAAAGGTAGGCATATGCAGACTTGTACGTAATCCGTTACAAGTAACGAAATTACTTGTAATCCGTTACATTTATCAGTAATTTAGTAACGGAATAATTACATATTTTTTATAGTAATTTTAAAGTAATTCCCTTACATTTTTACGTAACGGATTCCTTGTAATCCGTTACATTTTTTTTCAGGACCCCCGCCCCCCCCCCCCCTCTTTTTAAAGAAAGGGTTGCTTTTATTCTGGGAAAGTCGAGCGCAGTGACACCGCAAGGGAAGGCTTGGCACTCTTAAGTTCCGCAAAGCCTTTTTTTTTTTTTTTTTTGCAACACTAAGCTCCTGAATCTATTTTTTTAGACCCTAACAACAATGTAAAAAAATCCAAATGAATATCTCTACAAATATAAGAAAAAAAAAGGTTGGGGGCAAGTTTTATCCGCTTTTTTTAGTCCCTTTGTTTTTCTTTGCGATCGAAGGCGGGGCGAGTCGGACACCAAGTGATTGTGTGCCTCTTCGAGAAGCTCGAGGTGGTAAGTGCACAGACAAAAATTAACAATGTCTTTCTCGGTTATAGTAGTGACTACAACCATTTTCATAATGTCACAACACGAGACAACGCTCCGACTCCCCTAAAATCAACTAAAAGGGATGTGATAATATGTGGAGGTGTTATTGCCACAAGCATCCTCGTTCGTTGCTGCACCCTTACCATCTTCTCTTAGAAAACAGGATGTATTTTTTTTTGCTTCTTTCACCTTATTTGACCCTGTTTTAAGAGCTACTTACTCTTTTGTAGTCCAACTTCTAGGGTTGGCCCACTTTATTTGTGAATCCCAGCCACGTTATATGAAGTCAGTCAGTCAACCAGATGAGGCGACTGGTCTTTTTGTTGTAAATGAGCAATTTAGTTAGCGCTGTGTACGGCTGCTAGCCTTGGTCTCTTAATAGACGTCACGCAGTGATTATTACACAAACCCGTGCCGACAATATTCTCATACACCCTAAGAAAAAAGGTAGGCATATGTGATTACCTTTGCGGTGGTAAAGAGTTGTCCCAAATATAACGACCCCTAGCGTAAATATGACGACCCACATGTAGTCAAAAAGCAGGTAGTTAAATTTGACTACTCCCTAAAGCAACATGGCGGCCGGTTAGCGAGGCTCGGATTCCCCGGCAAGGCCTAGCAAACAACTCGGCTTTTCGGCCGAGTGAGAGAATAGGGCGCATGCGCCTATTCGACGTCTTCCAAGCGCCATCAGACACTCTAAACATCCGTCCCTAGACACCGGTACCGTACCTACCAGCCGAAAGGACGGCAGTGGGTGTGCCGGAATCGCCGCGATTGCTCTCGACGGCATCTCACTAGATTGACTGTATTTTTTACCGCCGGTGGAAAACGCTCTGAAAAGAAATCGTAACGCGAGGAATGGGCATGCTGAATTTATTGAAGACAACGTATGCTTGTGTGCGGCGATATGTCACTGGGCACCTTCGCCGACACCGACGGAAGGCGTTCAGCTCGCACCAACGCACCGCAAATTTTTCTTTTTCTTTTTTCGATCTCTTGTTTGTGCCTACCTCGACCGACGTGGTTATCCAATGCTGCCTGCACTTCGCAGCTATTCGACACATAACAATCAATTAGGTGGCTGAGTGGCACAATTATTACGATTGTTATCAAACTGAGAGATATGTAGGGAGCCCAGTGGACCGCTTACCGGCTGTTTGTAATCAATAGCTACAGGACTGTTCAACACTTAGCTTACTGAATCAAACGGCAGCTTGCGCCACCTAGGAAGTGTAGTAGTAACCGCTAGACGGCACTAAAAAAATAAACGCTTATGCACCAACTCATACTACTGAACTAAGTCTACACGTACAACAACTCATACACCAACCAAGATACCTAACACTGCTACAGGCACAGACATGTCAGCAGTACAACAAGAAACAACTCCAACACAGCACCTCCGCGACTCTCTACTCTAACCACCCTATAGAACCGAATCGTATATATGCCCTACAATATTCTGACAAAGATTAGGAAAATGAGTGTCACTGTTTACTGGATGAACACAAAGAGTATTTGCAGGTATAATTGGTATACAAGTGCTCTATGTATTTAAATTGGCAGGCTAGACACATCTCTTAATCTAGCGCTTCGAAGGGCAATATGATATGAAAATAATAGCCATGTTGCCCCATGCTCGTTCCGAGCGTGTAATAGCAGCAAAGGTTACAATAATATCTGCATTCCTAGTCAGTAATCGGCTAAAGGTAACATAATTCTTAGTCTTGTGTTGTTTAATTCGTTCTTTTTTTCACTTAAATTTAGTGCTTGAGAGTAGGTGACTTAATTGTAGCGGGCAAACGCTGGCGGAAAGCTTTCCCTGTTGGTCGAGTGACCGATGAGTCGCACTACTCGCTCCACTTTAAAAGCCCCTAAATTAAATTTATGTAAAAAAAATGGGGTACATGTAAAAGAAACAAAAACCACTAGCATAGTGGAGGCTGTTTTTTTTGTTGTTGCTGCATTTTATATATGTAAAGTGTCTATAATGAAGACAAAGTGTTCGGGTGGCAATTGTTTGTAATATTTTATTTTCCAAACCTGATTATACAATTTTATATTGAAAATATTTCCCTTGGAAAAATAATTAAAACTTTTAAAACACCCTTGTAGGTACTTTTGAAACATTGTGGAAATGGAAATCTGAAAAGGAGTCTTTTTTCCAGCACTGGACTATCAAGCTATAATAAGTATGGCAATGATATTTTCTGAAGCCAGAACCAACCTTGCAGCCTTCTTATTGGCACCTTTCAATATGAAGCAAACCAATAAACGTACATAAAAACAGGGAAAATTTAACCAAAAAACAATGTTATGTATGCATTACAAATATATTAAACAATCAAAATATGCAACATCACAGCCATTTCACCATTCTAAAACAAATACCTGAAAATATGTATAACACAAAAGGGAATATGATTTACACCAAGCAAGGTACTGGGCCATAGAACCACAGTTTCAACAATAAAAAAAAGTATGAGGGGGTACCCCAAAAAAATCGGAATGAATTTCAGGAGGCCGGGCATTCGTAGTACCAGAATCCACCTCTAGCAACGCGATGCAGCACCCTCACCAAGTCAGCTTGCCAACCGGCGTCGTCTGCTAAAAATCTAGCGGCATGTTGTGAATTTTTTCCCCAAGCGCTTCAAAGTCATTCCTCGTTTTTTGCGATGTCTGACTTAAAGGACCTTCCACATTCACAAAATGATTTCCTTTCAAGACTTTTCATACGGGCAAACAGAAAAAAGTCACACTGGGCGAGGTCCTGAGAATACGGGAGGTAGAGAAGCGGTGTAATGCCATTTTTGATAAAAAAATTGTTGCACTGACAGGGCAGTGTCTGCTGGGGAATTGTTGTGATGGAAGTATCATTCCCCCTTTCCCTCATATCGGGGTGTTTCTGCCTTACTGTGTTTCGCAAGTGTCGCGAAATTCCCAGGTAAAACGCCCCATTAACAGATTCACCTAGAGGAGCACACTCGGAGGGAACAATGCCCACATTTTTTTGTGTTTTCATTAGTTGAGGAGGTTAAGGGTCGCCCTGAACGAGGTTGGTCATCGATCAATACTTCACCGGTCTTAAAGCGAGAAAACCACTCATAGACTTGCGATTTCTTATTAGCATTTTCTTTGTAAGCTCCAGCAGTTCCCGGCACAGTTTTTCCTAACGCACTATTTCACTGCCGCATATTGTTCCTTCATATCAGACATTGCAAAAAAAAAAGAAACGATTTTCAAACGCTTGGACAAAAAACTTTATAGCAGACAATGCCAGTCGGCAAACTCACTCGGAAGGGGTGCTGCAAAGCGCTGCTAGCGGCGGAAGCTAGTACTACAAACGGCCCGCCTTTCAAAAATTCATACCGGTTACTTTTGAATCCACCCTGGTATGATTCACTGTAGCAAAAGCTTTCAATATATGCCATGTTTAAAAAAAAAAAAAAGATTGCAACCAGTCAAATAGAGTCAATAGACCTTATACGAAATTGCTTGGTAATCTGACAGCACTGAGTGCGTCTCCATTTTAATGTTGGCAAGCGTCATCGGTGCCAAAGCACGGTGGATGCATCAGAGAGAGCCGTACTATGGTGCCTGGAACCCGTCTCGGACTGGTATGTTTACCGCGTCCAAAAAAGTGATCCCTCGATTTCCGCCTGATGACGTCATAAACGTGTCATGTTGTCGCCGGTCGCGACCCTGGCGGTGTCTCAGCAGCTGTGGTGTATGTAGCAGACGCCTGTTCTGGTGCAGGTCGCTCTTCACTTCGACAGTCCAGGAAGCTACTACAGCTGGAAGTTGAAACGCCGTGACGACAGCGACACTCACGTTCGCTCGTGCTTTCCGCCAGCATTTCTACGACCACCCGCCAGGATCGCGACAGGGTACAGCATGACACTCCAGCTCTTGTGACGTCATTTGTTGCCACTTCGGGACCACTTTTGATGTATGGGCGGGATAGGACGCTAAACACACCAGTCGGAGACGCGCTCCAGGCACCATAGCCGTACGGACAGTGTGCGATAGCGCAGCAGCTGTTAACCGCCTACTGACCTTGAAATGTAGACGAACAGTTTAAACAACCTACCGCAACTGTCTGATGAAACTCTAGGAGGCCTGTGCACACTGGCAGCAACCTCGTCGAAGTAGCGGAGCAAGTCCTACGCCTTCGCTGTAGAAGCTTACGCAATGCGGGTGGTCACCAGCATGTGCACAGGCCTCCAAAAGTTTCGTCAGACAGTTGCGGTAGGTTTTTTTTTTTAAATTTCGTCCACGTTCCATGGTCAGAAGGCAGAAAACACAGCTGCCGCACCATTCCACACTGCCCCTACGGTTGTCTCCGATGCCTCCACCGTGCTTCAGTACCGAGAACGCTTGCTAACATTAAAATAGGGACGCTCTCAGTGTCGTCAGACTACCAAGCAATTTCGGATAAGGTTAATTGAGATGCGGCAATTGTCTCTGTAACATCAAGCAACATCGGCCAACAGTGTGTGCCCAAACAATAGCAGACTTCGATAATTGGTGCTGCAGCTACCATACTCCGTTCACCTCTAAGCTGAGACTCCGGTGGAAACTACGTCCTCATTAGACCAGTCATACACCTCTCTTTCGCCACGTTATCACGCTCCCGGCCATGCCCACGCGCAGAAAGCCATGTCAGATGATAAGAGCCGTGATGTGATTGGTCATAGTCATTTTGGTGCAGCTGTCGGAGCAGCCAAAAGTTCATTTTGGAGAAGCAAAAAGAGCTTTTGGAGCATAACTGCACACTTTATTTTCATATAAATCACTGCAAGTGTGAGGAAGAGAGACGGAAAGTATTAGGAGAACAACACTAGCTGTTTAGTTGCTTGTGGAAGCACCCGACAAGGTAACAAGAAGACGACTGATGAAGGACAGCGCAAACTGCCAGGAATTAATATTTTAGGTGCGAAATCCCACTGAAGAAATGTTAAAATACAATCATTTTGAGCACCTAGATTTATGCGTCCTTTAAGTTCTAAGGGGGGTTGTAACAAAACTGCAATTCTTACTTCAGACAAAAAAAAACAACATAAAAATAAACTTACAAGAGTCGATATATATCTTCTTGCACCACGTCTCGCTCTGAAGGAGTACCTTCCTCCTTAGTACGCGGCTGCGCTGCGGCAAAGCAAGACACACAACATCGCGACGCCTTGTTTGCAATGGTTGCTTCACTGCATTGCACCAGTATGTGGTGAGAAGCGCACTCAACAAAGCTAACTAACCCACCAGAACAGACCGCGGACACGAGACTTGTTGCGAAACTTCTGAGTACTGTCAGTGCTTGGTGCGAAATCAAATCGAATAGTCCGTTATTTGAGCCGATTATCGAAAGTCCTGAAAACCTGCACGAGCCTACCCTAACGATTCGTCCCGGTAGCGAGGGCCTGCAGCTGTTATATGTTCAGTATTATTTAATTGAACTTAAGTTCTGGCACAATGTTGGCGCAAATTCCTCACATTTTGGTCAAATGTAGCAAGTGTAGCAGAATTAGCACTTTGGCGCCGTTTGGCGCAGCAATCACATCACTGGGTGATAAGGAAAGGGGGGCGGCTGATTGGTCCGGCAGGGTGAACATACTATAGATGGTGCACACTTTTGAAAAGGGTCGATTCAAGTCTATCTGACAAGCTGCCGGTGGCTGCAATACAAATAGCAGAAACGCATAGTGCAAAGTTCACTCGCCTCCTATCATGTTTATATAGCCTTTGTTCTTCTCATGGGCAACACTGGATCCCACCACTGCCGGCATGTTGTGGTCGAGGCAGGTTAACGACGACCACTGATTAATTGCATACAATACGTGGTCTTGTGGGCTGTCCGGTTGGTGGCGTCGATTACATGATGGGCCTTGTCTGCTAACCCTCTTTAGTGTTTTTTTGCTGGTGCTTGCAGCCTGAGGTGCTGTGCTCGGTGGTGGGCTCCGGTGTTGCCCACAGCAGTTCAAAATCACTATAAAAAAGCAGGGTCACAAACCTGTAACAATGTCGCAAACGGAGATATTTTAGGCTGGCTTCACACGAAAAATCTTTTCAACATTTTGACATCGCAAGGCAAACACAATTCTAGAAGTTTCACAATCTAAACCAACAAGCACGCCCCCCAAAGGATTGAGGATCCATTCCACCGCGTGGCCATGGTCTGACGAGCAGCTGAAATCTCGTTACATATTGAAGTCGCAATAGCTGCAATTCCAGTCTCTTGAGTTCACGAGCAGCAACCGCTGAAATAGCAACATGCTATTTTTGGTATGATCACCTCAAAAATACAATTAGTTCATGCTGTATAGACCCAAACGTTTGGAGTGATAACATGCAACTATGCCTATGTCTTTTGCTGATGCACCTGGAACCATAAATTACAAAACCAAAAAAAATATACCAATCAAATTTTGTTGTCAATTAACCTTTTGACCCTGCAGTGATAATGAAATTAAGCTACAAGCATACAAATTGATTTTGAAAATATGTTTAATATCTATCTTGAATGAACTGCTATATTTTTATGGTAAATGCCCCATCCTTGCAAGCACATACAACGCAGTCATTGAAATGAAACCGCTCATTCACACTGAAAGCGGATCCGCGTTCGCAAAGCGGTTGCGAACGCGGTTGTATAAAGATTCAGTACAATGTCACGCGCACTTGATGTCATGGAGTGCGCGTGCAGTTGTACTGGATCTTTATACAACCGCGTTCGCAACCACTTTGCGAACGCGGATCCGCTTCCAGTGTGAATGAGCGGTTACAGAGGCAGCCTGGCTGGAAGCATGCCAGTTGACAGTGTCACCAAATACTTTACCAGTAAAAATACATTTGTCTCTATTCGTTTACGCCAGCGCACCCACAGTGCCAATGTTGCTCTCCTAGCGGTGTAGACACCACTCATATGAGAAAATGCATGAGGATCACACTGTCCACGCTGTACAGAAGTCATACCGCACCAAGGGAGAGGGCTTCCGTGGGCACACCGAGATACCGGGTTTGCCGAGACAGTAGAGGCAGCTGACTCGACTAGCTCAGGGTGTACGCAACCACAGATGGCAGCAGTCATCTATTGTTGCCATCAGTCGTCCCAATAAACAGATCTCACTAAGCGTTCCACGCATGCGGGATGTCGCAATAACTTTAGTTCACAGGAGGAAGGAGGCAGTGCACGAGACGGCTCGTATCATCTCGTCACGCGCAAAGCTCCAGCGGGGTTCTCCCATGTGCAGAAAGACTAAAGTTTTTTTTTTTATGCATAGTGGCAGCGGCGGCTTAACGAAACTGGCTAGGGAGATCGGTCTATTCAAAGGAGAAACCCTGAGGCTGCTGCACATCCAGTCGTTCCAACCACGCAAAGCCTATTCGTGCCAAGGCCATTGGATTTTCATGGGGTGAGATATTTTCCTATTAAAGTATTTGATGTCATCATGTCACAGCCTGGTAGTTTTCAGAACCCATGGCCTATATAATTCCTCTTCACATTCAAAGAATTTTGTTACACAAGAAAAGTGAGAGGTTGAAAACAGGGATGTAGAAGAAAGTCAGAAGAAAGGAGAGGTGAAGCAAAGCGACTGACCGAATCGTCCTGGGCGAGCCAACGCAGGACACCTGTTTGTGCGGAGCGCGGGCTGGGCTGGTGTGTTGCCTAATCTGGGGGGCCATTGAAGGAAACCTAGCCCGGGCTTGGCTCAACTTCCAAGAACCCAGTTTCATCAGACATGCGGACACTTAGCACAGCCAGGCATGCAGGGGGTCTGAACCCACCCTGGGCTCGGGGCTCATGGTGATTGGTGACACCACTCACCAAGCACCCACAAGCGCACAAGTCTCCTGTGGCGACGCAACCCTGTAAAAAGGCATCCAGTACAAGTGAACTAATTGTTATCATAGATAAACTCAAAGCTACAAAGAGAAATGTGCCCAAAATACTGAAAGCTGAGCTAAAGTATGCAGAGCTTTTTTCTAATTAAGTGACTCCTCTTTTTCAGCTACAAATGGAATGTGCTGATCTGAAGCCTATAACTTCATGCTAAATCTGGGTCATTTCTCCTCTGCAGCGTGCTGTCTTGCTCAAAATGAAATCAGATGGCCTTATCTCGGTCTCAAATCTATGAATTGTCAAGGCCAGTGCAGCCTTAGCAAAGCTTTTTCTTGACGCTTTCTTAGATAGACCGAGTGAGTCACTTTCGAACCAATAAATAGATTATGGACAAGCAGAATCAAGATTAGACATTGCACTGAAACGAGTAGCCGAGTGAAAGCACCAATTTGCTGAATGCTCAGGCGGTCGTAACCTACAAACTCGATAGCCTTCTAGAAAAACTCTTTTCATTGCATCAGTTGGCAAAGTCGATGTGAAACATATGCATGACAAAGACAGGCATTGTATGATGGTTCCCAAATCAATCGTAGCTGGCGTCCTATGACACCGTGACATGGCACGTCCCGATGTCGCATTGTGGTGAGCTGGCCGACGCAAGCAGAAATTGCAACCGCATATTTTGGTAATTCCACTGCCGAATCAGCTGTATGCAGTTTGAATGTTCTCATGTTCTGCAAAGTTACTGCAAGCACCATGAGTGACAAGGAAGATGGTGTGATATAAACCATCTCAACTACAAACAAACAGAGCATTGCAACAACGACAATAATGTCGAGAAGCGGTGCTAAAAGGCTCAAAGGTAGTGCATGCTTTGGTTTTGCTACATAATTGGTTTTGCTTCAAAGTTCAGAAGGTGAAGAGGAATTGCAACGGCCAGGGCCCTCTGGGGCAACAACCGCTATGAAGTCACGTAAGCACTGTGGAAGGTGTTAGCTACGCCGGGACTCACGTTTCGTAATGACGCGCTGTGCCTGGTGTCAGACGCCCAGTACTATATACCTCGAGCAGTGCAAGAATGATGTGCGTAGGTAAACAGTGAGAGCCAGTCAAGCAGCAACAAAACAGCACCTGGAAGGGTACATGGGCTCATCCAGCTTTGACACCCGAGAGGCCTGAGCCAGCTGGGCACTTAGAGGAGCCTCAGCAAAATACACGAAGGGGGACCAGACAGGCCTTGCTTAATGTGCGTCACAAAAAGGTGCCTACCACACACCATTGAGTAGATAGGAGGTAGAATTTGGGATGCAGTCTTTCCTCGAAATAAACTTCGAAATTTCAGACACTTTCATGATCCCGGTGTTGCTTGGGGTCTCGTGAAATAACAGCCCCGGCACGTTCTTGCCCGCATGCACCACGACAATTGCCAAAAACAGCACCAAGAATACAAGGACGCACGAGAGGCTTATTTTCGTTCACATTTGCTGCTTGTATAGGAAAGCGACGCGCTTGTCGTGATAGCTGGCCACTGGCAATTAAGCAGGCATTATCAGTATACAGGAGGCTATGCTCCATAAGACCTATCCAGGCAGGTCAATCATGAAAATTGACCTGCCTGGATAGGTAGGGTACACACTATCTTCTAGTACCCCGGTGCGGACAGAGACATTTAAGACCACGTAAAAAGGTGCAAAACATGTGCCCAGTCCTATTAAATGCCTCTGGTGCAGGTTGGGGTCAGCTGGCTGGATACCAAGGAACGCTGAACTTGGCTTAGGTTTAGGTTTCCGCGTTTTCGGTATCTATTTTTTCAAAATTCGGCGTACTTTTTTCGGTGTTTATTTCAAAGTGAAATTTCTGTCTTCCTTTTCGGCGTATATTTATGCCCACAAAATTTTATCGGCTTTTTTCGGTTAATATAAAATAAACACCAACGGACACCGGATCAAACGATCCTTGTAGCTCTGAGATTTGTGATCACTCAAAGAATAACGGCACAGATACATTGAGAAAGATATGGACACTTTATTTGGCTAATGTGTGCAACTGTAAAAGAAACAAGAAAAAACACAGATGTACAAACAAGTCAGATATGAAGCCTATGCCCAAAATCATGGAACTTCACCTTCTGTATATCAGGATTAGCCCCCCCCCCCCCCCTTGTGATCTTATAGTACACACAAACATGTACTTTCCCAGGCTCTCCTCGTTGATCCGCACTCTTTCTTTCCTGTTAAGATGACCCTGAGTTTCGAGAATGCCCTCTGAAGGCTAACACTGGACACTGGCAGGCTGAGGAGATGAAGCGCTGCCTGAGCCAAAATCGGCCAAGCAACCAATTGTTAGCGCCAAAAGAGACACGGTGCGACGTTTCGAAGCACAACACAACATGCAGAGCTTGCATCATGTCAGTCTTCCTTGCAACGAGTTTGAAAACACGTTCTTACATGGCGAAGTCATGGGGCATTTTGGACTTCACGTTCCGATTGATGATGCGCACGCTAAAGGGGTAGGGAAACGAAATTCCAGCGCTCATTTTTTAGCTTTAGTGTGTTGCATGTTGCACCATAACCTCAATAACACAAGTCTTGCGTTAAAAGGCACAAGCAAACTAATTTTAAAGCTAATTAAACAATCTTTCAATGTGCACCTGGTGGATGCATGCGGAGCCTATTTGGGAGATATTCTAGCAACGTGTGAGAACGTGCTACTTAGTCGTGACGTAGCAGATTCCTTCGGAGCAGCGCCGCTCTTTGGAATTTCAACATTTTCCTTCATAGCTTTCCTCCTCGACTCGCAAATCGCGCATTGAACCAAACAGTCCAAGAAGACGGCAAGGAAGCACACCCCTCTTTCTCGGAACCTCGTTTGTGCACCCGGATACAGCCATTCTCCCCCTAGAAGATTAGCCATTCGCTCAAAACTCGGACTAAGGTTGCTTTCCCCACCCCATTCAGCCCTAAGCTGACAGTGCTGTGGAAGCTACGTGCTCCTTGGGCCAGCCACACGCTCGTCACCCCACGTGTACATCGAACGGCTCGGTTGTAACGCGTTGACGCTGTTGACACCAGCACAACGCTGACAACGCCACCAAGGGCAAAGCTCATAACCACGCCAGCCTTGCTACGTCACGAATGCGGGGAATCTTTTCTTTCTGTTTTTGTTTGCTCCGGACATCCCATGACGCATCGCGCTCTCCGTTCGCTTCTCTTCGAGCGCTTGCTCGAGTGCACCGTTTGGAACGAAAAATATAGCCAATCGTTCAAAATACAAGCGTGCGATTATCATTTACGGTTATTATCTGTCATGCTTGACTCATTTCCGAACGAAATTTGAATATTTCATTTTTTGTTTCCGTACCTCTTTAAACCAAAACGTCGTGATGGAACCCGTGTATCCCATACATTCGGACACGACGTTTCGAAAGACACTCTCGTTCCACTTTTTCGCCACGGCTCTACGATACGACTGGAACGTCAAAGTGACCTTTTCTGATTAAAACTGAATTTTAGAAAATAGATTCGGCATACTTTTAATGGTTTTTATCGGCTTAAATCGAAAATGCCGAACCTAAAAACAGACTTTTTTCGGTTAAAACCGAATTTTCGAAAATGTATTCGGCGTACTTTTATCGGTTTTTATCGGTTTAAACCAAAAAATCCGAACCCTACTTATATTATGTCGTACTGCTGGAGAGTTACGTAATACTGATCGCGGTCCACTCAGGCAGAAAGCGGATAGAAGCATCTGCCGAGACCAGAGTGGAAGCCCAGTGCGACATGTTTGGTCGAGTTGGACACCCAAGAACTTGTGCTTGACAACGGACTCAGATTAATAGAACTGTTTTCAAACAGTTTTAACAACGGTCATGTACATCACCCCACCACCACTTTGTCTCACCCACAGTTCATCGGTTTAGCCAAGCATGCGATATGTGGAGACAAGGGGGGCATTCCTGAGGTTCAACCTCACAGTCTTGGGACCAGGCTTGCAAGCACTTCCCCACTGTTGTTGAAGTTCCGCTGCTGCAGAACCTCAGCAAAAGATAGGAAGTACTCTTCTGAACTGTTATTTGGCTACCACATCAGATCCCAGATTGATTTGTGTCTATATGCGTTTGAACTCGTCCAAGCACAAGGGAGGCAACCATCCTTTTGGTGCGGAACAGACTGTGTGGGCGCGCCGTTTAGACCTATAGTGGGTTTCTGAGACTGTCTGCTGACTTGATGATATACGAATGACAACAGTAGGCACTTCAAGAGGACAGCACCAACAGGAGGCGAATCAGCCCTGGACACAGCTTCCCCACAAGTGGACCGGCCTGCCTGTAGTAATTGTTTGACGGAGAGCCAACAATGTTGGTGGTTCGGTGGTTCAATGATCAGGCTGCTCCTTGGCAGCAGGAGACATCCAAAAAGGGCTGGTAAAACGGCCAGGTGATGGGGTACCCTGATGGGAGACGAGTAGTGGCCGGGGTTCACAGTCAGCACGGACACTGCCGGCGACAAAGCAGAGGTGATTAACTTTTAGGTTTAGGTTTAATTAATTATAGAGCAGAACATCACAACTGAAGAACTAGAATGGCAAAAGAGGCGCAAGCTCGCGCTCGAGCTTGCACTGATAATAGTACAAATATTGTCTGTGACGACGTAACAAACTATTAAAAGCCAATTATTAGATTCTCCTTTACTTATTTTCTTTAAAACAAAACCTCAAGAAAGACATTAAGGAGGTACAGAATCAAAACTTGAAATATCCCCGAAACACTTCGAAATGAGTGAAATATGATCCATGATATCCGTAAAGGATAATCACATGCTTGAATTTTCAACAGATGGCTGTATTTTTTGTTCCAACCGACATCTGGCGAGCGCTTCAAAATCAGCAGTCGGCACGACGCATCTCGGGATATTTGCCCATGACGTCACGCTCGCAACGTCACGGGCCCACACGAGGCCAAGGAAATACTCTAAGAAAAAATGGAGGAAAAAGGTAGCAACGGCGCATCTTCCTCCCTTCTAAGGAACGAAACGTTCTTCTCCTTCTCCAGGCAGACGGGAGAAAGCTTTCGCCCTCCCGACTCATCTTCTTTCGGTTTCGTTTTTCAAGCACGTCGCGCACGTTATTTACTAAATGTTGTTGAGTTGTTGAGCAGCGAAGGCCGCCTGTAATTCAGTCTCCTAGTCCAAATGTGCAGTACATTTCGGCTGCATTGACGGTTTAGAGCGCAGCTCTTAAAGGGTGACTGCAAAGAAAAAAAAGTTTTTTTTAACAGCCTAATGGGACAAGCATGTCAAAAAACAATTTTTCCGCGAAAAAAAAATTTTTTCACAGAAATATTTTTTGCGTGCGACCGATTTTAGTTTGCGGCTATTTCGTCTGTTTTAAATCGCGCGCCACGAAGTTGGGATTTCGTGACGTCACAATCCCAATCGGCTGCTATACCTCTCATTGGCTAAGAGTTTGATTGACAGCTTAGACTTTGGTTGTTAAACCTTTGTTATATGTTGCAATTTCCTTTTGTGCGGCATATTTTTGCGTTTAAAGAATAACCCATGTGAGGAAAGTTACTATTCTTTACAAAAGGTTTACAAAACGGGCACTTCCATTTGGATTCATACCATAACAAACAAAAGCTTCGCCATTCTCTCATGGCCGCCGAAGTCTCTGCTCCCGCCTGTCTTGCCTACCTCGACTAGTCGTTTCGCCGAAGTGATCAGTGTTTCGTGCTGACCCAGGTGCTTGAGTGAGACTTCTTGAAGTGAAGTAGTGTGTGTTTAGCAGCTGTCGCAGGTGTTAGTGATAGGAAGCGACGCGGGGTTTTGGCTTTCATAGCGCGGTTCTTTCGATTTCCTCTTTGCTTGCTTAGTGTGCTTCTTTTTTTTTGCTTACTTGTTTGCGCGTGCAAATGGTGACTTTTCAGAGATGTCAGATGAGGGATCCCGACAGCGAGCCTTCCAGCAGCCATGTAGCCCCGAAAGGAATGCTATTTGGCTGGAGGCAGTGAAGCGTTCGCGTAGCGATAAACGTGTCCAGTTACGTTCTCGTCATATCGCTCCGGAGGCCGTCGAGATTCGCACTGGGTGCATCGAACGCCCGCGACTAGACACACAAAATAAAAAAGCACTGCGTTCACTACGTAAAAAATGGTCTCAGTTCATGCATCTGTGGGCAGGTACGAAATCTTGCCCAAATTTATTCACACCGCACGATGAGCGCAACACGTCGCTGTGCAAACGCAGTCCAACAACACGAAGCATAAAAACGGCAGATTTAGGACAATTCGGAGTTCATTGTTCAATTAAAACGACGTAATTTGGTTGAAAACGCCCGCAGCTTTTTACTCACGGTATGCGTCGGGAATCTTCCACATTTTGAAACAGAACGAAGGAAGATTTACTTTTAAAAAGGCTCGCTGCGTCCTCCCGGACCAGTTTGACTGGATCAGCTGATGACGACGAGACTGAACCCTTTAAACATCACCACCACAATAACCAATTTGCGCTCCGTGTTAGCGTGGGTGTCTACTTCGAAGCACCGCACCACGCACACCGCGAACGTTTCAGTTCTTTGTCGCATCGCTGTGTTGCACCAAACAGAACGAGATCGCCGAAGTCAACGCAGCGCTGTCGTGACCTTGGCTTGTGGTTGCGCACTCGTGGACCCTGTGACTCCCTTCGCTTTTTTTTTTTTTTTTTTTTTTATTTGTTTCGCGGAAAGTTCCGCGTGGGGGGCAGAGATAAAGGCTTGGTGCCTGACAGGGCCTCTGCCCCCCCGTACAGTTCAGCAGTGCAGTACAAAAACACAGTGGAAATTACATCAGAGAAACAAAATGCGCCATTTACCAAAACCGATCTGTTAGTAGAAAATAGACCGAAGCATTTGTGCAACATTCTAAAAATATATCATCAGAATTATAGTTTCATATACCATAAAAATAAAAAAAATAAAAATAAAATAAAAATAAAATAAAAAAACACTGATCATCGAAAACGACCAGGAATAAAAACATGCTTCCTTTGTAGACTGCAAAAAATACAAGTATACAATACATCATATTAAAATCAGCCACAACACAGTGGTATTAATAAATGAACAATAAAAGGATTTTCTCTCACACTGAAACATCAAGAAACAAGGAATGGAAATATGCACAAAAGTCAGACATATTTATAACACTCATGAAGTTTTACGGCACTAACAAAGATGAAAAAGCAATTTCACTTGTCACGAGCATCCTTCTACAAGCACATTTAAAGCTATTAAAAGGTTGATGGAAATCTACGAACATGTCTTTTCTATTCAGAGTTTTATTTATCTGGAAATTTAGCCTTTGTCGGCCATAGTTAGTTCTTATTGCCGGCATCTTCCTTATTGGGTTTCGAATATTGTACGTGCTCAGATTGTATGTTGGTGTAGTGTGGAGCTTGTTCCTGTGTATCAATTGCAATAATTTGAAATAAAATACTTGATCTGCTTTTAGCATATTATATTTATTAAAAAGTGGTTGCGTGCTTAAATTTCTTCTGTCTCCTCTATAATTTTCATACATACGCAAGATTTTCTTCTGCAAGATAATTAGTTTGTTGTAATTAGTTTCTGTCGTAGTTCCCCACACCAAGATGCCATAGCTCATTTTTGAGTAAAATAGGGAGTAGTATAATGCTTGTTTAAGCCAGGTCGGTAGTAAACTGTGCACTTTGTATATGCTTCCAGTAACTCGGGACAGTTCAGCCTTGAGCATATTAACATGAGTTGA
Organism: Ixodes persulcatus; assembly: GCA_013358835.2. NCBI lineage: Eukaryota > Metazoa > Arthropoda > Arachnida > Ixodida > Ixodidae > Ixodes > Ixodes persulcatus. The sequence continues at coordinate 364,891 of JABSTQ010011344.1, read as the reverse complement.
CCAAGAGAGATCCTCAGTGAACCACACCCCCAAAAATTTTTGCTCTGTAACTTGCTCCAGCAGCGTACCTTCAAATGTTATGTTGATAGAACTGTGATCGCGTTTGTTTATCGGCTTAAAAATAACATATTTTGTTTTACTGGTATTTAAACCTAAGCGATTTGTTTCTAACCATTTTGAGAGTTTTAAAAGATAATCATTGGCTAATTTTTCTACGATCTGTATTGTCTCACCAGCAAAAAATACATTTGTGTCGTCTGCGTACATTACTAACTGAGGGGAGCCAGTTATTTCTGTTATATCATTTATATAGGCAAGGAATAGCAGAGGCCCTAGAATAGAGCCTTGGGGAACGCCATGTTTTATTTTCATTTTGCTAGATGACTCATTATTTAAGCATACATATTGGTAGCGTTCATTTAGATAGCTTTTAATTAATTTTAGCCCTATTCCTCGTATACCATATATATTAAGTTTTTTAAGTAGAATATCGTGCTGCACAGTGTCGAACGCCTTTTTTAAATCCAAAAACAATCCCAGTGTGACCAATTTGTTTTCAATGTTTTCCGCAATTTTATCTTTTATGTCGATGAGCGCTGATTCTGCAGACTTTTCCTTCTGGAAACCATATTGAGCAGGAGTTATTATATGATATTTTTTAAAAAAGACTGTTATCCTGTCGTTGATTACACGCTCGAAAATCTTGGAAAAAACCGGGAGTACTGAAATGGGCCTATAATTATTAATCGAGGTCACTCCGCCACCCTTGTAGACAGGAGTTACTTTCGCTATTTTTAATTCATCAGGAAAATTACCGCATTCAAGCATCATATTTATTATGTGGGATAATATAGGACCTATTATGTTCGCGGTGTACTTAATTGGTAGCACTTTTATTTCATCGTCCCCAGCTGCAACATCATTTTTTAGACTACCTATTATCTTATCAATCTCAGTTGGTGTCGTTGGAAAAAGCATGATAGATTCTATTTGATTTCCTGCCGGCATGCAGTTATCTGAGCTTGCATTTTTTCCCGTGCTCGTGCCTATGCTAGTAAAATGCCGATTCATTTCGTCAACAAGTTCTGTACCGACAAGAGTTTTGTTATTTATCAAGATTTCCTTCACACTGCTGCGTGTTTGCTTCCTGCTCGTTAGATAGTTAATCGTCTCCCACACCTTCTTGTGGTCGTTCTGAATATGCACAAATTTATTTTGATAATATTCGCACTTTGCTTTTTTTAGGTCGGAGTTCAATTTGTTTCTAAACTTTTTGAAGTCATCTAATACAGCCGGATCACGATTTTTTACAAAAGCATGATACATGCAGTTTTTTTTTCGTATTCTTTTATACAGTTTGCCAGTTATCCACGGTTTTCTAATTTTTCTAGGCCCTTGCTTACTTTCCCGGAGAGGAAAAGCAGCATCATAACAGTGTTTGAATTTCGTCAAGAAGCTTTTATAGGCAACAGTAGGATTGCATTCTCTAAAAACGTCGACCCAACTTTCCCGCTCTATTAGGCAGCCAAACGCACTAAGCGTTTCTTCGTTTATTATACGGTACCAAAACTTTTCCATGCAACGATTTTGTTTCCAATTTGTAAAAGACCTTATGCAAAATATGGGTAGATGGTCACTAATATCGTATAAAATAGCACCGGCCGTAACATGATTTATATCTACGTTCGTGAGGCAGATGTCAAGGGATGTTGCAGTGTTTGGAGTGACTCTTGTTGGTACTGTTATTATATTGCTACATGCATACTGATGAATGACGTCTCGGAATTCTCTCGCGTGGTGATCGTCCGATAACATGTTAATATTTATGTCCCCAAGAATTATAAATGAGGCGGCTACAGACCCCAGAAAACACAGCGTAGTTTCAATAAAAGCCATAAATTCATACGCATTGCCAGACGGTGGCCTGTACAAAGCACCAACTATGGTGTTTGAGACTTCAACAAGTAAGCTTTCTATATCTTCATTTATTCTCGTTAGATTGTCCATAACCCGGTACCGCAAGTCATCTTTGAGGTAGATAGCTATACCGCCACCCCTTTTGTTTTCTCGGCACACACTTTCACACTTGTATCCGTGTAGATATGGTGGTTTGTCATCTTTCGTCAACCAGGTTTCTGTTAGTACAATAACACTAAATTCCACACTCAGAGACTGCAAAAATATTTCGAGATTGTCAACCTTATTTTTAATACTTCTCACGTTTAGATGTATTGTTGAAAACTGTCCATCCGCTCTTTTATACTTTTCATTGAATGCTTGACAATCAAAGTAGTCACACTCTGGCTGAAATTCTTCCATCATCATGACTTTGTGTGTTATCCGAGGGATTAGTTACGTTTCAGTTTGTTATTTTTTCCACATCAGTCATGCCAGCGATTCTGAGAACACTTGACGTGTCATCCTTTCGGGCAAAGATTTTGCCCCCGGCAGTCCAGACGAACTTCCACCCCACGCCCTTTTTCTTGGCAATGGCAGCACCTAGTAGCCTCTTGTTTGAATTTGTTAGGTGTTCATTCACATAAACAGGGCTGCCATGCCCCCCCGTAATCAAGGTCTTTAGTTGTAATCCTCTGTTTTTTGCATTTCTGCAGGATTTTGTCTCGCTTTGTGCGCTGCACAAAGCGGACAATTATGTTCTTTTCGAGAGGGTTAAATGTGGGAACTCGGTGACACACGTCAATATCCGAATCTAAAATCGGCACATCCAGAAGGGTCCCAATTCTTTTGACAATGTCATGTGCGTCTCCTGTTACTGGTACACCTTTTATTTCTACGTTGTTAGAGCGTTGGTACTGCTCAAGCTCTTCGATTTTATCGCTTAACCGTTGGTTCTCTGCGGTTAGCTCCTCGTTTTTTTTTCGACAGCTTCTGCATATCTTTTCGAAGTTCCTTCACATCGTTCATAATTGCGTTCACGCCATCACGCGTTCACGCCATCACGCCAAAGCCCACACGACGATTACGAATGATACTTTCCGTCTTCCGCGAACATCACAGGGGCACTTCTCCGGTCACGTCTTCGCTATGAGCTCGCAGACCGCGCAGCCAGCGCAGCTTCTGGTTTAAAGTGCGTTGTTGCCAGATCTCACCGGAAGTCGAGACGCTGCGTCAGGAGAGTGAGGGGCGGGGCGTACTTCTCCTCCGCGGGGGTCGAAAGAGCGGGAGTTTCAAATGTGGAGAGGTTCTGACTCCGACTAAATTACGTCCTGTGGCGTAAATATTGCTAAAAAAAAAATTATTTTTTTCGCGGAACATTTGTTTTGTGACATGCTTGTCCCAACTAGGCTGTTTAAAAAAACACTTTTTTTCTTTGCAGTTACCCTTTAAGCGCGGTTCAAACAGACCCGGAATCCGGAATCCGAGTGCCGGAACCCGTACTGACGTAATCACTTCCGGCGCCCGTTACGGATCCAAGTCTTCACGGTTCGGTTGAACGGCGCGCGGCCACGGGCCCCCGTTACGGGAGCTGACGTCACGGCGGCTCCCCAGGCAACCAATCAACGGCTGTCGTCAAGCGGGGTCGTCGCCGCTAGCGCGGGCGAGGCGTGACGCTCTGGACGAGGCAGGCGACACAGCCGCGCCGGCCACGCTTCGCGCTCCGTCTAGAGCGGCACTGGCGCCTCGTTTTCGTCGCTTTGTTTCGCGATGGCGTCGTCTCGGCAGGATACCGGCTACGAAGAGGTACGTCACAAATGCAAGAACTATCAACTGGCGTCGGCTGACTACTTTCGCGGCTGCGTGTGAGCAGTACCTGCGGATCGTGAAGAAAAAGAAGAAGCGGAAGGCCGTCCGCGAGCTCCTGAAGTCTCGCAAAACGCTCGGCGAGTATGCCACCATCGTGAGACAGATGTACGAAGACCCCGACGGCCGGGACTTCTTCGAGTGCTTCCGAATGTCACGAGCCAGGTAGGGTGTGCTGCTTTTTATTTTGGATTATTTTTATGTTATATATCAAGTGGCGTTCCACGTGGGCCCGCACGTCGCTCCCAGGAATACTCACGTGGAGCGTGCGCTCCCGCAGTGAAACCACGTTTAGATCATTTTTAACGCGGCAGAATCACGAGAGCAGCTTTCGTAACAGTCACACGCTTGACAGATTTTACTGCGTCTGTGCTATAAAAAAAATAGCAATGGCATGCACATGTGCAGCTTAGAGTGCCTCAATGTCCTTCTGTTTGGGGTGATGCCATCGTTTGTAGTATTCGATGCCGACAGCACGCGCTCACAGAGAAAATACAAAGAAATCGCAGGAAACAAAATGTCGCCGTAGCACAATCAGCGCCACGAGCGCGTGCAGGGACACGCTCTTTCACGCGCTTCAGAACAAAAAATAAAAATAACCGTTCGAAACAAAATGGCCAGATGTCATCACCCCAAGCAAAGCGCACATGAAGGCACCCTAGTGCAGCTCATACCACTCACTCTTTCTGTTCACAAAATCGGTCACGGTGTTGTGCTCCTTTGAGTGCATGTATGACGGAAGTCCGTTCTGCTTCCTTGTCCTTTGTGCTAGCTAGGATGTGTGCTTACAAGCTGCTTGTGAGTGAATTCTGCACGAAAGCTCGCGCAGGAGAACCCAGGGATCTTGGGTTCAATCCCCACCCCTGCCCGTTGCGATCTGGATGAGCATCGTACCGGCGTGCGTTCGTGTTTCACTACTGCGTGACGGGTGTTAAAGACCCTAGGCTAGCGGTCATACAGTACTGCCTAAAAACTCTCATCTAAAGCGCGTACCGGTGTCGTTGACCATTTTAACCTTTTAAGTGCATCCCAGTGCCTTTCTGGTCTCTTTGCAGCCAGCAAGCCAACCACTGCCTGCCTCTACAAACGGCCTTTCTAAAGGCCACTCATATTTGCATTGAAGATGCCGTTTCATCGGGCTGCAACCACCTCCCGTGCCTCTGAAACCATGTGAATAAATTATTAAAAGCAGTATCGAGTTCTTTCGCTTGTCCTGGTCCTTTTGGTCGCTACGATACCTGTCGTAGATCCAGGGGTACCGCTGAACTAGCTGAATTAATGTATAGGTTTTCTCGGGTACGTCAAACGCAGCGGCAACTTCAGCCCTCTTCGGGGCAGCGGCACTCTTCTTTGCAGCTTGAGCAGCTTTCCTCGCGTCGGAGACGGGCGGGAAGTTCATCGTCGCAGCCATTCTTTCAAGCAAGCACGGAGCGTGTGAGTGGTGTGAGGCAATGGACCTTCTGTAGAAATACGCGGTGCGCATGCGCGGAGTATTTCATGCGCCTAGGTTCAAGAGTATCTAGTTCCAAACAATCCGCCATCTTGCATTTCTCGCCTTTGAGCGGTTTCGTTGTGTCGACCTCGGGGCGGAAGATTACGCACGATGGGGACAAAGGTGAGCTTGGGGGAGCCGTATCTAGGTCACATCGCCTCAATGGGGGAACAGGATGTAGCTGACGTTTTGGGTGTGGAACGGGTGGGAGAGTCCTTGGGCGCGCGTTGTTTTCCAGTCACCTAGTCTCGAACCGATTCGCGTGTCTAGGTGGCAGCACATATTCGCCAAGAGGTCCATTGCACGCGGAACCACGTGAACGCCGGTGGCAAGGAGGACGGAGGAGGGAAACGCGCCGCGCTGATTGGCCGCGGAGAATACGGAAACCTACGTTACGACCCGGGAAGGAGAAAGTTGAAAATTTTTCAACTCTTGACCCGGACGCCGGAAGCCGTAATTACGTCATCGCCTGTACGGAGGGAGCGCTGATGTCACTACGGGTTCCGGCGCCCGGGCTGGCCCGGGGGCCGTATTCCGGGCCTGTTTGAACCGGCCTTTAGGCGCCCGTTTCCGGCTTCAGCGGCGTCGCCGTCGGCGTCGGCGTAACCGCGCGGTGCATTATGGGAAATGTCCCATAACGCACCGCGCGAGCCCCCCCCCCCCCCCCCCCGAGGTCACGTGACCCCCCCCCCCCCGGAGCAGATTGAAGATTGAGGGGAGGAGAAGGATGGGTACACCCTCCCCCTCAGTACCCTTCCCTCCTCCTCCTCAAGAGCTGCGCTCCGATTCGGCGTTACAGGGAGTTGTAAACGGCTTTCACTTTTTTTATCACTAATTTTATCAAACGTGCAAACGAAGCCGCTAGAAACAGCGAAGTTCCGGAGCAGTACCAGCAGCGCTACGTACACTGGATAAGATCGCCGTCTCCGGATAGCGGGACCGGCGGGACCCACGCGGGTCTACAGTAGTGGAACCACGCGGAACTTTGTCGACGTTTTAGACGATATGGAAATCGCAGGAACTGCGTCCAAGACAGGCAGGTTTCGCTGCCGGCTGCCTGGGTGCCTTCGGTGCTGAGTTCGGTTTTGTTTTCCGATGCCGAGTGCCAACCGGCTATCAATGTGGTTCTGTATTTCTGCGTGTCAGTAACATAGCAGCAACATCGTAATGACAGTGTTGTGCGTTGTGAACAGAAGACTCGAATTATCGCCGATGTGACCGTGTGTTCGCGTATCAGTGGTGTACCAACAAGATGAGCTGTCGGGCATTGATGCCGCTGGTCGGGTCGTGATCGGAGGGGCAGGGTGTCGCAGGTTGGCATTTCACTTTACATTAAAGAGTTTAAGACAACTTGAGGGATTAGGTGCAATCGATCGACGTGCGAATAGTCATGTTGGAACGCTGGTCTGAACAATAAGCTCCTATCGTACAGCGGCCAAAGTGACTGTCGGTTGTCTCCTCCCCGAGAGCGATTGCGCTCTGGGGAAAGAACTGAACAGTACGACATTCCGATGGAAAGTGAGTATAATTAGAGTGTTGAATTTTAGCATTAAAAAAAATAGTAGGTAAAATAAAAAAAAATGCTGCCCTTTATATTGCTGTTTAAGTATACTACGGTTCCTGGAGAAACTGCCCTCCAAGAAGCGCGCTGGGATGAGCGCTGGAAGTTTTCGAGCTCGCCACGGCGTAGCTCCGTACACTTAACACCTGCCGCAAGTCGCGGCCTTGACTGCATTCAAGTTGATCGAAAAGCGATTTCTCTGCCCGTGAAGCATCACTTCCAGCTGAGTGAATATCCACTCTACAGAGATTAATTCAAGACGGCAATTGCAGCCGTGCGCGAACAGAACAAATAGAAGAAACAAACACTACTATAGAAACACTGGCTACGACGTGCCGTGCGGGGAGACAAACTCATGGCTTCGAACCGCATTGGAGCGGCTTGATTTATTGGCTTTTAAATAATTACGGTATGATCAAGCGTTTACTTTGTAATAAGAGATTCACCCCCTCAGCCAGTCAAAATACTCTCAGAGGTATGACATTGCTGGAAGAAAATCAACATGCTGGCAATATTTTGTATTGCTTAGGCAGTCACCGAGAAATTCCGTACGTTCAAAACGACCAGTATAAAAGACGGAAACGAAGAGTTCGGGTGTACCGTTCGGGTTAGTGTGCCGTTTTATTGATGTTTGTATGCGCCATGTATCTGTATGAGCTCGATTGAGTCAATGTATGTTCACCTGATGTTTGTAGTATGCGTAATGCGTCTACACGTGTGTATTGTAGAGGATACTGAAGCGCCATGGATGGCCTTAGGAAATAAAAATATTTTTTGTAGAACATGAATTGGGCGGTACCTATCTACTTGCAATTACTTTGCTTGACCCTGCCATCTGGTGGAAAGCGATTTAACGCTCCTTCACACTACGTGATAAACAGCGGCTTCGAGTTGGTTCTTTTGAGAACAGCTTTTGGTTTCGCGGATTGGTTTGCCATTCCTTCGTGATGTGCGGTTGACGAAGGAATTGTGACTCGAGGAACAGCAAAGGTAAAACTTAAAGTGCGCGAAGTAACTTGGTATCGGTTGTCTCCGTTTGACATCACAGTGCTGACGACGAGAAGACTGAGTAGTTGCTTTCGAAACGCAAGTTTCTGTACCTGCGGGAAGAATCTGGCTTCGGAAATAAACGCATTTCGCGGAAAGCTCGTGTTACGCTTTTATTTGCTGCTCCTCTCGTCCCGTACAAGAGACGTAGCATCCTCGTTAAGCCTTATTAAGCTCTTTTCGCTCGATTCAGGGCCGCCATATTGAGATGCAGGCGACGGAGGAACTCTTTGCTCCCCTCCTTCAGGGACGAATGTTTCTCCCTTCCTAAGGAAACATAGGTTACAAGACTGTTGCTCCCCTTAGGGAGGACTATCGATACCCTTTTTTTAAGAGTGTACAGTAATTACGATCGTCCTCACTAATGGCGTCAGCTTTATCGTCAGCGCGTTACCATTCTGCCAAGTGGGAATGCCCGAGGTATGGTGTACCAGACCTGAGAGGTGCGCCAAGCGCCGCTCGCTCCCGCACGCCTCCATCGGACACGCCAAACCGTGGCGTAGCTCCTGATGAGCCGGTGACGTGAGACATTCCAATGAAGCTCAGACCTCAACTACCAGGTGGTATTAGAAAATCGTTTTATTTGTTTTAAAATTGTTTTTCTTGGGTTGAGAGACGAAAGACTGCTGTTTGTGAGCTGCTGTCATGAAGGAGACCATGTCTACAAAAAGAAATAGGTGCTAAATTTCACTTCCGTACCCCATTAAAGCAGATTGAAATACTACTGCTCTTCCTTTCTTAACACTGTTTTTACACGAACTACAGAGAAACTACAATAATAAAAATGTCAGAACACGACACTAATCTTCCAATACACACAAGTGGTCGATGAGAAATTATATCGAAAAAACTTCATATCCGAGGAAAGTTTGTCATATTTGAGATAGTTGAAGTCGGAGGAAAATGTCGGCTTAACGGCTGCTGTTGAGGTCACAGACATTTTTATAAAAACGTCTTCTTAGAAGAAAAACCGAAAGAGTAACAATTAATTTCATACCACCGCGATTCACCGAGAGCACCCGTCTTGAACGGAGGAGATGCCAGCTCCTCTGCGTATGGGCAGCCGTCAATGAAGCTTCGTGGCGCGTGCTGGTGCACGCTGGTTCTTTGCCATAGGGTCTCGAGCGAGGAGGCCAATGAAGACAGCGGCCGTCTTGTAAACAGCAACTTCTCGGGATGCCGGAGCTGGGTGGCCATCTTGCGCGCTGACTATATTCCATCCATCCCTAAGCTGAGACTGCGGTGGACACTACGTCCATTGAGGACGTAGCGTCCTCAATGGACCAGTCATACATCCCTCTTCCGCCACGTGATCTCGATCCCGATCATACCCACACACCGAGGACTAGGTCAGGTGATGAAAGGGAGGCGGCTGATTGGTTCGGCGGGCACGTAGTTCCCACTGCAGTCTCAGCTCAGAGCCGTGTATTGAGAGAGTTTGGTCAATGGGAGGCGCGGGCAGAGCCAGGACGTGCACCAGACGCAGAAGGTGGGCTTGACAGGCTCTCTTGGCCAACCAGAAGCCTAAAAGAATCCCTAGTGGTGGTATCGAGAAACTGTTATAATCATAGGTATATGGTTTTAATAAGCGCGTAGGAGTGAAGTGTTGTGACCCTTCATGGTTGAAGATAGGGTGCACGTGATGTCACGATCATGATCATGCAGAAAGATGTAAGAAACAAATCTGCCGTTCAACTCTGTTTTGCTCAGAGAGAATGTGACCGCTCGGATAGTATACAGTGAAACCCGTTTAGAACGAATCCACGTGCAGCGAATTATTGTCAATATCGAACTCACGGAAAATTTAAATAAAAATGAATGTAAAAAGTATGTTTTATAACGAACAACATATTGTCTACATCGAACGTTTTCCCCCCGGAAAGGCTTCCAAAAACGCGCAGACAATTGTCTTCTAGCCTGCCCTTTCCCAAAAAAAGGAGTATGAAAGAAAGAAAATTCCGAAAGCTCAAGTTGCGAACAAAATTGAGCGAATCAGCGATTCAGAAAGGGAGAAGCTAAAAAAATAGACTCTGCACGCATGCAAAAAAAAAAAAAGAAGAAATCTTTCCAGCGCCGTGTTACAAGGCGGAACTGAAGAGATGAGAAAGAGAGAGAAGCTCTTCGCCTTACAACGAACTCATCGCGAAAGTTCGATGTAAATGTTTTTTGCTATATCGAACTACTTGCTATATCGAACTGATCGTAGCGTTTCCTGCTGTTCGTTATATACGGGTTTGACTGCATTCCCGGCCCTCGGCGCTTGGCGTACGGATTATGTCGATCATTCCGCTAGTCGCACTCTTCCACCATAATTTTGGATGACCGTGATTGAAACATCACGTGCACCATATGTTCAGTCACCGAGAGTTACTCCGACGCACTTATTAAGTTTGTTTCCCGCAACCACCACCAAGGTATTATTTCCGGCTTCTGACTGGGCACATTCGAATTTGTGAAGACACCCTGGAGCACGCCGAGCCCGCTTTCGGCCAATGGCGCCTCCTCATTTGTCTCCTATACTTCCCAACGAATGCCCAAACTTTCTACATATATAGCTCTGTCTCAGCTTAGGGGTGAACGGAGTATAGGACCGCATGTCTCAATGCAATGAAATTTCGCAAAGTTCAAAACCGGGTACAGCAGAGTGACCGTCCAAGGGTAAAAGATCAGAAGGTTTGAAATGCCTCGTCTTGCAGGGCAGGCTGGTAAAGTGAACGATCACGAGCGCTGGAACACTTTGAAGAACTTCAGGGGCTTATTTACTGTCCTGAACGAACTGCAGGAACACAAGGGTTGGAACACTGCAAAGAACCTCAGAAGCTTATATACTGCCGTAAAAAAAAACTGAACGCGCACGAGTGCAAGAACGTTGCAAAAAACCGCAGGGGCTCTTTTTGTGCCCAGAAAAGAGTTAAACAGCTGAAAGAACGGGATGGTCCGACAGGCTTGTGCCGACGCACCAAAAGGTAGTAGCGGCCGACGCATCAAAATATAGCGGTAGCTGACACGCCGAAATATAGTGGTATCTGACGCACCAAAATGTAGTGATTGTCTGGTGGAGAGGCGACGATTGTGGTGGTTCGACGATCAGGCTGCTACTGGGCAGCAGGAGGCATCCAGGAATGGCCGGTAGAGCGGCAGCGCTATGGGGTGCCCTGACGGGTGACGAGGAAGGGGTGGTTGACTTTTAGGTTTAGGTTTAATAAATCGTAGAGCAGAACATCAACACTAAAGAACGCAAACGGCGAAAGAGGCGCAAGTTCGGGCTCGCGCTGGCGCTTGTAGAAGCACAAATAGCGCCCGTGACGACGCAACAATCTAGCAAAAGCCAATTACTACGCTGTCACTGAACTGCAACTTGCTACTGCATAGACCCTTTGCAAAAATCACAAAAGCCCGCGCGCCGCGCGACGAATAATGGGAGTCCTCGGTACGCCCCTCCTCCCGCTACTACGTGACCACGTGGCATACGCGAACAGGCGCAGGTTACCACGGCAACGACTTTCGAGCAGCCGAGTCGGGCGAGCGACGAGCCAACGGCGGCTGCCCCTTCCTCATCCCTCTCCTTTACACCTGCTCTGTCGTCTGCTGCACCAACGCTTTGTCGAACTTGGTCGAAACCTGCCATGGTTGCGGTGCAAACTAAATGGATTCGGTGACACTTCAATACGTGAAGGTAAGTTACGACGAATAACGTATTGAAATAAGTTCACCTGTCGCGATGTGTTTACGCTGCCACAGATACGGTACGCCGCCAACGACGTACGACTCGGCGGATGGGCGGGATAGCGGATGGCTGCAACGGCTGCTGGCGGTAGCTGCCGGGACGCGCGCGCAGTCGCGGAGGCGCAACGAGAAAGCGCGTGATCTGTAACGAGGGTTCCCAAGATTCTCTGCCGTTGTTGCGCTGTACGTTTTGCAAAGGGTCTATTGGAAAGTTCGCGCAATACGTACGTACAGCCAGGATATCACAACCACGGCGAGTGCAGCTCAGAAATTCAACCAGTCCGAGATTGAGGAAAACAGTACGGGCGACACAGTCACATACCTCTGAGCATGTTTACACTGCCGATCCTCGGTCTCAGTGTTCAATGGTTCAATACGATCAGATATACAACTAATCATTTTTTTTTCAAATATTCTTTTCAATAAAATTCGGCACAAAAATATACTTACCTCATTTCGGCAAAAACCCACGTCTTTCGTTTTTGTTATGATGCCACAGCTAGTACACCATACCACGATCCACAGCTGTCGAGACCAGTGTTGCTGCTCGCGCTGACAAAATGTTTGTTCCACCAATTTACGCGAATTGCATAACAGATGTGATCTTGACGGATATTAAAGGATCACGAAAACTAAGGAAGAATATAATTTATAGTCTTTCTGTAGTTATCTAAGCTACTAATATCATTTACGACTACCTGCACGTGAATATCGGATTCGAAAGTGACCACCCCCCTGTTGTCACCTGCAGAAAAGTGGTCATTCTACAGCGGTTTGGGCCCGGGAGTTGTCACTTTGTCCAAAGGCTAGTAACTTGACTTTTGGGTAAATGCCTCCAAAGCGCCATTTGACTACCCAGGATAGTGGTTTTTTTTTAGAGTGTACGCCTGTAGTACTCAAGGTTTGAGGTGCGCCTTTAAGAAATACAATAAAACGCTTTTAAGTGGCGGTGTGGTTTCTGCAAGAAAACAAGAACAAAAAGCTGAATGGCAAGTATCTTTGGCTTTTGGACAGAACGTTAAAGGCGGTAGTTGCAGCTTTTCTTGGTTAATTTCATGTCTTTCTTTAGCTCCTTTATATGTTTGGTTAGCGCGCAGGGACAGACGCTTGTGAGGACCCTTCCTCCTGCATGATGAAACACTGCGTTTTTATTTCAGGCATGCCTTACGTGGTCGCGTCTGGCGGACCCTGTACCTGCACTTTATTCTAGCTTTCTAGCAGACACGCCCTCTGCCCCCACCCCCCTCCCCCAGACAGCAATACACAAGAACAGGCCTATCCAAATCGAAACAGGCAGCGGCAGACATTGAACTCTGGGTCTCATTCGGCGTTCGGAGTGGAACATCGCCAGATTTCGCTCCGCGTGTCCCCTGCGGCGCGTAGATTACTGGCAGAGTTTTTCTACTTGCTCCTATGAGAGGTGCAACACTGCCAAACGAACAGACAAAGTTTCCACAGTTAGTTAGACAGTTACTGTGAATCACGTAGAATCAGTTGAAGAGATTCTTCCCGGAATCCGCAGACCAACCTGTCTCGGAGCATATCGTCCAGAGTCGACCCGAAGTCGCAGTGCTCCGACAGCCGACGAAGCGCGGCGATGTAGTCAGCGATGCTCTCACCCTGCCGCTGGTCACGTTTTCCGAACTAAAACCGCTGCACGATAACGGACGGGTTAGGGTTCAAGTGAGCCGTCAGCTTCAAACTGATATCCTCTTAACTTGTCTCGGACGGAAGAGCCGGCGAACAGAGAGAACGAATGATGGCGTACGTCGCCGCCCCGCAGAGTGTGCATAACACAGCAGGCTTGTTCTTGGCCGCCTGGAGGTCGTTCGCCACGAAGTAGAACTCTAGTCACTCCAGATACAAAGGCCATGTCGCATCGGTACCCGGCACGAACTCGCCGATGGTGGCAAATGTCGTGACTGCCTCCATCGCACCTTGCTGGCCGAGCGCGTCCGCTTCGTCCCTTATTGCAGTCGTCGCCTATTTCTTTAGCTCGTCGCCAATGTTATATATTTATTAGCAGAAGGGTTACAAGTTTATTTACAAGTGGAAGGTCTGCCCTGAGGCCTACACCGTAGAGTTCCACCTTACATAAACAGTCAGTTATCGTCTTCTTCTCTCACGTGGCACGCACCACATGCAAAGCTGCCTGACGGGGAACCGAGTCGACATCTATGACAGTTTTAAATCTCGAAATATTATTAAAGCACCTGAATTTTCAGCGCGAGTATTTCTAAAACGTAATCTTTCAGACTACTTTTCGTAGCAGCGCCGCTTGGCGGACAGGGTAGAGGCGTATCTGGGCCGCGAAACGACCGGACTAGGTTGGACTTTCCGCTCTTTTCCTTGTGTATATTAGTCTATGGCTAGCCGAGGTTCAATTTCTTTGTTATGCTGTATTAGTAAACACCGGACTGTGGGGACAACAAGCTCGATAAAGTGCCACCTATATTTCGATCTCCTGTCCAATAGCTGGAATCGCGCGAGTTCAATTGCCGTGTAAAGATAAAAGAAGCTTAGAGCTACTTTTGGATGCGGAGGGCTCTGTTGCTGTGGCGGTAACGAGGCCCGGGTGGCCTCGACCAAGGAGTGTTATCTCGTGCCTTGCTCCGGCGCCCTTATTGGGTCGCGGGGGCCGCGGCCTCAGTTAGCCAAGTTATCGTGGAACGGAGTATATATAGTGTCAGCGCCGCGACAGGGAGTGATTGGCGTCGCTCTCCCATTGGCTAGCATAAGCGAACACATGGACATTGCGAAAAGCAATGGCGTTCATGAGGGAAGTCGCGGGAAGAGTTTCGGTAGATGAAAAGTAGCACCAAGATTTGCCACACGAAAACGTGTCCCAGTGAATACTAACAATCTTGTCAGGCCCGCTTCAGACGGGCGATTTCTTCCATAAACTTGACGTCGCAACTCCAGCAACACGGGCCACCCGCGTTCACACGCAGCAACCGAATTGCTACGATTTGCCATCATCATAATTCAATTTTATTTTCTTGTACTATTTAGACACACAGTTACGCGCTATAAATATGTTTTTATATAATTAAATGGCGTTGATTGAGAACACTAACTCATCTTTTTGGAACGATTTATTCCCCAAAAACTATCCATTTGAAACCAGAACCAAGTCTTTACTTGTCATCATCACCACCACAGGGGTCTCAGGAGAAAATATTGCGTCCCTGATTGGCTGCTGTTGCTTCAAACGTCTCGGATTTGTCTGAGTTGCTCGTCCGGTTCGAGCCGGTCTCGATTCCGGGAATTCGTGTTGCAGTGCGAGGATCTTGGGAAAGCTAGGGAACAACACGCCAGCAACATCGAAATCGTGAAAATTACCCGGTCTGAAGTGGACCTCAGATGTAACCAAAAGTCTGCCGCAATTTTTTTTGTTTTAGCGGTGTTGAATATAGTTTGGTCTATCTAGCCATTTTCTGCAGTGTTGTACGGAACGGCGTTCTTGGAACGCGTTCCTTTTAAAGAACGAAGGAACGCCGCCGTTCCATTTTGCATCAGTGGAACTGGAACGGGAACTCGTTACATTTTCACTGGAACGGAAAAAAGGAACGGCGTTACTTTTTTAATCCAGTGGGGTAATCTTTATTTTATTTCTAAGAGGGAAATTCTAAAAGTATTAAAACAATACACGAAGAGAAGGATCTCGTTAACGTTTTGGATACTTATTTATGGTCTATTTTTTGCGGCCCTCGCTTGGTGACAGTCGGGTGAAGGAGAGCTAGTGGACGTCGATTCTTTTTTCAGTGCCCGAGACTGTGGTACAAAAAGCAAAACTTTAGTGGAAGGAAAAGACACAGAATGAGGGACGTTTCAAAGTCAGCTACGTTCTCTGCTTCCACAAATGCTCATACACCCGGAAATCTAAGGTCCACATAGAGACCTGGAGTTGCAACAAAAGATCAAGTTAGTAGACATCGGAGCCACCCTTGTATCCCAAACATAGGTCACTTAAAAGAAGCACAAAAATAAACTTTATTCCTGCCCCTTTTGTCTACCACCTTCAAACTGAACAACAAATCCAACCTTCAGGAAGAATAACTTGTAGTTTTCAAGACTGACCTTCCAAAAGCCCTACCCTCTTCTTCACTTGCTCGTCTTGCGGAGAGCAACATTGAGAAGCAACTGTTGTTAAGTTCCAACACGGGACTTTGTTAGATTGAAACGTGTGCGGTTGTTGTAAAACGCTCGCGCAACATTTGGCTCGTCTGAATCGCCCACCACAAACATGAATAAGGTTCAAGGCTGAGATATTTAAAGGTGAATATATCAACAAATGAAACTCTGCTTCCGCTTGTTTTCTTCTCCTGGTTCCCTCCAATCACAGCATTCAAATTCGTATGTTTCCATTTAATACGATAGATAAAAAAAAACTTTCCTCGATCTAACAAAATATGGTAGTCAGCAAAATACAAATGTATAACGTATATGTAACGATAGGTTTCATTTTTTAACTGTAACGGGAACGAGTTCCTTTTTCACATATGAACTTGGAACGGGGACGCGTTCCAGAAATCAGAAGGAATGAGGACCGAGCTTTCGTTCCTCTTTTTTGAGGAACGTGTACAACACTGGTTATTGAACACATATTATAACATGACGTACGTGCTTTAAATTTCGTAGTAACCGCTATGACGTAAAACACGCGCATTTTGTCTTGATGTAAATCATGTTATGTGACGTGAAGTGATAGCTTGGAGAAAGTATGTCGGGTCAGTTCACGAAATTTCGACCGGATCTGATCGCTACCGCCAACGGCGATTGTCGAATTTCATTCTACCTTGTTTGTAAGGCAACAACTGAGTTAGCAAACATCAGTAAACTTGTGTTATTTGGCCTACTAATTACTAACCCAAAGATTATTGATGAGTAGATTAACGTTTAGAAGTGACGCACCAATTCACGCAACTCGTTTTTAAAACAATAATAATAAATTGTGGTTAAGAACAAAGAAATGTTACGCGAAGTGTGCGACATGCATCGGAGCCGTAATATTTTTAGCGCGATCATTCCGGTGGTCTTTTATGTGAAGCTGTGCAGGGAACGTCATGTACACTCGTATTTGTTTGTGAACAGCACGGAACGGTTGAATATATTTCGAGGAATCCTTTCACTCATCACGTACTGTAATTGAGGGGGTTAGAAAATAGCACGGGTCGGTGCTGAATCGTAGTACACCATAGATTACAACCCCGTTCAGAATAATATACTGGTTTCCTTTTAGACTAGATATACCTGGTTCGTCATAAAAAAGGAAGTTGCTAAAGAAATACCGGGAAATCAGAGTTTCTATGCAGTTGCGTTTCGATTTGACAGGAACTTCCTCCGCTGTAGGCGTCCATCCAAGGGTTTTTCCGAGAAACGGGAATAATAGACCATCGGGGACAGAACAAATTTCCGCAGCGTTGTTGCTGCGCTTTTATAGTCTTTTTGTCAAAGGTGCCACTCTTGAGGTATCTCGAAGATGAAAATTAAATTAAGCTCTGGTTGGGAGTTAAGGTCCACGTGATACTGAAGGCGTGTGATTAACCTAAATTAAACTTAAATTTAATTATATAGAAGATAATTATCCGCCCTTAGTACGTGCTCGTTGCCTTTTCCCGCTCTTTGGCTGGACGGTGCCCAGGAAACCCTGAAGTATTACGGAAGGAAGAACGCGCTCTCTGGAGATTGACCTCGTGTCGTATTATTAACTCGTGTCTGAGTACAGCTATAGTTTGTCGTAGTATAAGACCTCGAGGGAACCTCCTCCCATAAAAAGTACAACCCCGCTCATACAGGAGTGGACTAGCGTCAAAATGAAAAGAAATAATGCTTTTTTTAAAAAATCAATTAAATCATATTTACTGGTATCTGATTTAAATCAGTCTAATTCGATTTAAATCACTAGATGTATGTGTTTTTCAACAAGGTAGACTGATTGATCAATTATCATCCGATCATCGATAGCCATGCAAAAGAAAGAATTACTTTAAATTTAAAGTCCTGCGTAATTATTAACTTTTCTATTGCTGTAATCCCCGCCATACTGGAACATAAACAGCGTGATTTTTTTAGTTAAATGAAAAACATCTTAGTTGATTTTTTTTTAAACTTCCATCCTGATTGCAAGGGGACATTACTTTTGTAGATTATTTTTGTGTCTTTATTGTGCTGATTTTGTTTCAATAGGGCGTTATGAAGCTGACGAAAGAAGTGGAAGGTAGAAATGAAGCTGAACAATCCGATTTGCTCACTTATTGTTGCTCGTGTTCAACCTCAGCTAACCTTTCTATCTTGCTGAATTGTTTTTTATTTGAGTAAATAATAGGAAAATGAAATATAAAAGTATTTTCGAACTTATTCTCGCAGAAAAGGTTTTATTTATATCTTCATAGTAAAACGGGTATGATTTAAATCACGATTTAAATCACATTGATGTTTATTCTTTAACCTTGCTGGCGCTACAGTGGCCATAGTCTGGTAACATACTTCTTGCTGGTAGGTGATAAGCTCCACCGATGTGAGAATTTTAAAAAAATATAAAGGATTATAGAGATAGTATAGTAAGGGTGCAGGCGAGCTGGTCAATGTGAACCATGTTGAATAAACCTGAGACTGGGGCAGAAGTGAGCATATAAGTCAAAGGAACAGAAAAGAACAGAATGACGTCTCAAACTCAGCTTGAGACCTCGTCCTGTACTTTTTTGTTCCTTCGAATTATAAGTTCATTTCTGCCCCAGTCTCAGGTTTATTCCACATGGTTAATAATGTGTTAATCTACTAGCATCTTGATATCATTACAGAACCGCATCTTTAGTGGTAAATTGTTCTGTCATGTCTGAAAAAAAGTTACTCGCACTGGTTCCACGGCTTTGCATCAACGTCTCGCGCTGTCCATTCAGGGGTCCCTCACACTCTAAGAAATGACTGCGCGTCTACTTATTTGCAAAACACTCAAAAAGCCAATCTCTGCGATCTACGAAATCAGTTCAGCGAATGATGAGGCGGAACATCTGCTTAGACCTCAAAATGAAGTCTGCGCTGTGGCATTACCCAATGCAAAGCGTCATACTTTCATTGCGTAATGCCAAAGCGCAGACTTAATGTTCAGGTCTAAACGGATGTTCCGCCTCATCATTCGTTGAACTGATTTCGTAGATCACAGAGGTTGACTCTTCGAGTGTTTTGCAGGTAAGTAGACACGCAGGCGTTTCTTAGAGTGCAGGGCAGTGCAGTTGGCCCTACTCTGTTCTCGATCTACATCAACGGGGTCACAAACGTCCTGCGCTCCACAGCAATTTTGTACGCCCACAACCTACAATGATTAAGCCCATAGACTCATCTCCGTCCTACCCAACGAGCTTGAGTGTAACGTAGAGCGGTAAACCGCAACCCAAGGCCTGCAGCAGAAATGGCACCCCCCCGGTTGCCGGCATCTTGCCCGTTTGCCACATTAGTGATCACGTGACGTCAAGATGGCTGCGCCCAGAGGTAGGCCAGATCAGATTGGCCAGATCACGGTAAGCAGAGGGGCCCTCTGGGGCTGCGTTCCAATCCTACTCGAATGAATCCGAGCTACTCCAGTGGGTCATGTCACGTGACAAGACTGATAGAGCAACTGGACGCGGGTAAGTTTTCGAACGCCAAGGAACAGAATATTTACCCTAGAGTGAAATCAAGTAAATCTTGGACCGCGGCCCTGCTTACCGTAATCTGGCCAACCTGATCTGGCGCACCTATGGGCGCAGCCATCTTAAAGTCACGTGATCACTAATGTGGCAAGCTGTCAAGATTGCAGCAACCGGGGGGGTGCCATTTTTGGTCGCTGGCTTACCGCTCTAAGTTTACTCAAGCTCGTTGGTCCTATTTTGAACTTCAAGCCGACCTAGATACATGCCACATGTGGTCTATAAGCTACCTACTCCCACTCAATGCTAAGAAAAGTATGACAATGACACTCACCATAGGTTCAAAGGGCTCCACTCCCCCCCCCCCCCCCCCCCCCCCCCACCTGGTCTTGGGCTCTGTTCCCTTCCAGCGGGTCCGGAGAACTACTCTGCTGGGGGTGAGTTTTGACAACCATTTGAGCTTCGGAAGCCACGGGCATTATGGCAAAGGCGCGTCGGTCACTAGGCTTTGTAACACATGTCACACGGGACATGCCACCAAGCGCGTTCCAGCACCTCTACTCGGGATTGCTGCTACCCCACCTGTGTGGAGCCCCTTCCAGAAATCCCTCGAACAAGCCCTGGAGACTGTGCCGCGCTGGGCTGCCTACACGCACTTCAGCCGCAGTGTCCCTCGTTTCGAGCTTTCACCCTACAGGGACATATCTACGACAGCCTTCCTGCAGGGAGCTAACTGGCACAGCCTTGCACACAAAAAAGATGTGGCTTCCATCCTTCTCTTCTGCAACCTGATGGGAACCTCAGTGAATCCGTCAAACGCTCCTCGCTACAACGCCCGCACCGGAAAGATGCAGCCTCTCCTGGCACGTACTCTACGCCACCTGGAGTCCTGTTTCATGCGCTGCCGCCAGGAATTGGTGCTTTCTGCCCCCTGAGCTGACCGTAGACATTCTAGTTGACCCCGAAGACATTAGGGCTCTCTGCCGGCAGGCCTCAAGTGTGTTCCCATAGACTTCTAGGATTCCTACTCTCCGCCCCCCCCCCCCCCCTAATCTGTGTGTA
The DNA here is from genome assembly GCA_013358835.2 of Ixodes persulcatus. NCBI lineage: Eukaryota > Metazoa > Arthropoda > Arachnida > Ixodida > Ixodidae > Ixodes > Ixodes persulcatus. Next base: position 344,613 of record JABSTQ010011344.1, on the reverse strand, counting down.
TTCATTATCAAGGATTTTCACACCATTACGACATTGCCATCTGTACAAGTTCATGACTGTTCAACCTTGTATTGTGCGGCCTCGCAGACCTCTACGGTATGGGCCATCGGCCTTTCTGCGGCGGCGCGGCTGTCCGGAGCCGGAATAATAATTATTATTATTATTATTATTATTATTATTATTATTATTATTATTATTATTATTATTATTATTATTATATTATATTATTATTATTATTATTATTATTATTATTATTATTATTATTATTATTATTAAGAAGAATGGCTACATGTAATGCTATTGGTCAAACTTTTTTTTTTATCCAGCTAGCGCTAGTAACATCTGAATCAATTTATTTTGCCCACTGGAAAATGTCGAGGTGTGGTGGAGGCAGGCTTTCGTGCTTTTTTATGTTTTATTAGTTTAGAATAATATTGGGTTTCGAGGAAGGAACACACACACCACGCTTTTTATTTTACTGATGATGTTTTAACCTTCTTTAATTGAGAGTATTTGAAACGCAAATATATAATATTGGTACGAATGTTCACTGTCGCCTAATGAGTATTTAAAATAAAATAACGTTTGCCTCAACTCCGTGAGTATTTCTTTTTAAATGAGAAAAAAAGATTCATAGACAGCTTGTATAAAACTTTAAAAAAAGCCTTAACGAAAGGAGGTATTTTTAATTATTTTTTCTAATCTTTGTACAATCATAAAACTAGCTCCGCACATACGTCATTCGACTTCCACAGGAAACGCATGGGACAACAACATCAAATGTATGAGCGGGGCTACGGGGCCATCTGTTTCAAGGTAGATAAAGAGCTCTGCTCGGCGTGGTAGTTCTGTAACGAAACGTGGCTGAAGCGCGGCTTTACATTCGTCGCAGTATACTAAAAATCTCATGCTGGGCTTTAGAAACATATGGCTAAAGAATGGTTTTCCTTCCGCTGTTAAAACAATTACGAACCCAAGCCGCGTAGAATGGAAGGAAACGAACATCTACGGAATACCTGCATTCTCAGCGAATGCTCGCCTCTTTCGTAAGTGGATTCAGCCTTTGTTTCCTTTGTCTTTTTAGAAAAGTTACCGAGCCAGAAATCGTGTCGGTGTTCACGCAATAAAAGGGCAAATGAGACATCTTTATTTCGTTATGAAATCGACAAAATCAAAGTGGTACTTGCCAAAACTCAGCAACAGCCTACTCTTGCCATTCCTGAAATATTGACAACTCTGTTATCAAAGTATATTTTTTATTACCGTATTATTGCAATATGCTCCTTCAGTTCTCGTTTACAATATTTTTAAAGCTTGAATATAACGTAACCAATTTTGAAATCTTGCTGGTCTAAATATTTCTAAAAGGTCTCAAAATAAAAGTTTGAAAAACCGTAATTTCCTTGTTTAGTCCCTACCTTTTGGAAGGCCTAAACCGTACCTCGTCAATCCAAGAAAGTGAATTTCGGCTTCCCCAGGAGCACACCCTTGAGCCATAAACTTCATTTTGTAGTTTTAGTTTCACTACGCGGAATAAAATGTTATCTAGAAAATATCAAAATTTTATTTGAATTTTGCTCTATGATACCCACGCAATTAGTCCTCGGGAGCATTTTTGTCTGTCAAAAAAAGCAAACATTTATTATTTTGTTAATGCGGCGTATTCGATTCAATGCAAAAAAAAAACCTGTAGAGCCGTGGAATACAAACTATAGGAACCCGAAAGTTTAATTAGGGCTTTTTAATATGTTATGACCGCCGTTTAAGATATTTCCGGGGAACATTGCGACGTTTTTTTGTTGTTCAGTTGTTATTGGACATTCGCAAGGCGTCGATGTCCAAGAAAGCTTGGGATGGGGTTACCGAAGATACATAATCTTTCAAACTTTTCAAGATCAATCGGATGGTTCAAAGAACTTTCAAAAATCCTCAGATATGGTGGTTGAGAAAAAATAAAAGCTCTTTACGAGAACAAACTGCCAGTCATTGCGGGCATGAGGGATTTCAAGAAAACATACTAATTTGCTAAACAATTAACTAAAATTATCAATTAACCTTTAATTAGTGATAATTACCAGATGGCTTCACATCAGAATATTGCTAGGCATCATTATAAAACCAGTAGATCAACTTATTTTTTCAAGATATAACGCATGTAGTGCATTCTACAGCATTTCGAATGAAAACGCCAAATTTGACGCGTTTCTAGATTCTATTGGAGCGCAGAACGCTGTTTGTACGCAAACAAATACGTACAAACAGCGTACTTTTTGAGCTACCAACTTCCCTTATCGTAACCGGGCTTTTACTTCATCATTGAACTGGCTAATTGGTCTAATGTTGATACAAAAAATGTCTATATTTTTATGTGGGAAGAGAATGGCTGGAATTAGCGTCTTCTGCAGCGCTGCAGGTTCAATACGTCATAATGGAGAGATTTCCTTTCATTCATAAAGCGTGCACGTTCGTCTGCTCTCTTGTTCGTCGTACTCCCAATTGCGCCCGCGTGCATTTGTTTCTCCCTTACGTCAACCAATGGCTGCGCAAGTTTGGCTGACTCGTCATCGCGCGTTTACTACGCGTTATCTTTGTTGCCCTTCGATTGGCCTGCCCTTCTTTGCATTCCGATGCGCCAAAGACGCATTTTGAACACTTGCTCATAGTAATAACACTATTCATCTTCAAACAAAGCATATTTGCCTAAAATATTGCATAAAGTACAAGAATGTACCATAACATTTAAAATTATAAATAACAAAAGTTACCCCCCCCAAAAAAAAAAAAAAAAACTTCCTACAATTTTCTTTATTGTTGGAGTCGAATGAAACACGCTCATCAAACACGCATCCACGAGTGCATATAAGGAATAGTGCAATTCTATATACGTTTTTTTTTAAATTAAGTTTCGGTTTTGCACAGCCTCCATCAGCTGTAAATTTGCTAGCCTCTCTTCAACGACCTTAATATTTCCATAATTTTAAAACCTTCTCAGGCCTTTATGACATTTGTTCGCAAAAGAATAAGATAAAGACGTTTTCAACAGCCTTTCAGTTGGAGAAAACTGCATGCCAACCATTTGACAAACCAGGGAATTGCTTTATCGTATTTTCAATGTGCTGAATGTGTGCTCCCTAAACATCGGTAATACCAGACACGAATAGTAATGTGTCGAATGTCATGTCTAAACTCAGACATGAACTTTGTTTAGACGTTTCACTTCTCGTCTTCAAGAGAACGGTCGCGTGAGTGAACTCCAAAAGTAGCCCAAACAAGATTCGGTATTCAAAACGAATGTGATGTGGGGGAGGGTATACCCCTCCTCCTACTCCTCCCCTCATTCTTCAATCTCCTTCGGGGGGGGGGGTCACGTGACCTCGGGGGGAGGGGGGGTCGTGATCTGTGACCTCGGGGGGGAGGGGGAGGGGGGGTCACGTGACCCCTCAGGTCACGTCACCCCCCCGGGGTCACGTGACCTCGGGGAGGAGGGGGAGGGGGGTCACGTGACCCCTCAGCTCACGTGACCCCCCGGGTCACGTGACCTCGGGGGAGGAGGGGAGTCACGTGACCTCGGGGGGAGGGGGGGGTCACGTGACCCCTCAGGTCACGTGACCCCCTCCCCCTCCTCCCCAGGTCACGTGACCCCCCTCCCCCTCCTCCCCCTCCTCCCCCAGGTCACGTGACCCCCCTCCCCCTCCTCCCCCAGGTCACGTGACCCCCTCCCCCTCCTCCCCCAGGTCACGTTGCTCCCCCCCCCCCCGAGGTCACGTGACCCCGGGGGGGGGGGCTCGCGCGGTGCATTATGGGATATTTCCCATAATGCACCGCGCGGTTACGCCGACGCCGACGCCGCTCAAGCCGGAAACGGGCGCCTAAGAGCTGCGCTCTAAGAGGTGGAAATGAGGACTCGAAATTCCAGAACGGTGTGTGCAAAAGAATAGGTATTATTTACAGAAATATAACAAAATGAAAGCCGCTTACAACTCCCTGTAACGCCGAATTAGAGCGCAGCTCTTGAGGAGGAGGAGGGAAGGGTACTGAGGGGGGTCATGTGACCTCGGGGGGGGGGGGGGGGGGCGTCGCCGGGTTGCATGCAACTTGGACTGAATGCAACCTGGGTTGCGCGCAACGCGCAATTACGCCGACGACGACGGGTTGCATGCAACCCAGTGACACCCGCGGGTTGCATGCAAAGCGAGTTGCATGCAACTTGGACTGAATGCAACCTGGGTTGCACGAAACTCGCGGTTACGCCGACGCCGACGGGTTGCATGCAACCCGCGGTTACGCCAACGGCGACGGCGACGGCGACGCCGCTCAAGCCGGAAACGGGCGCCTAAGAGCTGCGCTTTAAAAAAAAAAAAACTGCACTGAAGCATTCGTGAGCAACAAATGGGACTGCGCCAAATGTCGACTATAATGCTGGATTGTGCACACTTTTCCTCGGCAATATTAGCGCTCCTTTTTGGACGGATGTTGTAGTGGTTACAGCCGGCAAAAGTCAGCGCTTGCCGCTCTTTAAGCTGTTCCAGCTGCAGAAGGCTACTCAACTCGCAGCACGGGGCTATAAAGTATATAGCCGCGTACTCAAGCTCGTGATAATTCCGAGCATAAGCAAGAATGTTTCATGCGACACTAGTTCTCTCGGCACACAGTTCGCCCAAAAGCACCTCAAAGTGGCTGGCCTCCATTGTTGCCCGGGAGCGCATTTTGTTTTTTCTTCCATGAAAACAAGGGTAAAAAAGAAGCCGTTCTTCGGCACTGTTCCCGTACAATCTACCACAAAGCACAGATTGCTACCTATTGCAGAGAAACTTTCAACCTTGAAGCTGTGAAAAAATAATCTCGATCGCTGGCGTCCAGAAAGTCTCTTCGTGCTGCCCGCCTCGCTTGTCCGCCGGCCCGCCGGTGACGTACACGGATGGGGAAAGGAAAAGTCTCCTGAAAACTTCGCGGCCGGCGTAAGTTCAAAATTCAACACCTTCAGGGGAAATTTTATTTTTATCAAATATTTTGCTATTAGTTGAAAAAGGGTTATTGCATTGAGTTATTACAATGTACGCTAGAGGTACAAGTGGTGCTAATGTGCTGACGCAAATTGAAGCAGACAGCAACCAGTCGAAAATTGACTTCCGGTAATGCATTTCTATGGGAAAAAGTGAGTGCATCTTCTCCATGCGCTCGATCATAAGAGCAAATATCCCGAATAATTCGTACGTACTAGATAGCTTTTAACATTTCTCAGTCACGCCGACGAAATAATTGGTCAGTTACGGCGTTTTTCTTTCAAATTCATCGCATTAAAAACGGTGCCAAAACGGCTTCGTATGTGTATTTCTGTGCACTGTCGGACACTGTTAGCGCGAACACGACGTCGGCGCTTTTCAGCATGAAGGATATACGTGCCAAACGAACGAAAAGATCTGGAAATTAAGGGAGACGGCAAGATCTACGCAGTAACACTGGATCAGTAACTACTCGTGCATGCACGATCAAAATAAATAAATTAAAGGCCATGTAATCTATTCCGACTTTAAATAAGTATGTATCACTTTATTCTTTCTGCTCTGAGCGAAGATGATCGTTCTACGTTCAAAATATCACCCGCACGCTCGAAATCTTTGAGAACAAGTGCCCGATAAAAGCTGTCCGGCAGAGAAAACAAACCGAAAAGACACCTTTCATAGCACACGGACTTTATTCTCTACGTTTTGAATGTCTTTATCCGCTCATGCACGACGGGGTCATTTTCAAATAGTGACAGGACTGACATATTAGCAGTATATAAGCCTCACCGGAATGCTGGCGAGCCTTGAACACACTCTATATTCCTTTCGATTGTAATTTTGCTTTGAATCGTCGCTTGTTTTTACACACCTGCTGCGGAACACTCGTTTGGAACTGAAATGTAGCAAAGTTAAACATCGTTCACTGGTGAAGAAAAATGTGGTAACTAAAGCAATTACACTTTTACAGTGTTAATCAAGGTACATACTATTCGGTATGACCCAAATAATCAAAGTGTTCCGTGTTATTTTCCGGCGAAGAGACAAAATACACGGGCATTTTCCCATAGGAATGCACAGGAGCACCGCAAAAGTAGACTGGTTGCTGTCTGCTTCAATTTGCGTCACGGAAGTCGCATAGGCACTAGCGCCAGTTGAACCTCTAGCGTACATTATAATACCTTTATGGGTTATTGATGCGGTCTGCCAATTTCCAGCCAAATCGAAGACTATACGCCTCGCAAGTGGGCTCACTTTCGTCTTCTGCGCATGAGAAAGGAAGTAGCGGTGACGTCAGAACGCCGAGCCCTGATTGGCTGATCGTGACCCCCTATCTGAGCGTCGTCTGCTCCTTTGCAACGTCGTCTGCTCGCAACGTCGTCTGCATCTGTCTTACCTTTCCTGTGACTTTCGGAAGTGCAGGTCTTTACGAGCGGGCTCGACTTCGCGTTTCAGAGAGGGCAGACGAAATAACTCGAGCGGTACGTTGTTTTTGTCTAACAACTAGCAGACGCGCATCAATGAGGGAAGTCAGAGGACTCACTGGCGAAGTGTCCCGAGGCGCCGAGGTTTGATTGCTAAGAACCAAAAGAGTGAGCGTGTTAGTGTCCGCAAATTCCCTCCCAAATACTTTTTCCCTCCTTTCGTGTGCGGCGAGATTCCTCACTCTTTAACGGCGTCGGCAGACTGGCGCAGTTAACGTCGTCTGCTTTTCGCCTGCTAGTCAAAGCGATGGCTGCTTTACCTTTCCTGCGTCTGTCGGAGATTCACCGCTTTTTCACCGGCGAGAGTCACCGTTGCCTCGGAAAACAAGGAGATGACAAGAGGAAGAGATTGACCTCTTAATCTAAAATTGAGGTCAGCGATCAAAGTATAATACGGGAAGGGTTCACAAGGGTCGCGCGGGCATATTCCATTCAGCACGCCAGCCGGTCGTGGGCAGACGGTCGCCGAGTCGGAGTGCCTGCTAGGCCTATCTGCCGAGCTCGCTTGGTCGGTGTCGGTGGAATCATGGCCAGTTGGAGCTTTTCCCGGGTATTTGTGGATCCAGCGTTCTTGTTCGTCGTGGTCTGTTTCAAGTACTTTTTACTTTTTTCTTGCTGATTGAAGTCGGGACGCGTGAGAAGCGCACGTAGAAAAATAAACGTCCGTTGGTCGTCGCGACCGCGACGCTGTCGGCCATGCTGACTTGATCGAAAGAGGTGCGTAAGACAGCTTCGGAGCTGTCGTAGGATTTCGTCGTAACCTGCGCAAAACTTACGAAAATTTCGTTTCGTGAATACGAATTTGTTCTTAAGTTTTGTCTTACGCATATTTTGGACGTAAGATCGTTTCGTGAATCTAGCCTCTGGCCTCTGCACTTTCGAAAGTCGCAGGAAAGGTAAGACAGACGCAGACGACGTTGCGAGCAGACGACGTTGCAAAGGAGCAGACGACGCTCAGATAGGGGGTCGCGATCAGCCAATCACGGCTCGGCGTTCTGACGTCACCGCTACCCCTGCGCAAGAAGCAGACGAATTTGCCCTCCGCATAAAAAATCGGCGAAGCTCCCATTTAAAGGAATACTACACGAAATTTCGGCGCTCATTTTCTTGTCTATTCGTATTGGAAGGAGCAGTATCACATCGGACACACCAATATCTTATTAAAAAAAAGAAAGACGTTCACAATCCTCTGTAATTAGAGCGCAGCTCATGAGGAGGAGGAGGGGACGGTACGGAGAGGAGGGTGTGCCTCTCCCCCCTTCCCTCCTCCTCTTCTGTTCTTCTTCCATTCAGCGGAAAATTTTCGCAAAATTTCCCACTAGATTAAGAGGGGAATATTTTCCGCTAAACTTAGCGGAGAAATTTACACGCTAAATCTAGCGTGAAAATTTTCCGCCAAATTTAGCGGGGAAATTTTTTGGCTAAATATAGCAGCGAAAACTTTTCTGCTAAATTTGGCAGGGAAATTTTTCCGCTAAAGTTGGCGGGGAATTTTTCCCGCTTGATTTAGTGGGGAAGTTTTTCCGCTAGATCTAGCGGGAACATTTTTCAGCTAAATTTGGCGGGGAACTTTCCTTGCTAGATTTAGCGTGGAATATTTTGCGCTAAACTTAGCGGGAAGGCTTCCCTGCTAAATTTGGCAAGAAAATGTCCCGCTAAAACGCCAAAAAAATTCCCCGCTAAATTAGCAGGAAAATTGCCCGCTAAATTTTGACGCCATGTGACGTCATTATAGGAAACGTCCCATAATGCAACGAGCGGTTACGCGGACGGCGACGGCGACGCCGACGCCGACGCCGCTCAAGCCGGAAACAGGCGCGTAAGAGCTGGGCCCTAATAAACACTAAAAGGAATTTTAAAATGAATTAAACGATTGGCAAAGAGAACCTGGTGGATGTCGCTAAACCCTCGTTTGTAATGCCCGTCTAGGAACCTTGACAGGTAGTGACGATAACTGTCTTGCCTAGAACTACACATGCGTTAAAGCTGCATCCTGACAGCTCTACGGCCAGCACAAGAGAAAAGGGTAGAAAGGAGCTCCCCACTCAACGGGACTCTTTTTGTGTTTCCTAGGCGCCACTATTCTCACTCTACAAGATTATAGATGATTACCCATCATTCAAAATTCACACAAAACCAGCTTTTCGGTTAGTTGCGGTGGCCCGACTGCTGGCGTGCTTCAATAGCTTCGGTGGCTGGAACGGCTAGGACGTCCTGACTACGTCAGCCCCGCCGCAGCTTTGCTCATCCCGAGACAGACTACGTCATGATTGCGCCGGATGTGACGTGCTCTCCGCTTGCTGATCTCCGAGCGCTTGCAGGAGTATGCCGTTTATAAAGAAAAATACAGCGATCAGGCTTAAACTACAAACGTGCGATTTTCTTTTACGGATATAGTGGATCATATTCAACCTATTACTGAACACGACGGATATATTTTAAATTTCGTTTGAGTATCCCTTTAAACCAAGTCCTTCCATGGTCACCCCAGCGCGATCCGCCTCTTTCCCAGTTTTGACTGACTGGAGTCAAAAGGACGCACGCTTTTCTTGATCCACATGTCAATCCAAAAAAGTGGTTGAATGTCTAAGAACTGTAAGCATTCATCTACTGGGTCTTTCTCTCGTAAAATTCAACCCACCGGCATTCGATTTGAACTTTACTGACGTGCTCTCCATAAACACCCCTCCACTTTGAAGAGAATTCTACAGAGCGTCGTATTCGCTAATGCCATTGTGAGTTTCTAACTAACGCTTGAGTAAAAACAATGAACGACATTATGTCGAATGTAGACACCGACAGCCTAAAAAACCGGGGCCGTGGCAAGTCCCAAACCCTTAATTATCACACTTTAGTCAATTAATTTGTAGCATTAGCATAGGAGAACACAAAATAAGGAATGTTATTCGGAGTTATTTCGCAAGTTTTGTGTGCGACTGGTTTTTATTTCTTTGACACACGAAATTACAAGTTTAAATTTACTTAATATGCGCTTTCTTTTTCTGTGATAAATCACGCTGATCATATTGTCCATGTCCCCATGGCGAGGACGTTTTACTCTTTTGAAAACACAAAGGGGATTGAACTATATACTTTATCCCATCTTATTCCTCAGGTTGAGATAAGGGGTGCCAAGTCAGTGATCTCTGAACGAGTTTAGCTTTTTGCTAATAGCAAGAAGGTCCACACCTGGAGAATTGTAGCTGCGTGGCGTTCACCCTTAAAAAAAACAAATATAGGTTTGCTTCATGCTGGCTTGATTCCAAGCTGATTATGTCCACGTGACGTTTCTAATACCTTCCCTCAATGAGTTCGTAGTTCTGGAAATGTCCTTATCAGCGGGCGAAGCAAACTTTTGTCGTAGTTATAAAGATGGCAGTGATTGAGCCTGAACATCTTTAAAAAAAAAAAAAAAAAGAAGGCGAGAAGCTTTTAATATTCGTTTTTTTTAACAATTAATAGTTTCACTACAGACCCCTTTCGAAAGTCAAGTGCCGATTATAAGAAGGTCGGAACGACTGCACAATAGCGGAAGATCTCGATCGAGGAATGTGCAAGTCATTTCATAAAATAGCGAAAGTCTGAGCGCGGCCAACACCACAAGCTGACAAGCCAGTCAAACAGCGTCAAAAGTGCAATGTCACTGCGCTCGTCACCTTTATCTGTGGATGTGTTTTTGTTCAATGTGCCGTGACGTTGAGGTGTTCCTCCGCCATTTACAGGGGTTCCACAGCTGCCAACAGAGGGCTGTATTTTGAAAGAGATTTATAGGAAGCAATACGTTTACTAGCCTGATTACTGCGTAGGAAACATTTCCAAAAGATTGCAGAACTAAATTTAAGAAATATTTATTAAACACAACTTGATTACTTGTAATGCATTTGTGAAAGTTTGATATAATACATACTTCAATAGATATTCTTTTTTAATTAGTTAATTTTCTTAGCGCGATTCAACGCTGTTGCCTTTTGCGTAGTGCTCCGCGTAAGTAGTGGGTTGCAGCACTGAGTTTTGTATGCTCAAGGCCACAGACCAGACTCCTCCGCAAACAGCTGTGGTCACCGTCCTGAATTTTCTTCAAAATATATAACGAACGAGATTGCTTTGCAGCGTTTACATTGAAAAGAGGTTAGCTTAGCAGGCTCCCGAGCTTTGGTGCCTCGCTGTTTAAGCAACTTTCCTGTTCACTCTAATCTTCGTATAACATTTTAGCGATCCGTATACACTGCCACTATGAAAAATAATGAAGACACGAGTCTGTTCTATTGTCTCAAGCGACATATTAAGACATTCCTAAACACACAAAAATAAGGTTCGGGATCAATTGTCAATCGGGGCGCGGAATTTACGTTCGTTGTCTGCCCCCCCCCCCTCCCCCTCTTTTTAACGTGTCCTCGCTGTTTGTCCTGATAAAACCTTCGGGAGCCTCTTTAAATATTTAAAGGGAATCGTCCAACAATGTGAAAAGGCATACAGCGGAAATATAATTCATGTTTGAAACTCTTCGCTACGATAGTTTCAAAATATAGCCACCATCAACTTAAGAAACGTGGGGAGTAGCGGGACTCAAAAATCTTAATTATTGCACCAGATGCATCAGGTTACGGCATTGGCCGGTAGGAATGTCAAAGAACAAATCACGAAGGACCAAGCAGGACCTAATAATAACACACGCTCTGCGAATTTCTAAGGCTGTCAGGGACCAGAGCCGAAAAACAAAGGTACATTAAGAAAACAACTTTTTTTAAGTTGAAATCAGAAAACAAAAACCTTAATGTTTACAGACATTACGATGAAGCCGTGACGGATAACAAATGACACTTTGGACTCTTGTGCGCTCGGTAGAACACGTAGGAGACACTGAGAGCATGTGAGCTAATCAAATTTGTCGTCAGCTATTTGGCTGCTAAGCTGCTGACAATGAAGAATAACAAGTTACATCGTAGAAAACAAGACGAAAGTTTTCAGTACTACAAAGTCCCCGATGACTTAGAAAACTCAGAGCAAAGCTTATTATGTGTACGTTTCTCTTTCTTCTTTTTTTCCGAGGAAAGTTTTGTGCATTTTAGTATTTCGTCAAAGAACTCATTATTAAGCAAGATGTGTGAGGTTTCACCTTGCATTTCCTATACGCTGGCAGGCGCTCTCGATAGAAAGTAGTTGCACTTCTTTTAACGTGCGAATGAATTAATGAATAATTATACACTCTAAAAAAAGGTTACCACCTTACACCCTTTTGTCCCATATAATGTACCCCAAAACATTAGTTCGACGTACAGCGTACATAGTCAAACAGACGACCCCAATTTTTACGAGGGGCTTGATAACGGTGCGATATAACTTATTAAATGGCTAAAGTACGTTTTAAAGACCACAGAAAGAAAACAACGGTTTTTCAGTAGGGCCGAGAAAACCACGATTAGTTTTTTTGCACTTAGTAACACGTACATTAACTATTTTATTAAGTTGTACCACACGGCTATTAAGCCTCTCGTGAAAGTTAGTACCGTCCGATCGACGTCAGTGCGCTCTACGTCGAACTGAAGTTTTGCGCTGCATTATATCAGACAAAGGGTCTAAGAATACACCACTTTTTATAGAGTGTATATTTCTTTATCTACTTTATTTAGCTACGCTTCCTTGATGAGAATTAATCTAAGATTCAGTGACCGTCATCCCTTACAAGACGAATGAGTATATGGTGATAAACAGCTTAAGGGAGAAAAAACGATGGGCACGGCCTGCTATGACCTTGCCTCTTGCTTGTGATTTGTTCTTCGACCTTTCTGTTAGCAAAGACCATGATTGTATTGGCTGCGAAACAGTGTTAAGACGCTCGGTACTTGCCACGCCTTCAATATTTAGTTACTGTTCACTCTCAGAAACGTAGACACAGAGTGCACTCTTTCACAAAGCCCTTGGGAGAGTCAATCGCTGCAATCCACTCAGAAACTTAGGCGAATGACAAGGCATATCGTACCTTTATATCTAAAGATAAAATACCCTGAGCTGTGGCAATATACAAGGTGAAACATCCTGCTCAATGCTACAAAGCAAATCGTTTTTTTTTTCTTTTTTTAGGTGTAAACATTCTATCAGTCTTGGTATTCGCCGAGTTTCTTCCGTAGATTGTGCAGCAAGTGACTCTCTCAGGTGCTTTGCTGGAGAGTAGCCGCTCCCAATTCCTTAAAATGTGGTCGCTAAAGGTATAGAAAAAAACAAAACAGGGTGCGGTTATTCAGGTTTTTTGCCTCCCGTTAGTTTCTTCGGCGTTCTCATCCGCTGATGGACAAAGAGAGCGATGAAGATGCGCGGGCTTCGCTACACCCTGCGTTTCTTAATCTGTCGGTGGAGGGTAAACTACACCCTATTGAAAAATTCGGGAAAAACTTCGAGTGACATCCGGTGAACTTCCCTTGACATCCGGTGAAAACTGGTCAAGTTTCACCCGTTCTCATTCGAAATTAGCGTAGTATACCAGTTTGCTGGAGTATTTGCCGGCAAACAGATTTCGCTGGAACTTCACCGGCAGCGGGTTTCCAGATTTCGCTGGAATGTCACCGGCAGCCACTTTCGTTTACCAGACCACCCGGTTTTGCTGGAAATGTTACAGAAAACGAGCTACTCGTTTCCCCGTTTACCGCACTTTACTGGAAGCCGACGCGAGGGGAAGGGGAAGCCGAGACGAGCCCGGGACTGCGTGTGTAATTATGGTGCCTAGAAGGCACCAAGGACAAGTCCCCACGCACCCTCTCTCCCTCCAATTTGGTTCGTGGGGAAAATGTGAGGAGGTTTTTTTGCACTTTTGAAGAGAACCGGTTTCTTTGTCCGTCAACGAGCAGCGGCCCCGAATGGATGCTCAGTGTAGGTTTTCCGTTCCATGTGTGCGACCTGTATCTTCCAGAGCAGATGGGTGTGCGGATAAAAAGAAAATAACTTTCAGTGACCTGTTTGTCCGTCCGGCTTCAGAAGCATCTAGTGAGCGAAAAAGACGCCGGAGACGTCGTTACTGTGCCCGTGATTTATCAATGGCGGCGGATGTTCGTTCTGCGCGTTACGTGGTGTCCGCTAAGCGTGCGACTGACAGTGTGTACGTGTCCGCGTGGTACACCCGCGGCGACGGCATCAGTGACGAGACCGTGACTGTGCCCATGATTTATTCTCAACGGCGGCAGATGTTGGTAGGCGTTCATGGTGTTCGCTAAACGTGTTACTGACAGTGCGTGTGTGTGTCCCTGTGGTGCACCTGCTCGGTTTTTATTAGTTAAACTACCGTACAGCTAGAAATTTACCCAGCGGCATTGAGAGTACCTTGAAAGATATTGTTTTGTGACAAAGAACTCGGTTCTTCCTATTTGGTCTGACTGCTTTTGTATACAGTTGTGCAATTTGTTTCACTGGTGTCTACCCTGTGAAATGAAGACATGGAACCTTCGGGGTTATATGGACTAACCGCGTTTTAATTGTTACCGAATCGTCTAGCATCGTTTAAACATACACCACCTACAGTTCACAGGCTTCTTCCTAAATGCCTTCCGTTGACGTCAAAAAAAAATACGGTAAGTTCCGGTGAATTGCGGCAAATCCGGTGATTTTCAGTAAATTCCGACTTTACTGGAAGTCAATAGAGTCCCATAATCCGGTAAAATAGATTTTTTACTGGAAATGAAATTCCGGCAAAACATCCGGTGACATTCCGGTAAAACGTCCGGTGACATTCCGGTAAAGATTCCGGTGACATTCTAGTAAATTCCGGCTTGACCGGAAGTGAAAAGGGTCCCATAATCTAGTAAATCAATTTTTTACTGGAAATAAAATTCTGATAAAAAATATTTTTCAATAGGGCATCGATTGATAATCAGATATGTTTGGTCGTCACCAAACTTATACGGAACATGCGAAGTGCGAACTATCTGACGAAAGGACTATCCTGTCGCGCTTGATCAAGTTTTATATCGTGCTCACGACGAGAGGCTATTTCAGTCTTGTTCTGAGCAGCCACAAAACTTGAGGATGCCCGCCAGGATAGGGCTCCACTTAATAATGCACAGTTCCCTAGTTCCGTACATGTTTGGTGACCACAAATGATCTAGAAACGATATGTAGGTTCCCTATATCTGCGTGCGTTTGACTCAGTCTTTCGCGACTTGTGGGGTGTTCACACGGGGCATCCTTTTCGGGGGGGGGGGGGGGGGGGGTGCGTGACGTATGTGGTCGGCGGAACCATGCAGCGGGTTCTGCCGACCACTGACATCCCTCCCCGATTCCAGCATTCGTACGAACGGCGTAGAACCGAGAGGAATGTCAGTGTTATCAGACGCATTTAGCAGTTACGTTCTCGACAACAGGGCTCGGTGCGCGTTGACGAGAGTAGAAAAATAGAGGCGTAGATAAAACGACGATAGATGATTATGGCAGCAGCGCTGCTATAGATGCAGAAGTCGATGAACTTCTTCCTGCTGAAAAAAAGTCCCTTTTGTATGGGTGGATACAGCGCGAAGAAGGTAGAACCCAAGGCCATAGTATAGATGCGGCTTGAGGACGGCACTGATGCACATCTCAGACTCATTCGGGTGTCTCGGACGGCATGCCCAACAGCGCAAGCCACAAGTTAGCCGATCCCGATTCCACAATCACAATCTTGCTCAGCAAAATCTGTAAAGTTGCCAGAGACGCGAAAAAAATACTGCCAATTGCAAAGATGTCCGACGCCAGTCGCGTGGGGACTGTTTGTGCAGACCGAACAAAAGCTTTCCCATCCGCCTGGAGTGTCTGCTCGGCTCCGCAAAAACGCGTGACGTTGAGGCATATCCGGGGCAGCAAAGCGAGGGATTTCTCTTCCGTTTAAATACCTCTTTATGACCCGCGGAAGAAACTCCCCCCTTTGTCGTCACTGCAAAACTCAGGATCGAGCGAATCATTTTTGTAACGTCTAAAAAAAAAAAAAAACACCGGGGTTTTTCTATTTAATTTCTAAGGTTGGCACCCACAAAAACAAAGCTCCGCCTAGTGCTCCATGTGCCTGGCGCGTTGCGCATTCGGCAGAACGTCTTGTTTTGTGTGTGTGGGCGGTGCCTTGACTGCAGATCTTAAATTAAGGGCTATTGAATGGCAAATTGTAGCGGCGTCGGGTCTTCAGGTGCGAAACACGAGAAAAAAAAGAAATCGCTTTAGGTTTGAATCGAGACTACGATAACATATAAAAATGGGCCTGCGCCACCTTGACATAAAGAACATCGTAAAAGGTGCGCGCGAAACTGTATAGATTGTATTAACATGGCGCATATGTGTAATGCGAAATTTGTTTTTGCTTCGATGTCCCGTGATGAGAGTTATACTCTTGTTATGCACTATGGATTGGAGGGAGTCAATAAAGAATCATTGTAATGCCTGACCGTTTGCGCGTGTCCGTAAAAACTATATACCATAAACTCATGAACGAAATTACGTCAGTGAATGAATTCTATACCATTCTTATAAAAAGAGAAAAATTGCATTTGCAAGGGGTCGGCGAAAAATGCGCACTTGGAACACTATTCGGTAAGCCGTAGCCTTGAATTGCTGCCCTCTTCATGAAGTGTTTTCCGGTCCACGAAAACGTGATCCTACTCCGAGTACGGACAGGTTGCTTAAAGGGATACTTCAACGAAATTTGAAATATTCCCGTCGTGTTCAAAAATAGGTTGAATATGATCCACAATATCCGTAAATGACAATCGCACGTTTGTATTTCGATCCTGGTGGCTGATTTTTCGTTATAAACGGCCCACTCTGGCAAGCGCTCGGAGAAGGCCCAGCTTAGAGCACGTGACATCCAACGCAATCGTGACGTAGGTCGTCTCGAGACGAGCAAAGCTACGGCGAGGCTGACGCCGAGAGGATGGCCTAGTCGTTCCAGCCACCGAAGCGGCTGCTTTTTGTACGAATTTTGAGTGACGGGTTAATCTTCTATAATCTTGTAGGGAGGACAATAGCGACTTCTGCGACACACAAAAGGGATTCTCGGGAAGAGGGGAGTTCCTCCTTCCCCCTTCTCTCGTCGTGGCCGGAGGCGAGACAACCTCCGTCACTAGCTGTCAAGGTTCCTAGACGAGCATTACAAACGAGGCGTTAGCGACATCCACCAGGTGCTCTTTGCTAATCGTTTAATTCGTTTTAAAATTCCTTTTCGAGACTTTTTTAACAAGATATTGGTATGTTCCATGTGATACTGCTCTTTTGAATATTTACGCCACAGGACGTAATTTAGTCGGAGTCAGAACCTCTCCACATTTGAAACTCCCGCTCTTTCGACCCCTGCGGAGGAGAAGTACGCCCCGCCCCTCACTCTCCTTGCGTTGCGGAGTTGAAGGACGCAGCGTCTCGACTTCCGTTAAGATCTGGCAACAACGCACGTTAAACATGGCGCCGGTATCTGCGCGGTTTGCGAGCACATAGCGAAGACGTGACCGGAGAAGTGCCCCTGTGATGTTCGCGGAAGACGGAAAGTATCATTCGTAATCGTCGTGTGTGCTTTGAAAGCGAAGGGAGTTACAGGGTCCACGAGTGCGCAACCACAAGCCAACGTTCACGACAGCGCTGAGTTGACTTCGGCGATCTCGTTCTGTTTGGTGCAACACGGCGATGCGACAAAGAGCTGAAATGTTCGTGGTGCGTGTGGCGCGGTGCTTGGAAGTAGACACCCATACTAACACGGAGCGCAAATTGGTTTTGTGGGGTTGATGTTTAACGGGTGCAGTCTCGTCGTCGTCAGCTGATCCAGTCAAACATGGCCGGGAGGACGCAGCGAGCGTTTTTAAAAGTAAATCTTCCTTCGTTCCGTTTCAAAATGTGGAAGATTCCCGACGCATACCGTGAGTAAAAAGCTGCGGGCGTTTTCAACAAAATTACGTCATTTTAATTGAACAATGAACTCCGAATAGTCCTAAATCTGCCGTTTTTATGCTTCGTGTTGTTGGACTGCGTTTGCACAGCGACGTGTTACGCTCATCGTGCGGTGTGAATACATTTGGGCAAGATTTCGTACCTGCCCACAGATGCATGAACTGAGACCATTTTTTACGTAGTGAACACAGTGCTTTTTATTTTGTGTGTCTAGTCGCGGACGTTCGATGAACCCAGTGCGAATCTCGACGGCGTCCGGAGCGATATGACGAGAACGTAACTGGACACGTTTGTCGTTACGCAAACAGCCGATTGCCTCCAGCCAAATAGCATTCCCTTCGGGGCGACATGGCTGGGGGGCTATGTTGCACGTTTTGTACTCCCAGGAGACTTGGGAGAAGGAAGTGACGTCAACAACGCTCTTTGGATGTTGATTGGTGGAGTCACTGATGACGGTATCTGCAGAAGAAAACAAAGATACGTTTATTCACACCTACGTCACTTCAATCTCCCTAGTCTCCTGGAAGTACAAAACGTGCAACATAGCCCCCCTGCTGGAAGGCTCGCTGTCGGGATCACTCATCTGACATCTCCGAAAAGTCGGCATTTGCACGCGCAAGCAAGCAAGCAAAAAAAGCACGCTAAGCAAGCAAAGAGGAAAACGAAAGAACCGTGCTATGAAAGCCTAAACCCCGCGTCGCTTCCTATCACTAGCACCTGCGACAGCTGCTAAACACACACTACTTCACTTCAAGAAGTCTCACTCAAGCACCTGGGTCAGCACGAAACACTGATCACTTCGGCGAAACGATTAGTCGAGGTAGGCGAGACAGGCGGGAGCTGAGACTTCGGTGGCCATGAAAGAATGGCGAAGCTTTTGTAATTTATGGTATGAATCCAAACGGAAGTGCCCGTTTTGTAAACCTTTTGTAAAGAATAGTAACTTTCATCACATGGGTTATTCTTTAAACGTAAAAAATATGCGGCTCAAATGGAAATTGCCACATATAACAAAGGTTTAACAACCAAGATCTAAGCTGTCAATGAAACTCTTAGCCAATGATAAGTATAGCAGCCGATTGGGATTGACGTCACGGAACCCCAACTTCGTGGCGCGCTATTTAAAATGGACGAAATAGCCGCAAACTAAAATCAGTCTCACGCAATAAATATTGCTGTAAAAAATTTTTTTTCCCGGAAAAATTGTTTTTTGACATGCTTGTTCCAATAGACCCTTTTCAAAAGTCAGAGTCACCTTGTGGCAGTCCCAAAAGCTCCAATATTGCCGCTCTAATGGCGGTGATAGGAGGTCATGCACGGCTAAATCACGCACCCTCGATTTCGTGAATCGAAGGTAACGTAAAAGGGCGAACATATTTTCCCCTTTCTGCTCCATGCTTTCGAAGACGTTCGCTTTCTCTGGTGTGGAGAAGCTGCGTAGTGCCGCCATTAGAGCGTCGGGTTTGGCTCCGCACAGGGTGGATAGGCTGACTTTCAGAAAAAGCCTATTAGGCTGTTAAAACAAAAAAAAAAATCTTTTTTTTCTTTGCAGTTACCCTTTAACAAAGCGGAACCAATTCAATCAACGTCAACGGCGTTTCTGAAATGAGTGTCTTGACTTATACCACGGTATCTAATTTAAATTTTTTTACGGAAAAGGGGAAGTTTGCTAAGAATGTGTAGCTTACGGTAAAAAAAAAATGCATATGAACACGGATCATACACTGTTTTCGCGCTACCGCTGCCAAGGCTTCTGACGTCAAAGCACGAAGAAACGGTTGTCCGCTTATTTTATTTGAATGCTGAAAACCGTTAAAAATTTAGACTAATGTTTAAAACATCAAATAATACATCAAGTGGATATTGAGTGTCTCACTTTAATTGCTGTCATTCTTACCTATCGGGAGTATAATTACTCTTTCTCTTGGTGTACCCCGAACGACGGCCAAATACCGGTGTGACCTTATAAGTTGGTTTTATATGCCCGTAAGTATGTGGGAGGTGAAAACTCTTTCAAACCTAGCCGGGTGGCTCTATACATATATTGTGCACAATAATGCCATCCTTTTTTTTTTCAGAGCATTGGGTCATAAAAAAGAGCCAGATAGGTCTAATATTTTTTCCTAAATATTATGGCAAAAAATGCGAACGGTTCCTTCCGACGTTTCATCACAAAGCGAGTGGAGAGGAGTGTGGGTGAGGGAAATTGATTGATGCAGCATCGCGTGTAAAAGGCCGTGGAGGGTGCATCATTCTCTTTTAGTTTAAACCACGTGTCACCCTCGTCTTCCAGGTGCCAATCAAGTTAAGGGACGTGATGAAATTTCTTTGTGAAACTGAATAAGATATCGAAACGCTAGAAATATTATGACCTTTTTTTATAATCCTGGGATGACTCGCGAGAAGATCGGAACACCGGAACGAAAAGATGAGGTCCTCGCTTACTTTTGAGGCACACGAATATTTTGGTTTGTGCCGCCTTCGAGGTCACAATTTGTTTTGTGGCTCACCTGCATAGTAATCAGCAGTCGTGTAGAAGGTGCACAATCAGCGCAACATCTATCCTTGCCTTCGTCTTCATTTGGGTTCAAATAAGCCGCTACCTATCTAATTAACTGTAGTTTTCCGGAAGGTCTTCACAGGCTGCAGGAGACAACTCTGCGTGTCCGACCGGACAGTGCTATACCGGAGCCTGCTACAAAGCTTGCTTACAATGAATCTTTTGGCGCTAAAATATACACGTCTTTCAACCTTCGCCTTAGACTCAAAAACATCCAAGCGTCTAATTTCCCGCAAAGCTTTTGAAAAAAAAGTGAATCCTTGCAATGTTCGAGAGCTGCGCGAAGGAAGAGGCTGATATTATGTTTAGATCTAAGGAAATGTCCCGTGGTGTAACAATGATAATGACCTTATGCATGTTAACATCCTGGCCAGTTCTCCAGCAATTAGTTTCCTTTCTACATAAATATATTTCCCGCCTCGTGATTCGCAGAGTTCCCTCTGTAGTATAAAGTGACCGGCTCTCCCAAGTTACCAGCGGGAAAGTAGACGCACCAGATTTCTTAGAGTGTACAAAATTGGCTTGGCTCAGTGTGATTTCTATGCTTTCTCCAATTAAATCAAAAGTAACTATTTTAAATCATCACCCTTACAGGCCTCCCGACCGGATACAAAAGACCGCGACACACACGTTGCACATTCACAGATGTCGACCTTCGGCACTTTCCCCAAGAATGACGCAGCAGTTGGGACCGGCGTGCCCCTTTCCGAGCAGGAAACTTCGAAAAAAATAAAAAGCAACTGTTCGTCTGGTATGTGCACCGTCGTAATTCCATATTGCTGAATTTTCTTCTACTGTTAGGAATTCCCTAGGCGTTAGTCCGGCAAGCGATTAGACTACAGTCTGTGTAATGACGCTTTGTAAGAGCTGTGTATGTGCTCCACACTATACGGAGAGTTTTCTTCTTCTTATTTTTTATTACTGTGTACGTCTTTTAGCCTCTCTTGATATTTCGCCTCTTTTAGATAGACGCATAGTTCGTAATATAGTGTTTATTTCTTTCATTAGGTGTTCGACTCTGTTGTTGTTTTTTCCCCTTTAACGAAATAGCATCTCATTTTATGTTCCCCGACGACATGATAGATTTACGGCTTTCTTTAACCATTCTAACTTAGAATCTAGCCCACCATTGACACGCATGAAGTTTATGTATGACACGTTATATAATCGTAGCGTGGACTTCCTCACTAGAAATTGTGAGGAGTTCCAGAGAAGCGTACTCCAAATTATTACTTGCTAGTCTTTTGTTTTCTTTTCGTCATTCGCTTTATGCATTTGAAATTCTCCTAAGGCCTGCCTGCCAGCTATTAGGGGGCAAAGTAAATATGAACTGGGTGATTAATTGATTAATCGATAATAAAAAATTATCATCATTAGAGACCGGATTTTAGGCAAATGCCTATTTTATTCCTTGCTTCATTATAAAGCATTTTGCGTGGCTCTCGGCAAAAATAAAAGATAGAGTTGTTCCTTGGACAAAAACATTTTATCGCTTTTCGTTTTGACAGGAAGGAACGAAATGGTGGTGGCGCCCTAAGTGGACTTAGTAATGGTATACCATCCTTTGTTGTGAATATTAACAGTTCACATGAAATAATTTGAGTGTGTATTACCGCTAAACATAAAAAGCTTCTACTGGCATGCTGTTATCGCCCACCATCTCATGCTGCCGAATTCTCGAAAAATAACATGATGCACTGAACCTCCTCTGCTATTGACGGGTAATTTTAATGACTTGTCAATTGTTTGGGGCTCAAGTGAAGCCTCGTCTGATTTATTTTGAGTTGACTGTGCCAAGTTTTTAGAAGTGCTTTTCAATTTTCACTTGCTTCAAGTATTTAATAAGTCAACATGAATAACGGCTACTTCGTCTAACGTTTTAGACCTTACCCTAACTACATTGCCCAACTTGATCTGTTCAATCAATCATCTTCCACGCCTTAGTGACCATTTAATATTGCATTTTACGGTGTGTGTTTCGTTAAGCTGTGTCAAAAATCAAAATCAGGTTATTCGAGATTAAAGCAAAGTCAATTTCTATGCCATTAAACGTTGAATTTGGGCAATTTCTTAAATGCATTTTTCGATATATTCTGGGAGGACTCTGTTGACCGATTGGACATTTTATAAAGATAAGGTGATTTCACTTACTGAAAAATAAATACCACTAAAAATAACCTAAAATCATAATTCTCTATGGTTTAACAAAGCGCTCCTCAGGCTGAGCAGCGAAAAGAAACGCTTATTTAGAGCCCCCAGGCTCACATTGTGTCCTGTCAGATGGCACAATTATTTAGCTGCTGCTCAATTTTACAAAGTGGTGTTAAAAATGCTTAGCTTAATTTCTTTAGTCATTCACTTCCAGTTGTGGTTAAGAAAAAAAAACACGTCAATTTTAGAACGTAATGTCTCACCGTAATAGACCTTCCATTATCTCACTGAAAACACCGGGCGAAAATTTGATTGATTAGTCAATATGTGCTGCAATATTTCAGGAAATGTTGATTAAGTAATTTTCAAACACCTCTAACGATGCCAATTCAAATTATCATTCTGACTTGTCTTCTGTTAGTGGATTTGGTCATCATTAGTCCTGATGGAGTTCCAAATCCTAAATGGTCTGAAGCTGCCTTCGGCAACCGGAATACATAAAAGTAACTCAAAATTCCTCAAAGCTACAAGTCAGTACTCTTCACTAATTCTCGCACATATCTTTCAAGAATCACTTGACACTTCATTCTTCCCTAGCGACTAGAACATTGCTAAAGTAATTCCCATGCGCAAATCTGCTAATAAGCACTTTTTCATTAAGCGTAGGCCTATCTCACCAACCAGCGGTCCCTGTAAAGTTTTTAAGTATGTAATTCATACACAACCCGTTAACTTCCTAGAAATAAATTTGTTCTTTACAGAGTCCAACTTGGTTTCAGGAAATATTTTTCTTATGGCACACAAATCCTCTATATCACCAAAGATTTTCATATTACTCTTGATCAGGGATCTCAGGTGGCCGGCACCTTTTAAAATTATTTAAAAGCTTTCGACAAGGTCTAACATAAACTTCAATTACTTAAGTCAAGTAAACTTAACATTGACCTTAACCTATTTAATTTAATTTTTTTTTTATTTTTTAACCACTCGTTCTTAATTTGTAATATGTAATGGCGCTATCTGCTCTTACATCCCTCTCTTCTAGTGTACCTCAAGGGTCCGTTTTAAGTCCCTCACTTTTTTGCTTTATTGTAGCGACTTACAGACTTGTGTTCCTTTTTCAACTAAACTCTTCGCGGATGACCTGCATTTACCGTGTTATATATAGTGACTCCGACTCACAAAAACTGCAACATGATTAAGATTCTATTTTTCAGTGGCGTGAACTCTGGTCAATGCAGTTAATACTAACAAATGCAAAACGATGCGCATATCATGTAAAGCTAAATTATCTGCTACTTATAACCTTGATCGCACACCCTTACAGCTTTTCGATGAATGCAAGTACTTGGGCGTCATCATAAGCGCCGATCTTTCAAGGCAGCTGCATATTAATTACGTGACTAACAGTGCTAATCAAATGCTTGACTATCTCAAACGTAACATCTACCTAGCTCCTTCAGAATTAAAGCTTTTTCTCTATAAAACGCTTGTGCAATCTAAACTCGGGTACGCAGCATCCATCTGGGATCCCTATAGTAATTATCTTACTCACTCACTCGAGGCAGTTCAGAACGTGTCCGCACGTTTCATACTAGCCAAATATAATTGCACTGAAAGTGTCACCTCAATGCAAAATAGCCTACTACGTTCAAGTCTGGCACATCGTCGGAGACTTTTTCGCATTTGTCTTTTTCAAAAGATCTAGCACCATATTCCCCTACTTAATGCACAGCTAATAATCCCACCATCGTTTGTTTCAGCTCGCATTAATCCTCCTCATAAAGTCGGTGTCCCGCTTTGCCACTCTAATTCATTTTATTGCATCCTTAATTCCTAAATATTCCAGTGATTGAAATCGTTTACCTGCATCACTAACATCAATTGTTGACTAAACTCTTTTTTGTACTAGTATCGCTAACTACCGGTTCACTCATGTTTGAGTATTTATTTTGTTCCAACTGTATTTAACTTTTTATATTTTTTATTTCCCACTCCCTGCACTCGATACTTGAATCTGATTTTAGAAATAATATTAATATGCATACACCAGTATTTGAAAATGCTATTAATTTATATGAGAGTAGGATAGAAGTCATAATCTTAGAGTGACGAGCATCAGCGCCATTTATCAAAGAGTAAGTCGCCGGTCTCATTGTTCTAACAACGACGAAAAACACAGGACGCACAGCCCTTGTACACGCTCCGTTCTTTCTATGAGATCGTGACCAACGATGTGTTGTAGATCTTCATTCGCCTCGAGTTTGAGTTGAACAACTTTGCACCACTTGGCAGTAGCGCAAGTATGTCTTATGTGCCAGAACCTACCTGAAAAAAGTATAATCGTCAGATCCACAAGAACGTGTACTTCAAGCCCTGCCGCTGAGCCCAATTGTTTGGTGGGCAATACTAAAAAAATTCAGAGTTTATCTTGATGTTTTTTTTTTCTATTTAAAATATCAAGCCCTGAACGTTGCTGTACTATCGGGCTCGAATGAAATGCGAACAGTGACGGAAATTTCAGCGTACTACCGGCACATCGTCCAGGCCTGGGTTGTGAGTCAAACACATCACAGTACACTCTAAAACAATTTTGCTCTTGAAATGTCCTTTGACGCCTCAAGAACTCTTTTAGCTCGTGAAGAACGGTTTATCCTCAAGCATTATCGCTTCCTTGCGCACTAGAAAGGCAACAGGGCGATAAAGAGCTCTTTCGCATAACAAAGGAGCCTAAAAGCACCCCCTATAGGATTTGTTTTCGAAACTCTTTCTAGGGAGTGCCTAAAAAAACTTGTTAGGGTGCAAAATATAGACAAGCCGTAGACCCCTAAGAGTTCTTTTACGACCAGACCTTTTTTAGTTTCTAGGGCGCACACCCTCGCAGCTTCCTACTCTGCACCACGCAGTGTTATCACTATTCAGAGGACTGCAGGAGGCGCATGATTATTCGACGGCCACGCGCTCCAGTGCTCGCATTTTATTTGAACCCGACAGTACACTCTTTGGCATTTTTATTCCTCCAACGTGAACGACCGACATCCAGTAAACGTTTGTTACGACCGGAAGAAGAGAAACGGCACGTGCCTCTGATACACTGTGGTCGTCACGAGCGTTTCCCTGCCCGGAACGAAGCGCGTAGTGTTTCGCAAACACAACTTTAACACAAAGCTGATATTACCCTCTTTCATTTCGTAAAACTCCTCGGAAAATAGACACATAATCATGGCAACTACATGGTTTTTGACGACCCACGATGTTCTTGATACCAGTATAACTTGCCAAGTCAGCCCCTTTATGTGACGCCTTTCACCGTTTACAACTCACGCATGAACTCCGCTTGGGAGGTTAGGCATTCGTATCGGAGCAGTTTTTACAACTTTAAAATGCATAACATATAATCCAAGTTTTATCCCGACCTCATGAAGCGTATGGTTGTCGTGTAGTAGTTACCATAAAGTACGGAACTGGCCTTAGTGTATTCATTAATCTGGAAAAATGGTGACACACTCTAAGAAATGCCTGCGAGTCTACTTACCCGCAAAACACTCAAAGAGCCAATCTCTGTGATCTTGGAAACCAGCTCAGCGAATGATGAGACGGGACATCCGTTTAGACCTAAAAATGAAGTCTGCGCCGTGATATTACGCAATGCAAACATGACGCTTTGTATTCCGTAATTCCACAGCGCAGACTTTATTTTGAGGTCTAAGCAGATGTTCCGCCTTATCATTCGCTGAGCTGATTTCGTAGATCGTAGAGACTCACTCATCCAGTGTTTTGCGGGTAAGTAGACTCCCAGGCATTGCATCTTTGCATTTTACCATAGGAACGACATGAGGTTTAATCGTATGAACGTAAATTAACTTTTACATTTTTCGCTTATATAATGCGGTGACAATTGGGGGCGCAAATGTGCTTATTGAACTGCGAAGATTAATACAGAGTTTAAAAGTTTTTAAGTTTTAAAGAGGTCTGGCGTTTTGGGAGTTTATCCTTATTCCCTAATTATGCTCTACATATCCTAACATAATGTTTTTCCAAAGGGGTATGAAAATAAAATTGCGTTACCTCTGAGCCTTTAGAAAATGCATCTAATTTTGGACCATTTTGAAAGCATTGTTACGTGATAACCATTACCCAAAGTTTTGTCTTTAATTTGTTCATCTATGGAGTTTTACATTCGATCAAGGCTCTCACGAAGTCGGGAGATTCAATTAAATTTAAATTTCTTAATATTATCAATTGGTACACACCAACCCAAACACTTCCTTTTGACTCAAGGCATTCATTCCCTAGCCAATTTCTTCTGTAAAATACTCGATATTGGTGAGTGTATATTACGGTGTATCATATAAGAAACCCAAACCACACTTTGCGGCAAGAGTAGTTGCTATAGAGAAACGTTGCACTATCCCTCTCGACAATCCATGCAGTCATTACTTTCCGGTTTTTAGCATTTAAGATTACACTTCCGTTATTTGCTATCAATTCTAAAGCATCCCTATATGTATTTAAGTACATACGACAATGAGCCGCTTAAAGTGTTTTGGTGCAGTTCGTGTTAAAACATCAGTTCTAAACGTATTGTCATCTGCGCGAAATATATTCCCTGGTGAAAGAGATTAAAATCCCGGATGCTTCCTACAGCAATATGAAATCTCACAGTGAAAACTTTATTGTCTATTTTATTATTTTGTTTGAAAAAGCTTATTCAGTATAGAATGTGACTAGTTCAGAGCAACATATCATAGCTCGGCAGCCAATGATATTATAACGCCTATAGCCGATAAGAACGGCTGAAAACAAATCGCAATGCAAGAAGCATCAATGGGCATCGCCCTGGATTTCTGAAGAGGTCACTGACATTGGCCAGATGTCTAAACGTTCAGCCTTGATGTTGTAGTTCTAAAATCAGCAACGATATATTATAGCGAATGCCTCGCAAGCCTCCCAGAACGGTACCACCTATTTAAGATATAAAAAAACGGAAAAAAGAGATTTGCATCAAGAAGTGTACAAAACATCAGGTGCGCCCTACGTTTTCTAACAATTTTTATTATATATCTTCTTTCCGCGCAGGAAAGCATGAACAGGAGAACACATCCGACCCAGGAAATATGAAAGAAACCAAATTCGTTGACAAGTACTGGCGTGTGACCATAGTAGCAGCCTCCGCACTGTGCCTGAGTTCGGCTTCATTGCGGTCGGCCGGATACATATACGCGAGCTTAATTGAGGATTACGGACTGAGCCGCTCAGTCGCGTCTTGGCCGGACAGCCTTACCGCTGCTTCGTTTGAGATGTCAGGTGGGCTTTTCTTTTCTCGCATTCTGTCCCAATTATTTTATTACTGCTTGTTTCACAATATATGCAGTTGTTGTAATTCGTGCCCGCGAAAATGGTTTACTATGACACTTTGAGAAGGAGTCCGAATGGCTAATTAAGGTGATGTTTTTATGTTTCCGATTAGTCCATGATTTTTGTCGTCGGGTATTCCTAAAATTTGGTAGGCTTCCCTTTCATAGTAATATGATTAAGGCAGCTAGCTACATCCTTTCACTTTAAGTGTGTCAGTGGCAACACCCTAAAAGCGCCTGCAGAGCACTGGGTGAGCCAATCTAGGCATTCTACAGATCAAGCTCAAAGAGTTCAATATTGTGATTACTCGCGCATTAAAAAGTGCAGTTTGGCGCCCCCCAGCATTTTATTATTGCTCCGCAGGGAATGGGATTTTCGGGTTAGCTCATGAGAAGTCCGGAAAACACTTTGGGAAGCAATAGACAGAAATAAAAGTCAGGTTGGCGTTTTTTTAGGCTGTGAGTGAGATATATAAAAGGCTTCCACCTAAAATATCAGTAGCCTGCTGTGTCTATGAGCGCAATCAGAAATTTTTAAGCGTTACGTTTCGTTACTTTTTAATTAATCTTGTATCGCCACGTTACTTTTTGCGGCAGGAATTTGTAATATAATTTTGTCACAAATATCTTTAACGGATTACTTTAATTGCTCGTTACCTTTTAAAAGTATATAATACAAAACATGGAGCAATATATGTGGGGAATTCAGTAGCATAAAGATAGTGAGTTAAACAAAAGAATAACCGAAAATAAAACACGCTTTTTGTATGACCGGTTACTAGAACCACTATAAAAACGTGCAACCCTAATACAAATATGCCTAAAACAAAGATCAAGAAGACAACGCCGAGAAGGCGTTGTCTTCCTGATCTCTGAACGAAGGTAGACGCTGATACTGAGCATGCGCAGCGCTAACTTTGGCTGCACAATTCCAGGGATCATTTCCGGTCGCCGTAAGCTAGCGGGATTGCGGGTATGGTTGCAGCTTTCGCTGCCTTGTCAGGTCCTCACAGGTGAACGGGGTACACCTACATTCTTTCTCTTAAAGGAGTCATGAAACGATATGGCGTTGGAATGTACACGACTTTGCAGAGGCGTACTGGTCCTCTAGCCCTGGTGTACTCGCACATGGCGCCTCTGATTCAAGAGCTTCTTTGTCGCGGGGAAATGGCGAGGATAAAAGTGGACTATTTATTTTATTGTTGCCTTAGCAAAGCTTGATGACGGAATTATGGTATCGAAACTGCCCACCCGACGACAGTCGAGCGAGGCTCATAGATTAGAAACGGGAACGGCTTGAAGACTCGACTTCGGCTCGTAACAATCAATGCCTCGGTGGGCACTCGGGTAGTGTCTCGTGTCAAACCACTGCGGTGATGAGAATAGCTGAAATCAAACAATGCCGGGAGCTCAGCACGAGTTTTCAACTTTGCCAACCCGCAGAACGTGGGTATGATTAATGTTGGCGGCATAGGATATGCACCAAGCCACGTGGCCGCTTGTTCTGGTTTCGTTTTGAGGGGATGAACAATGCTCCTATCTTTCAATTTTTGTTTTTTTGCGACTACCATTTTTTGAAAGAAAAGCTAAGGCACATTTTTTTTTCAGTTATTATTAGGAGTGGTTCTAAGTTGTATTTATCGAAATTATAAAAATCGTTTCATAGCTCCTTTTAGTACAAAATTGTATATTTACAAGGACTAGCATAATGCGGGCGCATAAGAAATCGAAAGTAATGCCACAAAACATTTTTAAAAACATCAAAATTGTTTCTGTTCATTTCTTGATAAGTACAGGAAAAGTAAAGTGAAAGTAATTTGTCACGTGACGAGTTAGGTAGTCCGTTACGTTTCAGGCAAAGTAATTTGTAACGGTAATTCATTACATTTCAGTCTCGGTAATTTGTAATTGTAATCCATTACATTGTTCAAGTAACGAGCCCAAGTATCGTTCGATCACACAATACAGACTTATTTTTCGCTGAAAACGCTTTATTTTTTTTTTTTTGCCAAGTTTCGTTGTAAGCATACTGCATTCCTATCTGTGGGTTTTGCAGAAAAACAAACAGACCGACATAATAAAAATAAAATGTGTACAAATGTCTTGATTCATCAAGCAGTGCGCAAGTTAAAGAAAAAAATAATGTTTTTTTTTTTTTTTCAGGATTAATCTTTGGTCAACTTTGGGAGCGCACGAGCCTCCTGTCGGTAATGGTGATTGGCAGCATCTTTGCATGGCTTGGAGTGATGGCGTCAGGTTTATCCGCCAACATTGTATGGCTGTCATTCACCCTAGGAATAATTCACGGTAAATACGCTATTTCAAAAACAAATTACTCAAAACGCGCAAAAAACCCTCAACAACCAAAAAACGCAGAAAATTTGAAAATGTCTAATTTTAATAACCACCCTTTAGTTAGTATACACTGAATTATAAAATATCGGTGACATGACTGCTGAGTGTATAGAGCAATCCTAGTTTTTCTTCCCTTCTGAACCAGTGTAAAGGTAGTGTGAAATATTGTTGATCTAAGCTCTACCTAGGAAAGTATTATACTTTTACGTATTAGGAACGACGCTTACGTTTTCCTATCTCACACTGGCCTATTGTAACTACTGTCCCAGTGTTGGCTGCGGGTGCTGACTGGGTTGTTTTATCATTGTAGACTACGTAGTAGATTTGACAGTCACTGAACAGTTGCCTGATGATGTGTACATTTATTATGTTAAATGTTAAACCAGAAAACTGTATTTGTATATAAAAGCATACTACAGAAAATACAATCGTAAATTAAATACAATCCAGCACCGCGATCAAATTTTGCGCTACCTTACACTATATGCATTGCTACGACCATCAGAAAGGACGCGTTGTATGCTATACTCGAATAGCTCGCAGCATTAGGTTGAGATTGACTCTAGCGTGAGGTGGAACAAGTATCCTCCAACGAGCTGTTTATTCTTTCAGGTATCGGCGCCGGATTCGTCGTTGTTGGCCTTCATATCCATTTGAGCGAACATTTCGACAAATACCGAGGCACTGCTCACGGAATAATGTACGCTGGCTCTTCCTTAGCCTCGGTCTTTTTTCCAGAAATGCTCTTATACTTCAAGGAAATATTTGGATTCCGGAATAGCCTGAGCCTCCTCGGTGTCGTCCTGACCAGTCTCACGTTCATTGTCTTTTTGTTGGCCAAGCCCCCCACGTCAAGCGAAAACGTTGAAGAAGGCCCTCCTGGTCGCATCGTGTTCACGATTCACAGCGCCACTCAGACCGAGACACCGACGGACGGGGAGAAGTCTGTCGATAACCTCCTGATGCGGGAGTCCAAGGTGTTCAGCTGTCCAATGTATTACGTCATCCTAGCCACCTGCGTCGCGTTCAACTACAGCGTCGATGTGTTCCAAGGAACCGTGAACGATTATGCTACAGACAAAGGTAGATCGCTCGGCGAATCGGTGTCGATAGTGTCAATCATATCAACGACGGACATTCTAGGTGGTGTGTTTCTTCCCATGTTGGTGGACCGAAAGTACGTGAGGCGAAGCGTCATGCTCACAGTGAATTACTTCTTGCTTGCCGTGGCCCTGGCGCTCCTGCCGCTAGCTGACTCTATGAACGATTTCTTGGTCGCTTGCCTCTTCATCTCAGCTTTCATGGGCTGTGGCACCACAATGTACGGGGTGCTACAGGCCGACTATGTGAGCCAAAACAGCTTGCCCTTCAGCTACGGAGTTATGGGAGTCCTCACAGGATTGCTGTTTGTGGCCAAGCCTTTCCTCGTGGGTGAGTCGATCTTCTGTTTCTTGGTGATATACAGCGCATATACCTTATATAAACAGTAGTTTCTATAGGATTTCGTTAATCTTGCCTGTACAGAAAAAGAAATAGCCGAACAGATGCCACATTTGTCTACCTGAACCATTCAGATCTCCTCATAATTCTGTATATTGTTAATAATAAAGTGTTACTGATGAGAAGAGTTGTCTTGCCAGTGTCAGAAGCAAGGTAAGTTTTGTCATCAATAATGAGAGATTTTGAGACAAACTGTGAAAACAAACGTATTCGAACCTTTTGTCATGGCGCTTATGTAGTTGGTTACCGCGAAACATCGGTAATTGGTTATAACTTATCAAATGGCGTTCTGTATTCTTTCTCTAACATTTCGCTTCCGTTCGTCATCCTGTGATATATAACAATCATCGTTTTTACCTGACTGTTTGAACTTCCTTTTTTTAATTTTGAATTTATTATTTCGATTCATTATATTAGCGTGACACAACTCGAAACCAGTTATGCACGTTTAAACACTAGTCAAATATACAGAAAAGAAAATGCCCTTGACTCATTTTCTTAGTGGACGAAGGCGTGCTTCCCAAATTGGTAATCTTCGCGGTTTTCCGGTGGAATGCTCAGGTGACGACTATTCACGACGCACTTGCAACATGTCATTTTATGGGAAACGCGTCCTTTAAAGGAGCACTGACAACCCAAAGGTCGTATTTTTTTTTTGTCTAAAACGATGCAAGTTGTAGTCACAGACATGGAAAAAAAAACGCATCGCGAAAAACAATTTCCCCGCGCGCGCGTGCGCCTTTTTATTTTCGGCGTTTAAATTTCCCGCGCTCACCTCCTCGCTTATTTTGATCGGTGACGTCAAAAATCAGGAAATTTAGAAGCTTTGTAGGTGACATTTCTATAAAATTTAATAACGGCAATCGTAAAACATGTTTTTTAACGCAATTGCGAACGCACTACGGCCCCTCTTTTTGAAATACCAGAAATCAGAGTTCGGTGTGATGTTGCTTCCTAGATTTGTACCCTCCCTCGGAAAACTTGGCGGCGCTCGTCGGCGAGCAACACGGCGAGTAGGGAAAGAATCCGGTTCTTTCCCGCGCCGGCGTGATATCACCTCCTTCTCGCTTGGGGTTGCCGTGGCAACGGCGGAGGTCTGAAAAAAAGTCGAGTCGCAGGAGACCGCAAAATTTGACTCACTGTACTGGCGCGGATCGCGCGGGAACTTTAAATTCGGCATTTGGAAATTGTTTTTTAATTCACAAATACTGAATTTTCAAGTTTCGAATTTTGAGGGTAATGTCCCGGCATCGTTTTCAATCGTTTCAGATAATAAAAAAAATATGATTTTGATGTGTCAGTGCCCCTTTAAGTTGAAACTTGAATAGCTTTTTTTTTCTTGCGAAACTGCACCATGAGGTGTCACATATTTAAGAGAGGGTTCAATTGCACCAAGAAGATCAACATATATTTTAGCATCTTTAATCACCCATGTTTATTTATTTAAAATTTTATTTGTCAGGTTTTTTCAGGGACTACACCGGCTCTTACGATGGATTGTTCCGGCTGCTGGGAGGTTGCCTTTTCGGACTTAGTTTTCTGTGGCTACTGGTTGTGGTGTGGGAGTGGAAATCAAGCGGATCTTGGCACCGCAAGCGAAATAAAACATCACTAAAAGACCTCCTGTCCGCCACCACAGGAACCGAACAACCGCGCATTCTTAAGTTGAATAAAGCTGGCGAATCTGCTGCGTGATATATTGACAAGCGCATGTGCTTGTAGGTCTTCTGTCACTGTACGACTGAAAACAAAACCGAACATATCGGTCGACCTGCCATATTTCTTTCGAAATACTATTTCTTTTACCATGTCACTTTTACGGTTTTACGCTAAAATGTTAATTATCAATAAATGGTGCTGAAATCCTGTAAACTGATATGGCGACACGGCAGCCTCAACAAAAACATAATTCGATGTCGTTTCAAAAATAGTAGAATTCACTGAAAGATGGTTGATGTACGTCTTGCTATTTAAATATGCATATGAAAGAACAAAGAATGTTTGGTCTCCCCATAGCAGATTTTGCCTCGTCCATTATTGTTTTTTTGATACCAGGAGATGATGTGTAGCAGATTACCATGCTAATTACAGTTGCGAACGTACGCTACAGCAAACATCTATTATCAACATATGTGTTGCTCCCCCCCTGCTTAGCTGCCAAGACAAAACAAACAGAATGAGCATAACAAACGTTACTGGACGAGATCTGTACAGCTCTGTGCAACGCTATAGGTATGGTGTTTTCAATACGCGGCTCCGCTGCAAACTCAACGCATTTTTCTATTCTACAAGGTCGCCTATTGTTTTATGGCAGATGACACAAGATTGTAAAAAAAAACACACGTTCAGCTGAAGTAAGCTAGATTTATCAATCTTCTTTATGCCCAAGCAATACGTGTAAATTAGATTTTAACAGGAATTGATTTTGTAGATTAGAAAAAAAAAATTGCCAGGAGTATTTTTCAAGACTGCCTGCTGCGGTGTGCACATCAAGATGTAGTTTATTCAAAATCTTGTTAAATTTTGAAGACACTAAAATTGCAGTTAATAGCACCTTTTTCTTATTTATTGCACTGTTTCCAGCTGTGGAAACTTCTGCAACAATTTTATAAGGAATTGATGTTCAAAGACTTTATAGCGTGTATCCCGGAACGTTTACATTAGAACAGTTAGGGTTCCAGCAATTAGGTACTGATTTTCGGCCAGAAAGCACAGGCGTGAGTCCTGTCACTGCAGTCCTGACTGAAGTAGAAGCAAAGTCGTTGCGTTCCTGGCAATTCGTTTTTCAGCTGTCTGATATTCAATGTCGTCATCACTGTTTTATATTGATTTTTTGTTAGAAGTCACTAGCAATTCACTAAATTCAAAATTATTAAGTCAGCTTCTTGTTGCTTCCAAAAACTGGCAGTCATCGTTATACCAAAACCGCGTTCATGGCAGACGTGTCAAAGTTACAAAAGAAGAGTTTGGCAATTTTAGAAAATGTGGTAAGGGTGCAGGCCAGGTGGTGAATATTGACCATAGTGAATTTTCTTGAGTCCTATATATTATCTGTCTCTTCTACGTTTTGATGTTTCTTCTCTACCCCAGTCTCAGGTTAATTCAACATGTTTGGAAAATGTTCTTTTTGTTCTCGCCGTGGTGAGATAGGAGGCTCAAATTCCGTCATAAAAGCCAACTCTCAATGTACTGATTTTCTTGTTCTAATTTTTATGCATGGCTCAGTGGAGTAAATCCAGGTATTTGTTTTATTTTTGTACCACGATTTTTTTCAGGCTCAAACCGTTTTTTTTTTTAATAAATATTGGTTTGTGTTTATCTAGTTGGTACATGGTCACTCGTGGTCTAGAAAGCTCAGACACTAAACAATTACACACAGACAGGACAAGACACACACAGAACCCTGACTGCTGCGACAAAGGGACTCGTAGTGACAGTCCTTTGAGAACGCTTCACAACAACAACAAAATCAATATCTGCAGTGTACGGAGGGCTAATGGCTCGTAATGGAAGTGAAAGGTGATGTTTTCTTTAATTACGTGACTTATTTAATTTAATCCTAGTGTGCATGTCTTGCTTTTTTGTTTTGTGATGTATTATTTTGTTTATCAATGTGCGCACGTGTGTGTGAAGTGTATGAGCAAGAAGACTACTGGGTGTTTCAAGGAGCGGCCAGGCTCCTTAAATCGACCGCAAAATTCGGTTTCTTAACCTATCGCACCACGACTTTGTGCAGCGTTGCCCACGGATGGCGCATTTTTTTCTCTTTTTCTAAAATTTGAAAAGAGCAAACTTACCTGAGGAAAAAGTAAAGAAAGAAAAAGGCTTAACTCCTATGGAAACGCAGCGAAGCCACCGGTCTTCAAACAATACGGTGCCGTTTCGCACGGGAGACAATAGATGGCTCAAGCGGTCGCGACGCCAACTGCCGCCAACGAAAGAGCATACGGCGCCGAAAGCCGGCGTCTTTAGCGGACGATCTTTACGACTCAAAAGCGGCACGCGTTCCGCAGGCGGCGACAGTCACAGAAACGAAAACAGGTGAGGTAACAACAAAGAACTGCAAAGCAGACGACATAAATACTACGAAAATAACAGTTAAAATGACCCGACAAACCATTTTTTCATCGATTATGTGTCCATTCAATGTGTTTTATTAGTAAGGATGATAAAATAATGCATTGGCAACTCAAAAGCTCGTGCCGCTTTTGAGTCGGGAAGATCGTCTGCTAAAGACGCCGGCTCTCGGCGCTGTATGCTCGTTAGTTGGCGGCGTTCGTTGCGCTATCTCTTGACTCCCGTGCGAAACGGCGCCGTATTGTTTGAAGACCGGTGGCTTCGATGCGTTTCCATAGGAGCTAAGCCCTTTTCTTTCTTTACTTTTTCCTCAGGTAAGTTCGCTCTTTGAAAATATTACAAAAAAAAAAAGCACCATCTGTGGGCAACGCTGCACAAAGTCGTAGCGCGGGTTATGAAACCGAATTTTGCGGTCGATTTAAAAAGCCTGGCCGCTCCTTGAAACACCCAGTAGATCGAGGCATTAAAAAACTAAAGTATAGTCGATAGTCAGCTTTGTGGATTCGCGTCTTGTCCTGTCTCTTTGTAATTGCTTAGTGTTCAAGCTGTTTCCCTTCCATTAGTATTTTCTCAAAGTATGCAGGAGTCGGGGAGATGCTTAGTTGTCAACCACAGTTTAGTTTACGTTTTCGTGTTTTTTGTTTTTTGTTATCAGAGTCTTGGTGACGCGGAGCTTGAGGTGCTTTGGAAACTTGCTCTTCATAAAAGTGCGAGTTCTACGCAAGTTTCTGAGCGACTAGCAAGAGTACTGTAATTGATTTAATAACAAATCACTCTTACTGGCTGACATTCCCAAGAGACTCACACAGCACGAGCACGTATACTAATTTCTGAAGAACATGCTGTCAGTCAAGTGTTTTCCTGTTAAATTTCGACGTAAAGTACCAGTCTACTTGAACTGGCAGGAAAAATAGGTCTTAGGTCCTCTGGGGTGTGGTTGGGAAGGTGCAAAAATTTCCTAGTGCTGTTGCTCCTGTGAAATAGTGTGTTATTCGCATAATTATAGAGCTTCAACTATACTCACCGAATATAACAACCTTTTAGACGGCTGAGACAAGTGGAACGTTTTTGTTGACGTAGCCTCAATTTTCATATGCTCGCAGTGTATAGTAGGCCTCTTTTAAATTTTCAAAATTAATATAGCAGCACATGGACGTGCAGTTTACCGCACAGCGGGCCTCTCCTGATAAAGTAATATGGAGTAATGTAAAGAAAGACCAATTTCATAGGACCCAGTGGCGCAATCGACTGTCAGTGCACCTAGCTTGTCTTATGAAGTTGGTCTCTTCTGCCTGCTTAGGCGCTTACGTTCACTAACATTGCTAAAGCACTGATTTTTTACTATAGGGGGCTGGATGGCGCTTAGCTGCTCTCCGAGCATGGCGCAAGCGAAGCCACCGGAAGTTCTATGCTTGTCCCGGAAGTCGGGCATGCACTGGGCTTTCTAGTGCATTCAGTCGATATTTTTGTCTATGTTTTTTTTGGTTTTTTTTTTGTTTTTTTTTTGTCTTTGATTGGGTTTTAATGCTCCCCTTCTGGATTAAATCCCGAAAATAAGGCATTTCAACGTGGGACATACGCACACTTGATAAACTAGAATCTTAAAATTTTTACATCGAATGGCTTCCCAGGAGACTTCTCGGGTCCGCATGCGCTGTTAGTCCGCAACAAGCAAGCTCTCTTGAGACGACAACTTTTGAGGTGGTGAAATATAAAAGACTGAAAAATAAATGGTTCCCTGCCCGCTCCCGCGTGAGTGCTGTGGGCTCTCTTGGGATGACAAGAAAAAACCCAACGCCCTTAACGCTGTTCGACCCAGCACTGGGAAGAGTTGAAAAGCCTCTCAAGCGCTGACTTCCGGGACAAGCCGCTTACTTCTAGTGGCTTCATACCTGTCTGCTCATTGCGCCATCCAGCCTACTGTAGTAGAGATCAGTGGGCTGCAGTTACAGATGGCTGCTATCTGAGTGGGTGGATGACTAATATCAATTATTCCATTGGTTATCGGTTGTAGCTTGCGCCACTTTGTATGTTGTGACTAACTATAATATTTTTTTTAACTTACTGCTCAAACGCACGAGTAACTTTTAAATTCAGAGCAGGCAGCGAACCATGAACAATATGCAATATAAAATTGAAACCGCTTCACTAAACGCAAAATACTTAGAAGGGAACGACACAACATTTATTGTGGCCACAAGGGCAACCATATGAAAACTGTTCCGCGGGCGCCCGTTGAACCAACGTTGCGTAGAACTGTGATTTCTGCTTCACCGTAAGTGCGAGCAAAGGAGAAGATACGAGAGCGAGCTCCACGGTTTAAGAGAGGCCTGTAACGCATTCGCACTCGTGAAGCGAAAGCATCGTTCAAGAGAACGGGCTTGTGTTTGTAGCGTCAGCTTCGCTCGCGTTTATACAAGCCTTGCAGCAGCTGTGCATGGGCGCCGCCATGACCGCCCTTCAGTTTTTGTTTCCTCCTGTTGCGTTTGCTTTACTTAGTCATTGCCACAGGAGGACAGGTTATTGCCATTTTAAATTCTTCTGTGTCCTCCTCAGCATTGGCTTTTCTGGAGGCTCGTCAGTGGCTCGGCATCTTGATACGACTAAAGAAGGTCAGCAATGGCGGCTTTAATCTGGAGCTTGTGCGAAGCGCCTTTAGTGAAACAGAGAAGAGCTGTTCGGCGATAGCGCTGACGCTTAACAGTCGCTTGAAGCACGCTTCAGAGGATTGCGCCTTTAACCGTATCTCATTATTCACAAGGAAAGAAGGACGAGAAATTCGCACGACGACAACAACAGCACGCCTGATCCACCACCGACCAATTTGGTCGCCCTAATGGCGGCTGCCAGGTCTGGCGTCTTCCAAAGCCTTAATCTCAGGCGCGGTAATATTAAAAAACAAACAAAAAACATTCGAAGCTATTCGCAACTATAAAAACTTGTAGATTTAATTAGAGCAATTTAATAATAGTACAAATGTTACGAATGTGTCAATAATTAGGCACCATTGCTCCAACTAGGGGGCGTTATGAATCCTAATAGCTGGGCTGCGATAGGGCTTCAGTGGCCGCACTTTGCGTATAACCGGATTATTACTCTATGCTCTGCCTCTACGAATTATCAAACGTCCCTAATGAAGGGGGACCAATCGTGCAGTGGCAAATGAAACGGCGCCTGTGAACGTGCCATAAGAAAGCAATCAGAGTGCCCATAAAAACGTTATTAAAGTAATTATTGTGCGTCCAGCAGTGTGAGATGGGGTGTCGTAATCAAGTGACTGGATTTCGCACGCAGTGCAATAGTTTTGACACAAGGCTGCGTGTTTGGGTTTGGCGTGAAGGATGATGAAGGTACTCATCCGAAAACCCTAGACTCACATATATTGTATTAGCACATTTGTTTCTGCACTACCAAACTCAATCAGTGTATACACGTATGTTGAAAGTGAATTGGACCAATTCCAATACCTTAAAAATAGCATTGCATTCTTTTTCACGGAATTATTGCTGGTAGAAAGATTACTCTTCGTGCTCTACAGTGAACCAATTTTACTAGAGTAGCTTCATCATATTCATAAAACCGACGATGTAAGTCTGACGCCATAATAAAGCGAAAAGATCTTTAGAACACAAAAAGTTTAAACTTGGTTTACTAAGCTTAAAGTGACAATTCTCTGTTAAAGAAGAATCGCCTATTTTCACCAGCAAGCAATATTATACTGTCACGAATGACAAATTATGAGGCGAGAATAACTAAAGAAACTAAACGTTTAATGAGGCGAACTTGTGCCAACCAAAAATAAGTAAAAAACGGAAGAGCGTCGTTCAGCAGAAAAGCAAGCGGCGATTCGGCGGCGAAACAGAGCGCGAGCGAGACTGACTCGACAAGGTCGCGGGTAGCTGCTTATCTACCGTGCGTCACTATCTCGAAAGTTCGGCAAAGAAGGCTTGAGCGTCGCGCGCTCGGGGCGAGGATGAACTGGCACTTTCGAGAATAACAAAGCAGGTGGAAAGTTACGTCTGGTGCGAGAATGAACGCGAATCTTCTAGATGTCAGTGACCGAGCGTTGCTTTGTCGGCCCTAAGGGCGGCATTATCCCCCCCTTTTAAAAGTGCATCGTCCCGATGCAACGCGAAAGAAAAACAGAAATGGCTAAAAAAAATTACGGTGAAACGAAATGAACATGCAGTGTCGTAATCCTAGCGCGCGTAGAACGGCTTGAGTCGAACTACGTGGACGACTTCGGGTCGTGGCTGGCGGCGTCCTGATGGTCGGGTCCCGTCGGGGAGCACCTCGTAGTTCAAGTCCCCAAGGCGGCGGATGACCTTGTAGGGTCCGAAGTAGCGTTTTAACAGTTTTTCGCTGAGGCCGCGGCGGCGATTGGGCGTCCACACCCACACCCTGTCTCCGGGCTGGAACTCGACGTCGCGGCGACGAAGGTTGTACCGGCGAGCGTCGACACGCTGTTGATCGTGGATTCGAAGGCGGGCTAGTTGGCGTGCTTCTTCTTCTCTCTGGCTGACCACATGGGCATCGTCGCATCTGTCATCCACAGGCTCATGGGGCAGCATCGCGTCCAGCATGGTCGTCACTTTTCTTCCATGCACCAGCTCGAATGGTGTAAACCCGGTTGTTTCTTGAGCTGCGGTGTTGTAGGCGAACGTGATGTATGGTAATACCTCGTCCCACGTCTTGTGCTCTACGTCGACGTACATGGAGATTATGTCGGCGATCGTCTTGTTGAGCCGCTCCGTTAGTCCGTTGGTCTGCGGATGGTACGCGGTGGTCCGACGATGGCTGGTGTGGCTGAGCCGAAGGATCTCTTGCGTGAGCTGGGCCAAGAACGATGATCCTCGGTCGGTTATCAAGACTTCGGGGGCACCATGTCGAAGGAGAATAGACTCGACGAAAAACTTGGTGACTTCCACCGCAGTTCCCGACGGCAGGGCTTTCGTCTCCGCGTATCGGGTAAGGTAATCCGTGGCAACGATTATCCATCGGTTCCCCGACGTCGATGGCGGGAAGGGCCCAAGCAATCCATTCCAATTTGTTGGAAAGGCGTAGTAGGGGTCAATATCGGTTGCAGGAATCCCGCAGGTCTCGTCGGAGGTTTCATACGCCATTGGCACTCGTGACATGACCGTGTGTACAGGTGGACTGTTTTCGGGAGTCTCGGCCAGTAGTACTTGTCACGAATCCGGGCGAGCGTCCTGCTGTAGCCAAGGTGTCCAGCCGTCGGGTCGTCATGGCATGCTTGAAAGATTTCTTCTCGCAGGCTGGCCGGAACAACCAGCAGCCAGGCAGGGTTGCTCGTTCCGAAGTTCTTCTTGAAGAGCACGCCTCGCCGCAGAACGAAGCTTGGCAAGTCTCGGGCCAAAACTCGCGGAACTGAACTTCCTTGACCTTCGAGTTGGTCGATCACGGCGCGAAGTTCGGGGTCGTCTCGTTGAAGTGCTCCCATGTCGGTGTCTGTAATTGCTCTGAGAAAACGGGCGTCATCGTCGTCATCGGTGCTGTCGGGAGGAGATTCGACTGGTGCCCTAGACAAACAATCGGCGTCATTACGCTTGCGGCCAGACTTGTGCACAATGGTCACGTCGAATTCTTGCAGTCGAAGGCTCCAGCGAGCGAGGCGTCCTGACGGGTCCTTGAGGTTGGCGAGCCAACAGAGAGCGTGGTGGTCCGTGACAACGCAGAACGGGATCCCGTACAGGTACGGGCGGAACTTGGTTAACGCCCAGACGACAGCGAGACATTCCTTGTCGGTTGTTGAGTAATTGTTCTCTGCCTTGGACAGTGCTCGGCTTGCGTAAGCGATCATCCTCTCTGCTCCGTCTTGTCTTTGGACGAGCACCGCACCTAGCCCGGCGTTGCTGGCGTCTGTGTGAACTTCCGTTTCCGCTGATGGATCGAAGTGTCCTAGGATAGGGGGCGACTGGAGTCTTTCCTTCAGTTCGTTGAACGCTTGTTCTTGCTCCTCCCCCCACTGGAAGTTCACGTCGTCCTTCGTCAGATGCGTGAGCGGTGCAGAAATCTTGGCAAAATCGCGAACGAAACGTCTGTAGTATGCGCACAGCCCAAGAAATCTTCGTACGGCTTTCTTGTCTGATGGTTTCGGAAATTCGGCGACAGCGGATGTCTTTGCAGGGTCCGGACTTACACCTTGAGCACTGACGACATGGCCCAGGAATTTGAGCTCGCCGTAAGCGAACCGACATTTCGACGGCTTCAGTGTCAGTCCGGCATTCTTGATAGCCTGTAGCACGGCTCGCAAACGTTTCAGGTGCTCGTCAAAGTCGCTGGCGAATACCACGACGTCGTCGAGATAGACGAGACAACTTTGCCATTTCAAGCCGGAAAGAACGCTGTCCATCACGCGCTGGAATGTCGCCGGTGCTGTGCATAGTCCGAACGGCATCACTTCAAATTCGTACAGCCCGTCCGGCGTGACGAAGGCAGTCTTTTCACGATCTCGTTCGTCGACCTCGATCTGCCAGTACCCACTCTTTAGGTCCATCGACGAAAAGTATTGGGCGTGGCGCAGCCGGTCCAGGGTGTCGTCGATGCGTGGCAGCGGGTAGACGTCCTTTTTTGTTACGGCGTTCAGTCGGCGACAGTCCACGCAGAACCGAAGAGTCCCGTCTTTCTTTTTCACCAAGACTACCGGTGAAGCCCACGGACTGCTTGAGGGCTGGACAATGTCGTCATCGAGCATTTCTTGGACCGGCTTCTGGATGACTTCTCTCTCTTTCACAGAGACACGGTACGGTGACCGATGAACAGGAAGCGCGTTGTCTTTAGTGACAATTCGGTGTTTCGCAACGGTTGTTTGGCGCACCTTTGACGACGTGGAGAAGCACTCATTGAACTTGGCGAGCAGGTCACTGAGTTGTCGTCGTTGTGGGGTGGGCAGGGTTGGGTCGATGTCAAACTGCGAAGGCGGCGTTGTCTTGGGTGGCCACGAAGAGAGGTCTTCTGATATTCCGGCGATTGCGGCTGAGTCCGGGAGTTCCTCGGCGTGACCCACGGCGGTGCCTTTCGTAAGGTGCTGGGCCTCCTGTCGGAAGTTCGTTAC
The DNA here is from genome assembly GCA_013358835.2 of Ixodes persulcatus. Classification (NCBI taxonomy): domain Eukaryota; kingdom Metazoa; phylum Arthropoda; class Arachnida; order Ixodida; family Ixodidae; genus Ixodes; species Ixodes persulcatus. The sequence goes on along the minus strand of JABSTQ010011344.1, from coordinate 302,167 downwards.
GAGTGCGACAGTGTGTCCCTCTTGGAGCTCCACGACAGCTCTTGCGATGCCGATCCCTCTTTCTAGAAGCAACTGGAGGCTTCCTTCGAGCAAAACGTCGCCGCAGAATGTCTCATCGACTCCGACGGGTACGAAAACACTTGACCGCGGCGGTAGGTTCACGTGGTTTGCAAGGACTCGTACCGTGGATGACGTCGCTTTGGGTTCCTCCGGTGGTGGAGCAGGTTTTCGTAGCGTCAGCCGGTTTGCTCCGAGGTCGATGACGGCGCCATACTCGCAGAGAAAGTCCATTCCGAGGATAACGTCCCTCGAACAGTCTTGCAGAATGACGAACTTGACAGGGCACGTCTCACCGTGTATCTCGACGCGAGCAGTGCCTCTCCCGACCGGTGTGATGAGGTGCCCTCCCGCGGTTCGTATTTGAGGTCCATCCCACGGCCTCGTGACTTTTCGAAGGCGGCGGGAGAGCCTTCCACTCAAGACTGAGTAGAATGCTCCGGTGTCCACGAGTGCTGATGCGTCGTGGCCGTCAATGACGACGTTTAGGTTATTGGTCACCGTTGCAGGGGCGTCGTTTCGGTCTCTGGTAGGGTCCGAGTGGGGGCTCTCCGACGTTCGTGTAGGATCTTGGCGTCGGTCGTCTTCGGCAACTCCACCTCCAGGGGTTGCCGCGCCTAGTTTCCCCGGCGAGGAGCGAGTGGCGACAGGCTTTCACGTCGGGGTCGGTGCATCGGCGAAGCTGGACGTCGTGGCGACGGCGACCGGAACTCTCGGCGGGACGCAGGCTCAGGGGACTGAGGTCGTCGCAGGTACTCGTCGATCTCCAGAGGGCGTTCACCATAACGGGGGCGCGGGTCGTTTGGGTGGAATCCGCGCAGCCCGAGTCGTCGGTATGGGCATCGGCGGTACACATGGTCAGCTTCCCCGCAGTGGTAACACAGCGGGCGTCGGTCGGTCGTTCGCCACACGTCAGTCTTCCGGGGTGCGCGGGGCTCCTGGCAGGCGTACTGGACTTGGACGTCGTGGCGGCGGTCGTGCTGCGGCGTAGGAGACTGACGTCGGGGCGGCGCGGCATAGGCTTGAGGAGGAGGCGGTGGCCGTCGGGCCACTGCGGCGTAGGTCAGGGTGGGCTCCTTGAGTTCTGCTACGCTGGCAGGAACCTCCGGTTGAATTGCTCGCTGAACTTCTTCACGTACCACTTCGGCTATCGACAGCGAAGCCGGCGGTTTGGCAGCAGGCAGGATCTTGCGGAGCTCTTCCCGGACGATCTCCCGGAGGCTGTCGATACCGCTGGTATTCAGGTCCAGTCGGCAAGATGCGGCGGTTGGAGGAGCAGGCACGCCGGCGAGTCGATGGTAATGGCTTGCTCGGGCCGACAGCGCGCGCTCGATGTTAGTGGCTTCAGCCACAAAACCGTCGACGGTTGTCGGGGGATTGCGGACAAGGCCCCCGAAAATTTCAGCCTTCACGCCACGCATGAGGACGCGAAGCTTCTTCTCCTCGGCTGCCTCCGGATCGGCTCGGGCGCATAGGCGCATGACATCCTCTACGAAGCTGGTTACGCTTTCGTTGGGGCCCTGCACCCTTGTTTGGAGAAGGTCCTCCGCTCGCTGCCGACGGTGGTGGTTGAGGAACGTTTGCTTCAACTCGGTGGCGCAGGACTCCCATGTAGTGAAGGACGCTTCGTGGTTTTCAAACCAGTGCCTCGCAGTGCCCTCAAGCGAAAAGTAGAGGTTGTGGAGGCACTGCTCAGCCGTCCATCCGTTGTGGCGGGCTACCCGTTCGTAGTGTCGCAGCCAGTCTTCAATGTCCTCGTGGGCCTCCCCGTGGAAAGGCGTCGGATTTCGGGGTGCGACTGGCAGGACGACGACAGGCGGGGTGGTTATGGTCGGGATCTTCTTCCGGTTCTCGGGCAAGAGACCGAATTCGGGAGACTGACCTCTGGTACGACGGCTTCTTCTGAATTCGGCTTCTTCGGCAAAGGGTAGCCTTCCGGGGCTGAGTACGTCGATTGGCCGGGATGTCTTCGGAGGGGTACGCTTAACGGGCATAAAATGCAATTACCCCGCACCTCCACCAAAATGTCACGAATGACAAATGATGAGGCGAGAATAACTAAAGAAACTAAACGTTTAATGAGGCGAACTTGTGCCAACCAAAAATAAGTAAAAAACGGAAGAGCGTCGTTCAGCAGAAAAGCAGGCGGCGATTCGGCGGCGAAACAGAGCGCGAGCGAGACTGACTCGACAAGGTCGCGGGTAGCTGCTTATCTACCGTGCGTCACTATCTCGAAAGTTCGGCAAAGAAGGCTCGAGCGTCGCGCGCTCGGGGCGAGGATGAACTGGCACTTTCGAGAATAACAAAGCAGGTGGAAAGTTACGTCTGGTGCGAGAATGAACGCGAATCTTCTAGATGTCAGTGACCGAGCGTTGCTTTGTCGGCCCTGCGGGCGGCAATACGTTGCATACAAATATAGAAAACGAATTTGGCCATCACCGAAACATAGTATGAATCGAACATAAAAGGGGCACTAGACCAGTTTTTAGAGACTATTTATGGTCACCACACAATCTAAGGGCTCTAAGCACCCTAAAACCCAACATTATATTCATGCCTGGCTGATTTCTCTATTACAACTGGTATCAAAATATGACACTTTGTGGCGCTATTCGACGGCGAAAAAAAAACAAAAAGAAACTGTCTGGCTTCTTCTCGTGCGACGGCGCCCAAGGGTGTCTGGTATAGGTCGGAGGTATTCAAACTTTTTTAAACCGATTTTAATAGAGAAATAGGTTACATACGAATGTCATGTTCGGATTTTTTGGATCCTTAGAACCCATAGATTGAGTTATGAGCATGTATAAAATATCGCAGAAAGCGGTTTAGTGTTCCTTTCAGAGACGATTTTTCGCAGGGAGTCCTGAACAGTATCACATTAGTTCGTCGAATTAGTTATTTTTATAACTCGACGAAAAATCAATTCGTTCTTTAGTCACTTTTAAAACTACAAACACCATTTTTTATTCTACTAAACACCTGCACAAGCCAAGTTTCATTTTTGCTGGGAGACAAATAACTTGTTTTAAGTAACTGACAGCATTGTAAATTCATAATTTGTTTTCTCATTTTGTTTTGTTTGTTTGTTTATTGATACTGCTAGTCCAGAAGGGCCAATACAAGGTGGAGGTTTAGCAGTCAATACGATAGAAATCAAAATGTACATATTGGGTCCACTTTGAAAAAAGAGGTCATCTAGACCTAACCAACGAATGCCGCCATAAAATATATTAAAATTTGGTTTCCCCGGCTTTTCATTCTTACATTTAAAAAGACACAGCAATTTATATCCTAGTATTTATGTTTATTTTATGAAATTTTTTCACGATTCGGTTGTTAGTGAACCATTGTTTTGTGGTGACTTGTGCTGACGTTCGTTCTTCGCTTCGTTCCATACCACAGGAACCCAGAATACACATATAAATATTAGGAGACCTCCAAGTAGTCTGTACATGTTGTCATAAGACCCTGCTTCATCCCGAAACAGACCTGCAAAAAAATGTTTTTTTCTTTTATTTTACTTTTTGCTCCAAAGGCCACGTGAAACGCAAAACATCGGCACACCCTCACTAGTGCCTGACATTTTTTCCCTTTAAATGACCAAAAACATTGTTAGCTCCTTTGCTGATCGTCTGCAGATACCTTGGCAAACTAAGGCGCAATTGTAATATGCGCTTTGTAAAACATAAAATATATATGTATATGTTTTAACGGTTTCGTACAATAAAGTCATGTCTCGTTAATATGTGCCCGTTAATATGGATACCCCGTCATATCGACGCCATTTTCAGCGACAAACTGGGAATAATACATGCATTTTAGTCTCGTTATTATGGATAACTAGCATAATGGACGATTTCTTTGGGGAACGAAGGTGTCCATATTAACGAGACATAACTGAATGTAGTATAAAACTCAAGTTTGCTGCATGGGTGCTCCAATCAAAAACCTTTAGTCCGTCGTAAAATGATATGGAATGACTCCTGTGTGGAAGGAATATTTGTCACCTGCGTAAGGTTGCTAACCAGTATTATTTACGAGCATCACATTGTAGTAAGTACTCTATTTCACGTCGTGGAAAGGCTGTGCAATACAAGACAATTACCTCAATCGGAGAATGTGTGAAAACTATAAACAGGTAAAATGGTAAGGCGAATATAAGAGCTTAATTAGTATCCTGCTGTATTTGGCACATCATAATAAATTGACCATAAAAAACAAAATTTATCGGTGTTACAATCTTTGTTTGAGACGAATATCCTAGTGTGTTCACTAGCTTCAACAGTGTTAAGAAACCTGCGTGTCTGGCTTTCACTTGCACCGTAAACGTTATGTATGAATCAATGCTATAGGACTCGAACCACTATTCGCCCACCCCAAGAGCAAATCTCCAATATGCACTGTGTTAATAGATTAGACCAGTAGTTCTCAACCATTGATGTTTCGCTGACCCCTTGTGGATCGGCGGAGATGATGGAGGACCCCGTTCGTAGTGAGGGGAGGGGAAAGGTATAGGTTAAACATAATAATGATTTAATAAATGGATATAACTAAGGGCTAGAGTGAAGTAGGCCTCTCCTATTAACATACACACGAGAAAACTCGCCCGAAAACTGAAACATTTCTTCTCGACCTGAGAAAAGACAACTTTTATGGCCGGGCTTAACTGATGAGGCAGGGCTTCGCGGACCCCCATTTGAGAACCATAAGATTAGACCAACATATATATATATATATATGGGTGGTTTCATCTCAAATCGTGCAGGCAAAAAGGGTCGAATTTTTAATTTCGCTGAAAAAAATATATGTTATGGCGTCGTCTCTAAAAACACAGTAGCCACAAACGGCAAGTTCGTCGGATATTTGGTTCTCGACTTACGAATTTTAAAAGAGGCCGCGGCGGAAAGCAGTGTTTTTCACATACGTCGTGGGTCGGACGTTTCCCTCGATCTCCCGTCGTGGATTTTCAGTCCACATTATATTTACTTTTTTCAAGCACTCTGTAGACACAGATAAAACGCTCTAATACCATGGAATAATTTTAGGCGTTTTGCTTTTTTTCTGCAAAAATGTCAAATACGATCTATAGGGGGAACAGCGCACCAGCAATACAGTCACTCAAGTCAACACACACACATACAAAAGAAAGAGACACTTACACAGCGCTAACTGTCAACTCTCGGGTGTATTTACACTTCTTTGTCCTTTTTCTTTTTGTAATGACAGGTCTGTAATGACAGTGTTAACAAGTGTCAAATACGCCCCCTCGGTCAATTGTTGACGAACTTTGACAATTAAATACTGGCGATCTACTTAAGTTACATCAATATTTTTTATGTCCATGGAGAGCCCAAAACACGCTCTTTATAGATATTATAAAATCATTTAGCTGTATTAAATATCCCTTGCGGGACGTTTACGTTAATGTTATGCGAAAACCAAAAAGTACCAATTTTAAAATCGATTTTCTCAAAAAACCCATTTTTAATTTTTTTTATTTTTTGTTAAAACGTAGATATGATAGTTGTCTACTCGAAAAGCAAGTCGATAAAGTGTATATTTTGTTTGTATGTTCTATATTTAAGCCTCAATATCGGAAAAAGACGTCTTCGTTTTGCAAGACCTAAGTCAGACAAAAAAAGACGTGCGCTTCTATGAATTGTAAAAAAGTTTTCTTGAATTTTCGTCTGCGTTTTGTAATCACTTATAAACGCATTTTGTGGTATTGAATAGTTATTAATGTTTTGAAAAGAGCGGGAAACCACGAGAAACATATCTAATAAAATCAGCAGGCCTTGTAGACCTTCAATATCGAAGAGGCACAGACGTTGTATTTTTTCGATTTATAAAACTTTCACTGTAAACTACCATGACTAGCTATTAGCTGTCATATTACTAAGACATAAAAAATCACCACATCATTGATCTATTATATACCATTCTTTCCGAAACCAAACGCTAGGGTTTGTTCACCGCACATCGCACAGATCACCAGGGAATGGCCTTTCACTTCCGTAATACATAAAAGTGATGACACAAAAACGATCCGAAACACACGGAGAGATTGTGACGGAGAAGGGTAGGGAATAAAAATAAATAAATAAGAATAAAATTACCCAACTCCGATCTTAACGAAAATTGCGGTAAAAAAATAAAAGATTTAGGTTCGAGCGGTGGCAAGGCGATAGGTCCACGCCTGGTGGAGAGTCAGACAAAGAAGTCAACGACACGTAAAGGAAAAAAAAATTAATTAAGACAGAAAAACTTAGCCGCACGCGGCAAGAATAAAAACCAACTCCTCCGGGCATTCCCTAAACGGGACACAACCAAATGCGTGCGAACACGGTCTCTACAGCACCGTCAGGCCGCTACGCCATGAAGAAATAAACCAAACGAGTAAACAATGCTAACAAACAGTTAGTAACGAAACATAAAAAAAAAAAAAATCAGCTGAACCGCACCCGAGAAACAAAGTTCAGCGGAGTGAAGAAACACTCACGAAATAAAATAAAAAAAGTCTTAACTGACCGACGCCGAGTCCAGTCCCACGACACTGAAGCCTGGCAGGATGATGGCGTCCAGATGATGCTCGAATCTATTCTTCACTCTGTTCCGCACATCCGTCGGGGCTGTACGGAACAAAATCAAGAATAGTTTCAAGCAGCGGTGCGCCAGAAGGTAACCGAGACGTAACATGCCTCGAGCTTCATATCGTGAGAGGAGCTTTCGAGGTAGTTACTGCATGCAGTTACTCAAACTTTCTCTTTCCTCTTCCCTTTTTCAAAAGAACACGTCAGCGGCGCTAACTTTTCATCTCGGGAGAAGACCACTCTTCACAAACGGTTATAGTTGACAAGGAGGCTGACCCAACTAGTCTCCGGGCAGAATAGACACAAGTATATTTACCAACACGCTCGTTTTTGATGCTAGTCTCCGGGCTTTGCTGTTTACAAAAGAGATAACCTTTCGGTGCTATCGGATTTCCGCGGAGGGAGATAGAGTACATAAAATTGAAAGAATAAAACACGGAGGACAAGCACAGGACAACCACTTTGCAGAGCACGGCCATTTCGAGGATAGGGCGTTCGAAGCTTGGGCAAATACGCGGTTTCGTTTCACGCGTGCACGGATGGCTGGTTTCAAAATTTTCCAACATCCCTAACGGAACCGGCCCATCTTCGTGTGCGTGCCCGCGCCGCCGGGTTTAGCTCGCAGGCGGCGTTGTCTTGGCAGGTAGAACTGTTGTTGACCGTCGATATTGTAAGGCCGTGGTGTTCTCAACTTCCCAGGCAACAGTTCCTTTGCTTTACCTTCTGCAATACTCTGACTGAATGACTCCTCCTGGGTGGCCGTCACTGTTCGCCGCGTCAACGACACATTCGTACCATTTCACTCCTCGTGACACAGGGTGCGCTGCTCGCTTTACTGTCACGGGCCGTCCTATCTAACACAACGAGCGCGAAAGGTCGTGGTCATCTGCTGGTTCTGAAAGGGCGGGACGTTAATATAGGCCAATGAAGGCCCCGAATCAATACGACGTCTGCCGATTTCTATACATTAAAAATTTACGACGCCTGCTGGTCTGTTAAGAAGTGTCGCTTTCTCTTTTGAACTGCTCCAATGTAGCTTGCCACCTATAATAAAATTTAAATGATCAATAAATATAACAGGGTGGAACTAATGTATTTCATTTTTACGTGGGAGCTTTAAAAAAAATGCAAAAAATATTTCAAAGTTTGTGAAGACGCGCAATTCGCAAGTCCCTTTCAAGCCGTAAAAACACGTTTTTGTACGATATTGATGCTTAAATATAGAACATACAAACAAAATATACACTTTCTCGACTTGCTTTTCGAGTAGACAACTATCATATCTACATTTTAACGAAAAATAAAAAAAATAAAAAATGGGTTTTTTGAGAAAATTGATTTTAAAATTGGTACTTTTTGGTTTTCGCATAACATTAACGTAAACGTCCCGCTAAGGATATTTAATACAGCTAAATCATTTTATAATATCTATAAAGAGCGTGTTTGGGGCTCTCCATAGACATAAAACATATTGATGTAACCCAAGTAGATCGCCAGTATTTAGATTTCAAATTTCGTCAACAATTAACCGAAAAGGCGTTTTTGACATTTTTTAGAAAAGAAAAGCAAAACGCCCAGAAATATTTTATGGTATTAGAGCGTTTTACCTGTGCCCACAGAGTGCTTGAAAAATTTTAATAAAATGTGGTCTGAAAATCTACGACGGGAGATCGAGCGAAACATCCGACCCACGACGGATGTGAAAAACACTGCTTTCCGCCGCGGCCTCTTTTAAAATTCGTAAGTCGAGAACAAAAAATCCGACGGACTTGCGGTTTGTGGCTACTGCGTTTTTAGAGACGACGCCATAACATATATTTTTTTCAGCGAAATTAAAATTTCGACCCTTTTTGCCTGCACGATTTGAGATGAAACCACCCATATATATATATATATATATATATATATATTATTAAAAACACAGACGTCAAAACGACAAAGCTGCATATTTGCATCCAAACCTGGGCAATGTCATGAATATACCGAGTTTTACATATTTGTACATTTAATTGTGTAAAAGATAAAATTATTTAAAAAAATAAAACGGAACAAAAGGAAATTTTAAATGGCGCCGACAATTACGAATAGGTAAATCAAGCTTACCGATTAAGGCTGGAATCCCAAGAACCAGGGGTGTTTTCACTAGTCCAATAGTACCTTGAACAACGGAGAGTCGTTCCAAGCCCAGATATTCCGCGACCAACACATCATGTAGGATGAAGCCACAACCGATATGCGCAGTGGTAAGTGAGCATAAGATTGCAATCATCCAGTAACTCGTCACGTGAGGAGCCAGTATCAGATCGATTCCCATCAAAAACTTGTTCACTATCAAGAGCGTACTGCGGCGAACGTAACGTCTGTCAGCTATCACCGGAAGGCAGATGCGCCCTATCATGTCAGCCACCGAAATACACGTCGTGAGCCACACAGCATTAGAGAGCGAGGTGCCCTTGTCTACAGCAAAGTCCATGTAGGTGGAAAGAAAGATGTAATCTGCGAATATTGTGACTGCGCTCGATACCAACATGAGGTAAAACATTGGACGAAAAGCCAAAAATTTCAGATCGCGAATGCACTCGTTAGTGTGCTTCCTTTCGACCGACTCTGTAGACGAACTTTTATTCTCCGCGTTATTTTCGGTCACGTAAACTGTGCTGATTGTTTGCTTTGAAGTCCTTTTAGCCGTCTTTTTGGGAGGTGTGTACCATGGTGGAACTTTCAGCAGGTGTGTTAAGGGACTTATATTCATTGACAAGGCGCCGAGAAGGATCAAACTGTACCGTAGACTGTACGCGCCCGTCAGATACTCCAACAGTTTTGAGAAGACGGTGCCGGAAAGCGCCGATCCCATTGACATAATTCCCAGCGCTGTACCCCTAAACTTATCAAAGTACATCATTGTAAACACCTGAAGCAGCAAGTAGATAGTTCCGCTACCAATGCCTGAAAAGAAAATGCAACGCTGGTAAAATAAACGAGGCAGTATGAAATGCAATATTAAACAGTAGTACAATTACATTTACCAGAGAATTATACAGGAAAATTTAAGAACTTCTTTTTTTTATTGCAGTGACAGTGACGCAATTTCATTGAATAAGCTCGGGATAGGCTTCGCATCCAAACTAGTCTCGAGCCAGCCATGACCTTTTCTAGGCTGTCAAAGCTCCAAAGCCCAAAATACAGCATAGAACGAACAACCTGCAAACCTTCAGCTTCTAATATAAAGATAACGCTACAAGAATGAACGGTTCATAATTTAGTCTCCTGGCCTCTAGCTCGATGAGCTACCGAAAAGCCGCTAAAATTATGACATCAATGTCACAGTTTGAATTTGTACCAGGAAGTATGGCATTCAATGTAAATTACAGCACCCAAAGGAGTAATCAACAAACCATACAGTTATGATCATCAATACTAAAGACGAGGAGAGCTTAAAAAAACCTTTTAGACGCTCACCATGCACCACGCCTAATGTCACCGACAATGTGGCTATATTGGTTGCGAAGCCAGATGCAATAATTCCGATCCACATCAGCGCGCTTGCCAGTGTCATGATGTGTGTAATAGAGAATCGAGGTTTTAACGGCGCCACAATGAGACCTGTAAAATGTCAAAAACGTTTAGTTTCTTTTTATTTTATGAGAAGGAAATATTAAGACGCCAATAGCTCTAGCAATTTCACTCAGAACAATACTGATGAGACACTACATTAACGACTATTTTATTTAACATCTGATATACCTATGTAATATACGGCTTAAAAGAACACTGGAGGGTGTTTCCACCTCAGATCATAAAATGATGGTCGGGGTCACATTCTTTTTTTATATTTATGTAAAACATATATGTTAAAGCCATGTAGTTGGGAGGAGTTTACCGCTATATGCGAACGGCGTTCACATATAGATGAATGCTCCTCCCAGGAACATGGCTTTCACGTATATTTTACATAAACATAAGAAGTATGACCCGGATCTTGATTGTGTGATCTGACTTAGAAACATCCTGCAGAGAGGAAATTATTGAATAGAAATAATAAAAGGCGTGAATAAACTATTGAATCTTGGAGTTACACTGTTCCTTTCTCGACAATCTTCTAATGTTGAACATAGTTGGTAACCCGTAAGATTTGTCGCTCCTTTTTTTAGATATTAATATTGGGAAGGAGCAGAAGTTCCTGCAGCTACTTCTCGTACATTACTACCCATAAACACCTAAGACGATGCTATTCAATGCTCTTTATAGCCGATCATTTTTCGCCTTTTGCAATCAAGCGAAAGTTTTAGAATAGCGCAAATACCCTCGCGTTAACACTGCGTACGACGCACGCAAGCTCTCAACGGAACACTGCGGAGCGCGTCAAACGAGCACTTTTAGTACAACGAAACGCAAACTCATACGCAACCGGTTGCAGCACCACCTAGATGTGGTTATGTATAATGCTCTCGTCGCACTCTGTCACAGTGCAAATAGAGCAACGACAAGGGCACGCACAGGCCCGCAGCGTACACACGCAAAAAGAGATAGGGAGCGTACGTAAGCATAGCTCACTGTGTTGCGTGCGTTTGAAGCATGCACAGTGTGGAGCACTCAGCGCTAGCGCAAACATACAGTGCTGGCGTTTTCTCCATTACGAAAAACACTCTAAAGTTAATTTTTTTATTGCTTCTTTAGGGTGCAACGACTACTTCGGAACGAGCTACCTAAATTTAGTAGCGATCTGCCGTCACGAAGTCATGTTACGGTTACGCCCCATTCGTAGGGCGAGGCTTACCATATCCTTCTTGTTCTTGCCTCTAGTGCGGGACAGATTGATACTAAATTGCAAGTTATTTAATATATATTATATATATATATATATATATATATATATATATATATATAAAGTCAGTCGACGTTTCGGCCTGAGACAGAACGTTTTCAAGACTAGTTATATGAGACGAAATATTGACACACCTGGGCAGAATGTAGCCCAGGTGTGTCAATGTTTTGTCTCATGTAACCGGTCTTGAAAAAGGTCTGTATCAGGCCGAAACGTCGACTGACTTTACGAATAATATGTTATAAGACTCCAGACAACTGTCTCACGTACGATTTTCTGCCGCTTATACTTTTCGGCATCCTGCGCTACGTTTTCTCTTCCTCTCTTACCTCTCTTTCTCTATCTTCTCTCTTCTCTCTCTTTCTTCTCTCTCTCTCTCTCTCTATCTCTCTCTATCTATCTATCTATCTATCTATCTATATATATATATATATATATATATTATATATATGTGTGTGTTTCTATATTGCTACATATACCGCTTCTCTTTACTTTGCGTTTAAAACTTGTTCCCTAAGCTTTAACGCGAGTTTGAATTAATATTATGCAGCCTATGCAGGTTTGGTATACTCGCTAATAAAAAAGGAAAAAACAACGTGTCGCAAACACGTTGAACAAACCTGGGTTGGGGAAAAGGAATTAATACACGCTTCACTTGCAATTGTAATAAAAGAGTATTGTACGCGGAGTCACAAGACCGGCCGATGTGACGGCTGCTTTCGAATCAAAGTTTCTGAACGAGGCGGCCGAGACACAATCACTATCGTTTTTTTTTTAATGACTACCTTACACTCAGTTAAACCAGAACACCCACGCACGGCCCTGCTGTTACGCCGCTGCAATGGCGCTCTCGTGCACCGACGCTTCACTTCACGCGAATATGGTTCCTACGCACGATCGGTGCACATACTTCATCTGGGAACTGCGTGTCTGCCCACATTTCTTGTGTGCTCGTTTGTAAGCAGAGCTTTGATTTATATGTGTATATGTACTTTTTTTAAGCACTTGAAAATTAATGTCTCGATAGACCAAAATGGCTATTCTTTACACAATTGTCATTTTCTTAATGAAAAACACCCCGAGAAGACTGAGGACGAGCACGAACACGGTAGAATACACGGAAACAAGACCTTAGATCAATGAATCTGATTTTTGTGTTTGGTTTTATAGTCAATATCTCTAAACCTGACTCATTCAAAACCCACTTGATTTGTGCTATTCCTGAAGAACCAACTCCCCCTCCCCGCCCTCTCAAACTGCGCGTTTTCTATTACGTTTTTGATCGCTTCAATTATTTGCCATATATGCGCTTCTGAGAATTCTTGAACAGCAACAAACGTTTTTATGCGTACCAACGACGCCACCCACGGCCGAAGCAATGCTATGTGGCCAAGCTGCCGTTTCCCTGTCGACTCCGTACTCATCCATGAAGGCGATGTACAGGTACCCAGCTGAGCGAAATATCGCCGAGCTGATGAAAGCCGTCAAGCATGTGATGAGGACAACGTGCCAGCAATTGTCCACGGTCGGAGGCTCATTGCTCCAACAAATATTTCTCAGGGTTTTCAGAAGCTTCGTCATGTCCAGACGGCGGTCCTGATCCACTCTGTTCCTAGAATGTAGTAACGTATATTATTGTAGAGTGAAATCACCTTGTTTTATTTCTTGGTCGTGGACAAAAGACGACGTGCTTTCAAGTACTCAATAAAAGAATGAAACATGTTGCTGAAAAACAATAAAAAAAGCAAATTAAACGTTCCTGTTTAGAAAGCGTAAGGTCGTTCTACTTTTGGGATAAAAGGCACTAGAATACGCTGTGGAAAAAAACCCTTTTCCAAGGTAGAACGACTGCTAGCCTTGAATTTTTAACATGCAGTGGTCGATACACGACCGCACGCTGCTATGATTGTCATAGATATCTAAACAAACAAAGGTTGGAATAGAGCGATCTCGACAAGCGTTCGGCGCATGCGTGACACGGCCATAACTTTAGTTCACATAAGGCAGGTGGCAGTGCACGAGACAGCTCGTGTCGTGTCGTGCCCTGCACGCGCAGGACTCAAGCGATGTTGTCGCGCATGCAAAAAGATTAAAGCTCCCGTCATGCATTGCGGCAGTGGCGGTGTAGCGAAACTGGCTGGTGAGATCGGTCTATTGAACCCAGGATTCCTGATTTCAGTAGCGCGAGCTTTCGCTCCACGTGCTCCAAGCTGTGGCACTTTAACAAACTCAGTCACCAATCACCATGATGTTTGACCATCGTCTTCTTGGTTTCTTTAGGCACTGTAAGTCGCAGTGCAATAGAAAGAGACAAAGTATAAAGTTAATGGCAGTTCATTAGATTGATTAAACATGGAGGAGCGTGTCGCTGGTTCGCACTGTAGAGGGCCTATGTGTAACGTGTAAGAAAAATGATAGACTAGACTTCCTGGTTAAACTCAGTGCATAAAACAAGTTTAAGATTTAATTGGAAGTGATCCAGGGTATCTGTCCCTTTACCTCCAGGAGTGACAGGCAAAGTGCAGTTTTAGGTACTGATATAAATAAAAATAAATACGTCTCGTTTTTAGCAATGTGGGGAATAAACGAAAAGGGAACAAAATGTAGCCTTGCACCGAGACGCACCTTTCATAGTTATTTTGTTGTGCAAGGTTCCATATTAAAGCACTGGGTAAACACCAGCATTTAAAAAGTCGAGCTCCTAATAACAAAACGTGCGGCTGTTCAACCTATGAGCACGTTATTGTTATCATTGAACTCTGTGGTCAATGCGTCATCATAAAACATTGTGATTCCGCACCCACTGCCCTCTCTAACGCCTCGTGGCCCCAAGGCTAATGTTAATAAATAAAATAAATAGATGTAATAAATAGAAAGAAATGCAGGGTTTCAAAAACCTGTTACAAAAGTAAATGAAATTAAATGTACTTCTAGTTTACTGGACATGAAACAACGCGAAATAAGTCCTACCAATATTGTACGTCATTAACAGCTATCTAAAACAATCAATAGGATTAAATTACAGATGCTATAACTTCTGAAGCAAAGTAGTTTTTTAGACTAGTTGGTTAATATTCATATTTAAAAGGGTCGAAAATACAGAAGAACCGAGACGAGGAAAGACAAACACAAGGCCGCCTCTTGTTTTTCTTTCATCGCATCGGTCCTTGTGTAATTTCGGCGCTTTTGAATATGAAGGTTAAAACTTTTCTTGGTGGAATCTAAAGAGTTCTCATCCGACAACATCTGAATAAGAATGGAGTAAATCAGTATCACATATTTGAAAATAAAAGGACACAAACCTGATTCAGCTGGAGATTATGTTTTCTGAGGACTCAACTGAAATTGGACAATCACGAAATACTTGAATCATATGAAACACATGCTGTACGTTAATGACGACTGTCGTGTTTACACACCTGCAAATCCGGGATCGAAAAGTCAGCAGGTTAAATGCACGTAGAAAATTACAGTGTACCTCGCTCCGCTCTGTGTTAGTGAGAGACAGTGACAGACGCCAGGTGTCTTCCGGGTTCGCCTGCCGAGGGCATTGCCCTTTCACTGCATTTTGGCGAACTGGCGGTGATGGGTGAGCCAACGTTATAAGTGGGTGCGATGCGCACCCACTTATAAAAAAAGTTATATATCATACATGGTTCATGAAAGGTTTTCTAATGTAAACTTAATTGTACCGGAGATTCGACTAGAATTATAAAATAAAACAAATCTAAAAAGGTTGGTCGAAAAGAAAAACATTATTTTCGCGCACAGACTTTTAGCCCCGGGAGATGTCAGGGACTGCACATGGATGTCAAGGAGATCGACCTGAAGACGAAGGAACAACTCAATCCTATCCTTTTAAGGGTCAGTCAATTTTAAAAGAACCACCTTCGAATTAGACCTCGTTGTTCCATTTGTTCTGCCCACCGACAGCAGTCGGTCTAAGAAGTGTGGTTATTAGGCGATAACAACTAGGGAGTCACTATTGAAAGTAGAAACAAAATGAATACACGGGCCACAGAGGCTTCGACAACGGGACAAAAACGCCCTTTTGAATATTACGAGGGCAGAAAATATACCAATCACCTTTTTCGCGTTTAAGAAGACCCTACTTAAAAGAAAATTAAGAAGGGTTTATATTGCGATGACAATGTTTAAAAGCGTTGTTAATCAGCGATGAACCTGCCACGTTCGCACCTTGAAGTACAGCAGACAATGCAGTTGGTCAAATAATAGATCCCGAGTCCACGATTACGAAGTTGATAATTGAAGTATATTCAAATAACTGTAAAAAATGTATTAGCAGGGATAAATAAATAAATAAATAAATAAATAAATAAATAAATACATATATGTATATATATATATATATATATATATATATACTATTCATAACTCTAGAAGCTACCAGACAGCGTATCTTTAATTATACTCATATTATCGTGAAATGCCTAGCCCATAAGTATACGTTTACCCATAGTCGAGGGAGTGAACTCGTTGATAAACAATATTGCTGTTTGACTTGACAAGCAACTATCTGAACATATCCAGAAGTAGTAATACTTCATTTATTATATATTAAACGTTTCAACATCCTTGAGTCAAACGTAATGAATATAATAAAAAAGCGTACTTTCGGCTGATTAACTTTCGTGACCTTCTGAAACCCATACTCTTCTGGTGGTGCATCCACTGTGTTGATGATGAAGACTTGCTAAGTTGCTTGCAGGTTTCCGGTGTCATTTACCTATTCTTGTTTTCTTTTCTATCATGTAGTTTTTTTCATTTGTTTTGAAGAATGTCTAAAACAACCTACGTGATCAAGATGGAGCGCACTCCAAATATTGTCAAAATACAGTTTCTCTGTTATCACTGTAGTACATACTGTAACGGAGCCATCTGTTAATGGCAGAGTCGGACACCAACTTCACATACATAGAACATCCCTCTAGATGAACGGCGATACGGCCTTATGCACGGAAAAAAAAACTCTCATCGCTCGAAGAAGGACTTTTTTGTACACATTCCGACTTTCTTAAAATATGCAGCATGCACTGTGCACGTGTCCCGCACTTGCTCAGCACAAAGGCTGAAGTAGATTAACCTCGCATCCTCTGACAATCATTTTCAAGAGAGATCCGACCTTTCGTGTCTTGCCAACATCACTCCGTTATTTGTCAGCACGCTTTAGGTTATATAGTCGAGACCGGTTATAGCGAAGTCAACGGGAATCGGAAATCACTTCGCTATATCCGCTATTTCGTTATAACCTGGTTCGGTTATAACGAAGTGCAAAAGGAATGGGAAAGCATGATCGCTTCACTGTAGCCGCTATTTCTTTATAACCGACTTCGTTATAACCGTCTCGATATATTTTTGTAAGGTTATGCAGCTCCATTATAAATTTATTATACATAATCCGGATGTTAGCGTGCTTTGACTCTCTTGACTATTTTGGTTGTTCGATGTACCAACATCTCGATGTACTCAATATAGCAATCTCATTGGCTACCGTAAGTGTTGCTTTATCATTTAGGCTGTGGCTTATTTTTTGAACATCGAACATTTCGGGGTGTTTAGGCCAACCCTTATCACATTGTCGTGACTAACACTGACAACGGATTCCTTCTGCGTTAAAGGTGGTCCTTCTCACCTTTCTATTTTGCTCCACTTATCACCAAATGTGTGTTGTCACCTTCAACATTTCCTTTAACAGCCCGGTGATCGCTTGCGCCACCGTGACATCTACCTTGTTCACAAGTAGACAACACATTCCCGCTACCCAAGGGAGAGAGTGTAGCGCGGCCTTGTTGGCAAGCTCATTAATTTTAGCACGGCATTGTCAGCCTACCCCAACTAAATTATTTTGTAAGTCTCGATCTTGCTTTTCTTCTGACGCTACAATTTGTTCATAACCGTGGCATTGTATTGTTATCTCAGTATCCTCTAAACCTTTTACGCGCACAGACACAAGCTCTCAGGAAGTTTAAATGTCAGGCTAACTAATCTTTAAAATAAATCTGTCTCGCTTCCTCCCGTCCTTCTTGGTTAGTGGTTGCGGTAAAAAAAAAAACAAAAAAACAATGATTACATTGAAAAGCAATTGCGAAAATTTACGCAGTATCTTTACCGTGTATTTGAAGCTGAAACAACACGTACCTCAATCTTGACGGCAGCTTTTGCAACCACCAGCATTGAGGCAGGAATATCTGAAGGTCTACTTTCTTCTTTTTCGTTGTTTGCTTTACGGCAACTGCGGTTATTGGCGATGATCTCGCAGCTGATCCAGGGGTGCTTTATGTACGTGTCACGTGGCACCATGACGTTTGTGACACGTGACGTAACATACAATGTCACGTGACATCTTTACGCTTAGCACAAAAATTAAACACCTAATTTGACGGGAAAAAACTTAATTTTTAGGGAGAATTTTTGCCGATAATTTTAGCTGGAAACATCCGCTGCCCAGAAGGAGTTTGTAAAGTTTAGCAAGATTTAACAATTGGGGCAGCTGGAATCAAACCTTTGACCGTGCGATCAGCAATTCGACGCCTTTGTTTGGCGCAAGTGGAAAGCGAGTGAGCAAGCAGCTAGGCTAAATACACTCTAAGAAAGCAATACTACCCGGGGTACTCAAAAACGCGTTTTAGAGGGTTTGACTACCCCAAAGGCCGAGTTCAAGCCTTTGGCTAAAGCGACGACCCCAAAACCGCTATGAAAATACCACTTTTCTGTAGGTGACGACGAGGTGCTCCTTTTCAAATCAGATATTCTTAACCGGGCAGTCATAAATGATATCAGTAACTTGGATAACTACAAAAGACTATAAAGTGTGTTCTTCTTTAGCTTTCATGATCCTTCAAGATCCGCCTGGATCATATCTGTTGTGCATGTAACACATACTGGTGGAATAAACATTTTGTCAGAGCGCGAACTAAAATAGGCCAGTTGGAGACAGTTACCAGAGATAATACGCCCTTTATAATTAGACGGTTGATTCCGTTGGACAGTTCTGACGAGGTGCATAGTGTCAGACGAGCCGTCGTGGGTGAGCAAAACAGGCTCATTTATTCAAGCAACCGTGAATATATACAGATGATTCGGGTCATGTGCCCAGTGATAACAGTTGGCGAGGAATCGGTTTGTCGGCGTGTTATCAGGATGACATCACGTCTTCCCCTTTTTACTTTAGGTTGGAAAACATAACAAATCGTTATTCGTCGTAAACAAACTAGTGATTAATTCGAAGTATTTTAGGAATCTTTACAGCCCGGCCAGATCGCGTCGTTAGACCGCGTAACGCAGTTTTACCTGCTGGGGCAGTCTGTTGAGTGCTGGTCGACGGATGATCGGACGCGCAAGGCTCGCTTGGCGGCGTGGTCTCCTCAGACTTGCTTGCATCATTCGTGGTCTTGTCCGCGGGCTCGGCAGGTTGTTGACACTCTGGCTTTGCACCAGGATCGCTGTCCGGCAGCAGGAACAGCTGACGACGGTTCCTGCGGAAGGTGCCGTCCTTTGTCCTGACCCAGGAGGACCTTGGTGTGTCCCCGGGGCGAAAGATGGTATTCGTAGCACTCTGTTTTCAGTCAAACTTGGTTGCCTGCAGAAAGACTACGCAAAGGTCTGGCCGCGTGACGTTGGTCAAAATACTTTTTTTGTTTCTGCCTATACTCCTCGTCTTTGTTCTTCCAGGAAGAGTTTACCGTGCGAGGTTTGAGTGAAGATGGAGCGCAAGGCACTCTTGAGCGAAGTCGTCGGCTCATAAGATGTTGTGCTGGACTAAACCCTGTAGGCCCAGGGCTGTTCCTGTAGTTCAGCAGCGCAAGGTAAGGGTATTCTGCTTTCTTCAAGGGCAGTTTTAAAGTCCTTAGCATACGTTCAACCTCACCGTTTGCTTGCGGGTAGTGAGGGCTGGTTGTCACGTGCTTGACCCCGGATGTCCTCGCACATTCGGGTTCAATCGAGGACGGGTTGTCACGTGCCTGAACCTGTGAGTCTTGAAACGAACCCGATGCACACTGGGGCCCGTTGTCCGAAACCACGATCTTCAGAATCCCGTGTCGGCGAAGATAGTTTTCAGGCGTTGAATGACCTCCACAGATGACGTGCCTCTGTCCAGCAACGCCATCTCAGGGTACCTGGAGTGAAAATCAACAACAACAACGTACACAGCTCCTTTTAGTTCAAATAAATGAACTCCTATTTTCTCTCATGGTAGTTCTGGTGTTTCGGATGGGATCATCGGTTCCGAGAATTGCACGCGTTCAGTGGCGTATCCTCGGCATTCGTTCACAACTCTAGCTATATCTTTACTGAGTCCCGGCTACCAGATAGATTCTTTGGCTTTATCTCGGCGGCGAACAACGCCTTAATGGCCTTTATGAAGCCTTTGAAGCATTTCCCTCCGCAGGCTTCTTGGAATGACAAGTCTGGTGTCCTTTAGGAGCAAGTCGTTGCAAAAAGTAACGTTGCCACGCTGTGCCCAGTACTGCCCGAGAACCGACAGTAGCTTGTGTTTGTTTGGCCACCCTTGTCGGCAGGCTTGAAGCAACAATGAGCACTCGTGGTCATTTTCTGCTCCAACGTATTCGATCTATAAGACTGTCGGATGCTGACAGTCCCCGGATGATGGCGTCAACGTGTGCCGAGACGTCCTCCTCCGAGAGCATTCCCTGTTACGGTGCCAAGCTTTTGCTTCTTGCTTCGTGACAGTGTGTCTGCTTATGCAATAGTTGTACCCAGAACGTGCGTGAAGGTGAAGGAGTGCCTCATCAGGCGTATTCGGAACCTTTGAATTTTTGGGGGTAGCGAGTCGAGTGGGTCGCGGCCCAGCAACAGAAGTAGAGGTTTATAATCAGTCTCGAACAAAAACGTCAGACTTCGCAGAAACTCGACAAAGCGTTCTGCAGCGCATGTTAGAGCAAGGGCTTTCTTCTCTATCTGAGAGCACCTCTGTTCCCTTCTCGTCAGCGACCTGGAGGCGTATGCAACAGGACGTCGCTCCCCGGATGGCTGATCTTGGAACAGCACGGCGCCGAGGCCGTACGACGAGGCGTCTGCAGAGACGATTTTTGGGTAGCTTGGATTGTACCGCGCTAGGTACCTTTCCGAGCTTATGGTGTCCTTGATTCTGACGAGTGCTTGTTCTTGCTGAGGACCCCATGACCAGTCGTTATCTATGAATAGAAGGCTGCGAAGAGGCGCTGTGGTAGATGCTACATCTGGGAGGAACCTTGCAGGGTGGTTCACCATGCCCAGGAGAGAACGAACTTCGACGGCATTTTAAGGCCGGGGGAGCTCTTTGATGGCCCGAACGTTCTCGGGATCAGGTCTTACTCCACTGGCGTCAAAGACCATTCCCAGGAACGATACTCTCCCGACAGAGAAGCAGCATTTTTCTTTGTTTAGGGTCACGCGCTTCAGATGTAGCCTCTCCAGTACCTTGTGCAGGCGACTGTCGTGTTCAGTCTTGTTCGCTCCGTATACCACTACATCATCTATGTAGTTCAAGAAGCCTTCAAAGCCTTCCAAGACTTGCATGAACTTTCTTTGTAAATTTTTTGGTGCTGAAGTCACGCCGGAAGGTAGTCTCCGGTAGCAATACCTCCCATACGGCGTTATGGTAGTGGTAAGCTCTTAACATGATTTCGAAAGGTGCATCTGGTAGAATCCAGAACTGGCATCCAGTTTGAAAAAGACAACGGCTTCTTGGAAGCTGCCCATGATTTCTTCTACCGTTGGAAGCTGGTGACGTTCCCGCCGCACGAATTTGTTTAGGTGGGTCAGGTCGACACATATTCTGACGTCACTTGAAGGCTTCTCTACTTGCACGATTGGGGCGCACCACTATGTTGTTTCTTCAACCTTTCGAATCATTCCTCCGAGCTCTAGCTTGTCTAGCTCTTTCTTTACTGCTTTTTTCATCGGTATGGGAATCCGACGAGGAGCAGACACCGCGTAAGGGACGGCATCCGGTAGTAAGCGTACCGTGTGTTCACCAGCCAGGGATTTCGTACCTTTGAGCAGCTTGGGATACTCGGCTTCGACGTCTTTGACGCTCTCTATTTTGTCCAAGAATCGAACGATGCCGAAGGCATTGACCACTGGGAACCCAAGAAGGGGAGTTCGCAGATTGCGGACGACGTAGATAGTCTGTCATGAGCAGTTATCTTTCCAGGAGACGTTCGCGTGGAACTTGCCAACAGTGCAAATCCTTGCATCGCTTGGCCCTCGAAGACTTTCTGCTTCGTCTAGAGAGCGTGGAACGCCTCGAAAATGATCGCGAACTACAATCACCTCAGCTCCCGTATCAACGTTCATTCGAAGTTCCTGACCATTTATCTGCACAGTCACGAAGAGAACAGATAACGTGTTCTTCGACTGCTCGAGCGTGCCCAAGAAATGCTTGTTATCGGGTGCGGCAATGCCGTCGAGTTTCTTGCCGTCGCGTTTTTTGATGCGACATGCTTTTTCGAAATGACCGAACATTTGACAAACACGGCATTTTTCTCGTTGGGCGGGACAACTTGTCGTGGGATGCAGAGGACCAGCGACATAACTGCACTTCTTGCTGTTTACAGTCCTTCGACAGGTTGAGACTACGCACTTTCTAGCGGTATTTTTCTTTTTCGCGGCCAAAACACACGCTTCAGGGATTGCGGACTCTTGCCCTGCTAGTTCGGCTTGTCTTTCTTTACTGTTTCGCTTGTCAAAGCTTTCGATAGAGCTGTGTGCAACGTGAGCTTTGGATCAATTTGAAGCTCTTCTGAGAGAGTTTGGTCCAAAAGACCGACTACGAATCGATCTCTGATAAGACGTTCTTTCATGTCCTTAAACACGCAGCGCTCTGCTAGCCTGTGTAGCTCGGTCGCAAATTGGTCTACAGTTTCTCCCAGTTGCTGTCGGCGTTGGTTGAAACGAGCGCTCTCGTACACCGTGTTCTTGGTGTGAACGAAGTATTCCGTCTAACCTTGACTTTATCAGGTCGAACTTCTTGAAATATTCGTCTTTTACGCCTACCTAACGCAGAGTTTCTCGCGACTTCCGGCCCATCGTATAAGGAAGAGTTCTCACTTGAACTTCCCAGGTTTCTCGTGCAGGCCCGGTGCGAATTTGTAGTCGTCGAACTCGTCTATCCAGGCGGGCCAGTCAGCGATGTTTTAGAAGTCGAACGGCTTCGGAGGCTTGAGTCCTGCCATGTCGACGTGGCGCCGGCTGCTGCTGTGGTGGCAAGGTCGACGCTGCTTCAGTTGTTGCTTAAGTGCTCGTCGTTAGCGGCATTCCATCGCAGCCGGTCGGACTCTGCCCCACTTCTGGCACCATGTGAGACAAGCCGTCGTGGGTGAGCAATACAGGCTCAGTTATTGAAGCAACCGTGAATATATACAGATGATTCGGG
Source organism: Ixodes persulcatus (assembly GCA_013358835.2). NCBI lineage: Eukaryota > Metazoa > Arthropoda > Arachnida > Ixodida > Ixodidae > Ixodes > Ixodes persulcatus. The sequence continues at coordinate 279,297 of JABSTQ010011344.1, read as the reverse complement.
TCATGTTTCCAGTGATAACAGTTGTGGAGAAATTGGCCCGTCGGCGCGTTATCAGGATGACATCACACATAGCGCGTTGGTCGTGACTTGCAAAAACAAGTTGTGGCTCCATCTTTCAAGCTGACCTCTTCGAAAGCCCTAGGCTTGCGTCAAACACATCTGTAAAGCTGTCCAGTAGGGTCTCGAAATCCTATTTCCAGTTTAAAAGGCTTTTAGTGGCGTGCAAGCTCGCAAGAATATTCCTTGACTGCTTGAACACTTTGGTTCTGTCTCTTCCATAAAAAAAGATGCGTTGGCTTAGCTCGGCTATGCCAGGATATACGTAGCGTGAGCTTATGCGCACAAAATGAGAGGTGCTATCAAGCGGCTCGGGTGCGTCGTCAGACTTGGCTACTGCGTAACGGAGGCGCACAGCTGGGCACGCGGCGGCGCCAGTGCGTCTGCCGCGGCTATGACGTCACTCCTCTGGAATGCGCAGACCGGCGCGGCGCGCGCGGCGGCGGCGGAGCGCACGGCGGCGGCGGCTCTGGCGCGCCAGCTGTGTGCCATGTGACGTCACTGCTCCTCGCTCATGCGCAGCACGGCTCTTTGGGAGCCACGCGAAACTGCTCAACTTCGGCCAGTGTAGCCCACGCTACAAAAATGAGCTCGAAGCAATTGACTGCCGCTATTGACGCTGTCACTCCCTGTCCACTGATTTTACAGTAATTTATAGCTCCCCCCCCCCTTCTTTTATAGACATGTCCCTATAACAAAAGAGTCCTAATTCCAATTTCACTATAGGCAGCCACTTCGTCTTGTGTTCGAGCACAGCTCACAGTATAACACTTACTGGGGGCCAGGTGCAAATTTGCTTCATCAGAGGCATGTTGTTCCATGTCATGGTTCCCTGCATAGGGCTCACTGTACTGCTGGCTGAATTGCATGACGCAAACGTAAGCTGGACAGCGACAAAGATAATGATCCCCGGAGAAGGGGACGTTTGAGTTGCCCGAGCTGGAAGCATGGCCTTCGTTTAGTGCATCGATTTTCAGGTTGTGACGAGGCTTCTTCTGGATTGTCTGACAGGACCTGGCAAAATGTACCGTGGTTTCAACACGAGACACGTATATCGGCCATGTATGAGGGCTTGGGACTGGCACGACTCACTACCGTGCCTTCCGCAGAGTCCTCGGCCGACCCCGATTTTGTTCTTGTGTTTCAGCGTGTTCTCGGGTGGCGTCCTGACTGAACAAAGTGAGCCCAATTTTGCAGGCTGGCTTGCTGTTTTCGCGTTTGTCATCAGACTTTCGAAGTTTTCTCATATCCCATGGTGAAATCCTCTTCAAGTCTGGGTGTCTGCCTGGTTAGTAGATGTTTGCATTTCTCATCATCGTAGCTGAGTTCGTTCACCTTTTTGAGGTGTCAACGGCCTTTCAGTACCTTCGCAACGTTGTTGCTAAGTGATGATACCAGTAAGGCCCGTCGTGTCGGCTTTTAGATGCTCTGGCCTTCAAGGTAGGCCTCCAGCCGTACGTTGGAAATATCCCACAGGCCCATTCATTCATGAGTGTTCCGTGTTTACAACGCATCCGAATCGACTCAAAGCATTTCACATCCAAGCATAACAAGTCAAAACGCACTCAAGGTGCAAGTACATTACATTTTGTGCTCCTCATTTTTATCAAAATTAGGCAGACAAGTATAATTTTTTTTTACGTTTCAACGTGGTAGTAGGCGGTCATCATGGCTTGATTTTTTGTACACAGCAGATACTATGATGCGCAATATTTTTACAGTTTGAATATCAAACCAGCGTGTCCCTGAGAGTGTTGAAGGCTACACAATTATTTTGCTGCGACGAGCAATATCGAAGTAAAAACATGTTTATTGTCTGACGTAGCGTGCTCGCACCTGTGCGCGCGGGAAGGCGACGTAACATCGATAAAGAAGGGTCACTTTAGTTTGGCACATTGGGGCAAAGGACGTGACTGGAGGCCTTTGATGCGCTACAACCGCGTCGACGTAAAAATAGAACATCGCACTCGCGGGGTCGGGTCGCCAGACCAGGTGCATAGCGTGCACCCTTTCCAGGCCGGCGCTAAGGCGGCGAGGGCTCATTCTCACGAAGCTGACGATAGTCGGCGACGCCCCTGTCACAGAACATTTTACGCGCTCTCCTCGGAGATTTGATGTTGCGAGGTGTCGAACGAGTCTGACTATAAAAGGGTCATATTTCCGAATAACGTAGTGTAACTTTGTAAGCGTGTCGGACGTCGACCACTGCGCGCCGACGCGCCGGAAACGTCGGACTGTAAAGGAGCCTTTAGAACGTTATAAGCTGGAAAGCCAGGAGCACTTTGCAAGCCTATTGATATCAAAGCCCTTATCATGATCAAAATATTTTGATTTTTTTATTACATCGCATTCAAAATAACCAATTTACGCAGCTTTAGTTTTACTCCAAAATTTAGTTGTACTGGTAAAAAACGTCCAATCTGTTGAAGGAGAAACCGCAGCCCCTTGTAGCTTCAGTCAATCTAAAAAAATCATTCATGTAATAAGTGCATCGTGGCATATTTAACACTTTTGAAACGAGTCGACGGGCCATAGCGAGAAAAATGGCGCCATTTCATGCAGCAAAGCCTCGGACTCTCTCCGGCGCTATGAGCGAGTAGCAAATTATCGTCCTACGAAAGGAGTTTTTTAAAGGTTTCAAACTATATCTCTATAAGCGTCGCTCAGATAGTTAGATTTTATTGTTTTTGACTTCAGTACCTTACGTTTATGATGATGTGTAGCCATGTTTAATCCCGTTTTATAAGTCATGTCGTTCAAATGGTCCGCAATTATACAACCATGTGGCTCTTTTTGCTTTGTGTTCATGGCCCGGAACGCTAGCACACGGCTGCATAAAGAAGGACGCATGCTCCACTTTGTGGCGACGAGCTTTGCCGTGTTTGTTGCTTGGGTCCGATCGGGGTCTACCAACGACGACGTCGTGCGCAGGCCTTGGCTTCAGGTGGTATTGCTCAAAGATGGCAAACCCGAATAAGTCGATATTAACCACTGCCGAAACCCGTGCGTCTGATCAGCGAGTTCTTGTTCAACGGCCCAAAGGAGCCAAGAGCCGGATAGCCAGACTGTCAGCCTATTACGACTACGACACGACGGATTCACGACGTTTCTAGTAAACTTACGCCAAGTTATACCCTCCACGCCGTCGCAGCTTTATCCGAACAAAGCTTCACTTATAGTGCCGTAGACTGAGGTGCGCCGGAATCGTCTAGGGCACGGAATTTCTAAACGAAGAAGCGCAATAAACTGCGGCTCGTCAGTCGAAGGTTCTTTTCTTTTTTTACTTCGGCCAGGTTTTTTTCTATATTCTTGCAAAGTATAAGTGGCCTTCGAAAAACAAATCATTTCAAGATCTCGCTTCTCAAAAAGCTTCTCAGTCAGGTGCTCCTGAACTGCTTTATATCAAAACGCTGGCTACACTATTGGGGTACTGAAACCTGGATGCCAGATTAAACCGTGCAACGTGCGGTGTTGTTTTCGATCGTAAACATGGCAGTGTCAGCACCTAAAGCAAGGTTGCGCTACCCATACACAAGGAAGAAGTTTCATTATGCCTAAGGGCATCGTTTTTTTTTTATTACTTGGAGATAGGCAACACTTGTTTTTGTGACCACACACACAAGCACAATGGCGAGTTTAGCACGGAATGAAAACCAGAGCGAGAACGAACATCATTTCTTGGTTAGACTCGGCAAATGAAGAACAGATACTTTTGAAATGATTCAGCAGGCTTTTGACAAAAAAACGTAATACGTGCTGTGCTTTAGTGGCACTCGCGTTTTACAAATGGCAGAAAATCACTGGAAAACGAACGCAAATAGGGCAACCTTCCCCTTGCTTCAACAGAAATACGTACTTGCTGAAGACATGGGAGCAGGATTGGATGCACGTGTCCAATTCCTGCCCAAGGTGTTACTTCCTGCGTGATTACGTGCCCGATGTCTCGCCATGTTATTACCAGACGTATTTAGATCAAGCTGACGCCTCTGAGGACTATTTCCCCATATGAACGTCAGTTCTGAATCAACCCACATTTTTGCTATCAGTACTATCTAGGATATATCGAAATATTCAAAAACTCGAATAATAGGAATGTGAACGCAAAATTTAATTATTTGCTGAATCAATATTCGAGTCTAATTTGAAACTCGAATGTTCCCGTATTCTTGACATTAGGCATTGGAAAACATTTATTTAAGAAATTATTCATCTAATGCCTGAAGAGATATGCCTTAAACTAAATGAACTTCAAAATACCGCATTTGTCGTACTATTGTAACTACACCTTTTTCTGTTGTCAGCCTGGTACGAAAAAGTAAGGCGGTAAATTCCAAGGGCGCATTTGTAATGGTCTTCGGTCTGTGAAGCGGGTAGGATTTCCCTTTCTGCTACTACCAGCCTTGCTGAATGACACAACGCACTGGTTCAACAACACCTATCATTTATGAACTTTCATCGCTCGCGTCGCGACCCAAAAGCCCCCTTGTGCCTACACTGCGACGGCATTTTATCAGCGGCGGAGCGCCGTTCGTGTGGCCAATTGCAATTTCCGCGGTAGAAATGACCACAAATAATACACGGGCAACCTGGCCCAAAGCTTTGGATGAGGTTGCCAGCATGCATAGGGGACGAAACCAGGAAATAAGGCAGGAACATTGGTATGATAACTCACGGAGCAGCTAGTTGTTATTTGAGTTTAGAACAGGAGTATTGAGGACTAGGACATATAGGCAAATTATGATAAAATGGTTACGCGGTGTGCTGTATGCCAAGGGGAAGAAGAAGCAAAAGAACACGTGGTGTTGAGGTTCCACAAGACTTGCTCCCGCTCTTCCTGAGGGGGCGACGGATTTAGCCCAAGCGCTGTGGTTTGGAGCCGAGAATGGAAGAATTGATGATATGTGCACTTTAAATACAAAGAGGATATCGGAAAACTGGTGTAAATTATCTAGGAAAAATTGAATGGCGTACAACATACTAGCACAACTGGGGAGAGGTGGGAGAAAATCTGGGACAAGGCTTGGTCCCGCCCTCCCGGAGGGTGCGGGAGCAAGCCTTGTCCCTGTCTCCTAGTGGGCCCGGTGTTGGGTTAACGCCGACTAGGTTTGACAAAAGGAAAAATGGCAACTAGATCCCTCGCCGCGGGGAGGAGGTGGGGTATAATGTTTTCAGTTTTTTGCCCAATCCCCCAAATGACATCTTGGTGATATCTCACACCACCTAGTGAGTGTCATAAACTTAGAGAGGGGAAGCAAATCGGCTTAGAGGTGCGAGGGAAGGAAGGATACTTATGTTTTTTGTTCTTTAGGCTAGGTGGCACAAGCTATCGCCCGCTATAAAAAAGTGCAGCCGTTAGCATCTATCCATTCATTCATTACAAGGCTGCCTCCATGCGGCGCGTATGAAGCTCATCATAATCGTCTCACAGGTGTTTCATACTGTAGGTGCGCGTTTGCCATTCTTGTCCCTTATGTGCAGCAGATGGCATTGAAATGTACTCACTGCACTAAAGCCACGGTGTCTATATTTATATCCGTGAAGCATTCCCGCGATACAAAGCCAGGTGAGTCGCGGAGTTTTCCACATTCCCCATCGATCGCCTCCTAATGAAATCGGCTCTCACACAAGCTGTCATGTCAATGTTTACCAACGCTCATGATTATGTTTTTCCGGGAGCCCAAGTTGCGGTAGTTCAGCGGGGGTGCGGTGTCGCAGGAGTGTGGTCCCTTTTATTTTGCCATCGTGATAGGCGGGTTTGCGGCAAGCACTGCCCACAGAGCGTAGCTCCGCAGCCCAGGGTCGTCTCCGTGGTCCCGCGCCAACAAGGTCCTTGACAACAAGGTCCTAGGTCCAAAAGAGGGATAGCCCCGGCCGCTGTCCCTTTTGTCACCTTAGTCCCGTTAATTCTTTTTTTTTTTTTTTGGGGGGGGGGGGGGTGAAATGGCCACGTGACCCATGCTTTTGGTTTATACTTGGACATGACGTCGGTTCTGCCGGTGGAACGAGATCGCATGACGCCAGGCTAGGCGGAGCCATGCACAGTCACGGGAGAGGGGGAGGACGGGAAGCAATGGAAAACGCCGTAAAGTGTTTTCCCGAAGTTAAAAAAGTAGCTTTTACTCTTTTCAATTTCCCACAAGTGAGACAACTCAGGAATGCTTTTTTGGTATTTTCTATCACTTGGAGCTTGCACACTGTGGTCCGCACTCGATAAATGAAATGTTGATTTTCTATAGAGATAATAACAATACGATGAAAGAAAAGTAAGTCGTAGAGTAGACTACATCGACTGAAACGTGTGCTATGTAAGAATGTACACCACAGGTGATTATCAGAATTTATGGCTGATAATAAGGAATGCACATGTAACTTCAGATCTATTTTTTTATTTATGTGTTTGCGCATGTGCTTATTTCAGACATAAAGGGTCGCTACAACAATTTTAACTTCCTAAGAATTTTCAGTTTTTATTTTTATATCGTTTATCTTACCGAAAAAGATGGAGAACCCCCTCATTGTTTAGAAATATCGCGATTCTGTTGCGTAGTAGCAAAGCAAAGATCGCGGAATATTTCGCTTTTTGCAGCCGCGGTGTTGTGGCCATGGGAAATAAGGCGTGACGCACACCTGTGTGCACTGTAATTGCTTGGCAAGATGTGCCATTATGTGTTCAATCTAATGTTATTTTTTATAAATATTGTCGTTTCAACATGGTAAAATGCGTCGAAGCCTTATATCATCGAGAACGGTGTACTTTATTCAGGGTTCAGTGGCACCATCTGCCCGAGGTAGAAAAAGACTATTACTCCCTGGATCCTCACCCCGTTGCTACGTCAGTTCAACTTCCTTACGGCAAAGCATAATCTTCGCCCCCCTCCACCCCCCCCCCTCTTCCTTCCCCCACAACCCTCCTTCTCCCCTCTCCGCATCGCTCAGACCAACTTTCAAGGTCGCTATCTGAATGTCAAGCAGACTCCGCGCGCGCTGGAGGCTCTGAAACAGGACCCAACTGGATTCTCCGTGCCTCCAGCGCACCCGGGAACACGTGACGTCACTGCGCACGTGACTCGGAAGATGGCGTAAGAGTTGAGAGTGGTTTGGAGGCACCCAAAACGTCAATTGTTCGGCAATTTTTTGAAAGAGAACTAACGCGCAGAGGCAAAATCGGTTTTCAGTTCTTTAATCCAGACGTGACAGAAGAAACTACAGCAATTATTTGACCGAAGTACGAACATTGTTGCACGACCCTTTTTAAAAAAATTGCGGTGGCTTAGCTCGGCTATGTCAGATATACGTAGCGTGAGCTTATGTGCACAAAATGAAAGGCGTTATCAAGCGACTCCGGTGCAGCGTCAGACTTGGCTATACTGCGCAACGGAGGCTCACAGCTGGACACGCGACGGCGCCAGTGCGTTTGCCGCGGCTATGACGTCACTGCTCTGGAATGCGCAGACCGGCGAGGCGCGCGCGGCGGAGGCGGAGCGCGCGGCGGCGGCGGCTCCGGCGCGCCAGCTGTGCGCCGTGTGACGTCACTGCTCCTCGCGCATGCGCAGACCGGCGAGGCGCGCGCGGCGGCGGCGGTTCCGGCACGCCAGCTGTGCGCCGTGTGACGTCACTACTCCTCACGCATGGGCAGCACGGCTCTTTGGGAGCCTCGCGAAACCGCTCGACCTCGGCCAGTGTAGCTCACGCTACAAAATGGTTGAGGGGCGATTGAACTGCTTTTTAAAAAATATTTGAAATGTAGTGTTGGACTTCTGTAGTGCAGTCAACCGTGATGAACACCTCCGAGCGAGCGGCTTATAATCAAAATTATATATATAATATTTCTGAATGGTGGGGCAATGTGATTGCCAGCACGACTAAAAACAAAGCAAGCGCTCACGGCAAATTGTGTTTGGTGGCTCGGAGTTCACGGGCTGCTGTACAAATTGTGTGCGAGCGGGTTGACACCTGACTAAAAGTGGCAGGCGTCAGTATGGAAGCATGGCGTGTTCTAAATTCACTTCTGAACCCTCCCCCCCCCCCACCCCCGCCATTTGCCCTGGAAGTTCAGAATTACATATTTAAAATATACCCCAAAAGACTAACAGCTCTTCACAAGAGCGATTTGCCTGCTACGCTATCACCAAGTGCAGGGTCATTTTTTCCGCGTGGACGACGGTTCAGTGACCCACTCTTCCTTGGAAGCCATATTAACGCCATGTCAACCGCAAAGATTGCTTGTTGTAGATCGGCAAAGGCTTTACTAAAATCTCAAAACGCCCATTGAAATGCAAGACGGAAACGTGCTTCCGGGAACAGGCCCTTGCATTAAAAACAGCTCGCCGCTAATGTGTTTAACACACCTAGAGCGATAAGTTGCACCTGTTTCTATGTGTCCATCATTTGTGAATAATGATGAAACTAGTTGAAATATTCGTTAATTTGTCTTAATTTTCAGGTGGTGCGCTATCATGCCCTTTATAACTACAACTCTAAGAGCTCTCAAGTCAAAACAAAATATTCCAAATGTGGACACCTGTTGGCATGTAGCCGTAATCACATTTCTTATACTCTTCGTGGCGACCGTCTCGCTCAAGAACTCTGGCTTCATCCTCGTTGGGCTGATGGATGAGTTTGACACCGATCGAGAACACGCTTCTTGGCCCACTACCATTCGGGTGACATTCACCCTGGGTGCAGGTCAGAAATCGGGGATCATATTTGCCATTCGAGCCTGCGAAGCATGTTTCGCGGAAGTCATAGCATTTAAAATAAAACAATTAATTGACAAAGCTATGAATTGAACAAGTGGGAAATTTACAACCTTTTGTTAGTTATAATTAGCAAACCTAGAAATTTTATTCGAGATTCATTTGAAGTGCTCCTGATTCTATCTGTTGATTGTCAGGCATTCCATCAAAGAACAACAAAATTGAAGAAAACCCTCATCTAAAGGTTTTACGAGCTGTCCAACTTTAGATTCGTATGGATTACTGCAAGAGAGAGCCGTGCTTGTTCAGGACGCAATATTGGCCTCCAAAATTAAAAACACTCAAACTATTTTTTTTTGGATGTAGCTTCACAAGGATTCGGAATTTAATACGCGGAACGCGCTATGGTCCGGCGTTTCCCGCGTATTCCATATAGTAATAGAATATTTGAAAAAATTCGAATAGCGTCTCCACAAATCATTAAAAAAGTGTGGAGAAAAATACGAACGTATTATTTTTTATATGTTTTTCAGTTCGATTGTATTTACTTTAATTATGTGTAGGTTACAGCTGTAGAATTGCTTCTGCAATAACTTTGATAAGATAAAAAAGACCTGTTTTTTACATCTTAAGATTTGCCAGGTTGAGTCATTAAGTCTTATTTCCAGCCATTTTGGTGGGACTGCTGCTGCGATGGTTTCGAGCCCGAAGCGTGGCCCTTGCTGGGAGCGTATGCCTTTGGGCTGGCATGATTGCTTCAGCCTTTCCAGTGAACATCGTTTGGGTGACGGTTGCGTTTGGGATTCACGGTAATGACCTTAAATTATCGCGTCATATCTTCCTCAAAAAAGGTTTCGAATGGCTACTTTTTTTCCTCCACAGGTTTTGGAATGGGCGTAATGTACGTCACAACTGCCCTTGCCCTCTTCAAGTACTTCGACAAATACAAAAGCTTCGCGAACGGATTGGCACGTGCGGGCGAGACTGCAGCCGGCATTGTGTTCCCTCCCGTCCTCGTCTTCCTTCAAAAATCGTACGGTTTCAGAGGCACCCTTTTCATCTACGGTGCACTGGCACTGCATGCGACAGTCCTTTGCGTCTTCCTAAAAGAGGCACCGTGGACTGTGAAAAAGCCAACTCTAAAAACTATTAACAAAACCGATGTATTCACGACTCATTCTGTAAATATGGCAAATAACCAAAATGAGCCTCCTGGACCAAAAAGCCTGCATAGCAGTGACTTTCCCGATAGCGTCAGTCATTTACTGACCATGTTTCGGAACCCGTATTTTTATTTACTAGTTCTCTGCAGTGTGGTTGTTCATTTCTCCCAATACACGTTTCTAACCACCATAGTCGACTTTGGGCTGATGGATGAGTTTGACACCGATCGAGAACACGCTTCTTGGCCCCACTACCATTCGGGTGACATTCACCCTGGGTGCAGGTCAGAAATCGGGGATCATATTTGCCATTCGAGCCTGCGAAGCATGTTTCGCGGAAGTCATAGCATTTAAAATAAAACAATTAATTGACAAAGCTATGAATTGAACAAGAGGGAATATTACAACCTATTGTTAGTTATAATTAGCAAACCTAGAAATTTTATTCGAGATTCATTTGAAGTGCTCCTGATTCTATCTGTTGATTGTCAGGCATTCCATCAAAGAACAACAAAATTGAAGAAAACCCTCATCTAAAGGTTTTACGAGCTGTCCAACTTTAGATTCGTATGGATTACTGCAAGAGAGAGCCGTGCTTGTTCAGGACGCAATATTGGCCTCCAAAATTAAAAACACTCAAACTATTTTTTTTTATGTAGCTTCACAAGGATTCGGAATTTAATACGCGGAACGCGCTATGGTCAGGCGTTTCCCGCGTATCACATATAGTAATAGAATATTTGAAAAAATTCAAATAGCGTCTCCACAAATCATTAAAAAAGTGTGGAGAAAAATACGAACGTATTATTTTTTATATGTTTTTCAGTTCGATTGCATTTAGTTTAATTATGTGTAGGTTACAACTGTAGAATTGCTTCTGCAATAACTTTGATAAGATAAAAAAATACCTGTTTTTTACATCTTAAGATTTGCCAGGTTGAGTCATTAAGTCTTATTTCCAGCCATTTTGGTGGGACTGCTGCTGCGATGGTTTCGAGCCCGAAGCGTGGCCCTTGCTGGGAGCGTATGCCTTTGGGCTGGCATGATTGCTTCAGCCTTTCCAGTGAACATCGTTTGGGTGACGGTTGCGTTTGGGATTCACGGTAATGACCTTAAATTATCGCGTCATATCTTCCTCAAAAAAGGTTTCGAATGGCTACTTTTTTTCCTCCACAGGTTTTGGAATGGGCGTAATGTACGTCACAACTGCCCTTGCCCTCTTCAAGTACTTCGACAAATACAAAAGCTTCGCGAACGGATTGGCACGTGCGGGCGAGACTGCAGCCGGCATTGTGTTCCCTCCCGTCCTCGTCTTCCTTCAAAAATCGTACGGTTTCAGAGGCACCCTTTTCATCTACGGTGCACTGGCACTGCATGCGACAGTCCTTTGCGTCTTCCTAAAAGAGGCACCGTGGACTGTGAAAAAGCCAACTCTAAAAACTATTAACAAAACCGATGTATTCACGACTCATTCTGTAAATGTGGCAAATAACCAAAATGAGCCTCCTGGATCAAAAAGCCTGCATAGCAGTGACTTTCCCGATAGCGTCAGTCATTTACTGACCATGTTTCGGAACCCGTATTTTTATTTACTAGTTCTCTGCAGTGTGGTTGTTCATTTCTCCCAATACACGTTTCTAACCACCATAGTCGACTTTGCCATGGATGGAGGCTCTTCGCTGGCTGACGCCTCGTCCGTCATAACCTACATATCACCGGCTGATTTTATCGGTCGCATGATCCTGCCGCTGCTAGCAGATAGGAACTATATACGACGGAGCACCATCGTGATGCTCTCTTTCTGCGTGATGGGTGTGTCGACAATCACTTTACCGCAGATGACGTCCTTCGCAACGCTTCTATCGATTTGCGTTGTCTTTGGAATCTCGCTAGGGTGCCTGCTGACAATGGAGATTGTCCTAGTGACCGATTACGTCGATGTTCAACTCTTCGCAGTTTGTTACGGCTTCTGTTCCCTAGCCAGCATTCCAGGAATATTGGTCGGCCCGTTGGTTTTTGGTGAGTGCAGCATTTCATATAGGCGTTAGACGCAGGCCTATGTTGGTCATTCAGGCCGTTTACATTTCAATTTTCATGCTAGTGTTGAATAATGACCTGCATTTGAAGTCATTAATAATTTACCAATACAATTAAAATTTTACAAATGCCTTGGTGTTTTAAATATTCAAATAATGTGCACGAGACAAATATATCAAAAAAGCGCAGTTTATAAAATAAATCATGGCTGGTTTTATGGGATACGTGGTATGTGCCAGTGATGTTCATTAAAATGTCCATTTTGTCAATAAACCAGAGAAATTTATTTTCAGAATTTTGATGTCCACTACATTCACCCAGCCCATGGTCCTTGATAAACTTGCCATGTATCTTATTTCCCATTGATGAGAGGTATATTTGTGAGGCAATGGAATATAATTTGCCAACAGTGGAACTCACAAGTTTAACCGCTGGTATTATTCTCAAACCAGATAAATACTGCCATCGCTAGGAAAAAACGAAAATATATATGCATATATAAACACCGGATAGTGCAAACAGTCTACTATTTTTCTTGTATCCTTAATATTCCGTGCAAACTAGTCGAAGAGGCAATAGTAAAATAAAAAAGGAGTACAATAGTGCAACTCGCATTAAATACATAAGTATTTTAAAGAAATCTTGGTTACGCTGTATGAGCACCATCAACCACTAATATGGCGACGGAGGAAATATGGACGATGGAAGTTTAATTGAGCAGTCATGGTTCGCTAGGGCGAATACTGCTCCTAAGTGCTTCCCCTGCGAATTTCCGGTTTTTATTGAGAACTTGCTTAGTGTGACCAGCAGCAACAACCCACTATAAGTGCTCCACAAACCGATAGGGTTGAGGACCGGTTTTCATTGAATCTAAAGACGCAAAGGATCTGACCTACTTGAGTAGACAAAGTTAGGAGCCTCGATGTCATTAAGAAAACTATCCTGACTTCATAGTAAGCCCAATCGGTCTAAAATTTTGTATATCAAAACAAATAAAAGTTTGTGATCTAAAATACGGGGTTGCATATTACAAACATCCAGGTCATCGAACAATTTCCATCATAATTAAGTGTAAATACATTGCACTCTCGAAACTGATTATTTATTGTGGTTTGTCACGACACGTTGTGGTCCGAACTCGTCAAAGTATCATTTTTAGATATTACGTGTCTAGGCAATACAATTTTGAGTCAAGAATCCTCTTGGATATGTCTCTTAAGCATGCTTTTACACATCGTTCTTTTTCTATTTATCATTCGCAGGCTTCTTCAGGGACAGCATGGGCACGTACGACAATATGTACCGTCTCATAGGAGGAACTCACCTGGCAGTTAGCTTAATGTTTGGAGCAGTTGTTTGGAATGAAAGGCGATGTGGCAGGCCAGAGCAAACAACGAAACTTTAATTTAGAAAACATAAGTCTTGCCTGCATGCGATCATCACAGCACGAAAGGGGCTGCTGATTCCTATTATAGCCGTAATTACCTTCCTTTCTAGAAGACGAATGTTCTGTCATAGCCCATCTTTAGAAATTTTGTTGCACAATAAAAGCGGGAAACATGTTCATTCACGTACCCAGGAATTCACTGTCGTTCCTTTCTCAAAATTTAAACAATGCAATTAAACAATGAAAGACGTTTAAAACTCCTTGTAATGCCGAATGAGAGGGCCGCTCTTGAGGAGGAGGAGGGGAGGGGACGGAGGGCAGAGTATGCCCCTCCTCCTCTCCTCCTCTCCCCTCTTTCTCTCTTGCTCCCATATCATTTAGCGGAAAATTTTCGCTACATTTCCCGCTAAGTTCAGCGAAAAAGTTACCTGCTAAATTTAGCGGGAAAAATGTTCTGCTAAATTTAGCTGGGAATTTTTCCGCTAAATTTAGAGGGTAAAAAAATTCCCTTCTCCGCCTCCTCCTCCTTCTCCCTAGTGGCCCTTGTAACATCACTCGGGACCCTCGTGACGTCACACGTGACGTCACGTGTGACGTCATTATTGGAAACGTCCCATGATGCAACGCGCGGTTACGCCGACGCCGCTCAAGCCGGAATGATCGCCTAAGAGCTGCGCTCTAAAAAATATGTGCGTGTTTTGTGCCGTTTAAACGTCTAACTATTAAACATATGTGTTATTTTTATATTGAAAATTAATGCAAGTGCTGTACCTACGTCTAGCTCGTTGGCGTTGATTAGGTTCAGGCCTAAGATGCTTATTTCCAATGTGATCTAATTTTTTTTATTCTGTGTGGATGTCTTGATTTTTAATATGCCGAAAGAATACCATCTGCACGGTGTAAAATATATGTGTAATTTTAACTACATCACATAAAAAAAAGTGTGAGGGTTACATAGGTGCCGTCTTAACATTGTAATTGTCCCGCTCCGCGCACATTAGATGAGCGAATAACCGTCACGGTAAGTTAGAGAAAGACAAAAATTTGTTGATCAATATTTTAATTATTGCTTTGGTGGGTCATTTTGCAATTAAATTATTCACGTTACTATTATATACTAAATCAATTTTAAATAAATTGCAAAAGTATATATATTTTTTAGGAATTTCATTGGTCAGTTCTGGCGGTAATTGTAACCCAATTTAAAAAGTGAGCACAAAACGAGCGCCCCAAGTACTGCTCAGAATGACTCTAAGAAGAGTTAGAGGAGCTTCACTTATTGAAGTTGGGATTCAGCTTTTTAATGCGATAGCGTTAAGCAGCTCGTGGCAACAGTCTGCAGCGGCTCATTACCAGAAAAATGGTCCCGCATCCATTTGAGTTCAGTTCATTCGAGGCAGTCTTCAAAACTCCGAAGGAGAGTACTTATTCGTACAGAATGCCGCTAAAGCAGTAAAACTTCTTTGCTGGTCAGGATAGACTCCCTTCTTTCAGTTTTGTTATATTGTCACGGATTCTTGGTCCAGTCCTTCTATCAATCTTTACTATTCTGGAAAGTCCCAGGCCATGTTCCGCTGTCATCGAATGTTCTGGTGGAGGTGCAAGGTACTTTACCTATAGCCTTTTACTCTGTCTTCACCTTGGCGGTTTCTCAGTCGAGTTGCCTGACAACGGGACACAAGTGGCGGACTGTCACGCGTCTTACACTCCCGGCGAGCCGTGAACTGAGTCCAATCCTGAACTTGGCAGAAAAACCGCAAGACGAGCGAGTCCCACAAGAGCGCACCCCGCAAATACACAACGAAGAACCTGCAATGTGAGACAGTCGCTGCTACCAGGAAGGACCACCCGATTCGGTCTCCTGCCAGAGAAACCAAAGCTGACTAAGCCAACGATGACAAACCCGTAGCAGCAAACCTTGGCGCTCCCACCGTTGCTTGCATGCCCGTCGCACTTAGCACTCCGATACGCTTTCAGGGCAAAGTTGTCACGGCCTTTCACGGCAAGGACTGTATTAAACAATATGACCGTGTCGCCCGCCAGAATGAATGGACAGATGACCAGCGCCTGCAGAACCTACACTTGTTGTTAAAGAAATGGCCCAGGCACAGGTTTGAAAACGCATCATTCTCTGTGTCGTGTGAAGTTGGCAAGATTGAGCCGAAGCGCACGTTCGACAGCCAGCATCGGCGAGAGAGAGCCGAATACCTAATTCGGTCAAGGACATGGCCCCAACAAGAGCATCACCGCCTTCGTGGAGGATGTTTTTCATCTGATCGAGCGCCCGCACCGACCCTCATGCTACAGAAGACAAGAAGCTGGGAATCCTCATGCAACTCATGTGAGGGACAACATCTTCGGCAGCATTGTCCGCAACCCTCCGACAACAGTCGGGAGGGTTGATCACCGAGGCTTCTAACATTGAACGCGTACTGTATGCCATATCCTGTCACTATCAACTCTTCGGCGTGTCAACACTCGAGTCGTCCAGCTGCAACTTTGACGCCAGCCTCCCTGGCATCCGCGACATCATACACTATGTTGTCCGGGAGGAGATCAGGAAGCTGCTTCCTGCCACCAGTTGCCCGGCTTTTATTTCGAGTGCCGTGATTGTTCGGAAAGATGTTCAACAGGCATTTCAACCGGAGACGTCTGAAAGCAAGGCGGCATTTGACGAACCGAGGGTGACTTACGCCGCAATGGAACGACGACCGTCACCTGCTGCCCATTAGTATTCTAATTCAACGAAACTCCCCAACGCCGCAGTATTCCCTACGTCGGAAAGAACCAGTATAGGTTGGCCCTGAACAAAGTATACCGAGGAAGGCGGAGTGTTGCTAACGGCCGACCGACGTCCACTCTGCAACCACTACGTGAGGCCGACCATGTCTACCAGAGGTGCCCGTACCAATGAATGGGCCTGCGAGGGTTCGTACCGAACGACCCTCGACCACGTCTCAAGGAGGGACCGCAGGACATTGAGGAGTATCTTTAGCGGCCTCTGTCCCTGATGCCAACTCTACCCTGAATCTCCTGATCCCTATCACCACAACACATGCTTCCACAGTAAGCACGACAAAGCAGGTGAGCGGCAATGCAATAACAGTTGATTTGGTGTCGGTCGTCATCCAAGGGCAATAATAACTTGCCGACACCAGTTATTTGTGTCCGCTCAACAATGCACACGATTTCCAACTCTGATGGAGAATGCCGCTGAGTGGCTTGAAGAAATAGAATGGAATGGTTGCTTGTTTTCAAAAACTGGACACCAAGCATCACCCCACTTCACTGCGCCTCATGACTTACACAAGTTGGACTCAGTGTTGTACACGTTCGTTCCTCGAGAAAAGGAACGAAAGGTCGTTCCTCGTTCCTTCAAATGTTTGGAACGCGTTCCCGTTACAAGTTCTATCTGAGAGAAAGGAACTCGTTCCCGTTACTCTATAAAAAATCTAACGTATCGTTACTAATACGTTACATTTGTATTTTTGCTAATTACCATATTTAATTAGATTAAACAAAGTGTTTTTTATCTATCCCATCAAATGGCAACATACAAATTTGAATGCCGTGATGGAAGGACGCCAGGAGACCAAAAAAGAAAAGCAAAGCTGAAGCAAGGTTCTATTTGTTGAGTTATTCATCTTTAAAAATCCCAGCGTTTTACCATGTCCATGTTTGTGGTGGGCGATTCAGACGAGCCAAATGTACTGTTCGCCGGGAAATAGGAGCGGTGTCAATTTTATCAATCTTTATTAAAGGGTTACGCCACGTTGCACGGGCGTTTTACAACCTTCCACGTTTAATCTACCATAATCCTTTGTTGGAACTTAACAAGAGTTGCTTTTTGGATTTGCTGTCCGCAAGACGATACGTAACATGAATGCAAAATAACAAACCATTAACCTAGACACGCAATGCAGAACTCCCTAGAGTTGCCGAGCATGAAAAAAAATATAAATAAACCTTGCCCGGACATGTCCGATCGTCTTGCTTGACGGTGCACAAGTCAAGCATTGGTATGTTATGTTGCCATTGCCCTTGTCTTGGACAGGTTTGAAGATTGTTGACAGCCATGGCCAGCAACATTCCACTTGGACGTCGGCACTCATTGTGGTAGTTATCACTTAAACACAGGAGACAGAAGAGGAGGTCCGTTGATGGAGTCCCAAGAATGCGCGTCCTCGCCACAACTACCGGGCGCGTATAGTTGCGCCCTCATGGAGTAAAACCATGGGGCGAATGCGGGATCCCTGATTGGCCTTTTTGAGGCATGTCACAAATGCGCGCTCGCCGACAGCTACCGCTGACTAACACCTCGCGTCATGGATAAATGTGCGCCCGTGTTTCGCGCGTACATAGATGCCGCCTCCCATGGAGATGCCGGCTCGAGAGATTTGCTTGCTGGCTTTACGCGGCCCAACGCTTAGCGCTCCTCCACGCGGTGTTGGGGTTTGTATTTGACGCCAAACCTAACTGTTGTTTCCCGCAAAAAATCGTCAGCCGCAGCGCTCGTGTCACTTTGTAATGTACCGCCAGAGACTTCCGCCGCGTAGCGGCGTGAATGCGATTGGCCTTTTTTGAGGCATATTAGAAATACGCGCCTTGCTGACAGCTAGACATGCCACGGCGGGGTCTTGTTTTCTGACTTACGCACGAATTTGCTTGCTAGCATTACGTGCCCCGACGCTTTTAGCGCTCCACCACGCGGTGCTGGGGTTTGTATTCGCCGCCAAACCTAACTGTTGTTTACCGCCAAACGTCGTCAGCCGCAACGGTCGTGTCACCTTGTAATGTGCCGCCGCAGATTGTCGCCGCGTAGCGGCGTAAACGCGATTGGCCTTTTTTGAGGCACATTGCGCACCCCGCCGACAGCTAGACATGCTTTTGCGGCGGCTTCTTTTCTGACTAACACACGCTCCCCCTGGTTTAGGCGGTAGAGAGAGGAGAGGGGGCTCGCGGCATGGGTCAACGCGCGCCTGTGTTTCGAGCGCACAAAGATACCGCCCCTTAGATGACTCTTTCGCGCTCGTCGTTTGTTGTAGCTCGCCTGCATTCGACTGTTACAAAGCGAAGACGCCGCACCATAAACCCTAGAATAAGTAACAAAAACGTTATCGCGATTCTGCTCTACGTAAATATATTATTATTATACTTCTAAAATTTCCCTCTCGAAAATTAAGTAAAAATTGCCCCACTGGACCCGTGCAAAGGAACGTGCGTCGGCAGCGTCGTAGCTACGACGGGACTACTAGACAAATGAACAAATGCTGAACTTTTTAGAGAATAGATAAATGACTCGAGCAAGCGAAATATTAGAATCGGGTGACGACTCGCGCCACCTAGACATAGCGACGATGGGTAGCTGCAACGCAACTGCCAGACAGACAAACGAATGCTCAGTTTAGATGGATAAATAACTCGAGCAAAATATTTGGAATCGGGTGACAACTTGCGCCACCTAGTGAGATTTTTATCAGAATATAAAAAATGTAATTTGTTATAGTAAGTTACAGGTCAAGAAGGTAGCGGCAAATTCCCCTCAAAGGAATTCATATATCCCTCCGCCACCTCCGCATCCAATAGCGTCCCATCGTTTCCGTGACGCCGCGGCCAACAAGGGAGGAGGGTCTTGCCTTGCTGTAAATATTTGCTTTAGCGTCGTGGCTTCCACAACGCTTTGACTTAGTGTTGTGGAAGCCACAAGAGGGAGATTAGAGTTTTCCCCCTCCGATGGAAACAAATACGACTTTCTGGGGTTAGGTTCCCCCTCCGATGGATACAAAGGCCACTTTCAGGAGCTCGGTTCCCTCTCCGATGAATACAAAGGTCGCTTTTTTAAAAAGTGGCGGTCAGAGACAAGTTGGCATCACTCTGTAGCCGATAGCTATTCATCAAAGCGGAACAAGGGGCGTTTCCAGTGAACTATTCTTTCGACTGCGGATGAATTTTAAATGGGCGCATTACACTTGTGGGAGGAGCTTCTCCTACCTTCTTGACTTGTAACCGACTATAGTGCGCTGCGAAAGATCACGACTAGACAGCAACCCTTGTGGGAATTAGCAATTAACCCCATTGTCCTCATTGAGGTGAATACCCACTCCGTAGTCCGCTCTTTGTGCGGCTACGGCCGGGTCCGTCCATAGACTGCCTTTTGGGGGGCACCGGTGGGCGAGAGACAACACCAACACAGTGAGTCCGTTTTCGACGTGTTTATTGACTCAGATGCCAACACGCTTCGCTCTTAGACATGAAAAGTCTGGGCGCTGGCTCAATTGCCAGTATCACCCGGTCGGTTTCCCGCGCTGCCGCATTAGACAGATTCACGGGAAGTCGGAAGCCCACAAAGAAAAACCGAGCTCCGTAGAGCCGGGGCTTCCGCCGACGAGAGCCCCTGGCACTCCTTCGGTGCCAGCTTATGTAGCCTCGGAGAATGGACGCGCCCGGGGAGGCCGCTAGCAGTCGCGTCCATTATAACTCTCTAGGGTGTGCCGAAGGCGCGTTCACCCAAAATGGGCAAGGGAGAGCCGGCCCCTTCGGGGAATTCGGCCTCGTGGTTCCTTGTATCCGGGAAGCCGACGCCATTGATGACGACGACTCCCACGGCCTGCTTGAAGCTAGGCCTAGATAGGGATAGAGGGAACCCCAGGGTTCCCACACTCCCCCCTTCTCAAGGCTAAGGTAGGCCTACAAAAATAAAATGGCCTACCGGCTCTCAAAAACAAAATAAAAAAACAAAACGCTGGAGCGAAAAGAGCATGCCGCAAAGAAAAGCACAAAGAAATAAAAAAACGATCAGCGCGGTACATGCTGAAAAACACTAGCTCGCTGCTTGCAAGCGGACGCCGGGTGCAGTCGAACTCTGCAGCCCACGCTCTTGGCAGGCTTACCGGGAGCAGCGTTGAAACGTCCGCGTAGTGGCCTGGCTTGGGCAGGAAGGACGGCCCGGTCACTCCACGACAAAATGTTTGCAAAACCACGGGAAGGACGGCGGCTGGGCGTCTCTCCTTGGGGACGCACCATGTGGCACGAGCAGTGTCACTGAGTCTATGACGAGATGCGAACTGCTTGTCGGCACGGGTCCGCAGCTTGGGTCCGCAACTGGATGCCACGTGTTGCTGGCTTGGAGACGAGTCCAGGCAGCGGAAGGGTGGCTGCCGCCATCTTGGCCAGCAGCCGAAGAGCCGGATCTTCTGGGGATCGGAAGGGGGACAGGCAGGCCGGCGACGATGACGCTCCCTGGCGTCGATGCCACCTCGATGTGGCTCCATGACTCAGGAAATGCCGGGCACTGGAATGCAGCCTGCGCTCTGCCCCCTCTCCCGTTTCTTTCCCCAAGAAGGAAGCTTCGGAAACTTCCGAGCAAGGTGGAGCCGTCCAACTGAGGACACTCGACCAATCTCTGAGTGCTCAAGGCCCCAGAGATAAAAAGAGGCAGGAGACAAAGGTGTCTTTTCTGCCGTGAGTCACGTGCATCGCACTGGCTCGGCTCGCGAAGTTATTGTGAAAATAGTTCCACGACTCCGCTTAATGTGAACACGGATGTCCACATACCAAGCTGACTCGCGTCACCCCGGACAATGGATTTGTTGGTGACAGTTCGACGAGGCAAAGTTCTTTGTAGCTGCTTTTGCTAACGATGCCTAATCGCTTCGATTTGCGGGCGCAATGAAATGTCAAATACGCCACCCTGTCCTTTCTTGTGATATTGAAACGATGCAGGGCTGCAATCGGGCAGGCTCGCCAACATTGTTATTTTTCAAACATGTTAGCTTTTACCTTAGGCTAAAACACAAATGCCTGTGGCCAGGTGTAGCACAGCGACCTAACTTCGAAAAGTCTTGGAGCCGCGTGCTGCCCTGGCCAACGCGAACAAAGGAGAGCACCGAATGCACCTCCCAGCCGCGCAGGACAGCCACCTTGAACTGCAATGTTCGTAGAGGCCAAGCGCCGTAGCACGAGTTTATCCGCATCAGCAAGAACAGAAACCGATCCCAAACAAAAAAGAAACCCCGTGCCAATAGCAATACAAGACTATTTACGGCACCGATCGGCAACAACACGAGTTGCTCGACCCGGCGAGTACGCTGCCCGGCTGCCAAAGCCCGTCTGCAACAATACGAGTTGCTTAGCGACGTTAGTGGCGAGCGTACCGCCCGGCTGATGCACCGCCCGACTCAGCAGAGTCCGCGAAATTATTTACAACTATTCACATATTTACACCCCGGATCGTTCTGCTGAGCATCAAAAACTCATCGGTGCTACCGTCGATTCCCAACGAACACCACGAGTGCCGTGGTTCACGATCTCGTCCAGTGACCGCATGGCGGTCACCTTAATCGACACGCAATCACCTCGGGCACGCTGTTCAACCTGTTGCACTGTCCGGTAGCACGATTGAACTGCTCCCGGACCCCGCGGCGTTTTCACAAGTAACGTCGCTTTTACGGGGTCGCAACTCGTTAGGTGGCCCTCAAAGGTTCCTAACGTTATTGTTGCATGCGACGCTCCCTGACTTTTGGCCGGAGTCGATCGCGGGTAAACGGAACATACTAAATAGTTGCCGAAAACCATGCTCACGCCAGTCCTCTGTCCCTTGATAGCGGGAAGGAAAGACGGAGTAAAAAGGAAATCATTTTGACTCACTCAGTTTTCCTGCAGGGCCTTTGTTCCGGGGGTCGCTTGGTCAACCTGATGGCTACTGGTCCGTCGACGCGGCGACGAAGGGCACCATCGGCGGTCTCCGCACCCTCGCTAGGCTGGGACCGGTGTTGTTCGCAATCACCCGCGCTGCGTAATCTAGCAGTGGGCGATGCAGGCACAGCGCATTTTCTCGCTCCGAGATACGCTTTTAGTTTGTGCGCTGACGGGGTGTCCACTCTGGGTGGGCCCCGCGAGCCGTCTCGAACGCAAAAAGCTGCGCTTGCCTCTTTGTTCGAAAACGGGGTTGACCTCGAAAAGCGCAGGTGCGCTCTTCCCAGCGAAGTAGGCTGGCGTCGTCCCGAAAGGGAATGCCTCTGACGTATTCCGGGCGTTAAGTCGCCTCCGTTTGGAAGCGAGCTCGGCTGAAAAGACACTGCATTGTGTCCGTGCGTGGCTGACTTGGCCACTAAGCCGTTGAGTGGCAGCGGGTGTCGGGCGTTCGCCTCTCCCTTTGTCCACCTGTTTGATCCTTGGCCGGAAATTGACCTGGTTCGCTATCTTAGCGAAATGAGATGGATTCTGCTGTCTTTGCAGTCCATGGAAAGCCCCACGTTGGGCGCCAAATGTGGGAATTTGCAATTAACCCCATTGTCCTCATTGAGGTGAATACCCACTCCGTAGTCCGCTCTTTGTGCGGCTACGGCCGGGTCCGTCCATAGACTGCCTTTGGGGGGCACCGGTGGGCGAGAGACAACACCAACCCAGTGAGTCCGTTTTTGACGTGTTTATTGACTCAGATGCCAACACGCTTCGCTCTTAGACATGAAACGTCTGGGCGCTGGCTCAATTGCCAGTATCACCCGGTCGGTTTCCCGCGCTGCCGCATTAGACAGATTCACGAGAAGTCGGAAGCCCACAAAGAAAAACCGAGCTCCGTAGAGCCGGGGCTTCCGCCGACGAGAGCCCCTGGCACTCCTTCGGTGCCAGCTTATGTAGCCTCGGAGAATGGACGCGCCCGGGGAGGCCGCTAGCAGTCGCGTCAATTATAACTCTCTAGGGTGTGCCGAAGGCGCGTTCACCCAAAATGGGCAAGGGAGAGCCGGCCCCTTCGGGGAATTCGGCCTCGTGGTTCCTTGTATCCGGGAGGCCGACGACTCCCACGGCCTGCTTGAAGCTAGGCCTAGATAGGGATAGAGGGAACCCCAGGGTTCCCACACCCTACATACATCACAGACAACACGAGCACCACAAATTACACAGCACCGACATAGACATAGACATAAACACTACTACTACGACACTGCGCCCGACACTTCCTACTCGACACGCTTTTCTTCCCGCGGCGCTTATAAGCTTGACATTTGCGGGTGAGCTCTTTGGTCGCTCACCGCTACAGATTTATAGAAGAGAGAGAACACGGCGCAAAGGACAAAGAACTGTTTGTATTTAAAATGTATGGAGGCAAAATCTATCATTTTAGTCTGTTGCGAAAGATAACGATGTATTAACTATAAATCTTAAACCGGTAATAAAAAAGTTTTTTTTTTATATTTTCTTGCTTCACAAGTGTTATGAGCACTCCGAAGGGCTTGAATCAGACAGAAAACCAAATTATTGAGACTTTATCAGTATGTATTCAGTTATAAATAAAAGTGATAATTGCGCAGAGCATTTTTTTAAATATATTCTTGTGAAGGACATCCGCCCAATACTTCACTTCCGCTAGTTGCAGTACGGGAGCAGACGCCTTCACTTGTGGGGAGTATGATGTCGTATGTCGTGCCGGCTTCGAGTGAAGCGGTGGGGCTTGTGAGTTTGTGTCCGGTATTATTCGAACTCACTTGCAGCGCTAATGCTTCTTTTTTTATATACCGTTAACATTTTGAACTTTGAAGATTCACGGGCCCGTGGCACTGCATTATGCTGAATCGCGAGATCTTTCTCTGTCGATGTCGTTTTCCTGATACCACGCGTAGATACTGCAAGCGTTTAAACAGTGTGTACCGTCTCGCCTACATCCCCGGCATTGTACTCGACCTGTTGAAGCTCGCTTGTGATTGCTCCCTCATACGGTGCTAATTAAAAACGTGGTCACCAACTTCCGCACCAGTGAGGTACCTGACGGGCTAGTGTTGCTCATGAAGTTCTGTCTCAACCCTCGCGTGTACAAAAGTAAGCCTTGTGACCAGACTTGTGCTCGTTACTTGAAAAATGTAATGAATTATAATTACAAATTACCGAGCCTCAAATGTAATGGATTACCGTTACAAATTACTTCCGCTGAAAAGTAACGGATTGCTTTACTCGTTACGTTACATATTACTTTCACGTTATTTTTTCCATACACTTATGCAGAAAACAATACAAAACATTTAGATATTTTTCAAAAATATTCAGCAACACTACTTTTCATTGTTTATACGTCCGTATTATGGTAGTCCTTCTAAAATAATTGCATTCAGGAGAAAGAGTGTAGGTGCACGCCGTTCAGATGTAAGCTTACTAAGGCACCGAAAGCTGCAACCACACCCGCCATCCCGCTAGCTTACGGCCTCCGAAAATGATCTCTGGAATTGTGCAGACAAAGCTAGCGGTGCGCAGGCTCAGTAGCAGCGTCTACCTCCGCTATGAAATTCAGGAGCTAAAGAAGCGATCTACGAAAGCTACTTTTTGACTCGGGTGTTCCGCCTGTTATTCACAAAAAAAGAAAACTTGGTTCTAACGTTACAATATATAGCCAAATGCAGAATGCAGGTGTCTCAGCTTACCTTGATATGTTTCCGTAGATTAGAGTTTGTTGTTCTTGCTGATGACAATGTGTGTGTTTTTTTTTTTTTGGCAAGCAAAGAAAATATGCATTCAAACTCTAGCTTTTCGGTCACCTTAATGTCCTGAACATAATGAATAAAACGGCGCCAAAGATACAAAAGGGAAGAGAGAAACCGGACAGGGCAGCGCTGTGTCCTGTCCGGTTTGTCTTTTCCCTTTTGTATCTTTTGCGCTGTTTTATTCCATCATGTACAACAATTACCAACTAGCCCAGCTATCAACCTTATTAACGCCCTGAATTTTGAACATCTCATTAAGAAATGGCCATGGAGACGACGGACACTCCATGACCGAAAACTCGACCAGTCACAGAAAAAGTGGCGGTTACTGGTTATCGATCGTCCATCGGTTCTCACTTTCGTGCCAATATTCGTGGTGGCCAGGGGAGGGGGCTCGAGAGGGCATAGAGAGCGAAAGAAGCGGTAGCCATCAGTCTCCAAAAAAACAATAGAAAATCACAACACTTTTATGCGTTCTCCCTCTCTCTCTCTCTTTGTCAGCACTCCCTGGATGGCCTAATCCCCCCCCCCCCCCCCGTTCTCCCCCCTTTATCTTGACAGTTGACCCTAAAGTGAGGAGTGGACTCGACCACCACAAGTAAACCAAAAGAAGTATCGTCCACACCCTCGAAGACGATGATGTTAGCCTCGCGTCGGGCGCTTTACAGCCGTGCCTCAAGAGCGTGTTAGAATAAAGTAGCGCACATTAAAGACAATGACGATATAGCCTCGCGCGAGGCTACATCGTCTGTAACGCGATTGTTCACCCGCGAATAGAGGGGTACGGACCCGCGTTTGAAGGCACGGGTCCGTACCCGCACCTTCAATCATCACTGAGTGGCGGGAGACGTCGAAAAAGTTGGAAAGGGTGAAACAGTGAAAAAGACAAAAACAAATAAACGCGAAGAGCTTTCTCCTGTCCTGGAGAAGAAGAAAACACGATGGAAGGCGACGGAGAGCTTACTCGGCGTTGTCTTACTTGATCTTTGTCTTTCGTACATTTGTACATGCCTTGCCCGTTTTTCTAGTTGTTCTAGTGATCGATTATACAAAAAATCAAGTTATCTTTTTGGCTATTCTTCCCTCCCTGATGTTTTCTATTTTGTTGAAAATGCTCTCTTTATGCTGCTGAATGTTCTTCTCGTATTGTTCCAGTTACTGCATTATGCTCATATTTTTAAAAAGTAACGAGTAATTAACGTTATCCGTTACCAATATTTTGTAACAAAATTATATTGCAAATTACTCCCGAAAATAGGTAACGTGGCAATGACAAAGTTACTTGAAAAGGTAACGGATTACAAGTTATCCGTTACTTCTAACGGATTACTTCCCAAGTCTGCTTGTAACATCTATACTCGCGGACGACTTTCTGTGGCTATGCAGTAAAAGGTAGAGCGCCTTCGCTCGCGCACCCTGAATACCGATTGAAGTCGTGCGCGCGGCTTCACAAGGAGCGCGCGTGCACAGCTTCAATCGGCTTTCAGGGGTCACGGCTCACGCACTCTACCTTCGACTACCTAGCCACAGAACGTTGTCCGCAAGTATGATCGAAAATGCATTTTGTAAAGGCAGATGGAATAGTAGAAGAACTTACTAAATTAATGTTACGATCTAGTCCAGTCAAACTTGAATCAGCAATTTATACCCCCCTCCCTCCCACTCCCAGCCTTCTTCTAGCCCTCTCCCCCGATTAGGTCTAAAAGTGTGAACACCAGCAGAGCTTTCTATTTGCAAGACCTTTCGAAAGGAATCCTCCAGAATTTCTTACATAGAGTTCAATTAAGGCGCTACCCCCCCTGAAAGAGTGAGTATTTCGGGGGGATATCAGAAATTTCTAGCTCCCTAGAACTTTATGACCCACCATCTTTCCAAGAGATTGAGAATTTTAAATAAACCCCCGACTTTAACGCTTCCTTGTCATTGTTTTTTCACAACCGCACCAAAGCGCAGGCAGTCTGCAACGACGCCACTGCCAGGACGTTCTATTCCCACCACCCTATACTCTGTTCACCCCTAAGCTGACAGGGCGTAGGAGGCTGCATAATCGCCGTTAGAGGTTGCATCCTCGCCGGCCAACCAATTTCTGGTCTTCTATCGCCTGACCCCACTTTGTGCGCGCAGTTCGCAGAGAGATTGTGATCACGTGGTGCAAGGCCGACGTTTGACTTGTCCAACAAACACGTATCTTTCACTGCCCTGTCAGATTAGGGGCGAACAGGGTATAGTGCCACCCAGAGCATAACGCCAAACAAGGCAGGTGTCTGACGTTTCAGACTCCTTGTGAAAAGCGAGCCGGGGAAGTAAGCCTCTCCGTTCGTCTTGCTCCCTCAATGTCGGCGACTCCGCTGCGAAAATTCAACAAAAACGAGCTGCATTGCCACAAGGATATGACACCTTGTCTAAAGCTGTCCCACCTACAATGCTCAGTATTGAGATTTTCTTCACAACATCCCCGAGGAATACCGCCCACCATCCTTCGTAGATTATGTTGTATTCTCTCTCACACAGCTGAACCGAACGACCAAATTACCACTCGCTCCTCTGGTCGCAGTTGGAGGGATTTGTCATCACATGGGACGGACCTGTCCAGCTACTAAGATTACAAAGAGGAGAATTGAGACACGACTCTGACATGAAAAAGCAGAGTACGATGGCGGTACTATTGACGCTATCGAGAACAACTGGTGGCTACTGCTATTCCTCGAGTAGTAGCACTGTACATTCTTAGAAAAAAGGGTATTGTTAGTTCTCCCTAAGGGAAGGAACGGTCTTGTAACCTATGTTTCTTTAGAAAGGGAGAAACTTTCGTCCCTAGAGGAGGGGAGCAAATTTCCTCCGTCGCTTGCATCTCATTATGGCGGCCCCGAATTGAGCAAATCGAGCTCAAT
This sequence comes from Ixodes persulcatus, assembly GCA_013358835.2. Lineage (NCBI taxonomy): Eukaryota > Metazoa > Arthropoda > Arachnida > Ixodida > Ixodidae > Ixodes > Ixodes persulcatus. The sequence continues at coordinate 251,595 of JABSTQ010011344.1, read as the reverse complement.
AAGGCGTAACGAGGACGCTACGTCTCTTGTACGGGACAAGAGGAGCAGCAAATAAAAGCGTAACACGAGCTTTCCACCAACAGTGTTTATTTCCGAAGCCAGATTTCCCCCGCAGGTAAAGAAACTTGCGTTTCTAAAGCAGTTACTCAGTCTTCTCGTCGTCAGCACTGCGATGTTAAACAGAGACAACCGATACCTAGTTAATTCGCGCACTTTACGTCCTACCTTTGCTATTCCTCGAGTCACAATTCCTTCGTCAACCGCACATCACGGAGTAATGGCAAACCAATCTGCGAAACCAAAAGCCACTCTCAAAAGAACTCGAAGCCGCTGTTTATCGCGTAGCTTGAAATGTTAAATCGCTTGCCACCAGATGGTAGGGTGAAGCAGAGTAATTGCAAGTAGCTACGCTAGATGGCTCTAAGTACCACCCAATTCATGTTCTACAAAAAAATTGCAGTGGCTTAACTCGGCTATGCCAGGATATACGTAACGTGAGCTTAGGTTCAGCTGGCTATTCTTAGCTTTCCTGGTTGTCTAGGATTAGCCATGCTTACTGCTGCTTCAATGACACACACACGGTATACGCATTATGTGACTACTTCGGGATCCGATGAGTTAAGCTTCTCCACTCTTCTGCGCCGCTGAGCAGCAATTTCGCTCTCCTTCTCCGTGGCTATACCACACTGGCAAACGCCCCGCTATATGTATACCCCCACTGGTACCTCTGCGCATGCGCATAAAATGAGAGGCGCTATCAAGCGGCTCCGGTGCATCGTCAGACTTTGCTACTGCGCAACGGAGGCGCACAGCTGGGCACGCGGCGGCGCCAGTGCGTCTGACGCGGCTATGACGTCACTCCTCTGAAATGCGCAGACCGCCGAGGCGCGCGCGGCGGCGGCGGAGCGTGCGGCGGCGGCGGCTCCGGCGCGCCAGCTGTGCAGCCTCCTCGGTGGCTCCGAGGCGAGAGCGCTGGCCTACGGATCCCCATGTGGCGGGTTTGAATCCCGGCCGAGGTGCCCGCAATCTGACGGAGGCTTATTGCGGAGGAGGGGCCGTGTAACCGAGACGTCAAAAGATCCCCAGGTGGTCAAAATTCATCCTCAGTCCTCCGCTGGGGCGTGCCAGATGCCCGTCGTTGGTTTGGCACGTAAAACCCCCAAATTTGACTTTTTTGCGCCAGCTGTGCGCCGTGTGACGTCACTGCTCCTAGCGCATGCGCAGCACGGCTCTCCAGGAGCCACGCGAAACTGCTTAACCTGACCAGTGTAGCTCACGATACAATATGTTCATTTTTTCACGTCACCATTGCGCTTCGGAATCTTCGGGAACCTTTACTACACACACATCTACACACATTACGCATACTACAAGCATCAGCTGAATATACATTGAGCGCATATACATACACACATTAATACAATGGCACACTAACCCGATCACTAGTCCTGAGCTCTGCGTTTCCGTCTTTTATACTGGTCGTTTTGAACGTAGGAATTTCTTGGTGACTGCCTAAGCAATAAAAAATATGCCCAGCATGTTGATATTTTTCAGCAATGTCATACCTCTGAGAGTATTTGAATGGCTCAGGGGATGAATCTCTTAGTAAAATCTAAACGCTCGATTATGCCGTAATCTTTGAAAGCCAATAAACCAAGCCGTTACAATGCGGTTCCAAGCCACGTGTTTGCTTCCCCGCATGGCACGTTGAAGCCAGTATTTTTGTTGTAGTGTTTGTTTTTCGATTTGTGCTGCTCGCGCACGGCTGCAATTGTCGTCTTGAATTAATCTCTGTAGAGCGGATATTCACTCAGCTGGAAGTGATGCTTCACGGGCAGAAAAATCGATTTTCGATCATTGAATGCAGTAAAAGCCGCGACTTGCGGCAGGTGTTTAGTGTACGGAGCTACGCCGTGGCGAGCTCGAAAACTTCTAGCGCTCATCCCAGCGTGCCACTTGGAGGGCAGTCTCTCCAGGAACCGTAGTATATTTAAACAGCAAAACAAAGGATAGCTTTTTTCTCGATTTTAAAATTCCAAACTGTAGATATACGTACCTTTCCGTCATATTTTCGTACAGTTCAGTCCTTTCCCCAGAGCGCAATCGCTCTCGGGGAGGAGACAACCGACAGTCACATTGGCCACATCACGATAGGAGCTTACTGTTCAGACCAGAGTTCCAACATGACTATCCGTACGTCGATCGATTGCACCTAATACCTCAAGGGGTCTTAAACGTTTTTTTAATGTAAAGCAGAATGTCACCCTGCGACACCCCGCCCTCTCCGATCACGGCCCGACCAGCGGCATCAATGCCCGACAGTTTACGTCATCTCATCTTGTTGTTACACCACTGATACGCGAACACACGGTCACATCGGCGATAATTCCAGTCTTCTGTTCAAAACGCACAACACTGCCATCACGATGTCGCTGCTATGTTGCTGACACGAAGAAATACAGAACCACGTTGATTTGCATTTGGCACTCGGCATCGGAAAAGAGAACCGAACTCAGCACAGAAGGCACCCAGGCACCCCGCAGCAAAACCTGCGTGTCTTGGACGCAGTTTCTGCAATTTCCATAACATCGAAAATGTGGACACAGTTCCGCGTGGTCTCGCGTGGGTCCCGACTCAGGCAGACGGCCATCTTATCCATTGTACGTAGCGCTGCTGGCACTGCTCCGGAACTTCGCTGTTTCAAGCGGCTTCGTTTGCTAGTTTGATAAAATTAGTGGTAAAAACGTCAATGCAACCGAAATGTTCTGCACATTTGGACTGGGAGATGGATTTACAGGCGGCCTTCGCTGCCGCTAAAGCTCAATCAACTCAACAACATTTATTAAACAACGTGCGCGAGTGCTCGAAAAACGAAACCGAATGAAGATGAGTCGGGAGGGCGAAAGCTTTCTCCCGTCTGCCTGGAGGAGAAAAACGTCTCGTTCCTCCCTTCTTCTCAAGTCCGCTTCGGGGCGCGTCAGCAGAAAAGAAGAAAATGCGCCGTTGCTACCTTTTCCTCCATTTTTTTCTTAGAGTATAGTGCTATTCGCTGAATAGCAGTATCGGTGCAGTCAAATGAAGTTTTGCTGGCCAGAGCACCCCGAATCTTTACTAATCATTGCAAATTATGTTTGTCATTTCGATCGTAGCTCTTTTCGTAAAACGAAAGTAGAGTTTGGGCAACTCGTTCAACTAACTGATTAGCAGTGAAAGAAAGTTGTTTTGTCTTGACCATTACCATTGTACGTCTGCCTGCACTTAAAAATATGACTCAAATATCCAATTCTGCTTATACACACCCACACCCCTAGCACCCCACAAGGTCCAGTTCGACACCCCGTTCCACACCACCCCAGAAATTTGTGGTACCCCTCCAAAGTGAGAATGTACCTTTTCGTGTGAAACTCAAAGCCAGGCAAGGGTGGAATGGTGCCAAGGCTTGCCGTACCAATTTCTAACTGGCAACCCTAAAAGTAATTATCTGACATTTTAAAGAGCGAGAAAACGTGGACCATCCAGTGTGCTCTCGAAACAAAGCACAAGTCATCCGTTTGGATATTGTCTGAATGAATACCACTGCTGAGGCTTAAAATGCCAAGAAGTGTTGAAAAGAAATGTTGGCAATCTTCATTAAAACCAATGGGCAAATGGCCACAGTGGTCTGGAAAACCAAAGACTGCACAATGATATACACCATAGTTTGCCTGCGAGCAGTCTACTAGGGGAGAGACGACCAAAAGTCGGCCTGAGGTGATGAAGAAGAAAAATCAGAATAGGAAAACAGAGATTAATTGGTTTATTCGTCCTGGTTGGCTACTCTGCCTAGGGGGAGGGGGATATGGGAGTCAAAGGAGTTAACTAAAAAAAAAAGAAAAGAACAGTTTTGTCCTTCAACATCAAAGCAATTGTGAAAACACAGGCCAGCTGGTGTACAGGTCCCATCACAATCCCCAGATCGGGAACAATTAAAAGACGTCTCAGCCAATATATGCTTACAAGACGTCACACACGACTCAGCTAATATATGCTTACAAGAAGCAAGCTGGGAGAAGCTGCCTAGACAATACACAGAATGCCCGATTGAAGTGATGGTTTCGATCAGTTTCACAACATGACTATCCGCGGGTACGTAGACTGCACAGTAGCCGCACATATGGTTCCCTAAAACGGTGAAACCTGAACTAGAATGGCACAAGCAAAAGAACATAATTCAACTAGCTGCGAAACAGAAGGTGAGCTCGGCGACTGTTGGCGTCTTCGTTCACAACCACTTTCACAGTGGAGAACACTGCCATAGTGATGTTGGTTATACGTGGAGAAACGGAACACAAGGCGATTTTCAATTGACACACTTTGTAAGAACTAATACGGTAGACTCACATACTAATAACAGGCAGGGTGGCTGCAACGGTGGATTTCGCGGTTACCAGAGTCACAGGCTCACCGTCGTGACGCTCAAATAGGCTCAAGCAGACCAGGGAGACCCTTACTCATCCACCGTGACCGGTGTACGTAGCACCATTTTGGAACTTGGCGGTTCATAACGCCTTCGTTTACTTCTTTGACGAAATTATGGGCAGAAACCAGCATACTGCTCTGCGTTCTTCGGAGAGTATGCTGTGGACGCCCTCTGGTTGACATAAAAAAATTCACAATTTCGGGTAACTTAGAGTGCTGCGTGGGAATGCGTGGGCACCAAGACACGGCTTATCAAACTGCGCGTGCTCTGTGTCGGAAAGAAAATAATGAAATCACAAATCTTAGAGCATCTCACGAAGATAAGTGGAATAACTTTCCTCCCGTCAGCCTCAGAAAGAAGGAGGACGTCTTGTTCCTCCCCGCTTCTCGTATCAACTTGGGGGCGCTTCAGTGAAATATAGGAAAATACGCCGTTGCTATCTTTCTGCTTCCTTTTATCTCAGAGTGTGCAGTCACAACCTGTGACACAAAGAGCTCGACGCTGTTCGCAGTAGACGCAGCTGGAGCGAGGTCCTTGGGGTCTCTAGACAACATGTTGGCTGTGGCGAGGCTTCGACTAGGAACATACTGCACCGTGAACTGGTAGCACAGCAGCCGGATGCGGAACCGCTGGGTGCGGCGAGGCGTGAGGTCGGTGGAGCCTAGCAAACGGACCAGCGGCTGGTGGTCGGTCTCTACAAAAGAGCTCAGATTGTGCAGAAGCTTTTTGAACCTCTAGACGGCCCACGGGACTCCCAGCGCTTCCTACTCAATTTGGCTGTACCGCTGTTCGGCAGTAGTCAGTGACCGCGACGCAAAGGCAACTGCTCGTCGCTCACCCGATGTTGCTCCTGCAGGAGGACGGCGCCCAGGCGGTACGAGCTGGTGCCTGCTGAAACGGTTGCTGGATACTCTGGGTTCTATCGAGCCACGCAGGAGCTGGATGCCACTATCCTTTTTAGCGAGTCGAAGCTGAATCTTGACCAGTCCCCCAGGTCAAGACCGTGTCGTTGTTTAGGACAAGCCTGATTGGCGCTGTGGCGGTGGACAAGCTCAGCAAGAAATGTCTGATGTGGTTCAGAATTTTCAGGAGGCGCCGCACGCCTTGCACGTCTGTCGGAAATCAGCATACCCGTGATGGCGGGGAACTAGTCGGGGTCTGGTACTAGGCCGTTGGTACTCAACACCACACCAAGTAACTTGAAGGACGACACCCCGAGGTGGCACTTGGAGGCACGCAGCGTAACGCTGCAGTCTCTTGAGGGCAACTTGGAGTCTGCTGTCGGGTTTAGACCGGTCTCTGCTATACGCCAGGATGTCGTCTATCATGTTGACGCATCCTTTAATCCCCTCGAGAATCAGTGACATCAGGCTCTGGAACACCTCTGGGGCCTATGTAATCACGAAGGGCAGGCTGCGATAATAGAATCGCCCGAAGGGTCTAATGAACGTGAAGTACCCCTTGGCAGCTTTCAGAGAGGCGTATTGGGTGAAACCCAGACATTGCGCCCAGTTTCGAGAAGACGGTAGCGCTTCCCAGCAACCCGAACGCCTAATTGACGGTTGGAATCATATGCTGCTATCGGAGGATGACTTGGTTCAGCTTGGTTAAGTCGACACGCAGTCGATAGCTCCCGCTGCCTTGGGAGCCCCTACAAGGCCTGGCGCACCATGCCATAGGAAACTCGACCCCCGACCCCTAAAAAACGCCGCTGTTTGGAGACAAGGACACGTCTCCTTTCCGCAATATTCCAGTGCTGTTCAGCCTTTTTTTCGAGAGCACCCAACCTGCGGCTAACATGAAATTGCACGCAGACAACAGCGATATTGGCCATAGTACGATCAAAGTTATGGTCTAGATCAGCGTCACAACATGACTATCTGCAGGTTGATCGATTGTACCACAGTCGTACAAACGGTTCCCTAAAACACTGAAATCTGAAATAGAATAGCAACCAAGGAGCATATGTCATCTTGCTGTGAAACACTAGTGTGACCTGAGCGACCAGTCGCGCCTTCATTCACAACCAATTCTAGGATAGAGAGCACTGTTTTAGCGATACTGGTGATGCACAGAGGCGCGAACCAAGATGATCGTCAGATGATCGTCGGTTGATACTTGGACACATGGCAAACATCGGCGACCGTTCGCATAGTCGTTCATGACCACTTTCACAACAAACAGCAGTGCCCGAGCATGTTGGTCATGCGCGGAGTAACATAAACCGGACGATCAACGGTTGACGCTCTCGGCAAGAATGTAGTACATTAGGCGCACGGACAAATAATCGGCATGGGAGTCGCAGTTATGCGGATTTTGCAGTCACGTTTTTCATGGGCAAGCGGCGGCCCTCGAGTCTTGGACGTGCTCGTATCATTGGGCCCACAACTGCCCGAAACACTCACATACAATTGCATACGAGCTAATGACTGATGACTCTGAATAAGAACCCTCTTCGATCTGTAATGACGGATGTGGCATGGCGAGATGTGCTAAAGACGGAAACGAGTCCGATGATACCTGATATCGGAAGCCTGGCCTCAGCCAAAGTGTACAAGACGTCGCACTATAGGTGCTGCCCGTGCAGTTTTTAATAAACATAATTTTTGGCCAGTCTAAATTGTTTTTTATTTGTGCACCCCAGGTCTATCACTTTCGAGTAGATAATAAGGCTAGTAGGAGTCGTACCCTTGCTCCTAACCCACATTTCCACAAGTTCCCACAGAGCTGCCAGGTGAAGCAGTGCGTATTGAAAACCACTTATTCCGCCATTCGCATTTCATCATTCTATCGATAGTACCTTGTACCTGGACATGCAAAGGGAACAAAATAACATTGAGGGCAAAAAATGAATATCAATAAACAACAATAATACGGGGGTTCCTCTTAAAGCCTCTAAAGCCTACTAAACAAACTGGTCTTCGTCAGGTTGGGATCTGCAAATTGGCCTATGACGGAGTGGCCTATTTTACAAGTTGTCTGTCGACAAATTGGCCTTTGACCAATTGGCTTTTAACAAGTTGGCCGGATACCACGACACAGGCATGAACGCCCGCAGAAATATTCCCGGAAGGAGGAGAGGGGCCGGAGGAGAAGAGAAAACCCTCTTGTTTTCCTGCGTCTTTCCCAAAAGTAGAGCGCTGCAACTTCCTCTCACCCCTCCTTGCACCCACACCTACGGGCGCCCTTGCACACATGGGACGTTGACGACCGTTCGCGCCTTCGTTCACAACAGCAGCACTGTCATCTGCAGCTCCAGAAACTAAATTAATGCGATGGTCGGTTGACACGATGAGGGGTAACAAGAACGAACGGGCGCCCATGCACTCAAAGAACGTCGGTGACCGTTCGAGTCTTCGTTCACAACAGCAGCACGGTCATATGCAGCTCCGAAGACACAAAATTAAGGTGACGGTCAGTTGTCAAACGGTAAGGGGTAATAACACCGAACGTTGCACAGAGGACGCACAGAGAAACCACACATCACAGCAGGCACATAGCCAGGATTTTGTTTTTAAGGGGGGGGGGGGGGGGCGCCCATGACAAAATGCTGTATGAGGGGGAGGGGGGAGAGGAGGACCCCAGCAAAATGGAAAATTTCGGCATCAGCGGACAATAAGGACTTTTGTTTCCTTTAGTAGGGTACGTTGTTGGGCTAGTTGGTTCATCTTAGTTAAACATATAAAATAGCGCAAAAAAGACAAGGACAAAAAGTATACAGGACAAGCTTCCATCGCCTTTTTCCGCCTTTTTCCATCGCAAAAAAGAGGCAGAACTCGTTGAAAGCCAGTTTCGCCGGTCTCGCGCATGATCAAAGCTTCCTTGGCACGCCGAAATGCTGCGTCTCTGTGCCTTCACACGCTTGGATACCTATCAAGAATCGGCGCCGCGGCAAAGGTTCGAAGGTGTGTAGCGCGTAGATGTTTCTGCATCACATATCGGGCGCGAAGTTCTGGATCGCCCAGCTGTTCCGGCGATTTGTCTTCAGTAAAGGGGTGGAAACAATTTACGGTCTCTCATGCACTATTATCCATGACTCTTCCCAATCAAGTCGAATAGATCACATGGCAGCACAAATAGAGTAAAGCTGTGGAGCAAACATGGTTTTCGAAGGAAAAAGTACAAGACGGCGAGTTTTAAAAATTTTGAGGCGCGGCCCTAATGGTCGTGTGCAATCGGTTGACCAATCACAGTTAGGCGACCCGCGCTCAAACTTGATGTCACATACTGCTACTACGTGCAATTGTTGATAATAAGCCAGACTACTGATCAGTGATGAGGAGCTGTATCCGCGGTATTCTGTAAACCGTCTAACATTTTAAAAAACTACGTACCTTCCCCCCTCTTCCGTCGCCACTGGACGTTGGATCAAGCTCGTTTCTGGAGTGCGACAGCCGCAAGTTACAAGTACAGCCGTCAGAGTAAAGTAAAAAGCTGCTCCATGAGGGACATACGGCTTCACGCACATTGCACTCGCGAAACACATCCGCACGGCGTCGAATCTTGATCGGTATCCAAGCGTGCGAAGGCACAGAGACGCAGTAATTCTGCGGTGCCAAAAAAGCGTTCATAACGCCACGAGACCGGCGAAACTTCCTTTCGACGAGTTCTGCCTTTTTCCTGCGGCACTGCTCTTACGTAAAAGTTTCCACGTGTTCTCAACAGCAAGATTCAAAGCTTACACAGGGTCTTAAAAGAATTCTTCGCTGACTGACGACGAACGAGTAGGAAACGTGTCGTCCGCACGCTGCCGCCAGCTTCTGCAACGCTAGCAGAACCGCAAATCGTCTACGAGCAAGATGGCCGTCCGGTGGCTTCACTCGCACTGCAGCGACCAAGCCGGGAAGCATGATCCAGCAATTGTCATAGAGATCAGTGATGAAGCCTTAGAGATCTTCCCACAAAGGACATCATTACGACCTCAAGGAATGTCTTCGCTCTCGGGTGCGAGATGAGGAGGCGGGCGGTGAATAAAATAAAAAAAAGGGGGGGGGGGCGCACGCTTGCATGTGGGTGTGTGGGTGTGCCGGGGGAGGAGGGTGGGGGGGAGAGGGATGTTTAGTGTGTGACATGAACCTTCGTCAGTCTCGGTTCGCGTCCGCGCTGCTCCTGTGTCTCTGACTCTCTGCTGGCTCTTGGCCACACGGGGCGCGCTGTTGTACCCACTTGGTTTTGATTTCTTCCCTCATTTCGCTCTGGACACTGCCGACCTCCAACGGCGCCTAGCACGAAGTGGTCTAGGAACGCATGCATTGCCCCATCCCTGGCCCCGGGCTTCGTCCACCCATGGTCGGTTCTGAGGAGTTGTTTGCCGTTCCTGATTTTCTAGTTTTTTTTTTTTTTTTTTTTTTTTTTTTTTGCCGCCGTGTCAAAGGAGCGAGCTTCCAGCTTCCATTGAAACATTAGGACCTGATGAAGAGCGTTCCCCGCTCGGAACCTCGTCTAATAATTACGTTGTAGGTAAAGCATTTACCTCATTTTTAAGATATATACCGGGTGGTCTTGCGAAGACTTTCAAAAATTATAAAAAATTAGGGGGCTTGAAAAAAAAACTGTCTTCGGGAACAAACTACCAGCCACGGCGGACGTCAGGAGTTGCCAAAAACATACTAACTAGCCAGCTAATTAATTAAAATGCGTTATTTAACTTTTTAATTAGTGGGAATAGACATATGGTTCCAATTAGAAAGTTGCTGAGCGTTATCGAAAACCACTAAATCAGTCATTTTTCAGAAAGACATTGAGCGCGTGAGAAGCGTAGTAGCGCACTAAAGTTACCACTCGTGGAGCAGGTACAAGGCTAGCGGTTGCGGTAAGGCGCCCGCGCGATTTTTCCGCCTCTTATTTAGCCCCAGCCTGGTACCTGCTCCCCGAGTGGTAACTTTAGTGCGCTACTACGCTTCTCACGCGCTCAATGTCTTTCTGAAAATGACTGATTTAGTGGTTTTCAATAAAACTCAGCAACTTTCTAATTGTGTTACTAGAAAAAACTTAAAACAAGCAGCATAAAGCTGCTGACGTTGTCAAACAGGGAGATGTGTGATATAACGTATTAAACAGCTAAAGTACGTATCAAAAACTACAGAAAAAAACACCGAGGTTTTGCAATTGGGCCAAGAAAACAACAATTACTTTTTTTTTTTTTTGCAGTCGGTCACAACTACAGTGCTCACCAGACTTACACGGAACACGGGAACTAGGTGTTTGCATATGGCAGCGCTATCCTGGAAGAAGCTGAGCAACGACTCCTTAACGTAGCACTTCGAGGTGGTTTGTTGAGTGCCACATCACAAACACGTTGCTCCGCTGCCACTAGGATAGCGCTCCCATGAGAAAAGACACGTTTGGCGTCTTCCGCTTAAGTTCAGTTAGCACTGTACATTAGCTATTTTAATAAGTTGGACAACTCGCCTATCAAGCGCCGCTCGTGAAAGTTGGTACAGTCGGTTCAACATCAGAGCACTGTTCGTCGAACTGAAGTTTTGGGGTGTAAAATATGGGACAAGCCGTGTAAGAATATGCCTTTTTTTGTTTCTTAGAGTATGGTGTCACTTTAGACGTCAATCAAGCGTAAAAGGTTCGCGAGTCGCAACGGGTGACAATAGTAAACCTCAAATGTTTTTCGCAAACGGACAGTGTATCCTCCACGGATACATCATTAGCTTGTTGTTTGCTTGATAAGGCCTTAAACCCGTCTAGTTCGTGGTGGCGCAAGAAGCTATTTTGCTTTCTGCTTTGAACACTTGCACAACAGCACCGCTAGTGCGCTGTTAGAAGCAACGCCGTATGTAGCAGACCCAAATCGCCATGCATTGATGCAAGAACAGAAATTCACTGACAAAGTGGAATCGGTGTATGGCGCCACCAGAAGGGACTGTAGCACCATACTATGGGGTCGGCCTCAAAGCGTAAGCTTTACGTTTGCTGTACGATTCTTGTGATTTCTGAACATAATTAGCCCAATTCAATATTTGTGTTCACACCCGAACTAGACGAAAGACTGATTAAAACTGCACTCTCTAAAATGTCTGCGCATCTACTTATCCACAAAACACTCGAAGAACCAATCTCTGCGATCTATGAAATCATATCAGCGAATGATGAGGCGGAACATCTGTTTTGACCTCAAAATTAAGTCTGAGCTGTGACATTACTCAATGCAAGCATGACGCTTTGCGATGCGGAATGACACAGCGCAGACTTCATTTTTATGTCTAAACTGATGTTCCGCCTCATCATTCACTGAGCTGATTTCGTAGATTGCAGAGATTGGCTCTTTGAGTGTTTTACGGGTAAGTAGACGCGCAGGCATTTTTTAAAATCTAGGGAGTCGAACCGGTCGTCATTGCGGTTCGGTTCGGGTCGGGTTTGAGATCAGTAGCTTTGCATTTTGTTCCGGTTCGGATCTGGTTCAGTGATGCTTTTGAAATACCGGTACGGTTACCGTTCCCCCGAGCGCGAACCACTCGAAAACACTTCTTAAAAAGATTATCGTATTGATAGATGATGTTACATCCTTATCGCGACGTCTCGCGACCACCGTGGTTCATTAAAATGAACATAATCTTTTTGAAATGTACATTTGGTTAAAAAATAAATGCACACAATAAAAGCAAAACTTAAAGTAAAAAAAAAAAAACGCGTCTGCTAAACGACGGCGCTTTTGCTGCCAGCGGATTTCGTCTTTGTTTCGTCTGCTCTCGTTCGCTGGTCGGCTGCACCCAACGTTATTAGATTAGCTCAGTTACCCAACTGCTCATAGACGCTGCATGCACGAACAGTACCCCCCCCCCCCCCTCACCCACCACGACTCGACTGGCGTCGCCCGACGCGCCGCCGGACGACTGCTTTGGAAACTGCAGTGTATTCTATGGGAATCGGGATACATACGTTTCGAAGCACGGCGTCTAGATGGCGCTTCAGCTCTGCTCTTTGGAACGCACAGTTATGAAACAAAAATTTATATGGCGCTTCCAACGTTACTAGAACCACTCAGTTGGGAAAATGCCATAGAGGCTGCTTTGGAAAAGTGTCTCCGATCCGTACCCGAGAACCGAGCTAATGGCGATCGCAACGCCGCCATTTCTCCTGCAGCGTCCACTCCGGGAACTGCACGGCTGCACGTATTAGTTCAGGTCGAGTCGGGCTAGGGCCAGTGGCGCCATCTCGTAGGGCCATCTCGCAGTAGCTATATAAAACAACTTTCATGTTTCAACTCGTCGCTAAAGGGTGGCGCTGTTATCGTATTTAGCTCGGTCTCGGTGGACGCCAGCGGTCCAGTTTTCAAGGGTGAGTTTCCCAACTGAGTGTTTTAGTAACGTTGGGCGCTTCGAACGACGGCAGGCGGATTGAAGTGAGTGAGGGGAGGGGGGGGGGGGGGCACCCTCTTCTGCGGTAGTTCCACAACTGAGGTGATCTAGTAATGTTAGCTGCACCTTCGGACGCTGCTCCCGACGCCAAATCAATACGAACGCCAAACACGCCCCACTACTGGACTCGGTCGTCTGCGTCGCCGCCCGCCGTAGACCCTGGCAAGTTTCTTGGCCCTACTTTTTACAGAAAGGGAGCTACGCTTTGTAATTTTACAAGAAAAAAGCCGACCTGTGAAATACGCCTTCGATGAAAAGTTTCGATTGCTGCGTGCAAACGCTAATTTTTACGGTCAATTTTAGATCGAGCCTGGTGACTTGGGTCCCCCTATATATTAAAAAAATTAGGTGATCAGAAGCCGTGCTGCGAAACAAGGACAGCAAAACAAGAATATGCTTAATTTCGTTTTGTGATCTTGAATTCTTAACGCAGACGCCGTTCTATAAAAATAAAAGATGGTTATACAAGCACTTGGAAAACACCAAAGTACAGTACTCACATGTGAAGTCAATCAGCCAGCAGACACAGTGACACCGGGACGGTAGCGCGCACCTACTCGCAAACTACCCACAAAAACAAAGTAGAGGTTTAGTTGTTTAGACAGCAGGAATTTAGTCTGCCAGAGTATGGCGACATTGTTACCCAATGCATATTAGAAATTTAGCCAGTGCAGTACGATTGCTAAAGCCTAGGGTCTTTAAAGGGCACTACACCGTACTGAGGGATACCGACCTCACGCCTGTATACGATGCTCATTCAGATCTAAAGGGAAAACTACCCACACCGCACGCCGGAATGACTTGCTCGAACGACTGAGTTGAAGAAGAGAAAGACTGCGGAGACCTAACATAACATTACAAAAACGAGGGGCGAATTCCTGTTTCTAGAAAACTCGCACAAAAAAATGTTGTTCAAGCTGCGTCCATTGCTCTGGGCGACTGGCGTCCCGGCGACCGGCGCCGCAGTGTCTCGCTCGTCGCGGCATTCACCTCTTAGCGTCTCCAGATTTCGCCACCACGGCACAAACGTGCCGGCGGCCGTAACTTCTTGGTTTTATGTTGATATTTACGTTCGCTTTCTCCTTCCTTCAGGATATTGCTTAGCAGCAAGAAACTCCCCCCCCCCCCCACACACACACACACATACAAGCACACACGAAGAATAGATATTTACCCTCTCAGAGTTTCACCTGGCGACGTACCGCGAAGGATGCTACGAGCTACACGAGGCAATCTATAGTTCGTAGCTTGTCTCGTGACTTTTCATTCCCCGCGTCGTTCCGCCCACCAAACGGGAGGGCATGTGACACCCTCCGAGCTGTGAATTGGCTCCGGTGGCTCAGTAGCGTCCTCTGCGGTCCTTTGTAACCTGAAACAATGTATACCTCAACGCCTACTTGCCGACACCAATTTATACTGCCCATAGACATGCAATATACGTATTTGTTTTATTATTATGGCGCTGTCTCCCTGTCATCGCTGCCATTTGTTTTGTCAAAACTGAGCCGCTGACGCCACCATCGCGAATATGTATTTACTTCTCCCCACCAATTGCAAAGAAGGCGCGGCTCACATTTTATTACGCCGAACTGTTACCAGTGAACCGGTAACCGCCACATGAGATTACGGTTCTGTTCCGGTTCGGGTTTAATATCAAATGTTTAATTTGGATTCCAGTTTTGTTCCGGTTAAGTCAAAAATAACAATTTTGCTCCGGTTTTCGGTTCGGGCTAGGTTCGAAATTATGGTTAAAATCTACCTGCTAATCGCGTATGATTGTAACAACCATTTTGTCGTAGATTAAAGTGTCTTTTGCTTCACCGAGGGCGCGCCATTGTCATGTTCGAAAAAGCACATCCTATAGTGAGACAATCAAGCCGTCAGTCACCTCTAGTGCAATGATGCTGTAGCAACTTTCCATGCGCTAGCGAATTGCGCCATCAGCATGTTGTCCCAAAATGAAAGCCGACACAGGTGGCATAAGAAACGAGCCCATTCCATCCCCTCTCCATTCCGGGAAAAAAAACATATAATTCCATTCTCATTATATTTTGCCCAGCGCTGCCGTCATTCCATTCCCATTCCATTCCGGGGTCGCGTAGGTGTGGAATCATTCCGGAATCATTCCAACTTCGGACTGGACACCTCCGTTCTACCAAAAAAAAAATAGTGTTCATAAGGTAAGTATTTTATTTTCTCATAAAAACGAGACAAAAAAGGCATGCACCAGACTAGTTTGCACCGAGAAACGTTGTATATATAACGGGGGGTTCATGTTAACCGGATGCGTATAAACGAGACGTGACTGTTCGAGGTCTGACAATCGCTCCGCATGACGCACATCCTGTTTGTCACACACGTGGGGGGTAGTGTAAATGCGAGCCCGCTATCTTTTTCCGCACAGATGGAACGAGTGGCATTGAAAAGGGTCTAATGCATTATAGCGGACGGGAATCAAGCTACATGCAAAACGCCACGTAAGTTTTATGTTTGACGTTTGCTATTTCTCTTTTTCCGCCAGCGAAACATTTGCATTAAATTGTATATACCTTACGTCTCCCGATACATATATTCGGTCGTCATTAAACACAGATAGTATGCATTTTATATTTACCTGGACAAAATGTAAGGTAAGGAAAACAAAATAAGTCGTGAAGTAAATTACATGGACTGATCTGGGTGTTATAGTATACAAGAACTGATCGCTGCCGGTGCGTTTCACAATTCAGACAGGCCTAATGAAACTTCACAGGGGCAAATGAGGAGAATTTCATTTTTCCGGCTTGCACCAGGTTCAGGAACGACCGCTCTGTCGGGAGGTGCAGGATTGGTATAAAAAAGCATCTTGTGGATATATTGTTATTGGATTTGTGCAGTGAAGAAAGTCATGATTAATATTATCAAGTGAGATGTTCGAATTCCAATATTAGCCGTATGATACTCCTGAAACAAAAGGGTAGTGGGATTGCCAGCTTGACTAACGACAAAGCAACTGTACGCGGCTAAGAGCGTTGTCAGCCCGGGATTAACGTGCCGCTCTCGCTTCCTTTCTATGTTCACTTGATATTAGCACTCGTTGTGTGGGTCTCTCTTCTACTTTTCCGCAGTTTTATGGCCCTATAATGCTCCACGATTCCCGAGATTCCCGGTGTCTTAAATACGATGCGCAGTGGTTAAGCGATTTTAGGGAAAAGAAAGGGGAGGGGGGGACGGGGGGGACGGTAGCCTTATACACGCCTGAGAGCAGTCCCGCTTCAAAAGCTAGTTCGGCTTACTTGGATAGGAAATGCTTTGCTTGAGCACCAGTCTAGAAAACATTAACGCGCTTTAGCGAGGCTTGACTAACAGACAATCTACACGCGTAGGCAGCTATAAATGGCCGCGCCCGGAGGCCGCACTTGCAAACCTACGAAGAGTTGCTGAATCACTGATTTGCGAGGTAGCTCAAGGAAGCAATCTAGAGCAACGGTGTTTGTTTCGAGGCATCTATCATATGTTTCAGTAAATACACTGCCCTGGTGCACTTGCCGCATGTTGTTCTTGGAACAATAACCGTCCAAGGATTCATTGTGTACTGCGTCATCTTTCAGCTTGTACTCGGATCCAAACTACTGGAAACTTCGTTTCCTATATGAAAACCGCCAGCGTTGCTTGACGGGCATCGGTAAAGGGCCTACTGAATCTTAAAGCGCCCATCGGAAAACAAAACAGAATATATGGCCATTTGAGGAGATCCTTACATTAAAAATAACACATATAAACGTCCTTAAAACATACTGTAATGTCTCGTCAATATGGAAACCTACTATCCCCCCCCCCCCTTCAATGGGAGTGTTGGATGATAACGAGATAGGATTGCATAGATATGCCCAGTTTTCCCCGGAAACGTCGCCTATTTAACGGAGTAGTCATATTATATGGGTCTGTATTAACTAGACATAACTGCACATAGCTTGTTCATAACACTAAATGTGTATGATTTAAGTGTTTCACAATTAACCTGCGGTCCCAAACAGCTTAGGAATCGCAAAGCGTGGCAAAGTACGTTCATTATTCTTGCTTCGGGAATCATTCTTCCCCATAATGTTGCAGTTTTACTGAATGCTAAGGGGTATTAAAATGACCACACATTGCGTGTTTTTTTTTTACGTTGATAGTACCTAGAGTAGAAATCATTTATTAATATGTGAGTTGTTTCCTTCCAGGTCGCGCATTACAATGCCCACCGTAATGACACCCTTAAAAGCCGACAAGGCAAAACAAAATGTTCCAAGTGTGGACTGCTGTTGGCATGTGGCCCTGATCACCTTTCTCATACTCCTCGTGACGACCTTCTTGCTGAAGAATTCAGGCTTCATTCTTGTCGGAATGATGAATGAGTTCGGCGCTGATCGGGAACAGGCTTCGTGGCCCACAAGCGTTCGGGTGGCATCCAACCTGGCTTCAGGTCAATTGAACCTACGTAAAGAGCCTAGATTTAAGAGAAAAAAGCAACTCAAAACCTAAAAAGCGTTTCCAATTTAACGGCGGTCGCCTATAGCTCAGATTAGACGCAAACGCGGATGCCGTGCCGTGTCGCGAGGCGAAAAGAAAAGAAGGCGTAGAGGCAAAGTCGCTCTCGCCACCTCCTCGCAGCTCGCCTTCCAAACGCGGCCCGATAAACCACGTAACGCCGAGGAAGCGGTTGGAAGCACTCCGAATTTTAGGTACACTAAACACGCGAACCCTCTCCTGGGCCAGTCATATTGAATAAAAAATTATTCAATCGCAAATTCGGACGATTGCTAAATGTATATATAGTTCACGGCGTAAACTTCCGCGTTATTAAGACAACCTGAAAATTTCGGCATTCACGTCGAAATTAAAAACGAGTGTCTCCTATCTTTTAACATAAATTCACGATACCCTCAAATTTGTCCGATAAATCGTATTTTGAAAACGGTAAAAAACAAAATTCAGGAAAAATATCAGCACTATTCGTTAAATTTAAGTTTATAGTCAATTACGCTCCTTGTCACATCAAGAAAAAAAAAAAAGAAGTTTAGCGAATTTTCCTTGCCCTAACGAAGCAGTTTTTACAAGATTTGGTTGGCAGAGGAAGAAACTATGCGTTCTGTGTGCAAACGTGTTTTGCTAAAATAACGGCAAGCTAATCTAAAATGTACTCACATATATCTTAATTCTAAACACAAAGTTGTAAATCAGTAATAAATCCACGAGAGGTTGGACTTATTTTACTATGTTTCTTGAGGTGAATACGAGTATGCGGAGCGCAAGTTCGTCTGCTTCTTGAGCCGGGGCTGCGGGGACGTCAGAACGCCGAGCTCTCATTGTCTCCGATTGGAAGGATATAGTTGGTAGACCTCATGGCAGGTAGTATTGAGGTCTACCCATTCTCGCTCCGTCAGAGCCACTGATCTCAATGACAATTGCTGGATCGCGTTTGACCAGCTCTGCCTATGGACCGGAATGCGGCCACGGTCGGCCATCTTTAGGTAGAGTTATATCATCTCTAGCCATCATAGTAATATGGCGGACAGCGCAATGGCGGCAGACTGCCATAAAATAGCCGTAGATCTAGTACACTGTACCGTGGGTGCAATTTCGTGCTTGATTGAAGTTGTTCGACGAAGCAGATTCTTGAAACCCGGAGTAAACGGTAGCCTCGTCTTTGAGGACCCGGCGAAAGTTCTACGAAAGCGCAGCACCGGGGGAAAGCAGCGCAGCTCGCATCGAAAGCAGACTACGTACCGGCGTATGCTTGCGATGCTTCTTTCGATGCGACTTTTGATGCGTGCTGTGCTGCTTTTCCCCGGTGCTGCGCGATTTCGTGAAACTTTCACCGGGTCCTCAAAGACCGGGCTACCGTTCACGCCGGGTTTTAAAAACATGTTTGGTCAAATAATTTCAATCAATCACGGAATATCACCCAGGCTATTTTGTTGGCAGCCTGCCACCACAACTGCCAAAACGCCGTCTGCCATGGATGGATGATGGTGGCTGCCAAGTGGCTTCAGCAGCTGTATCTTGGCTAGAGGTGATATAACTCTACCTAAAAATGGCCGCCAGTGACCGCATTCGTGGAGCAGGCAAACGCGATCAAGCAATTGTCATTGAGATCAGTGGTCAGAGCCAACGAGAGCTCGGCGTTTCGACGTCATCGCAGCCCCTGCTCAAGAAGCAGACGAACTTGCACTCTGCATAGCCGATGACAGTTTAAGAAACGCGTGGCGTGGCTTATTACGTTCCCATTTCTTGCTTCCTGATTTCTTCCTTGATTTTCTTACGGGCTAATGCCCAAATACCATTAGAGAGTTTTAGGGAACCGGTTTTGGACGTTCGACAAGGTACGATACGCCCTCGGGTACGAAGTGCGCATGTGCGAGTCTTCCGCGATAGCACATGCGCAGTTGGTACCTGAGGGCCCGTACCCTATCCAACGTGCAAAGACGGTTCCCTAAGTCCCTCTATTGACTGCGGAGTGGCAATGACATGCGTGGGACTTCCCACGCTCCGCGTTTCTTAAAGGTACCCTGAGGAGGTTTCGGAAACTGTCTAAATATCGCGATAACCCACTTTGCTGACTCTAAGCTTCCTAGAAATACCTAAGTCATGCCGATACGCGGCCGATTTCTCTATTACAAGAAGCAATCAAAGATCGCAACACGAAAGGTCATCTCTGGCGATGGGAGGAGCTTGTTCCGAAACCAGGACCACTGTCATCCAGTAGCGAGTGAAAGATCCTAGCGCCTCCGACCGGTGGAACCGCGGAATGATATCTCGAATGCCCGCGGCTCGTTCCCAATACAACACTGACTATGATACAATCCATCGAGTGCGCGCTCAATAGCCAACACAGAACACAAAACTCCTGCGAAAAAAAAAAAAAGAAGCATAGAGCTGTTTTTGAAAACATTATTGCAGTATTATCCTCTCCGCCAAAAATGAATATTTTTTACTGCTCTTATTTGCATTTATCATCTACAAAAGCATGCATATTTTGTGTTAACAGCATTTGCAATCCCAACAAAATGTCGAGTTTTAATTGGTCGTACATCGTGCTGGCTGCCAGAACAATGCACCTACTATCGCTGCAGGTGACCTCGGTGTGTTCGATCTTTGATCGCTTCTTAATAGGAACATAGGCCGCGCATCGTTATAATTTATAGATTTCTACGATGCTTAGTGCCCGCAAAATGAGTTATGGCCATATTTAGGCAGTCTCAGAAAACTCCTCATTGTACCCTTAAGCTGGCATGGAATAATTACAATTCAAACTCTTCGAATTTTTTAGTTCAATATTCCAAACTCAAATTAAAAAAAAAAAAAAAAAAACACAACAAAAACGTTCGCTGCACATCTATGTAGCACTACTTATTCCACGATTGCATGGCAAAGGGGCGGTTTGTTTTAACTGTGTTTAGGCTAGAGGTGCAAGGTGGCTTTGTTACTGTTTAGATAAGTTCAAAGGCATTCTTTTTTTACATTCTGCGGTGTTCTCGATTAAGTCAATAATTCCTGGTCTTTCGCGTTCAGTTCTTTTAGTGGGTCTACTTCTGCGATGGTTTCGTGCCTACAGAGTTGCCCTTGTAGGAAGCGTATTCCTCTGGGCTGGTATGATGGCTGCCGCCTTTGCAACGAACGTGGTCTGGATGACGTTTGCCTTCGGGCTTCACGGTAATTACCTTCAATTCTCACATCCAATATTTGGTGATTAAGCTTTTTCTGAAAGTATACGGGTTTTGCGCAAACTAAAACCCAGTTCCAATCATTACTATTACTATTTCTATGTACTGTAAACGACTAAATTTTCGCGAGGACCTAATTTTCGCGGATTTCGTGAATCGCCTACAATTCCCGAAAAATACGTACCGCGAACAATTCTGGCAATATGCGAACGCTACGGAAGCTACGCTAGATTCGCGAAAATTAGAACCCGCGAATAATTTCGAATTTTCAGCTTTGGCCCGATTCGCGAAAATTTGAGCCCGCGAAAATTAAGTTGTTTACAGTATTTCAATGTATTCTTTGTTCGGCGCAGTATGACAATCGCATGTCTTGCGCGATGAAACCCGACACGAAAAGCAATTTATTCATTTATTTATTTATTTCCAAATACTGCGACCTCAATGGAGGTCATTGCAGGAGTGGGAAAAAGAACACAATAAAGTACAAAAGGATGAAATGCGCAAAACAATATACAGACAAAATCACCTTAAAATTAACAGACATAAAAGGAGAGTCGCAAATTAATCAAAACTTCTCGATTATGGTTGTAAATTGTACGAAGATGGTTTCAACACGGGGTTCATGCGCACGGCCCGTAGGCGTGTCTGTGGGGTATATCGCGGGTGAAAATAATTGTAGAAAGTCAGCTTCTCTCACACTTGAATAAAGTCAAACAGTTGCCTTATCAAGTAGTACTTCATTTTCTGTATTTGTGGATGGTACTGCTCTGCTCTCATAGGAGGCCTTTTAAAACCGCTTTTACAAATTGGAAAAAAAACGTAGGATTTATACGTAATGTATAAAAAAATAATACTACAAGAACTAAATAATTTTCTTTTCCCCATAGCTCTTTACAGTTTTCAGAACCAGTTTATTGTGTAAGATAACAATCATAGAACCATTACTTTTTGTCAGATGTTTTAAAACGATGTTGATATGGGAACCCCCTCCAAAGTCCTTTCTTTCTTGTGTTGGTCGCACCCATGACCTCAAAATGTCACAAGACTTCAAGGCAGAATTACATCCAAGTGTCCCGCAACGTCATGGTTTCACGTGACGTCAAAATGTCACGTGATGTCATGGTGCGATATGACGTCACAAAGGCACGTGCATCCGTGCCACGCGGCGTAACACTAGTGTCTGTGACGTCGATGTTTCACGCGGTCACAGTGTCACGTGATATAATAGTATCACGTGACGTAACATTTGCATCTAGTACGACGACATAGTGTTACGGGACATCACATTGTCACGTGACGTCACGCTGTTACGAGATGTCAAAGTGTCACGTGACGCCTCATTGTCACGTCACGGGACGTCACAGTCAAACGTTTATCGTTCTATTTAGTGGGAATATCCCCTTTAAGTTCCGATAAAAAATGAAAGCCGTTTACAACTCCCTGTAACGCCGAATTAGAGCGCAGCTGTTGAGGAGGACGGGAAGGCGCGGAGAGGGGGCTATGCCCCTCCTCCTCTCCTGCTCGCCCCCATTTAGGGGAAAATTTCCCCGCTAAATCTAGCGGGCAAATTTTCCCCGCTAATTCTAGCAGGAAAATTTTCCGCTAGATATAGCGGGGAAAATATTCCGCTAGATATAGCGGGGAAAGTTTTCAGCTAAATTTAGCGGAACATTTTTCCCGCTAGATTTAGCGGCGAACATTTTTCGCTAGATTTAGCGTGGAAATTTTTCCGCTAAATTTAGCGGCGAAATTTTTTTGCTAAATTTAGCGGGGAAAAGTTTCCGCTATATTTAGTGGGGAAAATTTTCCGCTAGATTTAGCGGGGAAATTTTTCCGCTAAATTTAGCGGGGAAAATTTTCCGCTCGATTAGGCGGGGACAATTTTCCGCTAGGTTTAGCGGGGAAAATTTTCCGCTAGATTTAGCGGGGAAAATTTTCCGCTAGATTTAGCGGGAAAAATTTTCTGCTAGATTTAGTGGAGAAAATTTCCCCGCTAAATTTAGCGGGGAAAATATTCTGCTAGATTTAGCGGGGAAAATGTTTCCGCTGGAATTAGCGGGGTAAATTTCCCCGATAAATTTAGCGGGAAATATTTTCTGCTAAATTTAGCGGGGAACATTTTCCGCTAGATTTAGCGGGAAAATTTACCCATCATGCACCGCGTGGTTACGCCGATGGCGACGCCGACGCCGACGCCGACGCCGCTCAAGGAGGAAACGGGCGCCTAAGAGCTGGGCTCTAAAATGCAGAGCTCGTCAAAAACAGTGTTATCACACGTTCATTGCATTGGACGGAATGTTGAAAGGCAAGCGTTTTTTTATGACCCAAGTTGTTGAAACTCCATCAGGTTTCACGGGCTCCTGATACCTGCTTAAAATGCCTACAGCTGAAAATCACTCTTTTTTTTAATTGTGCATGTAAGCGCGTTCACTGACAGTCTCATTAAAACAGTTTCTTAATATTCATTGCTGTGGAAGTATGCATTCATCCGGCAATCTTGCAGGAAGTATTATTCATTGAAAAAATGTGTGCTTATGAATGTGGTCTTACATTCAAATTTAAAGTAACATTCGACATGATTGCTAAATTTAAAGCGTACGAACATTCGACATGCCACCATTCTACATTAAAAGTTCGAATGATTATGTCTCTTTACTACAGCTTTATTTCCCTGTGTTGTTTAGTGTGTTTGTTTTACATATGTGCAATGTGTTTACGCAAAGAGTTAAAAAATGCTTCAAAATATGCCGGGGTGTTTGTTAAAAAGCATATTTTCGTGAACAAACTGCCAGCCACGGCGAAAGTGAGGAATTGCAAAAACATAGTACTTTTCTAATTAACTAAAAATTTACTACATAACATTTTACAAAAGTGCTGATTGTTTTGCGAGCTGGTATTGTACGTGAGAAGACATGATTGCGCTCTTTATTACAAGGACAGAGGAAGAACAGACACCACGGAGCGCTAACTTTCAACTGATTTAATTTAAAATCCTCAGCGTAGATACACACTACGTCACCGCACCACATCTCAACCAATCCGTGGCGCAGCCACGAACCGCAAGTACATTATCTCTTTTCTGCCAAGTCAGTTGAAGCCACGCTGATACAACACGTGCCGGAACTATTGATGGCTTTCGCCTCAATAATCTCTCTAACAGTCTTATCCTTGTGCCTAGCAAAAACACTGGAAGGAGTAAATAATCGTTTGCACCCGCAGTCATGTCAGTGGATTAAATCAGTTGAAAGTTAGCGCTTTGTGGTGTCTGTTCTTCCTCCTTGTCTTAAAGCAGTGAAGTCATGTTTTCTCACGTATAACATTTTATTCAGCGCAATTTAGCGCAATGGCAAGTTTGTAGTTGTAAACAAAAGGAAAATATTTCGTTTTATAGCGGAGAAAAAGTTCTCCTGAGCCCTGCAACACAATTACGGGAGTTTTTACTACCGGCAATAGTAGTGCGTGCGACTGCTGAGAGCGTGCTGGTGGAGAGCTTCCACATTTCTTTTGCAGCGTGCATTTCACGCCATCAAAATTGTATGTCTTAATGTTAGCTCCTTTGGAGTTTGCACTCTCAACAGTGTCCTCAAATAAGGCGGCGAGTGAATACTCTCTACTCGCGGCGAGAGGTTTGGATATCTCCACTTAGGGGAATTATTTCACAACCCAGAGTGAGTATACTTCAACTTCCTCTGCTGGTGCAAGCACGTGCAATGCCAAGCTTCTAAGCACCATAGAAATTAAAACATAACCGCGTTGGTAGCATAGGCACTACCGATGGTAAGAAAAACAGACGCGCCCATATTGAGCTTCTCACCGCGAAAACACGTTTCCATGAAAGCGTATGAGGGCACGTTTATTGCTGTGTTTGTGTGTTATGCACGCGCACTTCTGGCTGTCCGCAATTGGGAGCTAGAGCTGGCTGGACTGTGAATTAGAACGTGTGGACTGTGCTGTTTGTAAACAGTTCAAACGTGTATGGGGGGTATTTACTGCACACCATATTTGAGGGTGATGTTTAGGGCGCATGTTCAGAACGAGCTGACATCAATAGCCTGCTAAAGAGCGGCAATCTTGGTAGCGCGGAATGCACATTCCAAAGAAACTGCGGAAGCTCGCCGTCAGCACGCGCTCAGCAGCCGCGCACACAGGTATGGCGACCAGTGAATACACCCTATTGGCGACGTGAGCGAACGAAAGCGTCGCTGTGGTCGGCCCGCCACAATTGGCCGAATGCTGACTATGACGTCCGCAAAGGATGTCTCATCGACGGAAATACGAGGAATGTAAGAACTTCAATTTTGACGGTGTTGGCAGTGTTGCTTTGAGAGCGCAATGATTTCAGGCTTCCACCATGCCCATTACAAACACCATCGAACTTGTTGTTCAGAGGGTAATGACGTCACTAAAGGTAACCGAACGAGGGCGCCACCAAAACATCTCGCCGCTAATAGCAGTGGGAAGGAGATGCAAGGTGACAACCATGAAGCATTCCGAAGCAGACGACACAAACCGGATTCAGATCATACAGCCGGGACGACACAAGCTGTGATAAAAGGAGACGATATGGCTCATTTTAGAATGGAGCAGCTGGTCAACATTAAATTTTTTGCGGAATTGAAGAAATCGCAGAGTGAGTGTTTGAAACTGTTGCACGAGGTAAGCGGTTATCATGCGATATCACGTACGCGAGTAAGTATGTGAATGGTACAAAACAATTACTGCGGGACGAGAAAACGTTGCAAACGACGAGCGACAGGGTCGCCCTGTCACGACAAACACCCAACAGAACACTGTGTTAATTGGTAAAATGGTTCGCAACGATCGTTGATTAAAGGGGCCATGAAACGAATTTTGGGCTGAGATAAATGATTTTAAATTGGGTCTTTACTAATCGCATATCGTTTAGTTGGCCAAAAGAAAGAAGGTAGAAAGTCAACAGCCAGCTTTTCGGTACGAACATTTGAAAATATAGCGGACTATTTTGTACCTTCTTTCTTTCGAAAGCTCTCCGCCTTTTCACTATGATACAACCGCGGTTCCCAAAGCGCGTCAGCGGTGCCAAACTGACGTCAGCCAAGCCCAGCTCACGCATTGGACACGAGAACTGCGTCACTTGGACGTATGCACTCGTCAACAATAAATCCGTCGACGAATATTCGGATTCGCGTTCGTGACCAATGAGTGCCCTGACGGAACTTATCGTCACTGGAGAATGACAAGTTTTATGGTGCGCATAAAGAGCGCGGTGGAAGCTAGGAGTCATCGCACCGGTGGCGAAGAATGTCACGGCGACGTGATTTCACAATTCGTATTTGAGTTGAGGATTAAAGCTAAGGAGGAAGAAGTAGGAAAATCGTTTCATGACCCCTTTAAGCATTCGGATGATAGAAAACATGTTGTATATTTATCAAGAAACTGTGCGACAAATTGTACATGAAAAATTTAACATGTACAAAGTATGCCCCAAAATTGTACCAAACAAACCTCAGGGAGAACCAGAAGGACGCCCAGACACACCTTTGCAATGGTTTCATAAAACGACACGCACCATAACCTGGCAATACCCAAATCACACGGCAGCGTAAATGTACCTTTAGCCCAGGTACCTGTCGTAAAGGGAGCTGGAGATCGTGATCATAAGGCGCATAAAGGTCCCTTTCGCTAAGGGAGGTTCTGTGTTAACCGGAGCTTGCCAGGACCCACGAACTCAAAATAAAAATCACAGATATATAAATATATCTTGTTTAATGCATTATAACAAATTGAATATATATGAGTAGCAAATTATAAAATGATTGTGAAGGCAATTGTGATAAAATAATACCTTAACGAGGAACGCATACTCCAGCTAGCCGGTAGCAGCGGCGGCACGTGGACAACAGTATGTGCTACGAATTCGAACGCGATGGACCACTGCGAGCTCTTTTTCAAGATTGTAGACGAGTCGTCCGACTCTCCCGCCCAGGACCCTTCATCCTCGTCGTCGTCTATCCCTTTCGATGGCGTGACTGGCGTAACCGTGAGACTGACGTGGTTTGTTTCTGCCGGGCACTGTTTAGCTACTTCAGTGAGAACTTTACAGCTGGGAGACTCGTCGCCCGTTGAGGCAGACCAAGTTCTAGGCTGTATAAACATAAACACAACCCAATTGCGAAACAAAATGGAGCTGCTAAACAGAAAAACGTCACCCACCTCGCGATGGAAATTCGTAAACGCAGATAATTTAGGGCCAGTGTGGCCACACGCGTCGAACGTTTTAAAGCAAGACTCATTTATGTGCACCCTTAGATCTAGATAAAAAAAATAAAGTGCCACAAAAGCAAACACAACTAATATATTTAGGTTTTAAATGTGTTATTTCGCACACAATAATCAAAAACTGCGCATCAAACCGATTTCGAGGATTAATTGTTTATCCCGTGCCCCTCTCACGGTTTAGCAGGAATGCAATCGACATCAACTTGAAGTACTCCGTTTATTTATCGTGTGATCAAGAACACCGTTTACTTCAGGTGCCTTCAGCTAAGGGACCTAGGCTAAAGGTACCTTTACGCGGAAGAGACGTGGATTTTTCGATAAGATCCAGAAAACAAAGGCAATCGATTCACTGGAAAACTCTCACGTCGCCAATAATAAAAATGGCAATGATGAGCAAGTCGAAAGTGAATGCAATGCTATTTTTTATATTAATGGAGTAGTCATAGTTGAATGGGTACAACTAGATCAGGCAATTATTCAGCAGTATTAGCTCGAAGTTCAATCCGAGCTAAGAGAACAAGTGAGGAAGAAGAGGCCCGTGTTGTGGAAAAACAACGCGTGGATTCTTCACCAGGACAATGGACCTCTTGGCGAATATGTGCTGCCACCTAGACACGCGAATCGGTTCGAGACTAGGTGACTGGAAAACAACGCACGCCCAAGGCCTCTCCCACCCGTTCCATACCCAAAACGTCAGCTACATCCTGTTCACCCATTGAGGCGATGTGACCTAGATACGGCTCCCCCAAGCTCACCTTTGTCCCCATCGTGCGTAATCTTCCGCCCCGTGGTCGACACAACGAAACCGCTCAAAGGCGAGAAATGCAAGATGGTGGATTGTTTGTAACTAGATACTCTCGAACCCAGGCTCATGAAATACTCCGCGCATGCGCACCGCGTACTTCTACAAAAGGCCAATTCTCCAGCTCACTGTCCTTTGTCCCTAAAGCAGTTTCTAGCGAATAAGAACCCAGTGCTGGACCACCCCGCTCACTTGCCCGATTTAGCTTTATGTGACTGTTACGTGTTACCTAACGTAAAAACCGCACTAAAAGGAAGCCATTTTTGGACTCTGGACCAGGTAAAGGATGAAACAGCAGCGCGTCTGATGAGCTTGACACATGATTATCTGCAGCGATGTTTCTAACAATGAAACTTCGCAAGCAGCGGTGCCTAGATGGCAGAAGGGAGTATATTGAAGGGGATAACTTTTAAGTGATAGGAGTTTCATAGCAAATGACACTTCTTCCACCAGTCCCGCCAGTTGGTAGCCACAGCTCGTACACTAAGTATGAAACAAAGAATGGTTAGCTAATTCGTATGTTTTATTATAACCCTTGACGTCCGCTGTTGCTGGCAGTATATTCCTACCTTTTTTTAGGCAAGCTTCAAAGGTATTTGCTGAAACACCCGGTATATTCCTTATTTCATTTTCACTAAAACAAATGAAGAAATTTGCAGACAATAATACTTGCATTTATTACACTCTTCAGAGGTATACATAATCCCTACGAGCAATTTAAAAATTCATTTGACGAAGATACGAACATATCATTCACATATCGCGGTTTTATGTTGAAACATATGTGGTCCTCAGCATTAGCTTTGGGTAATGTTATTCAGTGTCTA
This sequence comes from Ixodes persulcatus, assembly GCA_013358835.2. Lineage (NCBI taxonomy): Eukaryota > Metazoa > Arthropoda > Arachnida > Ixodida > Ixodidae > Ixodes > Ixodes persulcatus. Next base: position 223,192 of record JABSTQ010011344.1, on the reverse strand, counting down.
GCAAGAACATCATCTTTGACAACCTTCGAAAAACCCAGTGAAAAATTGTTGGGACCTATGAGCACACACCGAACTGCAACACATACTCAGGGCCGTTAGTAAGACAAAACTAATTGTTATTGCGGAGCGAAATCTATATTCGGAACTATAAGTCATTATGCCGGACACCTTTTTCCCTCATTCTGTTTCATTGTGCATTCTTGTTTTCGTCATCCTATCTTTGTATTCTAACTTTGTTTCTCTTTCGACAGGTGTCGGAATGGGCGCAATGTACGTAACGATTTCTGTTGCCATCTTCAAGTACTTTGACAAATACAAGGGCTTTGCGAACGGACTGGCACGCGCTGGCGAGACAGCAGCCGGCATTGTGTCCCCGTTCGTCCTCGTCTTTCTTCAAGAATCGTACAGTTTCAGAGGCGCACTTTTTATCTACGGGGCCCTTGCACTACACGCCACAGTCTTATGCCTGCTTCTGAAGGACCCACCGTGGATGGCGCCAAAGAAAACTAAAATAATTGACCACAAACCCGAGGCGTTAAAAGGAGATCCTAAAAATGATGTGAACAACATAAATGAGTCTGCTGGTTCAAGGAGCGTGAAGCATTCCGACTCTCCTTATAGCGTCGGTTATTTTCTCACCATGTTTCGGAACCCAATGTTCTGTGTCTTTGTTGTTTTCAGTATGGTCGTTTATTTTTCTCAAAATGCGTTTTTCACTACAATAGTCGACTTTGCCATGGACAGAGGCTCCTCGCTGGCTGAAGCCTCGTCCATCGTAACCTACATATCGCCCGTTGACTTCGTTGGTCGCATGATACTGCCGCTCCTAGCAGACCGGAACTATATTCGCCGAAGTACTCTGGTGATGGTCCTCTTCTGCGTGATGGCAGTGTCAATGATATCTCTACCGCACACGGCGTCCTTCGCAACCCTTCTTGCGATATGCGTCTGCTTCGGTACCTGCCTCGGGAGTCTTTTGACAATGGAGGTTGTCATTGTTACCGATTACATCGGTTTTCAACTCTTTGCGGTCTGCTATGGCTTCTGTTGTCTGGCAAGCATTCCAGGGGTATTGGCCAGCCCACTACTTTTTGGTGAGTACTGAATTTGATATAACCTTTATTTTGCTGGTCAGGGTCAGTATTCAAAGTGACAGTGCAACAATTTTAAGGAAACAAATTTTCATTTTGTGTTTCTTGTATTGTTTATTTTGATGCAAGCAGCAAAACGCGTATTACCTTCTTCCGAAATACCCTGATTCCGCCAACTGCATCCGTGTAAGCGGTCATGAAAACCACAGCGCGAAGTCATGAGGGAAACACTGTTGTAGCTTGCAAGTGGGCCATTTTTGTTATAAATTTAAGGTTCAGTTTCAAAAGCCTTGCCATTTAAGCGTAAATAAATGCCTCAGAAGCCTTGTAATAAACACAAAAACTGGCATGAGGAACGGCTTTCCATTAAACGTGTTAGTTTAAAGTCAGCGCTAGTTCTGTGTCTTTATATAGATTTGGACCCTCGTTGTTTGCGCGCCGTTTCCTATTTTTTCAAGTTTGCGTTTCCAAAGCAATTAGGAAAAAACTCCCTAATTCTTTTGAAATCACGTAATTTAAAAAGAAAAGATTCTAAATTAAAACAAGTAAAGTACGATAAAAATGTTATGTGGTCATATAAAGGAACTCTGCACTTTTCAAATGATAACATATTGCAGCTTATTCTGGCACATGGTAGTGTGTAATCGCCGAACTGTTTTGTTTATATAGGGTATTTTCAAGAAAACCAAATTCGAAGACATGCCAAGTTTTATTGTTACTCTTAACTATGAATTGTACCGTCTTCTTTCTTTTCGTTCGCAGGTTTCTTCAGGGACAGCATGGGCACTTACGACAATCTGTACCGTCTCATAGGAGGAATTCACCTAGCAATGAGCCTACTTTTCGGCATAGTAGCTTGGAGAGAAAGGCAAAGTGTAAGGTCCGATCAAGCATGATGAAACTTTAATTTTAGAAAGCACAAGTTTTCTAATTATCTTGATGAGGTCGTTGGCGTACTTAAAAGTAACAAGTTTTCAATGCATGCAATCATCGTAGAATCAAAGAGATATCAAAATTGTTTTGTATCATTGCAATTCCTCCATGTCTAAAAGCGTAAAGTTGCTGATACTTTAAAACATCACAAACCTTGGATGACACAATAAAATCCACAGGCACACACTGTTATCTATCTCGAGCGTTATAGTCATTATTTTAGCAACTCCGAATGAATAGTACCTTTATTCAATCGAGTAAAGGTTCTTTTTTTTTAGTTTACTAGCATTCAGGCACTAACTATTTAAAATAATTTCCAGTATTTATCTTTCCTCTGCAGTAAAGTTAGTCCTGAATGGGGATGATAAATCCTCTTGATGTGTTTGTGCCTATTTTATAAGTTGTGTTAAATGCTCCAGCGCATGTGGCCCGGGCCCCTGCGCGCCTTGGTAGCGAATGGTGGCGCAGCACTTGCTGGTGGCATGTGTCTTGGATATTCGCACAATTGTTGTCGGTACTTGCCAAAAACGCGCATTATCAAGAGGCTTTAGCAATATGAAAAATCGTTCCTCGAACGCTGAGGCGCATTCTGAAAAAAAAAAAAAAAAAAAAAACTGGCAAGAAAGAGCAGAGTATCAGACCTTGACCAACAGAGACACGGCGGATTTGTACCTCACACCGTACCGCAGCACACGTCTCCATAGTCTTTGTGAATCACTCACTGCATTAATTTCCCCACGTGTGGACGTCATGCAGTAAGTGTAGTTTTCTCCTTTTGACTTCATGATAAGGTAGCCGATATAGGGTGAAACCAAATCACGTCTCAGCGATGAAAATGAATCATTTGATAACAAAAGTAATAGGTGAAATACAGTACAAAGACGTTCTGAAAGCCCAATGCTAATCTTGGTGCTGGCTTTCCGCGAAGTCAGTCGAAGTCGAAAACAAACACGCACAACGAGATTTTGGCGGACAGCAACGTACGCCAGTATGCGAGCTTTGAATTTAGATTTCTTGTTCCAACGGTGCGTACTTTTTGCCTTGATTTGTCTAACGTATCATAAAAGCACAAGACGAAAAGTATTGTTACCGTATTGGAGGCATATAATCGGCTCCAGATCACGTGGCCGCTTGTCCTGGCTGCGAGTTGGGGGGGGGGGGGGGGGTAGACTTGGGCCGCCGCAACGTAGTTTGAAAGTATTCGCAACTTTCATGACCTATAGCCAATTGCAAGCATGGCGCCCGACTGGTGCGCCATGCGTGCAAGCACACGCAGCTTACGTGTGAGTATAGCGTTGACTTTGGAAAGTCTGCACTTGCACGGGATGGCCGAAGGAGTAGAGATCCGGTAGCGGTCAGTCGCCTTGACTTCAATCGTCTATAGAGAATTGCAAGCACGGCGGCCTAGCTGGTACCCAACATTATTAGATTAGCTCAGTTCCGGAACTGCTCATAGGCGCTGCATGCACAAGCAGTACCACCCCTCACTCACCACGACTCGCCTCCCGCGTCGTTCGACACCCCGGACGGCTGATTTGGTAACTGCAGTGTATTCTATGGGATACATACGTTTCGATGCGCAGCGTCTAGATGGCGTTTCACAGTACTCTATCGCTCTATCGCTGAGCCGTTTATTGGGAGAGTTTGGCCGTTTGATCAATGGGTGGAGCAAATGCCGCCGCCAGCGCCGAATACTGCCCCCGCGGTTAGAGCGTAAAATAAAGGACGACACAGCGTCGATCAATCAGCAGACCGCGACGTCCGAATATTCCAAACGACATTTGAAGCGTTCAATCTCGGCGTCTCGGTGACAGTGTGCTGTGGGTCGGCTTGGTAGTACAGCGGCTTAGCTAGAGTGTACTAGAAAGAACGAGTGGGGCCACCGGAGCGCTATTTTGGTACCTCCGCATGTGGAAAAAAGCGGCTAATCTAAGCCACTTCGCTCGTAGCGCCCTCTCGGGCGCTACGAGCGAAGTGGTTCGGATTAGCGGCTTTTTATGAAAAACCCGTTTGGTTCCAACGCCAAGCTCGACCGGCACACTGGTCAATGTCATAGAAACGATAGAACGCCGAACTATATTTGTTATACAACCTAGACGTCAGGCGTCACGTACATAAAGTCACTGCGACCTGAATTGTCGTCACGACGCCATGCGACATCAGGACGACGCCTTGACGTCAACGTCGTCATCGACGTTGACAACGTGCGTTCCACGACATCAAGACTGCGTTCTGACGTCATTTTGCGTTGACAACGACGACGATGTCAACGTTGACGTTGATGACGACGACGGCAACGTCACGGGACGTCAGGATGACGGCGTCCTTGTCAATGCAACGTCATAAAGACGCTTGGCGTCAGCTCGTTGACGTCGTTGTCGACATGACGCAACTCGACGTCACGAAGGCGTCCTGACAGTTTGTCGACGTCATCATTGACGACGTTACACGACGTCAAGTCTTCGTCGTGACTGCGCGTCGAAGTTGATGCTGGCGAAGGCGACGACGTTACACGCCGTCAAGGCTTCGTCGTGACGTTGGCGTTCACGATGACGTCAAGACGACGTTAACGTGACGCCATAGCGATGTTTTACGTTGCGTGGGGCGTCGACGTCAACATCGGCATTGACGACCACGTCCGCGTCGTCCTCAATGTGTCATGACGCGACAGGACGCGATGTCGCGACGGCCTTACGACAGCATCTTGGCGTCGCGTAACGTCATCGTGTCGTGGTGCTTTGACGTTACCTCTGACGTCAAATCATAAAAAAGACAATATTAGCCCCGAGAGCGAACACAAGCGTCGCTGTGGTCGGCCTTCCACGATTGGCCGAACGCTGACTATGACGTATGAAAGGGGATTATCATTGACGGAAATAAGAGGAATGAAAGAACTTTAATTTTGACGGTTTTGGCAGTGTTCCTTTGAGAGCGCAATAATTTCAAGCTTCCACCATGCTATTTACAAACACCATCGAACTTGTTGTTTGCAAGGTAATGGACGTCACAAGGGGGAACCATAGGAGGGCGCCACCAAAACATCTCGCCGCTAATAGCCCCTAAGGGGCTACATTGCCCATATGGCCTTGACCTGTGTCGTTGCTTGATCGCAGCGAAGGTGGCGCTACGATCAAAGTGGCTTGGTTCCACCTGATCGCTTTCCACATTTTGAGGTGGCAACTAAAAGCATGAGCGGAGCCTGTAGCTCGTCCCACTCGTACCTTCTATACTCCATTTCACCTTATGTTGTACCGCAGCGAAGGCTAGAAGCGCGAGCTCATAGCGTTCGCAGCTGCCCTTGGTGCACGAGAGCTTGTGCCTCCGAGGTGTGCCATAGAGCAAGGAGCTCGCGCTTGTAGCCTTTCCTGCGGTACAACACAAGGTGAAACAGAGTATAGTACACTCTAGCTCAGCTGAGACTGGCTAAAAGAAAACAGTGTAAAGCCTGTAGCGCGCGAGCTTCTCGAGACGCGGATTGAGTCCCGCTTAGCACGTGCGCTGGCTTTGGCAGAGCTTTCTTTCCCCCAGTCGCAGCTGAGACCAGGGTGTAAGATAGACAGGTGGGGAAACGAGAGCCAAATGAGCGACCGGATTGTGTCCCTTTCGGGTTTCTCTTTTTTTGTGGCGCCATCTATGTGGAGCACCGCGAACTCTCACTCCAGGTGGGCGACCGGTGGCGACCGGCTAAACCGACGGAGATTTTTTTTCTTCTCGCCGCAGCGCCATCTGTCGCAAATCGGGGGTACCCGCAAGCAGACGAGTACACAATCCGGTCACGGCATTGCTGTAGGCCTCTATGGGCCGTTTCCCCACCTGTCTATCTTACACCCTGGCTGAGACGCTGTTTCTAGCAAGTCGGCCGTGGTTTGGTGCGCACTTTCGTTTCTTCTACGGTTGAATATGGACGTGACGACAACCTCACACGCACCAAGTTTTCAGTCACAAAGAGTTAAAACTTTTCACACGAGTGACACTAAAACGGCTTAAATTAGTCGTGTCGCATATTTAGAGCTCACGACCACCGCTAGGGGCTGTTTCGCGGCCTATGGTTGGCCCGATATGCTCACCTATTCAAACCAATGTATGGCCAAACTCTCCCAATGAACGGCTCTGCGGGAGGTCTGGACTGAAGTGAGTGAGGGGGGTACCCCCTTCAGCGGGGGTTCCACAACTGAGGTAGTCTAGGAACGTTGCTGCTACCCCATCCGAGCAAGCGCGTGTAGCGGGAGTGTGAACGTAGCTTTGGCAAGCTTGCAATAGACCGATCTCACCCGCCAGCTTCACTACGCCACGCGTGTAGAGCACGAGCCAGCACGAGCCCTGTCGCACATGGCCACGTGCCCCTTGTGCACTACAAACATGGCAGCGTAACGCATGCGCAGAACGCTTAATGAAATTGGTTAATAGGTGAGCGGCGTTTGGCAACTTCCGGTTCCTTAGGAAATTTTGTTAAGCTTTTGACAAACGATGACGATCATCTGCAAGGCTGTCTAAGCATGGTTCTGAATACTACAGTCTGGAGGTTTCATAATTATGCTTGCACAGGCTTGCAGCTCATTGTCGTCGCTTTCCACCAGTGAAACAAAATTTCCTAAGGAACCGGAAGTTGTCAAACGCCGCTCACCTATTGAACAAGCTTGCTGGCACGAGCAGAGAGATGGTGGTGGCCAGTTGCCCCGCTTTCAATCGTGTTAGGGGGCAGCGCCTATCAGAATGGCTGTCTTGAGGATGATCGTAAGGCCCGTCGGTGTTTTCGCGTTTGTCTTGCAAATAGCGTCAAATGCGCTAGTGCACAAGGCCCGTGTCTCGCGAGGCATTTTGAAGCAAATGGCGGCGCAGCACTGAAATGAGCGGCCCATTGAAGCAAATGGCGACGGAGCACCCGCTTCTTGCACGTGTCTTGCACGTTTCCACGAAATGTGTTGGCGGTACGTGTTGTATCTGGGAGACCTGGGCTGGTCGTGGCCGCCTCGTCTGATGATGAGGACTTACGTGCTTGGGCTACCTCGCGTGGGTCATGGCCAGGGTTGTAAAAGTTACTTCAAAAATGTACCTAAGATACAGTTACAGTTACTCATACGAAAAGGTACTTAGGTACGTACCTAGGTACTAGCTTAAAAATGTACCTAGGCACAGGTACAGTTACTTTAAAGATACTTTCTTAATTTATTTTCCCCAAATTCGTCAGAATATATTGGAAGGTAAGCTCTTTATAGTAAGGATGCACACAAAAACGAGTTCGATAAATATGCTTTATTGGTGTCAATGTGAGAAATAAGGAAAACCGCATTGACATGAGCATTCTAGGACACGTTATCTTTTTCGGCTTCGGTTTGAGATGAAGGAAGCGGGTCGCTACTTTCCCCAAACGGTGTTCCGAAGCGATTCGATAAATTGGTGTCGCTAACGGCATCACTAATCCACCGTTCGCTCAAACAAACACAGCCATTCGCTAAAGTGTCGTTTGATGAAACATTATGGGCTGGGCTTCGTTCGCTAAAACGTCGTTCGATCAAGTTAATGCCTCCCAGGTCGTACCCAACTCACCGTTAATCACGGCACATGGTAGTGTGTTAAAACTTTCAGATTTATAGTTTCTACCATTTTGACTAAGCGAATAGAAAAGTACCTGTAAAAAGTAACTTCACTCAATTACATGTTACTGGAAAATGTACCTAAGATACAGATACAGATATCGAGAAATGAAAGTACCTAGGTTTGTACCTCAGGTACAACAAAAGTACCTAGATACTGATTTCCAGTTACTTGCACCTAGGTACTTTCAACCCTGGTCATGGCGTAGTCAAAAGCTGGGACCCGCCGGTGAAGGAAACGACGTCTTTCTCAGTCGGGCTCAGGACAAGACTGCTTCGTCTTTCTCTTTATCTCGTATCCCATGCACAGGATGGGCGGCTCATATCACGAGCTCGGCGCCCACATACGCGATACGGTAATTTTAATCACAACAGTACGTACTTGTAACAAACGCCTGTTCTCGGTCAGCGCGAACGTCCTCTGTTGTTGCCTGCCCTTGGAGTCGCACATTTTTGCGATGTGTCCCTTCTCTCCCACACTGAAAACACTTGTCATTCTTGAACGCGTAGGCCATCTCGGAGTGTTCCTTGCTGTCCCACCGCTTGCGCACTAGCGGTTGTCCACGTTCTTTCTTGTTGTACTGCCTTGGCGGCCCCGGTCGTTGCTGACCCGCCATCGTGTGCAGATACGGCTCTGACTTTACGTCTGAAGGCTTCTTGAACTTGACATTTTGTCTCGCGGCCTCCGCCACCAGTTGATGTTCTCCATTTCCTGCAATAAAAAAACTTGGGCCTAGAAAGCAATGTTCTTCTCAACGTCGACATTTCAAATTCCACACACTATCTTGTCTCGTAGAATGCGGTCTACCATGTCGTCGAAGTTGCATTCATCGGGCAGCTGCCGAAGTTCCACGATAAACTGCTGAAATGACTCTTCCTTGTTCTGAACCGTCGTGATAACTTGGAAGCTTTCAGCAATCTCCTTCAGTTTCGGTGCGTAAAAGTCTTCGAGAATTTCAGCCGCTTGAGCGTATGTTAACTTTTTTGGCGCGCAACGCTTCCTCGAGACGTCGATTGCTCTTGAGCCCAGTGCCGAAACGAGAAGCGCTCTCTTCTTTACGTCGTTCATGATGCCGTTTCCCTCGAAGTAGGGCTAAATGCGGATAATATACGGAGTCAGCTTATCTTTTGTGTCGTCGAACTGTGGTACTTGGTACTTCATCGCGGCAGGTTCGGAGTTGCGCCCATTGACTTCGGAGGCTGGTTGGGAACTTGTCACCATTGCTAGATATTACTCGAGACGTTACTGAACCTCTTAATAGTATAACCTTTACAACGAGGTAAGTTTACTGCACCGACGGGACATCGGCAGATCGCAGGAACCATGGATTTCAATCTTGCTCGCGCATCCACTCTCGAGAATCTTTATCGTCATAGTGCGCTCCCACGCGCGCGGAAACTAGATGCTGTCTGAGATTCAGCAGATTTTAACAAGTTGGTCCTAATATGCCTGATTCACATGGCGCAAATTTGCCTGTGATTTCGCAACTGCGACGCCGTTCTTGCGACACAACGCAGTTGTGGTGCGAATTTGACCAATTCGTGATTCCGTATTTTGCCAAATTTTCCTTGCGACGCCGCTCTTGCGAAGGGGACGGACAACCAATAAAACGCGGCTCGTGAAAGACGTCACGGTGGTCATAGGAATGAAAAATACGAAAAAGGCTTAACCTACGTCGTCATCTCCAAATTCGCTGCGGGGGTAGGGCGGCGGATGTGCTTCTCATGAGTGAATGTTTTTCGCCGGGGAATGTAAGTTGGAGTTCGGCATTACAACGAATTGGCATTCGCGTACATCGCGAGGGTTGTGGTTGCTTCCTTCGTACAAATGCAGGCGACAAGAATTGAGGTTTTTGTTCGATCACTTTGCGTATGTTACTGATTGCATAGTAGAAAGATCCTTTCTTCATATCTGTTTGGAGACAACACGAAGGTGTGTCTAGAAACCGAGAAAAGATGAACGGCATTTTGTAATTAAAGCTATTTGATAAAAATCGAGTTTCACATTTTTACGGAGTGCCAACAACTATCGATATCTAAACGCGCGAGACGCGAGCCAAGCGAGTGCTAGATAAATCAACGCGGCGCCTTGATAGCTCCTTCCAGTGCTGCGCAGCAATTTCCTTCCGAGGTCCTCACGGGGCATGCGTGGAGTACATTGGCCCATCTTCCCTTCTTCTGTTGTTTTTGGTATGAAGGGTACGTGTTCGCGTTCCATGGATTCACGAGCGATTGTGGCATGCTTTCAAGCGAGATTTCGTTAGAGCGCTCGTGGTGTGCACGCGCGTTCTCTGCCCAAAAGAGCAGTTTAAATTTACTATTTTTCGTCGAAAGAGCCTCCATAAAAACGATTCTTCTCCCAGCTGAGCGCTGCTACCCCCTCCCCCCTTCATTTTTGGATGGTACGACTATGATAAGTGCCTGTGCATTTCTCATACAAATCCTTTGACAATTTGGTTTCGTGGATCCTTCGTCATTATTTCACCAACATGATTGTTTTGACTTTCTTTTACATCTGGCAACCTTTGTTTTTCTATGTCGTTTCCTTTATCTTTTTTTGTCATGTTCGCAATCGCTAATAATGTTTTGAATAAAAAAGAAAGCTAAACATTTACGTAAGCTTGTTCATGCTGACCTAGACTGAGGAAGTACAGAGTGTGTTTAGCACGTTCGCACACTCACACGATGTGTGTGTGGTCCAGCGTTGGTCCAGCGTGGCGTTCATTTTATGAAAATCGGCTGATAAAACGCCTTTTATGTAAGTAAAGATACGCTTGGGCACCATAGGCCCAACTAAAAGAGGAGAATATCACCTCCCTCTGGGAGATGAGCCGGTTCTCTGTCGATTTACTTTGGGCAATACCTGCCACAAAACGTGTCCGCCAGTTTGTCCGTAAAGAAGCAAAAACCCAACCAATTTTATACAAAAAAAACGTTTGACTGATTTACAGGCAAATGGTTCACTGTGAAAATGAACTAGAGAGGTAACATCAGGCCGGGCTGATCCACGAAGAAATATTTTATTACTCTCTTCAAATGTTGAAAGATAATAACTAACAAAACGAAAAGCTGCAAGTACAAAAGAAAAAAATCAAGTACTGGCTCACCTTCCTGGCGGACATTAAAGAAGAATAAAGAGGAACATAACACGTTCTTGGAGTCTTGGGGTGCACTAGCGGAAAAAGGAAAATATCTGATTTTTTCACCGGTGCTGCGAGGCCGCCCACTCAACTACGCACGCCGCCGACTATCCGAGTACCCCTTATCAATGGCCAGACGGATTCGACCCTTACGTGACACGGAAGCTACAACGCAAGACACGACGAGAAGGAAACTCACCGTGCCCTCTGTAATAGTTTCGCCATAACCAATAACCCCCTACTGCCCATCCCACACTGCAGAGAGGACATATGCTAAGCTTCTTCGGCGTGTACAAACACAGTCCCTCTCAACACTACACCATCCTCCAGCACGTTGCCGATCTCTTTGAACTGCCTAAATGCGCATACTTCGGAGACTACCCAAATAACGCTCACACATCAAGTTAAGGACTGTGCGTCAGTTCAGGATCTTACAGAGCGTGCACTGAAAACACTCAGCCCACTTATCCAACCAAGGAACTGGGAGAATTGGGTCACTCCTCCACGGGCGGCAGAGTATAAATTATGGACACTTTTAGTTAGGAGCTGTGCAACGATTTTAACGTTGAAAGAATTGGCGTTTTCTACTTTTGATATGGTTCACCTTGTCACAAAGGACAGAAAACACACCTCCTTCTTTCGAAATGTTGCGATTCCGCCGCGTAATCGCGAAGCAAAAATTAGAATATTCCTCGACCTGCAGCCGCGAGCGGCGGCCATGAGAAACAGAAGGCATGACGTCAATGGGGAATCTTGAAGAAAGATAGCAAGTTGTGCGAATACTTGCTCGATAAAAGGTAACTTTTCTATAAATCTTGTCGTTCCAACATAAATATAAATGCGTCAAAAACCTGGTATCATCAACAAAACTTTTATTATACGGAGTTCCAGTGGCGCCATCTATCCTAGGTCCACAAAACTGTCAGCAGCGGAACAGCCGCCAGAAGCCGGAGGGGGAGGGGGGACAGGGCCGGACGGGTATGGCCGGACCCGGATGACACTTTCCTCCTTTCACCATATTGTTCGAGCTGCGTCCGCCAGCACGTGGTCACGCGGTCGCGAGCGGATGAGTTCTCGCTGCTTACTGATGGCTCTAAAGAGAGAGCTTCACCGGAACCCCGCGCCTTCCCCATTGACGTCACAGCGCACGTGACTCGGAAGTTAGTGAAGGAGTTGAGAGGCGCCGAAAACCTCTATCTTTGTTCATTTTTAAAATAAAGACTAGGACATGCAGGCAAAAGCGGTTTTTTGTTTTTTACTCAGAAAGGTCGAGACACCAACTCCCAAATTATGTAAGCAAATCACTATAACTGTTGCACAGCTCCTTTAAGAACGTAGATGGACAAGGAGAGCCCCTAGTTTCATCTCTCTTCGGTAGCATCGGTCTTGGTACAATACAGATGTCCCACGTTCTCTGTTCAAAGTCCTAGTGGGCCTGACACGCAGGCCGTCTCACACCACAGCGCCCGTTCAAAAGTAGCTAACTCACAGCGGCACAGTATTCTTCTAATGACGGCCTCAGCTCTCTGTTCCGACGGAAATAGGCCAGACGAACCTCACACACAAAAACCTGAAACCTTGGGCATTTGACACAATACCACTGACACTGTTTAGGATTTTAGGCCAGCGCGTTCCCTTTGCCATGACATTGCACCTTCCTTTACAAAGTTCCTGCAGTACAGGTCTCTCACGGCGGTGGTCACTGTGTTGCGTTTTCGGGCAGATTGGTTTAGGTGCCGCGATCTCAGCCACGGCAGGTGGAACAAAACATTCGTCTGCTAAGAGGCCTCCTTGCGCCGCTGGCAATCAATACTGTTGCCTAAGTGGTCGACTTCATCAGCATAGACACCTGGCATGTAAATCTTGTTGTCTCGTAGGTAGTTGTGCAGTACACAAGCTGCGAGGACAACTCCAGTGGCGTAGTCTGGGAGGAGGCCGATTGGCCTGCGGAAGGTGCGGAATCCTGTAACCAAAATTCCGAATGGGTTGTCGACGCACCTCCTGGAAATGGAACAAAGACAACACCGTGTTTTTGTTATTCTAATGCAAGTGCAAGAATTCTAAAGGTTACCTCGCTCTACACAGTCGATAGTTGCATATCCCAAGATTATCACTGATGTATCTGTCAGGATAGGTCCTCAGTTAAAATGCCTCGTCTCGAACAAAGACATACAGGGCGATAATATGGGAAGATGGCAGCTGATTTGGTGGTGGCAAATTCAAGGCCCCTTGACTGAAGCACTGTCCTATTATTGATGCCTTGAAGACGCCACCATCACTTTGGTGGCCATACGCAACAACGTCTATGGCCACAAACCTCAATTTGCTGTCCACGAGAGCCATCAGCACTATAGAGCAGGTACCCTGAAAAGGCGTATGCTACGTCACTTCATGCGCTCTTGCCAAACGTGATGAATGTTAAAGTCAATTTGTATACGCATGTAGAGCACCTGGTAGTAATAGTACAGGCTTCTAGAATCGGCGGGGGCCTCGATCTGTATGTGTTTCCCGTCAACGGCTCCCAAACAATGAGGAAAATTCCACTCTGTCTCGAAGCTCTCGGCAATTTTCTCCCAGTCTGTGATGCTTGATGGGAGCTAGAAGTACAGCACAAAGTTCACACATGGGTTTAAGTTGTTATTTAAAGGCAGTTCATGTAGTCTTACTTTATGTATAGTAATACTGGCAATAAATGCATCCTCAAATATGAGAAATATTTGTTGAAGCTTAACAATCGGGAATACTTTTGTAACTGAATCTGAAAAGCTGTCTGCCGGTTTTTTGTTTCTCCCTCTCTTTGTTTATTCTACGTTCAGCTGGAAACTTTCAGAAGTATGTTTAACAAACCAGCTCAGTTCCAGGCACTCGCAACTTACTTTTGTAAGCTAGCATATCATGCCCAAGTCAGGCCGGTGCCACACTGTTTATACAAAAGACAAAAACAGTCTGCGGACATCGATCGAACGCGACTCACCGTCACATCCCTTTTTCATAAGCCGCCTGCCAATCTATTTGTTGAATTGGTTACCGTGCCACATACAAAGCAGGGATGTTGTGGTGCTCCCAATTAAATTTTGTCTGCAAACTGTATTCGTAGGATGCGCAATGTGTGACCCCAGCTTTAGAAGGTTGCGCAGTAATAGGATTGGGGCCCTCAATATCCTCAAGTCAGCAGCTCTCCCTTCCCAAGTTCGTCCCTATGATCATAGATCAATGGCTCTCTTTTGTGTAAACGTTTTGAGAAACCATTTTTGACAGTACGGCTTTCAACACAATTCATTTTCCGGGTTGCACTGAGCGGGTTCTCCATTCAAGGCACTGTTCTATGATGCTGTCAGCATTCTTGGATCGAAAGGGATTTGCAGCCAAGCCTTGCCAGTGCACTAAACGTGTCGCGAATCTTTCACAGGAGCATCAACCACCCTTGAGCGAGCATCGTCTGTTGCCGGCTGAGCAACGTTTTTGTTTGCCACGTGCCGCCACGATCCCAAGCGTCGTCATCAGAGCTTGGAACAATCGTCATCTCGTCAGCCGAAGCCACGTCACCACCTCGTGACCTCGTCAGAAGGCTACAAAAAGGATCGGCAAGACTGCCGCCTCGGGATTTGCAGCCAAGCTTTGCCAGTGCACTAAACGTGTCGCGAATCTTTCACAGGAGCATCAACCACCCTTGAGCGAGCATCGTCTGTTGCCGGCTGAGCAACGTTTTTGTTTGCCACGTGCCGCCACGATCCCAAGCGTCGTCATCAGAGCTTGGAACAATCGTCATCTCGTCAGCCGAAGCCACGTCACCACCTCGTGACCTCGTCAGAAGGCTACAAAAAGGATCGGCAAGACTGCCGCCTCGGGATTTGCAGCCAAGCTTTGCCAGTGCACTAAACGTGTCGCGAATCTTTCACAGGTGTGTACACTTGAGTAATTCCTTAGTCCTTGCCGTATTTTTTTAGTTACTTTGGCTGCAAATCCCATCCGAGTGTATAAATGGGTGTTGACGTTGTGACGTACCGAATACGAGTCGGAAGGTTCTCGCCCTGCTCGAAAAGAAAGACTCTCCAGTTATCACCAAAGCAGTTCAACATTTCTGGTTTGGGAGCATTTAGTCATTTCAAACTTCTCGCTGTCCTGACTGTACTTTTTCTACTACTTTCTTCAGCAGGTGACGTTGAGCTAAACCCAGGTCCCACTAACGCTGAGAAAATAGATAAACTGCAAGAATCCATTGATAGTCTGATAGCAAGTAGCAATCAAAACCAGAGGGAAAACGTATCCAAATTAAACGAAATCAACAAAGGTATTGCAGACCTGAGCTCTCGTGTGTCCAGCGTGGAAGTCAGAGTTGCAGAAATCGGCCAGATAAAGGAAAACCTGGCTAACGTCACCGAAACACTTGGTATTGTGGAGCGGGAATCTGCGAGTGCGCATGAACAACTTTCTGGGCTAAGGAACTCTCTAGATGACATGAATGGGCAGATGCGCAGAAACAATCTAATCTTTGGTGGTTTGCCGGAACGTGAAAACGAAACCTGGAGTGATACAGAAGAAGTGGTGTCCACCTTTATCAAAGAAAAACTGACGCCTAACGTTGGCGAAATAGAAAGAGCCCATCGACTGGGGCCAAAGCGTCTAGGTTCAAACCGTCTTATAATTGTCCGCTTTCTCAGCTTCAAAGCCAAAGATAACGTTCTCCGAAACGCTGTCAAATTAAAAAACGCATCGCCGAGGGTATGGGTTTCGGAGGATTTTTCGCCGCGAGTACGTTTCGAAAGAAAAAAATTGCTGGATTTTGCCGCCCGGTTTAGGGATCAACATATTAGGTACAAACTTTCGTTCGATAAACTGCATGTTGGAAATGAAACGTATGTGTATAACTATGCTACCGAAACTGTCACACCTGTTCAAAGACCACCTGAAGTTGACCGTGCAAACGTCTGACGAAACCGGAATATACGTCAACGTTCTGTTAATCCAACATTGTCCCTTTTTGTTGTAAATTTTCGTAGTTTACTTTCAAAGCAAGATGAATTTGAGTACATTACCGCCTCTTGCAAACCTGACATAATTATTGGAACTGAAACTTGGTTGACGTCAAGCGTAGACAACAAAGAGTTAACACTGAACAAATCATACAACATATACCGTAAAGACCGCCCAAATGCAAGGGGCGGTGGTGTACTCATTGCAGTTGGAGCTAATTTAAAATGTACGTTAATAACTTATGACACGTTTCTTGAAACATTGTGGATACGATTGCAGCTGGGCTTTCGTAAAGTTTTAATCGGCGCATGTTATCGTCCGCCGAACACAAACCCCAGCGAATTTCATGATGCCATGTATAGTTGTCTGGGGCACTTAACGGAAGCTTACCCAAACGACGACATAATATTAGCAGGCGACTTCAATTTTCCTGGTGTAGACTGGGCGACGCTTAGTCCCTCAATTCAGTGTGCAAATCCGGGTCACTGCAATGATTTTCTTGCCTTGGCTAACTGTTTCGGGCTGCACCAACTAGTAACCACCCCTACCCGAGGGAATGCGGTCTTAGACCTATTTTTTGTCAAAAACCCTGACCAAGTAAGCACAATAAATGTCCTAGATTTCATCAGTGATCATGCGATAATTCACGTTGAAACTACCTTTACCTCCGAAAACCGAGCAAGCAATCGCAAGACAATATTTAACTACGCTCGGGCAAATATGGAAGTTATGAATATCTCGCTAAACGTATTTTTAGAAGAATTTTTGGCTCATTATCATGATCGCTCCGTCGAAGAAAATTGGACCCTATTCAAACGTGAAATTTTGAATTTGGTGTCAACCAACATTCCTAAAATCAATATCGCATCCAACCATCTCTCACCCTGGTTCACAAATTCCCTCAAACGTATGTTGAACAAAAAGAAGAGGTTGTTTCAAAAAGCAAAAAGAACTAACCGAGACGATGATTGGCTCGCACATAGTCTTTGGTCAAAAAATATAAAAAAGAAATTATAAAAGCAAAAAAGGAGTTTTTCGGAGTCAAACTGGCGCATATGTTAACAAACGATCCTCGTAAGTTCTGGAAAATATTAAATCCTAGGGAAACTCGAAGTAATTTGTTGTTCACAAACGAAGAGGGTGATTGCCTGTCCGATAGCGATGCGGGTAATATGCTGAATAGCTTTTTCTCGACGGTATTCACTCAAGAATCATTCCCGCTTCCTTCGCCACCGGAGTCTCAATTTGCACCCATGTCTCCCATTTTATTCACAAGTAACGGTATTGCTAAACTTATTGATAAACTACCGTCTCACTGCGCCGCCGGCGATGATGCCATATCTTCAAAGATACTAAAAATCTTAAACCACTCGGCCTCTGTTCTTTTATCTCTGCTATTTCAGCAAAGTCTCGATACTGGCACTGTTCCAACTGACTGGGGTTTCGCTATCGTCAAACCAATCTTCAAATCTGGCATAAAGTCTGACCCTTCCAATTATCGGCCTATTTCCCTCACTAGCGTTTCGTGCAAGATCATGGAACACGTCATTTTTTCAGCTATTATGTCCCACCTCGACGGCAATGACTTCCTTTTTTCGAATCAGCACGGCTTTAGACAAAACCACTCATGCAATACTCAACTATTTGAGTTCATCACAGATTTGCACTTTAACACTCATGCCGGCACCCAGACTGATGTTATCTTCATCGACTTTGCAAAGGCATTTGATACAGTTCCCCATTGTCGCCTACTTTTAAAATTGTCCCATCTTCAAATAGACCCATCTATCGTGGAATGGATTGCAGCGTTTTTGCGTGGTAGAACCCAATCAGTAAAGTTAAACGATACCCTTTCCTCAAAACTTCCCGTGACATCAGGCGTTCCTCAGGGTAGCGTAATTGGTCCCCTCTTGTTTTTAATTTATATCAATGATCTTCCATCCACCTTATCATCAACAATCAGGTTGTTTGCAGACGATTGTGTTTTATATCGAAAAATAACTAGTACTAATGACAGTTGTGCTCTGCAAATTGACCTTGACAAAATTAGTAATTGGTGCTTAAAATGGCAGCTTAACATTAACATCAGAAAATGCCGGCTAATGAGAGTTACCAATAAAACTAATGTGATTTTAACCCAGTACAGCCTCCTCTCTCTCGAACTAGAAGTTGCCACGTCGTATAAATATCTAGGTGTCCATTTCACATCCAGCTTAACTTGGAACGAGCACATTAATCACATCATATTAAGCGCATCTAGAAAACTCGGTTTTCTAAGGCGTACGCTCTACCAGGCACCCCAAGAAACACGCCTGCTTGCCTATAAAACCTTAATTTTACCAAAACTAGAATATGCGAACATAATCTGGAGCCCGCACCAAAATTACCTTGTTAAAAATCTTGAGGCCTTGCAAAGTAAAGCCGCCCGTTTTATTTCTGGAAATTACTCTTATCAAACCAGTGCCACGAGTTTAAAACAAAATCTGGGTCTGTCGTGTTTGGAGATAAGAAGGAAAATTTTACGCTTGTGCTTTTTTCATCGAATTTATTACAGTGACTCGACTTTCAAACAAACTTTCTGTAGGCCTGCAACCCATATTTCGGCCCGATGTGATAACACCCAGAAGGTGGAACCTTTTGCATCACGCACTAATCTATTCCTCTCATCCCCGTTAGTTTTGTGTATTTCAGATTGGAACGCACTCCCAGACTCTGTGGCAACTGAACGTGACGAGTTGTTGTTTAGAAAAAAATGTAGCGAATTATTGTTGAATTAGGTTTCCAAGATGATATTCTGGTTTCGGTTTGAATGTTCTTGGCATTGTGTACACTACTTGAGCCAATCAAGGGTCCTTCTGATGTTGTTCTTTCTTTTTTGATTGTTTTTGAACACTAAGTTTTATATGTATTATGCTTTTGTATGATTTTTTCCCCCCGAATCCTCGGGTTTGATAGATTTTGAAGCCAAAGTTTTATATGTATTGTGCTTTGTATGGTTTTTTTCCCAAATCCTCGCTCATGTAATACGTCCGAAAGGATGTCTTTGAGCAACAATAAATGAATGAATGAATGAAAGCTATTAGCGGCTAAATATTGCGGCTGCGGATATAAACCCGTGTGACCTCAAAATTAGCCTTTATATTTTCGATCCTGTCTAGTTAGGAAGAGTTGCAAATGACGAGTTTGGTGCAGTGACTTGTACACCCCCTCACCCCCCTTCCTAATTATCTGCAGGTTAAGTACGACACCCACCCCCCTTCCCCCCAAAACAAATTTCGTGAGCAATTTGTATAAATCTAAGACCACCCCCTTCCAACACCCCCTAATTATCTCCAGGTTGGGCGCGACATTCTCCTGAATTTCTTGAGCAATGCATATAGACCTAAGGCCCCCCCCCCCCTTCCCCCAGAAAAATTGCAACACCCACTTATTTAGAATTCTGGATAATTCTCTGGTTTGGTAGTGTGGGAGGAATAAACCGGAAACGTAAATTCATCACTTGCCCCAGACCACCACCGTGATACTTGATGTTCCTAATGCTCTACATCTTTAAAGGCGGTATTTACTGGACGCCATATTGGCGGACATTGTTTGCAACGCGTGCTCAAAAAGGACTGCCACGTATTGCTCGCAAAGATGAGCAATCTTGACGGTGTGAAATATACGTTGCAGACGCGTTGTGCAAACTCACTCACCGCACATCCTCAACAGCAACCGGCGCAAGCCATGGTCGCCAGTGAATACGACCTCTATAGGGAGTATTCACTGGCGGCCACAGCTGTGTGCTCGGCTGCGGAGCGCGTGCTGAACGCGAGCTTCCACAGTTCTTTCGCCACGTGCATTCCGCACCACTAAGATTGCCGGTCTTGGCAGCCTATTAATGCGAGCTCGTTCTGAGCATGCGCTCTAAACAGTGACCTCAAATATGGCGGCCAGTGAATACCTCCTATACGAAGCGTTCGATTATTACGAGACGCCAGCGACTCTTTCAAGGCATACGAGCGCCATTAAGGATACGGTAGGTGTTGGATGAGAAGCGTTTTTATTGGTTGTCTTTTCGTACCGTAGTAGCGTCGCTGGTGACGTCACGAAAGATGTTTGACAGTTGACGCAGCTTCAATTATTTCGTAATTTCACTGAACCTGCCTGTTTGCTGCAACAGCGTCTTCGCAACGGCGAAATCGCCACTAAATTTGCACCATGTGAAACCGTCCTCTTTTCTGCAAGTTGCCAAGAACGATATAATATTTTTTTGTTTACCTCCATGCATTTTGGGCGAAGCCCCTTTTATATATACTGACATGTCTCATGCACGATGGATGCCACTGTTGACACGCCAACCTTGAGTTGCAGTGCAAGATCCTGCATTGATGTTCCTGATGACAGGTACCTGAATGAAAACAAAACATTGCTGTGTATGTTCATGTCTGGAAGCCAAGAAACTAGTAATGAATTCTCCCTATAAACAAGTTTAATTGCACCTCGTATCCACTCTAAATGTTGCGGTTTAAAAAGAAGGTCATTCTACCTAACCTGAAAGTGGTAGCAAGTCGCGCCTGCAACGAAATGGGCTCTCTGACGACATACTGCTTCGTGAGCTTTGTTTCCAGGAGAGCGTGGAGTCTTTCCGAAGTGCTGGGCATTATCAGGTAATATGTTAGAAACTGCTCCGAATCCTTATGAAGCATAAATATGGTCTGCAGACGAAAATTATTCAAGAAACCTGCTCGTAGAAAAACACAAGTCGACTTACCGATGAGTAGAACTCCGATTCTGTGGCTCTGTTTTGCCAGCACGACCGGAACCACCATCGCCGCGGGTTTTCATCTAGAAGCAGGAGTTTTTTCTTCTGCAGAACTAGGTATTTCTTTTTAAAGAGCAGCCTGAACACGTCATCATCTAGAGTAGCGGCCATCATGCTCTATTAAAGACATGGCGCGCTGTTGCTTGCACTCTTTCAATAGACCCTTTTCATGTTTACCAACATGAACTGCCTCCTGCGTCCCAAGCAACTTCCGGTCGCTCCGTCTTTGAAAGTATGTCGAGCTTGCCTATGTCGCCAGTGCTAGAAAGCATAAACGCTACACGCACATCAAAGTTGGAGATTTAACGAGGGCCCTCGGCTGGTCAATTTAACGTCTTGGAGGAGGCAAGTTGGTTTACAAGAGTATTCGAAAATATTTATCATATCTGGGGGTTCTGCGTTCTTTTGGCGTTCACCTGGAGAATCGGTGGTGAAACGTACTTCATCAACATTTCAAACAGCGGTGTTAGGGTGGGCTTTGTTCATACTTTTTATGAACCGAAAGTTCTCTGGGACGTCAAAGACTAGAACAACTCCTGGTGGCGTTTGCCATGAAAAGGGTCTATAGGGAACATCGTCCACGTTACGAAGCCACCGGGACAACTGTTCGCCTTGCGCGACATGCCAAGCAACGCAACATCTAGCTTGCTCAAGCAGTTATGAGCTGCGTTTGTCCCGGTATCCTTGTCGTATTCGTCGTATTCGTTGTTTTCGTCGTTTGCGTTGTTGCGAACGCAGCCGATGCAAATGTCTGAATCAGCCCTAAATATAAGTATACCGCGTACTTTTTGCTAGAAGGTAATAAATAAATCAGTTTTTCTTATAATTCTGTTAGATATCGAATATAGTTACCTCAAACGAATTCAATGGTTCCCACCATGTGCTTCGCAAATGCAGAAAATCGTGTGAAAGGAAACGCGAAATAGACCTAATTCGACCTAATTCAGATTCGCGCTCCATCTGTCGTACGTTGTGCCAACCTCCTTCAGCAGCCTCAAATATGGCGACCAATGTTTCAGGCTACATGCAGAACGCTGCTATAGACCTTTCCAAAAACGAGCTTGTGGCCGGTGCCATTTTGAGCGTTCGTGCGTATGGCGCGTGCTTTGCTCGCTTTCCGTAGCGACGAACACGCACGTGCTGGGCTGTGAAGATCGCACGCTGGACTGAGATTTTGTAAACATTGGAAAGGTCTATAGACCTTTCAAAAAAAGGACACTTGGCAGGTTCCATTTTCAGTGTTCGTGCGTATGGCGCGTGATTTGCTCGCTTTCCGAAGCGACGAACGTGCGCGTTCTGGACTGTGATTTAACACGTGTGGACTGTGATTTTTGTAAACAGTGGAAACGTCTATACTTCGTTTTGCTTCGTTTCACCTTATGTGCGAGCGAAGGCAAAGCTGGAAGCGCGAGCACGAAAGCTCCGTGCTTTCAGGCTTTGCTCGAGCGCGCGAGCTGGGGAGAAACGCAAAAAGCGCTAGTCTCGCGATTCAAGCTTTGGCTTCGCTCGCCGATAAAGTGAAACGAAGGCCTCCTGCGCTGAAGCTTTGAACAGAGCCGTTTATACTGAGAGAGTTTGGCCTTCTTAAGGAGATTTTGACAGCCTGACAACCACAGCAGCGTAGTCTGACAACCGGGGGATGACTACTTCCGTCCGCCATATTGTGGCTCTGACTCATAGGAACTCTACGCGATTTCTCAGGAATGAACAAGACAAAGAAGTAACGCCATATTGTGTTACCGCGAAATCCGCTTGTTCTAGCGGCCATCAAGCTCCGCCCATTGGCCAAACTCTCCCAGTATAAACGGCTCTGGCTTTGAACAAACTGCAGCGCCCTCATTTTGGGTAGTTCAAGCTCACCGGATTGAGCCTCGCACTACTTATGGCACGTTGGTAGAGCTTTTTCAATTCTGTCTGATGCTGAAGAACGAAAAAACACCTTTGTTCGCCTGAAATCGGCCAGACTCAATGCCGCAAGACAATCAAAGGTGCCAAATTGATGACACCACCGCTAGGGTACGCGTCTCTTATCTCTGGGTGGTGACGTCAAAACACCTGTGTCGCGACGCTTTCATTTTTCTTTTTCTTTGTCATGTCTACTTTGGAACGCGTGAAACGGCATCTCTTGGCTCGCGCTCGAAGCATCTTAGCTTTGACGGCGTTCGAACTTTTGTTGTTTCTTTGTATATTCATCGTGATCTCGCGCTCTGTACCAGAGCAGGCACACTTCTGCATGCGTGACAGTTTGAGACGCTAAAGTTTGTACTCCCCAAAACAAGGTCTAACAAGTCCCTTTTCGCAGCACCCCCTGGGCAACGCAGGAGGCCCATAGAGGCTGAACTTGATGCCCCACAACTGCTCTGTCTTGTTGTGAAACCAACGGAAAAATAACTAGTCAACCGAAGTAAATTTACGAGTTGTGTTGTTTTCCTTTTCAATCTGAAGTTGTTAGAGCGAATCTTGAAATAATTGTAGCGTTGGGGAGAAATAATTGTAGTGTTGGAGTCTCCGAGTGTCAAAATGACAGAGCTGCCTGCTTCCACTGCGGGCTCTGTCCAATTTTTTTCGATATGTGGCACTCCACATGATTGTATTAAAGGAGCAACAACACCGGGGCAACAGCTGTTCATAATCGTCTCACGACTCATGCATTGCTTCTTCTGTGCGGCAGTTTTCCCGGTGAATATGTCACTGGTGTTTTTGAGGTCATTCTGAACGCAAGCCACACAACCCTTTGCTAATATAATGCACTTTCGAATTACTAACGCCACTAGCCTACCCAAAAAAGCAACACCATAAGACCTAGCGCACAGAACGTAAGCAGGCAGAGCCGAGACGGCGGGGAAGCCTCAAAGATGGCGCGGAAGTGCACAGAACCGTCGAGAGATGGCGCTAATAGTGAATACGGTCTAGAGTTCCTGTATAGGCTCCCTACGGGAGCCAGAGTTGCGCGCTCACGCATGGCATGATGATCCAGCTCCTCACGTGACTGAATTCGGCGAATAGCAGCGCCGCGCGTTCGAGGCGCGCGGCGGGCTCAAAAGCCTGGGAACGTACGCCGGGGCGCGTGCAACGTCTACTTTGCTGCACGACACTTGATACGGCTCCTCACGTGATCGGATCTCGGCGAATAGCGGCGAGGGCGGCACGCGGCATGTGGAATCAAACGCGCAACTCTGGCTCCCGTAGGTCTATTTCGCATGTGCGGTTCATCACTCCACCAATTTCGCAGTAGAAAATCTCACCATGTGAATCAGGCTTACCTTCGATTTACCAACTCGATGGTGCCTGATTTCGGCAAGCTTCTCTCTTCATGCACACAGGCGTTTTGCTTGAGTGGTGACATCTCTGCCATTGTTCCGCCCAGTCGTTTCGTTTTACGTCTTTTGAAGTGCCCATAATCCGATGTGATTCAACTGGAGTGCGTAGCCTTGGTTAATGCTTAGACGCCATTTTACACGCATTGAGTGCGCCAGCACGTCACGCGCTGGCCCACTGGGTGCTACAAATGATGCCTTCCTCCCGAGACAGACACACATGTAGGCACCCTACTTCTTTTACAGCGGAGCTGTTAAAGGGACACATATTTGAAAACCGGAGACGACGGACCAACCAGCTCGCCTGCCTACTTACTTTATCGTCTGTTAAAGGGATGCTGAACCAAACATTTCAGTGTCTATAATAAGTGGCGCACGATCTTTCCACGAGCCAGCAGCCGCCGGTGTGCGCGAGCACTCACAATGAAATTGACGTCATCATACCCACATTCACGCGCATTCATTCATTCACGGGGTATGATGACGTCAATTTCGTTGCGTGTGCTCGCGCACACCTGCGGCTGCTGGCTCGTGGAAAGATCGTGCGCCACTTATTATAGACACTGAAATGTTTGGTTCAGCATCCCTTTAAGGTGCAACCCCACCCTTGGTTAGTGTGATTCTGAACCAACAAATGGCGGTGGGATCGCCTTCCAGGCCTGTACATCAATGCGAGAAATCGTGTGTGGTGGCGCTTCGATACAGTGGGGTATTTTTTTATATCCTGGATTTGACATCCCTGGTCCCTTGCTTGTTTTTCTCTGCACGAGCTTTTTTGGAACGCGCACGGCTGCGCCAGTTCTCGTGCAAGGGGGCCAGTTTCCTACGCTCCGAGCTCACGTCTCCAGCAAATGTGGGCAGAACAAAAGGCGAAAATCGTCCTGAGCCAAACGGCGAGGCACATGCACAACAAAACCACCGACGCGTTGAAATATATAAAATTGCCTGTGCGCCATTATCGGAGATTTCAGAGGCCAATTGCACATATTTCAATGTGATCAGATTCATATTGTCTCGAATGAAGGTGAAGAGAGGACGAGCAATGAACTGAAAAATATAGGTTTAAGGCTGCGATCCCACGGCAGCCATCTTGAACAAGGTGTTAGTTCAACCAATAGATGGCGACACGCACCCGTGGGGTGGCCGAAACATTGGTTCACGGTGGGATGGCTCGAGCACCATCACGTTCCCCTCGTGGCCTTGCTCGCGTCGCTGCCAGCTGTGCTCAGCTGGCTCAATAGCGTGGCCTAGAGTAACTAAATTAGCTGCGCATCTCCCTATATCAGAGAACAATTTATACAAAGCCTGACATTCTCGCATCATGCTCGCCTACATGCGTTTGCTGGGCCACGCTAGCTTATTTAGTGGCACTAGCGTGGCCCAGCTAGAGTCACTAAATAAAGCTACGCTTTCAGAGTACCGAAACTCCCAAACTACGCGTCTGAAGCGCGTCAGGCGCCGCCATCTTGGGTCCGCGGCGCAGATGGAGGGGTGCCTGTAGCTAAGCCAAGCCGAGCTGTAGCCGTCGCCTGCGCCAGCTGCCGTAGCCGCAGCTGTGGCAGCGAATCAAGGTCGTGTTGTTCGTATCTCGTCATTAGAAGGAAAAAGTGCATGCTGAGCGACGGACTTCGGCGTGCGCGCGCAGTAAACAGTAAAACGGCAGCAGGCAGCGGATCGCTGGACCCAAGATGGTGGCGTTGAAAAAACGCGATGATGATGATAGCGACTCACGTGACTGCCGCTGTCCAATGATGCCGCAGCGAACCAGAATATTGTTAAATAGAGCGACTGTGTTGTCGGCGAAGTGCCAAAGAAAAGGAATGCGGTACTCTGAAAGCGTAGCTTTATTTAGTGACTCTAGGCCCAGCAAACGCATGTAGGCGAGCATGATGCGAGAATGTCAGGCTTTGTATAAATTGTTCTCTGATATAGGGAGATGCGGTTCGGCGGTTGTCACGGGCTTTCGCAATAAATCTTACCAAAAAGGAATCAATTGTTGATTGACGTGTCAATATTTTTTCAATGAAAACTTCTTCTGCAGGAATGCACGCTCAGTAGACTCAATCTTCCAAGACACCAATGGAAGCGGACGTCAAGTTCGCAATTTACGGTACTTACCTCACCATTATAATGACGACCGAAAAGTGACATAACGAAATATTGTGTTTCACGGGATCCGGAAGATTTTGTAAAGGTTGTTACATTATAGTTCCCAGGGCCCGTTTGCTCGAAGCTGGTTAACTAACCGCGGTTAACCGGATTTCCCTACGAGGGAGAATTTTAGGTCACGTGACCTGCAGAGTAGGGACGCCGGAGTCAAATAGTACCTAGCATCAGACAATATGGCTGCTACGGCTGCTCGTCACGCTCACGTCACGCTTGGGAACATTTATTTTTACGAAGATGCGTCATCCTCGTTCCACGAAAGGGACATTTCAACACAGAGTCTACAGTCGGAGTCGACGACAGCTCGCCCACCGCCCGACGGCGAGCGTGCTGTGGGAGCAGGACTACGCTTGACTGGTCACGTCAAGGATGGATGGATGGATGGATGAATACGGCTGAGCCCTTTGAATCGGGCGGTAGCTTACGCGACCTAGCCATTTTGTCTTACCCTTTAAGCTTAGAATATTTAAATGTGAAAACTATATTCACTCTGTACTGAAAAGAAAGTGAGGCTATAAATCCCCCTTGCCATCAGTTGATAAGAAAATGCCTAGTTTTCTCTCGCTTTCTGCCACCATTCACTTAATCTTTGCTTGGTAATCTCTACTGTCTTGAAATCCACTTTTCCTTCGCTGTCTCTAAAACCCAATGACCTTATTAAATCTATGTTGTCTTCGGTATGCATAGGGTGAAGCCCTTTACAGTAGAGTATCAAGTGCTCAGCCGTCTCGTCCTCCTCTCCACAAGCAGCGCACACTGTGTCCATTTCCTGGTATTTCGCTCTGTATGTTCTGGTTCGCAAAACACCTGTCCTTGCCTCAAACAACAATGAGCTTCCCCTAGAATTGTCATAAATGCTTTCTTTGGCAATAACTGTTTTGTTTAATCTATAGCCTTCCAGAGCCTTCTTTGTCTGCATTCCCTCTAGCCACCGATCTCTTTCTGTGGCCTTAACTTTCTTCTTAACTGAGACCTGCTCTTCCGTAACCCTACTATAGCCTAAAAACTTTCCTCTTAATTTCCTTGTGCGCTGTCTCCTTTTTGTGTCTATACTCCTCATGTATAAATAGCTGAAAACCTTTCGTGAACATTGCTCCCCACCCATTTGCCTCAACCGATCCTCAAATTCTATCTTGCTCACAGCTTCCCTGCCCTCAAATGACGCCCATCCCATGTCTCCTTGTACTCCCTGGTTTGGTGTTTTGCAATGTGCCCCCAAAGCCAGCCTACCTACTCCACGCTGTTTTATTTCTAGTCTTGCATGCACTTCGGATTTCATGCATAGCACTGCGTTTCCAAAAGTCAAGCCAGGAACCATGACCCCTTTCCAAATCTATCTCACCACCTCATACCTGTTGTAATTCTAAAGTGCTCTATTTTTCATTACAGCTGCATTTCTGTTGCCCTTACCTATTATATACTTTTCATGCTCACTGAGATATTCTGCACCACCACATATCCATACTCCTAGTTACTTGTATTTACTAGCTCTCTCAACTGTAATATTCTGTATCTTCAGTCTCTCAACATCATCATTGTTAAAAATCATGACTGCTGATTTTTCACTACTGAATTCTAAACCTAATTCTTCTCCTTCCCTACCACAAATGCTCATTAATTCCTGCAAATCTATCCTTTGTTAGCCATTAGTACGATATCATCCGCATATATCTGTCCCGGTAAGGATTGCTGAATTGTTTGTCCTAGCTTACTGTACGAAAGGTCAAATCCAAGCCCACTCTTCTCTAGTCTATCCTCCAATCCTCTCAGATACAACATAAACAGCAAAGGCGATAACGGGCACCCCTGCCTAAGGCCTCGTCCTATCTCTATTTTCCCCGTTGCCTTTCCTTCCCATGTTATAATCACCTTATTATCTTTGTAAATGTTCCTTAATATTGCTGTTAGTCCTTCATCTAGGTTTAAGCTTTCCACTATGTCCCACAGAGTTTTTTGGTTCACATTGTCGTAGGCACCCTTGATATCCAGAAAGGCCAGCCAGAGCTGTCTGTTTTCTTTTTGCGCTATTTCTATACACTGTGTTAGAGAAAATATATTGTCTTCCAACCTTCTTTGTTTCCGAAACCCGTTCTGCAACTCGCCCAGTATGTCCTCGCAATCTACCCATTCCTCCAGTCTGTTCTTTATAATCTGCATTACAAGCCTGTAAATAACTGGTGTCACGGTTATGGGACGATAACTCCTAATGTCAGACTTATCTCCCTTTCCCTTATATATCATACTCATCCTACTAAGCCTCCATTCATCTGGAATATTTCCTTTGGTTACCATAGTGCTCACTACCTCCCTTAGTTTTGCCTTAGATTTAGGACCCAAATTCTTCACCAGCTTGATTGGGATACCATCTGTGCCTGTCGACGTGCCACAAGGGACTCTTCGTTCCGCCTTTTCCCATTCTCTTTGTCCAAAATCCGCGATGTCAAAAGCTGGACTGATACTGCCTTCGGTTCTCCTAGTTCGAGTTCACGCATCGCCCTCTGAAGTGGACTTGTTTCAAGGAATGCTACAGTCAGCGGGACCTTCAAAATATATTACCTTGGTGAGTGCCGCGATGTTTCACGAGAAAGTTATGAGATCGTACCGCTATCAAAATGTCATGTCAGCAGATCTTGCGTTGTAATCAACGTCCAGCTTTCTTTTTTTTCACTTTTAAAAACTACCTTGAGCCGCAATCGCATGATAGTGAAACAAATTTCTCCGAAAAACTGCCTCTAATCGCGGAGTCTGGTTTATAGTACAGTTCGCCGTGTATTGTATTCGCAGCGCATCCACAACACCGACGACCCCCTTGCAGCGGGAGACGATTCAACGAAGGCAAGATTTAGACTAAAAACTTTCCTCGGAAGCAAATATCCGTTACCTCAATAGAAACTGCCAGCACGGATGCCGGCACGGCATTCGATCGAACTTCGGTACTGTCGTCTCGGAACTTGTACAACTGGGAAATAAACAAAGCTTCTATCATGAAAGAAGTGTCCATGTTTTCTCTTGCGCTTGTCTTTCGTCAATTTATTTTGTTTTGGGATAACTAGATGTCTCGTTAGGATTATAAAGAGAGACATAATTACGTAGCAGACGATCACAACCAATCTGGAATCGAAAAGGAGTCAGGCGACATCAAGCATCAGTATGAAACGGCAGAGGAATTGGACATTGGATGAACAATTTCAACTAATTCGGGTAGTGGGGAAGCGAAAATATTAAATTATGGGGAAGTTCAGTGCTACGATCACGACCCAAACAGAAAGACAGGCTAGGGCTGTTTGCGCACCCCAGACCAATTACAGCAGTGTTGGAGGAACCTTTTAAAGAGGACCAGATGGCTGTACAGCTTATACAAGAAGCACGAACAGCGCACAGGTAAGTTCATTGTGTTCTTAAGTTAAAAAAAATATTGCATTGCTTTAGTGATAACATAAGGACAATCGAACCTAGAAACGTGTATGTGGACATTTGTATATTCGTGCACCTTTGCCCTCTGCTGGGAGTCGACTTGTCATCTTCTAACAACAGCAGTAAAAGCAGCGTTACAGCATCAGAAGACCATTTATTGCAGTTTATGTACAAGTTCTGCACAGGCAGTCTGGAACCCGTAAAACAGTTCTAGTGGAAGACACAAAACTTTGGACACAATATTAACACACATTTTTAGAGAGCACAATGGTCCAGGCCAACCGAGGCCGACAGGCCAAACTGTAAGAAAGTAAAAATTGCATGATTACATAGTCCAAAGTTTCAGCACTGTTATGTCACAGTTACTTAATGTTTAAAAGAATGCCTCATGCAGTATTTGTTTATTTTGATTTTTCCATGAAAGTTCCATTTACATACTTGGTTGAACAGTGAACCCCGCCTCCTTTGTTTTTGCTCATGACTCGAGTAAGTAGTAGACGAGACGAAATTACTATGCCTTAATTCATAGGTGCTGGGCCAAACCCCCATGTCTTGACGCCCCTCGTCGAAGCCGTCCTCGAGACGATCGGCGAGGACTCTCCCAACCTGTGCGAGTTTGGTTACCACGATAGGTGACACGGAAGGGTAGGTGACTGGTTTCTAGACCCGATTGTGTGACGAGTAAATGGTGCTAAGGAACCGGTCATAGTAAAGCAGAACTGTCGCTCCAGGCGAGGCTCTAAAAGACGAGGACAAATGTTGATAAAAAGATGAGCATGTTGCCATTTGAATAGCATTACTGCCGAGTACTTTTATATAAAAACCAGAGGCCAGATTCTCGAAACATTCTTACGGCAAAAAAAGTTAGTAAATATATCTTACGACAAAGTTACAAACTTTTGAGTATTCCCGAAGCAAAATGTTTCTAGGTTTTGAGCACCTTTCCACAAAATCCGTAACTTGCGCAAAACTTGCGAACATTTTGCATCCGGAATACTCAAAAGTTTGTAACCTTGTCGTAAGATAAATTTACAAGCTCTTTTGTCGTAAGAAAGTTTCGGGAATCTGGCTTCAGTTTTATTTCAACCACAAAAGCTCAAAGGCGGGTCGAAGTATAAGTCACGAAACCGTCTTCCAGAGTACACTCTAAGCTTTGACAAGACAAAGCGCTACCACACTTCTCGTTATTTTCAACAAGGCTGAAAGAGTTTTACCGAAGCTACAAATTTATGAAATAGGACGGCATGCAATGAAAAATCAGGAGGTAAAGCTGTTTACCATAATCTAATAAAAATTAAATGCAACAAAGTGGCAATGGCTTTTTTTTATGCTAACTGTAACAGGTTTTCAATATGTAAATTAAAAGGTTACACACAGTACAACCATCCTGTTGCTAGTTTTACCAACTTAGGAAAATTGGCTCAAACACTACCTTCATTCCCGTTGTGAAGTTAACGACTCCCATGATGGTAACCTGTGCGAGTAAAATCAATGCCAGTGAAACTAAGTTCTGTAATGTCTGAAGTTGTCCTATCAATGTGCACAGTGCAACGAGTTTTGACTGGAAATGTGACCACTAATTTTATGAACTGTTAATCACATAGCTACACAACTGCATTCGAACCTTTAGCTGTGAAAGTGTATGAACACATGCATGCAAATGATCTTCACAAACAAATGCGCATTTTCCCACACCATGTATTGGGCAATTGTGCAAGAAGTAACGACACTGTGCTCCGACCTCAAGCCTGCACGTCAGTATATAAACCAACTTAGCTAGCAAACTTTGTCCTCTGCACCAACACGTATGAATGAATTTTGGCACAGCATCGGCATCTTTATCAGGGTTACAAACTATGCACAGTGCGTTCTCTTTGCTAGTACTGACAAGAACAAAACCTGACCACTTTTTACACATGCATTTGTAGCAGCTCCAGGGGAATAGATCCACAGCCCGAATCCCTCTGGGAGCGGAAGTGCTGCACGAGAGTCTGCCACAGGAGGCGGTGCAGCGGGCTCCAACAAATGTGCCGTACAGCCGATGTTGGTGCCCGGAGGCTTCACAGCGCTTTTTGCAGGAGACAAAGAGGCAGCAGCAGTTGGAGGGAGCGAATCTCCTGCTGGAGAAGGAGTGCACAGAAAGGGTTAAGCAAGCTGCCATGGCAACGATCGCAGCAGCAACTGCTGCAGAGGAGTTCTACCATCAGTCACAAAATTACTAGAGGACCAAAAAACTTTAAAAAATTTTAATTGGACTGGAAACACAGCATGCAGAATTGCAAATCTAGTTGTTAAAAAAAACAATTAGGAGAAGAGTAAACATTGACATATTATGCTGTTTTTAATTTTCAATTTGAATGTATTTGTTTACATATGACAAAGCCAACACAGCTGCTGAGAAATAAAATTCATTTTACTTGCAACTGTCAATAAATTTCTGGATTCAGACCTGCTATACTCCGTCTCGTCCTACGATGGACTAAAGCCCAATGCTACGAGCCGCCGGGTCCAATCATGAGCCTGTTTGAAACCATGTGGTATATTTGCTATGGGCCCTAGTCCTTCGTCGGGTGAGATGAAATATAACTAAAGCAATCACAGCGTATTAAAAATTTTATATATCAACATTGTATCACAAAAGATAATTTGTAAAAGGTAATGCTTGACGACTTTACATCATTGGGGGTACCTTGCCAGCACAATGCACTGGTACTCAAGACCATGCGAAGCAGCATGTGCAATATATTGGTATACTTACACTCAACCGATGAACTGGCTGATGATGGCGTACCGAGCCTCATTGCTTTCGTCACGACCCACTGCCACGGGCTCGACGGGAACCTCTTCGGGGAGGACAGTCCTTGGCATGCTGCAGGGGTATGTCTTGGCCAGGTTGTGCAGGACACAGCAGGCGACAGCGATGTCACAGCATCTCTCTGCTGCATCCTACCTCAGCATGGAGGCAGTGGAACCTACGCTTCAGCTGGCCTATCGTCCTGCACAGTGTATAAATAGAGAAAGATCTGTTATCTTTTTGAAGTGGTTCAACAAGAACATCTAATGAGGTCGGCATGTGATGTCAATCATCGCTCCAGCCCATTGAAAACATGGTATTACGCCTAATATTATATATTTTGCTGGAATTTGCTGGACATAGTAATGACATGCAGATTTTGTTAAAGATACCAGTGATGTGATTGGTCAGAGTCATTTTGGCACAGCTCTTGGAGCAGTCAAAAGTCAATTTTGGAGCAACAAAAAGAACTTCTGTTGCATAAGCACACATTAATTTTTATTCATACCAATGCAAACATTAGGTCAAGTTTAATTTTTCGGCCTGTCTAACTAAAAGTCAATGTCTACATTGCCTTCTCACATACATTCAAACCTTTGTTAGCATCAACTGCACAGCAGGAGTCCCTCAAACACAAAACTATAGCGTTTAGTTGCATGGAGAAGCACCATGACAAGGTGACAAGAAGGTGAGTGATGAAGGACAACACAGACTGCTTTGAATGGTTATTTTAGGTACTGAATGCCACTGAAATAGTACACTAACATTGATCACATAAACTGATGTTTCTTCAAGTTCTAGAGGTTGTAATAAAACTGCAATTTATAATTCAGATAATAAGCAAAGCACTTGTCATTTGATTATCAACATAAATTACATTTTATCTGTAGAACTTCATAGCAAGAACGGCATGTGAACTAAACTTAAAAACAATCCCGCCGAACTCATTCAGGTTCTTCCCCAGATTCCATCCACTGCTCCTGTCAATTTAATTCTTATCTACTCACACCTATAGAAAATTGATAGTTAAACAAATGAGTTGGCATAAATAAATAAACATACAAAAGAGCAAATATAAATGTTATTGCAATACCGAAGTACCCTTACTAAATCTTGAATTCGAAAAAGGTACCGCTAGGATCTTACAATCTATCATATTTACGAGCCAAAGTTGTATTCAGGAATTGTGTTGCGTCTCGCTTTGGAGGAGTGCTTTCCGCTTAACACGGAGGTGCGCTGCGGCGAAGCAAGACATGCAAAATCGCGGTGCCTACTCCGTGGTGTTTGCTTCTCTGCAGTACACGAGAGCGCGGTGAAAAGCGCACTCAACGACACTAGCTAACCCTCCAGAATAAACAGACGACTAACATGAAAATTATTACGAAACTTTCAAATACTGTCTGTCATTCATACAATATGTGATCAAATAGTATGGTATTCGAGACGATAATCAAAAGTTTTGAAAACCTGAAAACTTGCGTAAGCATATCATAACGGTCCGGCCGGGCAGCGGGGCCCGAGCTATTATATTTTCAGTATTATTAAAGTGACATTAAGTTTTGGCACTATGTTGAAGCAAATTCCTCACATTTTGGTTAAATGTAGCAGAACATAGCAGGGTAATCACTTTGAGGCAAATGGCACAGCAATCCCATCACTGATATAATGAAAATGTTCTTCGCAAAAACCAGCAAGGAAAATGCAGTTTGAGATAAGCAGCATTTAAGAGGATATGTTTGAATATGTCTGTACTCAAACTGTCCAAAAACAAGACCTGCCTAAGCCAATGTGTAATTTTTGTTTTTTTTTTTCACATCGCAAGCATTGCTTTTTTTTCTAAGAATTGTTTTACATCTAGGCATTTCTAACAACTGCTATTGTTTGAAAATTATGAACTTATAGTAAAAACTTGTAGGTTAATAAACCCAGTCATACAGCACCAACAGGAAGGGTATGTTTCAGAGAAGTTTTAACTTCTATTCTGGAGTTCAAACAGAAAAGAGCGAATGAAATATAATAATTAATGTGACATATAGAGTTAGCTGACAAATGGTTGAATTTTGTGAATTGACTTACTTCATACCCACAAAGCTGGCTAATCTTAGAATAAACATTACAGGCTATGGCAGTAGGTTATAGCCAGTAGTATAAATAAGGTGGAGTAGAGATACGCCTTTCTTTCCTTGCTTCTGAGCAGCCGTAGCCTTCTATGCAAGAACATAAAAATGGCAACAAATGTAAAGCACAGACACAACCATATGAAAAAGTTTAGGTGCTTCAAGGTGCCAAAACCCTGAAGCGTCGAACAAGGACGCATAGCCTGGCTTTACCGTTCCACGATGCTCCTCGTACTATGCGACGCATCGTAGGCGACCTCCGCTGCTGATGACGGAGAGAAGAAGGGCGTCATCAGCCATGGCTTGCCAGGTTTAGCCGCTATCTCCAAGCAGTAGACCATCGTAAACGCCATCGGCCAGCTTGCCTGACACCGAGCCCTCGGTGAATATCCTAGTTGTGGGTGCTTCCAGGCATAAACAGCACCCGCGACCGAAGGAAACCCACCGACCTCAAAGAAGGCCTGTTGCAAGGCATGACCCTCAGCTTCACCTGGCCACCTGCATTGTAGACGAATTTGAGTCAGTCTGTAGCACTATGACATTAACAACGATGGTATTGTTGTTGTGATCACATGCTTATAAATAACAGACCTATCATTTATCTTCATCAATAGCGAGCAATAAAAACTTTGTCCGCACAATGACAGTACTCAGTAGCCGCAAGACTAGCTCAGTAGCACCAAGTGCATAGTTGGGAGTGTAGAAACCAGGCTGTTTATAAATATCTGCACTCCTATTTTATTTGTAGTTTAGTTGCATTTGCACCTGCACCAATAATAGATACTAAGGTAGTCATTTTGAACACTCCAGTTGGTTCGTGTAATTTTACTGCTCAGTTCACTGGTCTGCATGTCACGCTCATAACCAGAAAACAAATACCGAGTGCTGAAGCAACACTATTAATGTTCCTTTAGGGAGGTACCAGTATACGGGGGAATCAATATGCTGGCAGATATTCATGCTAGCAAGTCTACAGCTTAAGAAACAAAAACTGAAGGGTCATTGCACAGGTGGTGCGCCGTAAATAAATTGCAGAATAGGTGTGCTGAGAAGACCACCTTCAACGAACTCAGGTATTCACGCACCGAAATTTCTATACAAAGTGTTTCTGAAATAATGGTGATTGCTCATCGAGCGATCTAGGCCCAGGCTTAATTCCTTCTCGGAAAACTGGCATGCACATGCGCCTAGTATGGGGACGCGCCAGGAGATGCTCCAAACCACTTACCCTACGAAGTCTCGGGCACGACGTGACAAGGCCAGAGTCACCCGCCTCACAGTCCGCGAAGCAGTGGAGACGTGCAGGGGGATGTAGTCCCCTGCGGTGATGAGGAATTTCTCCGTGGCGTAGAACTACAGGCCAACAATGACCTGCTGCTCTGCAGAGAGGGCGCGACTGCGAGGCGTCGGCCGCTCCAAGTCCGGGCGCAGTGTGTCGGCGAGGAACACAATGCCCGCGCGACCGAATCGAAAGCACTCTGCAGTTCGTCCTCGTCGAACCTCTCCAAAGGGTTCAAGCGGTCACAGGAACACACGCTGGCGTCCCATCATCACAACAGCGTACTGGGTGAACACGGGCTCTCTTCGATGTCGGCGTCGCGTCAAAGTCAACATTGCGTCCCTTATCTTCGCCAATCCGTCCGCAAATCAGTTGTCAGTCAGTCGGCGGGCGAGTCGGATGGTCGGTTGGGCAAACGGCAGAGAAGACAAACAGCAAAAATCAGCTGATAACTTAAGCGCGGGAAACGTGCGTTGTTGCAAGATACGTGAAGAAAACAACAAATCTATAAAGACCGTTCCCAGATCCGAAATCAACGCTGTAAACTTGTGTTGTGTTTGGCGAAACCATAGAGTTATTACAATAAACGCTAGAGGCTCAGCTGGCGCTAGTGTGCTGTTGCATTTTGAAGCAGACAGCAAGCAGTCAGAAATTGACTTCCGGTAATGCATTTCTATGGGAAAAAGCGAGTGCATTTTCTCTCTGCGCTCGATTATAAGAGCAAATATCACGAATAATTTGCACGTATTAGGCACATTGGAACATTTCTCAGTCACGCAGACGAAATAATTGGTCAGTTACAGCATTTTTATTTGAAAGTCGTGGCATGAAAAACGGTGTTAAAACCACTTCGTACGTGTATTTATGTGCACTGTCGGACACTGTTAGCGCGAACACGGCGTCGGCGCTTTCCAGCATGGGGGATATACGTGCCAAACGAACGAAGGACATGTGGAAAACCAAGAGAGACGGCAAGAACTACGCTGTAACACTGGATAAGTAACTCCTTGTGCTTGCAGACGATCAAAATAATTTGAAAGTCACGTAATATAGTCAGATTTGCAATAAATAAGTACTGCTTTATTCTTTCTGCTCATGAATATGTGCGAAGATGCTTCTTCTGGGTTCAAATCATCACCCGTCCCGTACGCTCCAAATCTTTGCAAATAGGGAGAAGCCAGAGAACAGGTGCCCGATAAAAACTGCCCGACATAGGATATAATAAGAAAATACACCTTTAGTAGCCCATGTACTTACGTTTCGAACGTTGTTTTAACCACTCGTAAAGATGCACGACGGGGTCATTTTCATATAGTGAAAGGACGGGCATATTAACAATATATAAGCACCAACGGAATGCTGGCGAACTTTGAACACACTTGGCATTCCTTTCGATCGTTATTTTGCTTAGAATCGTCGCTCGTTTCTACATACCTGCCATGGAACAGAGGTTTGGGCCTGAAATATAGCGAAGTTTAACATCGTTCAGTGGTAAAGAAAAAATGCTGTAACTAAAGCAATTACACTTTCACCATATTAATAAAGGTACATACTATCCGGTACAACCGAAATACCAAAAGTTATTCATGTTATTTTCCGGCGAAGAGACAAAATTCACGCGCGTTTTCCCATAGGAATACACAGGAAGACTGGAAAAGTAGACTGCATGCTGTCTGCTTCAATTTACAACCGGAAGTCCCGTAGACACTAGCGCCAGCTGAGCCTCTAGCGTTTATTGTAATAACTCTGTGGGCGAAACAATAGATGTATCAAAATAGTTATGATTTTTTTTAAGTATATATACATATTTGATGCAAAAA
Organism: Ixodes persulcatus; assembly: GCA_013358835.2. Lineage (NCBI taxonomy): Eukaryota > Metazoa > Arthropoda > Arachnida > Ixodida > Ixodidae > Ixodes > Ixodes persulcatus. The sequence continues at coordinate 185,749 of JABSTQ010011344.1, read as the reverse complement.
AAATAAACATTACGATAAGATGTTGGTTTTATTTTTCTTAATGAAGGCAAAACTAGCGAAAAAGTTTCTTAAAAGGCTATTTGTTTGCTTCGACCGGCAGGTGGCGGGAGCTACCGCATAATAAGAAAACACGAAGAAATTGTGCATCGAGTTTTGTCGAACGCGGCTAGGTACTCGGAGGTACCTAGGTAGGGAAACGCGGTTAACTTTTAACCGCGGTATTACCCCTGTTACACGGGCACACTTAACCGCGGTTAACTCAGCTTAACTGCTGTTTCGCGGCACCACAGATGCCGCAGTATACTCTCGGACAGCTATTCCATAACACGTGAAGAGCGCGCGTGCACTGCTTCGATAGATGCTCAAGATGCTCAAGCGCACGTTCGGCTATAGCTTTGACTGCATAGCCGCAGAATGTCCTCCGCAAGCATTGTGCACTAACTGTGGCTTAGCGTAACCGCAGTTAAGTGTGCCCGTGTAACAGCGGTATACCAAGGGTATTAGAGTTAACCAGCTGCGAGCAAACGGGCCCAGAAAACAAACGCCGTTGCAATATTTTCGGAAGTACCGACACATATAATGTTGTAAGTACAGCTTAGGAGGGGTATGATGAAAACCATCAGAATAAATAGGAAGACGTTTATTTGCAATGAAGACGCTATGAATGAACGGCGTTTAGCGACGGCAAGTTATGAGCGTATGGGAATTTATAAGTTCACGTGATTGCTAACTATGGACATGCGGACAATGACGACCTGTCTTGTCAGGAAATGGAGTAGCAGTGATGACTTGATATCGGACGACTCGTGGCAGACGAACAAGCAAGTTTCTTCTCAGCGAATGGTAAGCGTCCAGTGACAAGCACATCACGTGGCTACCGACGTTGTCGACGTTTCGAACACTTACCGCTTTCGACAAAAATGCTGGCACCTGGGCTAACTTTGTGGAAAAAGTCGAAGGCTTCCCCGTGTCCAGCGCCATCATGAACTGTAACAGAAAACGATCCACTATTCAGTCTGTGGGTGGCGAAACGTATCCGCATCTGCGGAGTCATGGTCGATGCGTACTCTAAGTGGTTGGAAGTTTACACGATGCCTGCCACGATCCGTACAAACGCGTCATTGACGTTCTACGCTCTCTTTTGCCTACTTCTGCCCTACCGAAAATACTTTTCTCTGATAACGCGCCAAATCTTGCTTTAAATAAAATAAACAAGTCCCCCCCCCCAGAAAAAAAACAAAAAAAACACAAAAAAACGGCATCAGGCATCACATTAGAGCACCATACCATCCTGCAACTAACGGGCAAGCAGAACAGATGGTGTGCGAAACGAAGAAAGCCCTCTTGAAGCTTACGGAAGAAGCAGTTCAGTGAAGAATCGCCAGGTTCTTGTTCCAGCAGCACGCGACGGTCTCATCTTACACGGTAAAAACACCCGCCGAAGCAATGTTCGGCGGACGAAGAGCCACACCCCTCGATCTCATGATACTATGGCCATGAATGAAGATCGAGAGATTCCCAGATCGGGAGTAATGGCAGATTATTTGGTCGGACGACTCGTCTACGTGAGGAATTTCAGCGGAAGTCGGGCCTTCCATGTAAAACTTGAGTAGAAAAGGCTCTATGGTTGACAAGAAGGTGTCATCCCTCTGAATACGTTGGATATCAATGCCCTTGAGTGTAAATATAACGAAATCACAAAACTCTCTTTGTGTATAGTGTAACTGCCCTTGTATTTGGTAGTAGAGGCTGTGGTGGTGATTTGGACCTTTCACACCAGGCTCCTTTTTCTTATTTTTCGCCTCATACTCCTTTGCGGTTTCAGTAGGCTTCAAGAATCTTTTGGTACGGAGACACTTTACGTCAACGAGGCCATTTGTTCCAAGTCGTCAATCAGGGAATGCAGCTAGAAATTCGTCCTTCATATTAACGAATAAGCCGCACTTCTGCACATTGCAGTTTTCCTGTTCCACGCACAGTTGTAAAGCACCATCCTCATTGATTCTACCATATTCTGTTGCGGGTGAAGAAAGGTCTTTGGGTACACGATACTTGAAACAAGTCTGGCACTGTACGTTGCGGTTCGACACCCACTAATATCGTCGTCCTTATAGAGCCTCATCATTTAATCCTTACCTCGTCACCTCAAATTGCTCTTCATCAACAGTTAGTACAATAGGCTACCGCCATATTACAATCTAAGAATTGAAAAATTGAGTCGTTCAATCCTTCAATATGTTTATTACTTATATAATGGTATTACGTTACATTACCTCGAGACGATCGACGTCCATCGTCGATCTTCAAATACTTATATAAGGGGGGGGGGGGGGGGCGATCGGTGGCCGAGTGCATGTGCATGGGCATGGGCTCGCGCTCGTGCATGTGCATGTGCATGGGCTCGCGCTGCAGAACCCACCCCGCCCCTGCCCGTTTCGATCTGGAGGAGCATCATACCGGCGTGCGGTCGTGTATCACTACTGCGTGGTGCACGTTAAAGACCGCAGGTTTGCGGTTGTACCGTACTGGCTAAATTGCTCATCTGCACCTGAGACACCAGACGCCCATTAAGGCAGACTAACTTCCGGCTGTATAAACATACACACAACAATTTGCAATGGACCTCTTGGCGAATATGTGCTGCCTCCTAGACACGCGACTGGGTTCGAGGCTAATTGGCGAGAAAACAACGCGCGCGCAAGGCCTCTCCCACCCGTTCCACACCCAAAACGTCAGCTACATCCTGTTCACCCATTGAGGCGCTGTGACCTAGATACGGTTCCCCCAAACTCTTTGTCCCCATCGTGCGTAATCTTCCGCCCCGAAGTCGACACAACGAAACCATCTTCCCTCTCTGCTCGGCCAGAGAGAGGGTACTGAAACTATTTACTCCTTAATAAGGAGTATTCACTGGGCGCCATATTTGTGGGTGATGTGTAGAGCGCATGCTCTGAACGAGCCCACATCAATAGGCTGCTAAGACTGGCAGTCTTGAGGGTGCGAAATGCGCGTTACAAAAGAACCGTGGAAGCTCGCCATCAGCACGCGCTCAGCAGTCGTGCACACAGCTATGGCCGCCAGTGAATACTTCCTATAGTTCCGACAGCCGAAGGCTACACAGTTCACCGGCATGATTGCGGTGCACGTCGTAATCTAGAATGGGCGTCGTCAGTACGTTGACTCGTGTTCACCTTGTTCGCAACATCAAAACGTGAGTCTCGAGGGTCTCCAAGGCGCTCAAAGGCGAGAAATGCAAGATGGCGGATTGTTTGGAACTAGATACTCTCGGACCCAGGCGCATCAAATACTCCGCGCATGCGCAGCGCGTATTTCTACAAAAGGTCCATTAGACGCACAATCACAAAGAACACAGCGTGCCGCCTCTTTTCTTTGGACCGTCTTTTTTTTTTAACCAGCGCAAGCTCGCGCGTTCTCTCTTTTGAGACGGTTAGAACCAGGGTGTAAGATAGACAGGTGGGGAAACGGCCCATAGAAGCCTACCGCAGCGCCGTCACCGGATTGTGTACTCGTCTGCTTGCGGGTACCCCCGATTTGCGACAGATGGCGCTGCGGCGAGAGGAAAAAAAATTGGAATCGGATTTGCATGGAACTTTATGGGAGAGTGCGCAAAATAAACCGAGAGCACGGCAGTCTTCCATTGAAAATCCACGAGAAACCATCTCCGTCAGTTTAGCCGGTCGCCACCGGTTGCCTCCTGGAGTGAGAGTTCGCAGTGCTCCACATAGATGGCGCCACAGAAAAAGAGAAAACCGAGGGGGACACAGTCCGGTCGCTCATTTGGCTGTCGTTTCCCCACCTGTCTATCTTACACCCTGGTTAGAACTAACGTTGATTAGAACAGTCGCACATAGAACCCGCGTTTCACTTACCCGCCGCTTCCTCCTCTCATTATGTGTAGGTGGTTAAAACTAAATAAGCTATAATAATGGTGTATTATTCATATTTAGTTTCAGTTTCAGTCAGGGGAAAGGAGGTTCGCGGGAAGTAGGGCCAATAAATGAGCTGCGCTTAGAGTATCGACACTCTCTTCCCCGACAGTGTTGTGGGCGCCGCCATTTTGGTGCTTGTGCAGAGCAGGCGCAACTGCCGATCGTCATGATTCAAAATTGCGACTTCCTCAGCATTAGATTCGGTGTTCGGAAGCTCATGTAATATTGCTTTGCTTTGTCGCAAACTGTTTAAAGTTTGATTTTAGATACAGCTTCAAATAGCTGGCAACCATGATTTTAAGCCACAATATGGCCAAGTGTCGCTACTCTGAAGCGTAGCTTATTTAATGACACTATTCGTGCCCTTGTTCAAGAAGCTTGTAATACCTGGAGGGGCCATGACGTGAGCCCCGTGGATTACACAAGCCACTACCTTTTGACACCTCCTCTTTCTCATTGTTCCCGCTAGTGCTAGTAAATTAGCTACGCTTCAGAGTAGCGTCACTTGGCCATATTGTAGCTTAAAATCATGGTTGCCAGTTATCTGAAGCTTTATCTAAAATCACAGGAAACGCTTGTCCGTCCTCCACAAATGTTTAAACAACCCGGGACAGAGCATAGCAATATTGCATCAGCTTCCTAGCAGCGCGTCTAATGCTGAGGAAGTCGCACTTTTGGATCATGACGATCGGCAGTTGCGTTTGCTCTGCACAAAACCCAAAATGGCGGCGCCCAAATCACTTTTGGTAGACGGAGTGCCGATACTTTAAGCGCAGCTCATTTAGTGACTCTAGGCATGAAGTGAACTCGGGTGCATTCTTTCCCTCTTCGTCTTTATTGATTATTGATTTCAATTATATCGAATAATGAACACTTTATATCACGCTACGCTTGTGTAATTATTTGTCTTAGATTTATTAACCTGACCCAGTACTTAAACCGTTCATTTATCGATAGTAAATCTTCAAATATATTTTCTAGATGTGAAGGTCAAACGACACGGAGATTGATGATGATACAGACGCCAACGCCGCCCTCGAAAATGTTTTGAACTTATAAATCAGCAGTTTTGTCTGCCATCCGCCAGGTAGCGCAACAAAACACCCAAACAGTTTTTAATTGTTTTTAAAATTAGCTAAGCTCTACAACTATCAAGAAACCAAAGCAAGATCATTGGGAAAATCGAATTTATCGCAATGTATATCTATTCCATACAATAAATGTTATTAGATGCCAATAAATCTGTTTGATGTCCAAAAGAGGTGTGCGTCAAAAACAGGTACGTTTGAAGGGCTCCTGGAGCGTTATGACTTTGAAAATAAAAAAAAAGCCACCGTTCACCTCTTGGGCAACTATTGTAGTTCTAAATGTTATAAAAGATTTTACTATAGTTTAATTATTTACTCAGCGGCATTTGAATTACCATGACTCGAAGCACAAAAAAGTGCTACGTTTGATATAGAATATCTAAACAAAACAATTTTACACAACATCAATTTTTTTTTGCATATTACCAATTATAAGCACTACATCTGTAGCTAATTTCATTGCCCAAGCGTTTTTCATTAAAAACATATTTGTGCTGAAAAATGTCAATTTTAGGGCAATATTTGGAGAGCTGAAAAAAACAAAGTAGTGCAAATACCAAAAACGTATATTGTTACATTCTGCTCCGACATCATCTTAACAAAACTGCTCTATTGGAACCGTGTTACCTTTGATGAATCGTTCATAAAACATGAACCAGCGGAGCAAGTGAGGGTCCGCGCCATCATATTCGCAACGCTACAAATGCGCATGAAAAGTATAAACCAATACATACATAATATCAAATGAAAGAAGATTGCATTGCCTTTCGAATGACATCAATCCCACAAAACAGTACTTAAAAGGAGATGAGTAATGACCTGCCAAAATATACCTAAACTGCCACATTCAGTGGGACCGTGGCCTTAATCGGAGAACTTTTTCCAAACGGAATAAGTAAAGAGAAAGAGCGTCGAGGCAGAAAAAAGCAAGCGGCGATTCGGCAGCGTAACAGAGAGCGAGAGCGAGACTGACTCGACAAGGTCGCGGGCAGCTGCTTATCTACAGTGCGTCACTATATCGAAAGTTCGGCATAGAAGGTTCGAGCGTCGCGCGCTCGGAGCGAGGATGAACTGGCACTTTCGGGAACAAGAAAGCAGGGCAAAAGTTACATCTGGTTCAAGAATGAACGCGACTCTTCTAGAAGTCCGTGACCGAGCGTTGCTTTCTTGGCTCTGCGGGTGGCAATATGACGGGCCGGCCCTTTTGTCGTGCATGAGTTTGGTTCTTTGTTGATTTTCAGGAAAACGTGATGACGTGATAGACTTGGGTTTCCGAAATTCTAGCTTGAGGAATTAACTACCTAAAAAATCAAAACAAATGAACTATTTTTTGGGCAGTCAGGTGTCTCATTTAGGTAGCTGGGTGTTTATTTTGACCAAAACCACGAGACTCGAAAACACGAAAAATGACAAAAAGGTTTAGATATTGAGTTTGGTAAACCCAAAGTAGGACTGGTGCGGGAGTCATAATAAAAACAAATGCCGAGGTTAACAATTAACTCACAGCAATAAATGATAAGAATTAAGTTTAACACGAATCCAGTGATAAATGCAATGAATGGCCAGGCAAAGATTCTGGGTCTGTGGATAGCTTTTGCACATAGTTTAAACAATGTACAGAGTGCCAGAAAAAAAATTACAGGTTCGTTTTACCGCAAGAATAAACTAGGCATCGCCGAACGCTCATTCTCAGCCCAGAGGTAGCGCTAGAGGTCACAACCAACGGCCCTAATCTGGACACTTGGCGAAAAAGTCGGCGAGAATTCTGGCGACCGTGATTGGCCGACGCCGCACTTGACCTTGGCGCCGGCCAATCCGAGCCGCCGAATTTCTCGCCGTCTTTCTCGCCAAGTGTCCAGATTAGGGCCCCAGATGTCAAAGTTTCAGCCCGATCCGATATCTTATTCAAAATTTAGAAGTGATTTTCTGAAACATTCAATGGAAAAATGGCGGCCGACGGAATTTTCGAATACATGGGGCTCTTTGGCACCAGAACCCGAAAACGGGCGAAAATGGGCTCCATTTTCCCATTGGAATTTTCAGGAAACCACTGATAACTTTTAAATAAGGTGTCCGTTCGGAGTGAAACTTTTTCATCTGGTTGTGACTTTTACCTTTGGGTGGAGATTGAGCGTTAGGCGATGCGTAGTTTATTTTTGCGGTAAAAAAAAACCTGTATTTTTTGCGACATCCTTTACCACTTCTTATTTGGTGATTGATGCGCGCAAGTAGTGGTGTGAATAAATGAAAAAGATGCAAACGGGTAGAATTTTACGTTGTATAGAATATAGTGTAAGCACGCACATGGTACGCTAATTAAAAATGAAACAGCCCTACATTTTACACTAGCGTTGAGCGTATCGAAAGTTAAGGGTGCATCATGAGCTAAAGCTTGTACACATATATACTGCTCAGGCCGTTATGTTTGAATGCTCATAGTACTCTATTACCTTCAGATTTGGTGTAAGTTGTCTCCTGATTGCTTACAACAGAAAGAAGGAAACATTCTAACTCTCGGTTGATAGAAAAACGCCACCTGTCAATCATCTCGGCGCCGATTTTGAGTATTCACTGCCTGCCAACGGTCGCGTGCTTAGAACGAGATTTTCCCACGTGATTTATTACAATCGCAATTGTTCTCGACAAACAACAATGTTTACTCAGGCAAGCGGTCACATGAGAAACTTAGAATCTTTTGTAATGATTGTGGCACACGTGGCAAGTTGCATAGGTGTTTTTTACAATCCGCGAAATAGAATTATCCTGGGTTACCTTCCCAAGTAGCACAACTCGCCGGTTCGGGACTGGGGCGGTACCGGTCTGCCGGTAAGATCCTACTGGGGCGACGCTGGAAACGCCCCACGGGGCGACAACGGGCCAGTGAAATTGCCAGTCACTGGCCAGTGACCGGGACTGACTGGGACGCCCGGAACTGGGCGTCCCAGTGAGTTCCCGGGATGCTGCCAGCACAAATCCCCAGCGTAGTACCAGAAATACGGAAAGATACCAGCAAGACCCCAGGCTAGCGGCCTCAAGCCATACAGTTCCCAGTCTTGTTTTCTCCCAGCGAGTTCCCGGGATGCTGCCAGTACAAATCCCCGGCATAGTACCAGCAGTACAGCAAGATACCAGCAAGACCCCAGACTAGCGGCCTCAAGCCATACAGTTCCCGGTCTTGATTTGTCTCAGCGAGTTCCCGGGCTGCTGCCAGCACAAATCCCCGGCGTAGTACCAGCACTACCGCAAGATACCAGCGAGGCCCCAGGCTAGCGGGCTAAAACCGTGCAGTTCCCTGTCTTGTTTTACAGGCTAACCTGTGGTTTTGTGTGCAATTCAAACCTGAATAGGAAAGATGTAGTTCATAACAAGGATAATTTTAACAAACAATGAGTGTAAACAATTATTTTGCACTGTCTGCCACATCCATCTGTCACTCATACATGCGTAGTAAATGAAGCATACAAAATTGTTACCGTAATTGTTTATTGTCAGTTGCAGTGAAGCTACAGCTCGGCTGGTAATCATGGGCTTGTCGCCAGAGGAGTGCGCTGGATGTCATGGGCCTAGGAAATTTTCTTCGTGCAGCTTGTGATGCAAGTCGACCATGCACCTGGGAAGGCGAGTCCTTCATTACAGCACCTGTAAAGAGAATCGACATCGCAGTAAAATGACAGGGTAAATCAATACCAGCTGCACATGATAATCCAGAAATTCCAAACTGGGGTGAGGGGCGTGAGACAAGCAGCCCATGCAAACTTTTATTCAGCAGTTCACCTAATAGCTAGTCAACTAAGCTCATATTTCAACCCGAAGAATATACTAATATCGCTTTAATGGGACATAGTACGTAATATAATACATAACCCGCATATTCGTCAAAATGACTTCTAGATTGCTACAAAAACCTGAATTGAAATACGAGTATCAGCTGCTTAGTGGGGCGCCAGCGCGTTAACATGCTCCTTGGCTCAAGAAGCGCTTGCTTAATTTTCGTAATTTTCCTGCAGCCTGTGGTGTTGATTGAGCAGACGACTAGAGCTGTTTCTTAATAGACACAAAAGCTTGATTTCGCGAACAGATAAGTCGCATGGTCAAGGCATGCGAGTTAGCTGGAAATTACTCTCTGTGGAACAATTCAGTAGTCATCACCGCTTTCCTTAGCTGATCAAAACTGATTAGAGTCTATTACCGTCTCTCCAGAGCCCGTAGTTTCGGTATTGAACGAAATCTCCAAAACAAAAGTTTGACATGAAAAGAACAAAAAGCACCGGGAAAACAAAACCATGCTCTGCAAGTTTATGTGCACCGGCTACACTTAACCGTCGCAGTTCAAATACCTATAAAATAGGGCATTAAACAAAAAAAATCTGTTAAATTGAATGCGCTACCCATTCAGGCGGCCCGGCCGAGCCGATGCGACCTGTTCCCAGCCGCCATGTTTGTTTGGTGGTGGCGCCCCCTATAGGTCGCTGGAGTCGCAAATACAGCTCATTGTTGTACACATACTAATGAGATTAGGTAGACACATGCAACATATAATGTACTGCAGAGTATGACCCCCGTGTTCCCACATAATGGCAAGCTGACGACTAAAACGCATCTGCAGATTTCATCAAATAAAAAATAGCAACTTACAAACTAATATATATTATCAGCGTCCACCATCAAACTTACATTGAGTATTTACCATCGGCATGCCCCATAACCCTTGAAAATGCCCGCAAGCTTCACTTACTTTAAGCATATGACATCACATGACAAGAAACATTCCCTCGTGATCATCTAAGATGTTTACAGGTGCGAACAGTTCAGGCAAATCAATTGAAAGATACCAAATCAGTAGTGAAGCAGTGTACAGTGGTTGGTAGATGCAGGTTAATATGTATGGGAAATCTATTTTCTAAGTAACATTGTTTACCTGGTCAATTTTCTTCGCAGACCCATCACATATTGAGACAAGGTTTTGAATACAGTGGTAAACAGAAAGGAGTGCGTTCCAGATTTAGTTTTGCACAAGCTATGTGGCAACTGACTTCATCCTCTTAGAATTTATTGGAGTGGATCTGGGTATAATAATATCTAGCCCGACAATACTGCCAGGACCACATGCCTCAAAACCTGTCAGAAAGGAGTAGAGGAAGTTTGAACCCTAATTTTCGTATTGCGATGAGAGCTGCTCATACTGAGAATTGAGGTGAGCAATGTCGGCCATCCCTCTGCCTGAAATATCTATACGTCAGCCACCCCCCATCGGAAAACGTTTTAGCTGAGCGCTTTTTACGACTGCTCCGCTCAGCCACTGAGCGAGCAAGCCACATGGCATGCGCGTAACGCTCAGCCGGCAGTGGCCATGGGATGCAGGAATTGTCTGCTCCATCGGCATCTGCGCTCCGATTGGTCACTGCTGACTGAGCGTTGTGCGCATGTAGGTGCTTTCCTGCTGAGTGGAGTGGAGTGCAGTCTCTTCTTCACTTGCACAATAGAACAAAATTGCACTGCATACTGCTTTAGAGACTTGCTGGCATGTTTCACACTCGCTATCAGCAGACAGCTAGGACTGTCGGTAAATGAGGAAAAAAAAAAGTGTGAACACATACCATGCATGCCAAAACAAAACATCAATGGGACTACACGAGACTGCATTAAAGTTGCCAATTGGGCATACTTTATAACTCACAGCCACTGTGTGTACACAAGTCAACTAGCTCTACACATACCGCTCAACACACCACAGCTAGGCTGAATCAGACAAGTGCTTTGCTTGCCGAGCTTGAAGTACAGTCATGATTCATATCAGTCTAAACAAGCGATCGTCGACTGCTCAGTACTGGGAGCATCATGCAGCAGCTGACTTGCTCTCCTTTTCAAATGCCTTACGAACCAAGCGTGGTAAGTTGTCTGGCAAGGAGAGAACGTCACCACAGACAGCACTGAGCAGTTGATAATCACCTGCTTACCTTCATATGAATCAAGTCTCTACTTGGCCGAAGTAGGCAGTGTGTGTACAGCAGAAACGGCTGTACTGAAATCTCAAGAGGATGAAAGATCAGAACAGGCTTGGTAAGGTTTCACATTGCAAGTATGCTCATGCAAATTTTACTTTCTAAAACATAAAACCCATTTCAAATTGCCACCCAGGACAAGCTGCTATTACACAGCTGTATATATAAGGCAGCTTACCATCAACAACCTTTGCAGACTGCCATGGACCTGAACCTCGGCTCAGCTGGTGATGCAGGAACGAATCGGCCTAGTCGATGCTAGCTTCTGTTCGGCGAGGGCCGCACTGAGTATAAAAGTGGAAAAAGTGCTGAAGATTATGTGAAACAAACAAACAAACAAAAGCAATCCTAGCATGCAGAATTTGCTAGAGGCACTGACAAATAAAAATCAGAAATTGGTCAATTATGTTAATGCAATATACTTCGGACACGTACCATGACTGCTGGTAAGATATTTGCTGCCTTCAATCTAGATAACCTTGTAAATTTACAAGCCAAATAACAAATAACTTATCAGCTGAAACATATTTCGATGAAACTACAAAATCCGAAGACTATCTCTGCAAATATGGTGCTATCTAGTACACATGAGATGAGAAGAATTGGATTACAGCGTCCCCCTTACAAAGATTGAAGCAAAACATGTATAGAGTCCGCCGTGCATACCACTACAACAGAAACGATGGTACTGTGATCTTGTCGAGATCAGAGTTCGGAACAGGTGTCACAGGGTTTGGCATGACAAATATGGCAATGTCATTATTCATTTTTGCAACATTAAAATGGCTCTGAAAGTATGACCAGCTACAAGGTGTATTCATGCAAATCTTTCGAGTGTTGAATTGTAGGTGCAGCGCCCTGGTTGTGTTCATGTGCGATATATGTCCAAATACCATAGAGACCAATACTGCAAACTTCTCCGAAAACCAATGGGCGCTGACGAACGGCGAGAGTAGCGCTGTTCACCACTCTTGCCGTTCAATCATGTTTGTGTGTTGCCACTAACAAGCGCACCAATAGGAAGGTGTTAGACATTATTGGGAACACTAAATAAACAAATACAAAATACAAATTACAATACACAGCAATACTGGGAGCAAGTAGAGACTCACTTCTGTTGTAAACCCAGCATTCCGCTTACGAATGGAATGCACAATTCCCCTACAGGATTTCATTTCACGCGAGTGACATCGGAATTGCCAAAGGCCAGTCCATAAACACAGTCTGTGTTAAAAACAATCCTAGCAGCAATAACTTGCTATTATATTGCTCAATATATAGAGCACCTTACCATGAACAGCCTTGGCAGTCTTCCATGAAGCCTGGACTTCAGTAGAGGAGGCTGTCATCCTGTGTCGTCTCAGGACACTCGCATCAGGACGGCGAAGGTGAATGCCAACTTCCACTTGGCAAAGGCTGCAGTAAGTATAAAGATGAAGACACAGAGTGGAATATATAATAAAAAATATCACGGACCAACTTGAAAAAAAGTGCACAAAAAGACAAGGACAAAAGGACAGGAACACGTAGGACGCAGACTGGTGCACACTCGCAACTCGATCTATTGAACACAAAGGAAACTAAGAAAGATCGAGGATCAGAGAAATCAGAAAGGCTGTGTTCGGAGAACGTGAGCTTCAGAAACCGGAGCGTAAGGCAAAGATGACAGGTAGATTATTTTGAAGAAACTTTAGAATTATCAACAGCCTTTCCACGTAGTAAGGTGGTGAGTTCCATCTGATTGAACATCTCGAAAAATGGCACACAAAAAACAAGGAATAAAGGGGGGGAATACATACACTACATACGAGTGGAGACTCCCAACTCATATAAAATGGAGAAGAAAAAAAATAAACAATGCGGAAGGAGCTTTAGCAAAAGTTCGAACAGGTCCAAGTGGAACGTGTTAATTAACCCATATGCATAAGAGTGTAAACACAAGTTTCTTGGCAGCTTAGGTAAAAGACGGATGTGCGGACACATTGGTTGCCCATACTAAGAATAATAAAGGCCTAAAATAATCCCCTTTTATGTTTTTCATAGTATCTGCTAATTATTCACGTTTTTTCTAACGTTGACATACACGAGCAGTGTAAACAGTGCATAAGTAGGTGGCAATCCATCGTAGATATTAGAGGGAGATGGAGCTGTCTTTATGTATTAGCCATACATCTGTTACCTTAACTGACAAGGAAATTATGTTTTAAAATCTCCTCTTGCTAAAAGGTGAATCAGCACGTTCCACTTGGGCCTCTGCTCGAGCTCCTTCCGCATTCTTTATTTCTTCATTCTCTGTTTATGCGAGTTGAGAGTCTGTGCTTGCATGTGGTCTACGTGTTACTCTCCTTGACTTTTAGTCAACTATTTTTCAAGGTGTTCAATTAGTACCAGCTGACCACCTTACTACAATCATGCAACAACAAAAAACAATTACTACCTACATCACTCGCTAAAGGCATTACCAAAGGAAAAAAAAAAGGATTGGGTGAGGTACAGTGGCGTCACGAGGGTCAGCGGCACCCGGTGCGGTAGCCCGCAACGACCCCCCCCCCCCCTGCTCTCGCGTGGCCCGCAGACCCCCCCCCCCCCCCCCGCCGCGACACCCCCCTGAGCGCTGCACCCGGCACGGTCCGCCCCCCCCCCCCCCCACCCCACCCCCCCCCTTGTGACGCCACTGGTGAGGTGTGAGCACTATACTTACACTGAACAAAATATACCTCCCATAAACTGGCAAGACACTACCTTAATTAAGGGCATGCTTGTAAATTTCCCCAGAAGCCCAGAAGCGGCGTCAAAAATTATTTCGCGGGGACACATTTTTGCGATCGGGAGCGGAATGCTATGCATTATACACCATGGGGTGAATTTATCGCGGCACCAATTTTTGGCAACTCTTTTCTGATTACGAATCGCGAAAATGAAGTCGTCTGCAGATGACTGGGCGGCGGAAGCTACGCACTTGCTCGATCAACCAATCGCTGCCTTTTGGCTGGCCCAGCTCTATGGACGCAGAATCCACCCGTAGTGTCAAACTTAGAGCTTCAGCGATGGAGGGGCACCGCGCTCTTCCCTTCCAGACATTCTATTTTACCAGTAAACAATACGGTGGAGAGAGGCAATCAACCCCCCCCCCCCCCCCCCGCTTCCCTTTCCGCCTTTGCTATGCCCGCCCGCCCGCCCGCCCCCATGTCCCGAAGAGTTCCGTCGCTACTGATGGACCAGCGAGTACGCAGCCTAAGCGCTCATTTGTGACCGATAATAGACCTTATTCATTATTAGCGCCATCTCCCGGCGGCCACGCGTACTATCAGAGGCTCGGCGCCATCTTTGAGGCTTCGCCACCGCCCCGTCGCCCGCCGCAGTACGAACCCCTCTCCCCACGTTGCGTTCGTGCATGTTCTTGTTTTTTTTTTTTTGTTTTTGTTTTTATTGGTGGTGTCAGCCGCTCGGGAATAAGTTAGGAATATTAAGCTCAAGTTTGTTTTCAGTGGTTTTACTAAGAATCTCTTTTTACAAAAAATGAGCTTCATTCCAGCACCAGAGCAGGCCGACTCATGCACTGTTTAGAATCACGCGTTAACTTGCCTGACCTGCTGATTATGCCTTTTCGCACTAGGACGATCTGTATGATATATTTAGCAGGGCCGCAAGCCCCCGTGTGACAATTTGTTTTTATTTGGCATTCCCGGCTGCGGGTCTAAAGAATGCGAGCAGTTGTTCACCCATTCCGCCTTGATCCAGCGTGTGCAGACCCGAATTGCAGATTTCTATGGTGGCGGCGTTGAACGTTTAATCTTGGTTCCCCGTTGTCTTAATTTTAGGAATATTGCAGATATGATTCCACACACTTACACACACACACACATGAAATTAAATTTATTACATACATTTTTATTTAATTTCTTGGGGAGATCACCAAATAGTAGCTCAAAACATCATTATAAGGAGTGCGCAGGTATTTACGATAGTAGTATTTTTTATTGTAGTAAAAAAATAAAAACTACGCTGAAGATCTACACTAGCCTACTCACACAAGCGTATGCGAGGCACAAGAGCGTAAAAGGAAATGACCGGCGTATCGCCATAACGTATTAAAAAAAACACACAATTCAACGGAAAGCCGAAAAATTTTCCTTTTATAATCATAATAATAATACTAACAAATAAATTCAGTACTTCCGCATATATACTCTTTGGCCCTTTGAGAGAAAATGCATTAATAAATGTCAGCGACATTTTAATGTGCTCCTCCTGGTAGCGCGGTCACATAGAGTTAAAATGCATGCTTACTCGCAATAGAATATGACCAGTGCTCATAAATGGGGTTGCTTGCAGTATTGGCTACAAATAAAAAAGCCTCTCCCGCAGCGTAAACCCGATTTGTTGGGAAGCGAGCAAGCGCGACTGTTAAACTCGGCAACAGGTCCGGGTTAGCAATCAAGAGCCCGCTTTAATGCTTTCGTCTACATTTCGAAAATGTTTCTCGAAATGTGAGAGTCGGGTGATAATAGAGAGTTTTAGTAGATCGTTCCGATGACTCCGATAACGATACCCGATACTCTGCCTCCGCCTTTGAGCTTACATATGTAGTATCGTTATCGGGGGTATCGGAGGTATCGGAACGATCTACTAAAACTCTCTAATAATGAAACAGCGTAAAGTAAGCGAGCGTTCACCTTTGCTTCTTAGCACCGTTGTCTTTATCTTGCATGTGCGAACGAAGTTGTTACGTTGCCTAGCTCTTCTGCACTTCACACCAGCCTTATATCGGGTGTAAACGACCTACTTAAGAAAGAAAAACGAAAAAAAAGAACACAAGCGCAAAACCGTGTATTTGAGTGATGTTGACTGGACCTCGCCGTTCCTCTGCGTGAGCGAAGCTACAATGCTAGCCTACATCAAGCTCCCAAAAATCAGATACAATAATATATGCTCGCTGTTGTTACATACAGATATCATGAGCCCTTCATGCCATTGTGGTAAGTGTCATATATTAAGAAAGGTTTAGGAACCCTGTAAAAGCAAGCAACACTAAGGCGCGGGTGCTCTTTTTAGGAGCATGAATAGTACAGGAAAGCGCTACGGCTATTCAAACGTTGTCTATAATACCTTTAACTTGAAAAGAAAACAACACGATCCGAATCTTTACATTGGTTGTTTTTCATTTTATTTCCTCATTGAATACGTAGCGGAAAAAAGCAGTCGCGTGGTCGCTGCGCGTCACTTTCACACGCCGCAAAACGGCCACAGCGCTTTGCCAGTCGCCTCAAAGATGGCGTCGGAAGGAAGGTTGGCGCCGCGTCCGACAGGTGGCGGGCGAATCTGAATAAGGACGGAGTGCTCTGCATCGGGGAACAAAAAGAAGAAAAACAGCCTCGCAAAACACCATTCGCGCACAATTAGTAATACTGGTAAAAGCAAGCGATCTAGAGACAATAACAAGCATTTTGAACGGAAAAAAGAACACACTAGCCCTAACGAACAAAGAAAGGAACTTACTTTGAAACGACCGTGCCATGATCTTGGTTGTTGAGCAGATTCAACTTAGGTCCACGGCTCACAGTCGCTTCCTTCTTTTTCGGACACATTTGATACTAAGGTGAACTCCACGCATCACGACTAATCGGTAAATTGACCTCAAGACAGAGATATGAAACACACACGAGCAACACGGCTCACAAAACGCGCAAAACAAGGTTGTGGATTGGATTGTATTGCGGTCGTTGGCTATATGGATGTCTAGCGACTTTACGGAAACTATGTTCGCGTATCTTCAAGACGCTTGCAATAGAACGATCTCAAAAGCCCATTAAAACACTATCAGGAGACACAGTAATAATAAATTATTGAGCATGTAAAGATTGCCACAATATTAGAAATACGTCCTGAACATGTAGCAAAAAACTAAATACGAAACTAATCGCAAAATGTATCCAAACGAATTTAGCAGACATATAATTTACTACAAACAACACGTTTTCGCTCCGTCGGTTTGGCCTTTTTTTTTCTTCTTTATTTCCTGTTTAACACATCATACAGATACATTCAGTCACTACACATCAGGCCCTAGAAAGGTTTCAAATCAACAAGATTATCTAGTACAGGCAGCCATTCCGGCGGTTCACTCTGCATCTTTATGACTTCTCTTAAATAGCACATACTCTCAATAAAGTAGTCTCTAACTGGTCGTACAACCAAATCGGC
Source organism: Ixodes persulcatus (assembly GCA_013358835.2). Lineage (NCBI taxonomy): Eukaryota > Metazoa > Arthropoda > Arachnida > Ixodida > Ixodidae > Ixodes > Ixodes persulcatus. Next base: position 168,505 of record JABSTQ010011344.1, on the reverse strand, counting down.
ATGTCGAAGAGCCATCCTAGACTGCCACATACTGTGGAGACTCAGCAACATAAACGTGTCATAAGGCACGTCCTCCTCGTTATCTGTCGTGAGGAAACGTATTCCGTGAGGTGTTATTGGCAAACATTTTTTCAAAGTACGCTGTAGGATGTCCCAATGAAATATTGCGTCCCAGCAATCTAGGAATATGTGGTCTATGGTTTCTGGCTTTTTACATAACAGGCAATCGATTGACCAGGGCACAAAAAGGCCTTTTTCTTGCAGCCAGGGTTTTACAGGGAGTGTGTTACTATGGAGTTTAAAAGAGAATGACTTGACAGAAGGTCGTACCGGCATTTCCTTAACTCTTTTTAAAACATCTTTTCCCTTATCTTCAGCGAACAGAGAGCGAAACAAGGGTACCGGAAACACTACATCTCTTAAGTCTTTATATAAACGCTTTCTAGAAACCACACTTAGGTATTCCATAGAGAATCGCACTTTCGAAAACCGGAAGGCCTGCACCACTTCGTACAAAAAACCACGAACTCTCGAAGGCCTTACATCAGCGGAATAGACAATAAATTCAGGCAGTGCGTTTCGCAGTGCAACCTGAAGTACAGTTCGCAAAAAAGGGTTCTTCTGATCCCTTAGAAAAACAAATCTAGATACCACCTGACGGAGGAACAAGTGGGGTAAACCCAGTCCGCCATTTTGGACCGCACGAAACAAATTTGTACGGCTCATGCGTTCCCATCCCGAGCCCCGTACAAAGACCGCTTATAACTGCTTGAAAGGAAAAATCTGTTTTTTTTTAATCTTATGTTGTTTATTTATTTCTATATAAGTAATTAGAAATAAATAAACAACATAAGATTAAAAAAAGATTTTTCCTTTCAAGCAGTTATATGACTTCCGGCGTCCAGCACGTGTTGCACGTGTAACTAGACGTCAGCAGACTCCTAGCGAAAGGCCTGATAAGGCTCTGAGGGCGAGACTTTTATTGGTTCTATTTTTTTTGTGTGTGTGTATGTGTGCTATGTTAGCGCGCCTGGTCAAACGCTTGCATACGCTACAAGCATGGCTCGTAAGCACCCTTTACGATCGTGCAGGGTTGAACAGAAATACATTAATATTCATTTTGAAATTTAAAAAAAATGGTTGAAAGCATTGCAAAGAAGGCTAGAATAATTATTCCGAACAACATTTATATTATGAAACATTATTTGAGATATTTTCATTCTCTCTAGAGCTAGTTTGATAGCTAGTGGATATGAAGAAAAAAAAGCATGATTTTTAATATTTTGAACAATTACAATATATTCTCTTAACCAACAAACAGGTGGTTACTCTGAGATGCAAATTGCATTTTTACGTTAGCGTGTTGGCGCCCGAAAATAACTTTTTTTTTTTTGTAAATTTAACACTTCACGTTTTGCAGATTGTTAAGAAAACAAAACGGGTCATCAATAGGTAGAAAATGCGTTTCTGCCAAAGGTGCCGGCGTACGTTTCTTTTTTTTTTTCTATTCACCTTTATAATTTTTAAGCAAAATCAAAGAAACCTCTAAATACCTTTAGTGTCTTCATAATTAACCTTGGGAGTTCACTATGCTATTGTCCGTTATAAACACCTCTTTCAACAGTGATCTTACTATGCCACGGTGGAATGAACCGGTGCTACCTTATCAGTCAGGAAACAAATCGGGTTGTGAGTATGTTTATACAGCCTAGAGCAGTCTGCCTCAAAGGGGCGACTTGTCTCCCAGCTGTAGATGAGCAATCTAGCCAGTGCAGTACAACCGGTAGCCTGAGGTCTTTAACGTGCACCACGCAGTAGTGGTACACGATCGCACGCCGTTACGATGCTCATCCAGATCAAAACGGGCATGGGTGGGGATTCAACCAAAGATCCCTGCATGTTACACAGAACGAGCTTTCGCTACACGTGCTCCGAGCTGATGTGCTCTAATCCACTCGGCTACCGATCCTTTTTTTTTTTTTCTTTATTGCACTCGGCCACCGGGGATCGGTGGCCGAGTGGGCATGGCGCACACCAGCTCGGAGCACGTGGAGCGAAAGCTCGCGCTGCTGAACCCAGGGATCCTGGGCTCAATCCCCACCCCTGCCCGTTTCGATCTGGATAAGCATCGTACCAGCGTGCGGTCGTGTATCACTACCAGTGTTGCCAGGTCTACTGATTTCGTTCCGGGTCTACTGATTAACTGAAAAAAAAAGAATATCTACTGACTTTTTTTTTTAGTAAACATATTAAAACTTTATTATTTGCCCCTTCAGTTCCCAGGGTCGCCCATCAAAGGAAACTCATATTCTCTTAGAATTAAAAACAAAGCACTGGCTAGATGGCCCAGAATCCGTCCTATTCGAGTGACTTAGCCGTATTTTCATCTATCTATTCACCCAGAGCAGGATCGGCAGGTTCGATGGTGACATCCGGGCCAGAGCCATATATGTGGAGAGTTTGGCCAGTCTATGATCTCGCCGTAACGTCCCCCTCCCGAGTGAACCAATCAGCTTGCGGCGCAGAGCGAGAGGCGTGTGCGCATGCGCGTGAACTCTCGGCTGCTCCCAGCTGAGAGGGCTGCCATTTTCATTCATTCGCCCGGCGGAATGCATGGGATCGACATCCAAATTTCGGTTCTTTACTTTTATTTGGCAGGCTCTGTCAAGAAAATGACAATGTTATTCCTCGGTGGCTTAAAAAGCTAACGAATTAAGTTTCTCCACGTTTGAACACAAACTTTGAGTCAGGCGAAAAAGAAATAAGCCCGTAGCAGACGACGCGTAGCCTCAACAGTGCTCCGCGCCGACAGCGTTGCGTCAAAAACATTCCACCACCCAGTAAGGAAAGATGGCAGCTTGCAGAGGACTTACATTGGACATGTACGCCTGCACTTGCCGGAATGTCTTGTTTTGGTTTCATTTCAATAATAGCGACAGGTAGATGTCGCATTGTCGCCCTCATCTGTTGATCCCAAAAGTGGCTCAGTCTCGACTTCAAAGAATAATCTTTGAAATAGCAACACTAGTCAATAATGGTAAAAAGCTCGAGGTACACCTAAGCATTTCTTATGAGTTGTGAATGCGAAAGCATGCAAGCCGCTCGTCCGCTCCCTTTGTCGTCTGCTCGTCCGCTAATAATTGGGGGGGTTGTGGGGATATTTATACAGCGAGTCGTTGGTCAGCCATTCTTAAAGTTGCGACGAGTCACTCGCTGTAGATGAGCAATTTAGCCAGTGCAGTACAACCGCTAGCCTGGGGTCTTTAACGTGCACCACGCAGTAGTGATACACGACCGCACGCCGGTATGATGCTCATCCAGATCGAAACGGGCAGGGGTGGGGATTGAACCCAGGATCCCTGGGTTCTGCAGCGCGAGCTTTCGCTCCACGTGCTCCGAGCTGGTGTGCGCTAGCCCACTCGGCCGTCCGCTCCTTTTGTCTTCTGCTGCGTACAGTCAGAGGCAATTTGACCTGCGACAACGTGAACGCTGGCGGAGCAGGCAAAATGCCGCATGGGGCGCAGCGGTCGCCGCGGCGTTCTGGGAACGAGACTCGGCGGACTGGTCCACTCGGTAGAAGCGGGGGGGGGGGGGGGGGGGGGGAATTAAGACGGAAGAGGGACATGAAGAAGAGCCGGCTATGCGGCGCGGCATTTCGACGCGGTTAGCAAAATACGCCGACTTATATTTTTTTAAGTATTTTTATTGTTCCCTTGGAAAGGCTATCTCGGTTTGCTTCCGTTCTGGCGCTCATATCTTAGCATGAGTTTGTAAAGCCGTCGGGCATTACTATCAGTTCTTTCGCACGTAATGATTCCAACTTGATCTCAGTTTACGGTTCGCGGTTCAGTCTAACAAATATATAACTAAAAGTAAACGTATACCTTTTCCTCACATATCTGTGGAAATGTTATGCCACATTTACCGGCCACATGTTCATTGTTTTGTTTCAGATATATTAAAAAAAGTTTGCAAACACATGAAAAGTAAGCGTCAAATTCCTGTCAAGTGCTGGCCGCTGGGTTTATCAAAAGTTATCGCGAAGTCGCGAAGGCTGCTTAAGTTTCTTAGTTTTCATTCAGGTGTTGGAAGCATGGGATAACGCAGGAAAAATATTGTGCAAGAAAGAGATCTTATATGATTGAAGGCCATTCTAGCGCGAGGGGCATTTGTTTTGACTCGACCTCCCCCGGCAGCGAAACGTGAACTGCTCCCGTAGCCTCTTCCCCAGCGCGAAAGAGCGAACGCAGCGCTGCATACGGCAATTGTTCCCCGTGGCCGCTCGCTCCGTTGTCGCAGGTCAAATTGCCTCTGACTGTACTAGCGCGCGCGCGCTTCGGGATCTCGGAGGCCATAGCGCAGCCACCAATGGGAGCCCCGTCGACGCGCGCCAGCCAATGGAACCGAAGGCGCGCGGAAACTATCTGCCGTTTTCGCGCTTCCAACTGATAACGTCAGCTCGCTCCATGATACAGTTAATGCTTTCGCATTAAAAAACAAAAACATTTACGGTGCCATTTGAATTTGTCCTTCATAAAGAATAACACAAAAACTGGTCTTGTTTTTTTTTCTTTTTTATTTGTGTTTATTACCGTGTTATTTCTTACTCCATACTATTTCTTCGAAGTGTGGATTAATGGAAATAGCAAAACATGACAAAACACAGATTTCGTAGAATCTACTGCTTTTTGTGCAAATCTACTGACTTTTTGGGGATCAATCTGCTGACCTTTTTGTTTTCTCCATCCGGCAACACTGATCACTACTGTTTGGTGCACGTTAAAGACCCCAGGCTAGCAGTCGTACTGCACTGGTTAAATTGCTTATCTACAGTGGGTAACAATGTCGCCATGTTCTGGCAGACTAACCTCCAGCTGTAGAAACAACTAACTACTAATTTGACCTGTTTTTTGGACTAAAGCCCTTCGATGTGTTTGCGTTTGTCTTGCAAGTAGCGTCACATGCGCCAGTGCACGAGGCCCGTGCCTCGAGCGGTCGCCGCAGTACTGAAATCACCGGCCCTTGGAAGCGAATGGCAGCGGAGCACCCGCTCGTGGCACGTGTTTGGCGTGTTTCCACAACAACGGTTGGCGGTACTTGTAAGTGTGAATTTTATCAAAGGAATTTAGTCTGCACTAGAGTTCCTGTATAGGCTCCCTACGGGAGCCAGAGTTGCGCGTTCATGCATGGCATGTGGATTCAGCTCCTCACGTGACTGAATTCGGCGAATAGCAGCGCCGCGCGTTAGAGGCGCGCGGCGAGCTCTAAAGCCGGGGAACGTACGCCGGGGAGCGTGCAACGTCTACTTTGCTGCACGACACTTGATACGGCTCCTCACGTGATCGGATCTCGGCTAATAGCGGCGAAGGCGGCACGCGGCACGTGGAATCAAACGCGCAACGATGGCTCCCGTAGGGAGCCTATACAGGAACTCTAGTCTGCACTTGCTGGCAGCGCCATCAACTTTTGGAATTTGCGAGGATAGCTCGGGTGCAACATGGCTTTGTGTATTTGAGTGGCTTTTTTTCGCTGACAGGCAGACCGACGTAAAGTGTCCTTCTTTGTCATACCCGTTGCCAATGTTGTCAGCTGCTGTGCACTTGGCGCGCGATTGGGGATGAGTAGTAGAGCCGCGCCACTTGCTTGGACAGAGAACTCCTTGGTACAGTTCACTGGTGGGAAACAGTTGCTTTTTGTTTGCTTTTGACTCGCCGCGTAGAAGTGTGGACCTCGCCGCGCAGAAGTGTGGACCTCGCCACTAAATATGAGCTATGCCTAGAGTCGGCACTCTGTTCCCCGATATTGCGGTAGGCGCCGCCATCATGGTGCTTGTACAGAGCAGACGCAACTGCCGATCGTCATGATTCAAAAATGCGACTTCCTCTGCATTCGATTCGGTGTTAGGAAGCTCATGTAATATTGCTTTGCTCTGTCGCGAAGTGTTTAAGCATTTGTGGAGGATACAAAAGCGTTGCCTGTGATTTCAGAGAAATGTTTAGATAACTGGCAACCATGATTTTAAGCCACAATATCGACAAGTGTCGTTACTCTGAAGCGTAGCTTAATTAGTGGCCGTAGGGAAGATCACAGTGGAACAGCGCAGCAGTGAGCTAGAATTCAGACGTCATGTTCTTCCTAGTGCAACTAAATAAGCAACGCTTCAGAGTAACGACACTTGTTCATATTGTGGCTGAAAATCATGATTTCCAGTTATCTCAAGATTTATCTGAAATCACAAGAAACGCTTTTCCGCCCTCCACAAATGTTTAAACAGTTCGCGACAGAGCAAAGCAATATTATATGAGCTTCCTAACACCGAATCTAATGCTGAGGAAGTCGCACTTTAGAATCATGACGATTGGCAGTCGCGTCTGCTTTGCACAATCACCAAAATGGCGGCGCCCACAACAGTGTTGGGGAAGAGAGTGCCGATACTCTAAGCGCAGCTCATTTCGTGGCTCTATACTCTGTTTCACCTTGTGTTGTAAAGCACGAAAGGCTACAAGCGCGAGCTCCTTGTTCTGGGGCACATCTCAGCGGCACAAGCTCTCGTGCACCGAGGGCAGCTGCCAACGCTATGAGCTCGCGCTTCTAGCCTTTGCGGCGGTACAACATAAGGTGAAACAGAGTATAGACCTTTCCAATGTTTACAAAATCACAGTCCAGCGTGCGACCTTCACAGCCCAGCACGTGCGTGTTCGTCGCTTCGGAAAGCAAGCAAAGCACGCGCCATACGCACGAACGCTCAAAATGGCACCGGCCACAAGCTCGTTTTTGGAAAGGTCTATAGAGCCTATGGTTTGAAGACCGGTGACTTCGCTGCGCTTTCATAGGAGCTAAGCCTTTTCCTTTATTTACCTTTTCCTTAGGTAAATTTGCTCTTTGCAAAGTTTACAAAAAAATAAGCACCATCTGTGGGCAACGCTGCACAAAATCGTAGCGCGATAGGTTAAGAAACCGAATTTTGCGGTCGATTTAAAGAGCCTGGCCGCTCCTTGAATCACGCGATATATCCTTGCGCTCCAAATCTGAGACCGGACACTCTATGGCTCCGTCGTCGAACTGCCAGGCTTTGTGAGTATAGTGGAGGCTTTTACTGGACACCATATTTGGTGGCGATGTTAGAGAGCGTGCTCAGAACGAGCTCACATCTCACCATCAGCACGCGCTCAGAAGTCGCGCACACGGCTATGGCCACCAGTGAATACTCAATATTGAATGTTAATACTTACAATCTTTATGGTGTGTAATGCTAGTTACAACAGCGCGTTAAGAGTTCACCGGTAGCTCGAGCTCATCAGCCCCGGACTGCCCGGACTCAACTGTAACTGCCAGTGCGTACCCCCCATATCGGTGACAAAAATCACTCAAATATACTTTCTCCTATATATGTAAATTTTGTTTTATTATTTTTTTTTTATCCGGGAAAGGAAAATTTCGCCATTAGTTGGGTCGAACAATGTTTATTTTAAATATACTTCGCCAATCTACTTCTTCTTGACACGTGCAAATAAGAGGAGGAAAAAGCTCTCGTGTCTTGGCACGGGGCAGTTGGATTCGACGCCAGTCGAACCTCGGACCGGCACCATGGCTGATGTCCAGCACCTGCAGCAGAAGGAACAGCTGCAGCAGCAACACTCAGAGCAGCAGCAGCAACAGCTGCAGCAGCAAAGGCGCCCATCTATCTCCACGGGCTCCCTGCCGGTAGATACGGCCAGGCGCGGTCCAAGCTCGCACGAGACGGCCGGCACAGGCGCCAGGGCCAAGACAGCTTCGAGCTACACGCTGCCCTACCCTCCTGATGCGAGGCGCCGTGGTTCGAGGGACATGCTGTCTAGGTCCCTGGGCGCCCAGGACTACCGCTATCACCATCAAGCGGTACCCCCTTCCTTTCCCCTTGTTAAACAAAGATACGTATAAGCAAAGGTGTTTCTCTAGAGATCTCCTCATTACTCAGCGTGCTCGCATATGTGAACCGACTTGGGCGCTTTTCATTAGGGCGATGAACAATTTTTGCTCTTTCTCTAAGTACCGCTTTGAAATACCTCTTGACATCTAAAACATTAAAGCGCGTTAGTTCTCCTTCTTCGCTACTTTAGTCGCACACAAAATGAAAAGAGTTGGGGGGGGTCAGAATGCTTGAAGACGAAATCCTGGGGATCGAATCGTTGACAGTGCCAGTACTGCGATCTCCACAACTTTGTTTTCACGTTTTGTGAAAAAGAGACTGAAATAAAATTTCTGCCTTTATTCCTCAAATTACTTGGAAACAAAAAAGCTTTTTGGTCAGTGGCGTCACGTGAGAATATACTTGGGTTCTGCTAGAGAAATTAAGCTAGCTTAGATCGAGAAACATTCCTATTCAATAATGTTGCATGGCCATTTTAAAGCAAACTAAAACAAACAACCTTAAAAAATAACGATGATACGTTGTTCGCCAGGAAGTTGACAAATTCAGTAGCATATACAATTCCACAGAATATAATGACCCGGTCTTTTCTAAAGACGCTGATTCCCGAAGTCTTACATTCTATATAGCGTCCACGTGACAAAAAAAAAACAAATCAAATGAATTTTCTGATATCTCAATATCGGCCCTAATATTACTAACGAAAAAAATTCAAGTAAAACTGATATAGACGGGAGTTTGAAAATCTGGTGAATGAGCTTTTTTCGGAAGATATAGGCGTTGTCGGAACCAATTACGTCAAAGCTATGATGTCTACAATTATAAAATATATTTTTACTCACAGTTAACCGTGTTTACAACACAAAAAAAACGCGCGCACTCACGCGTTCTTTTTTTTTAAACCGCCTCGATCTTCTTTCTCTTTAGTACTATCCCCTGAAAAACTTTTATATCCCGCCCCCAAAAGGAACAAAGATAATTTTCTAATTGCTTTGCAGCCCTCATACACGCTGTATTGGTCGTTTCACAACCGTGCCAAAAGAAAGTCGAATCTCAAATTCGCACACTCTGCCGTCCCTTCCAGGAAACAGTCTCCGTACTACTCCCATATTCCAGAGCAGGTATGGCTGCAGGCTGCCGTGTAGTATAACCAGGTTTCCAATTTTTAGAAGTCGCTTTGATCGCTTCGTTATGTAAAGCGACCGGAGTTCGGTTAAGTATTGCTTTGACTACCATTGTCAAAACGTTTTCAGGAACTCTTCTCTCAGTTTTCAAAGCTTCCATAGTAACTCAGCATCGCTGCTTTCCAGATCGGCGCCGGACGGTTTGGGCAGCGATGTCCGTCTTTTTCCCGAAGTGAAGTGCGATGTACGAAGTGGTTGAGGATCTTGTATTTTGTTTTACGTGTACGAGGAGGGTCACCAACTCTTCTTCTGCCAGAACTCTCCGGCCGATGGTTTTCTTCAAAGAGGTCTTAACTGACCTAACTAGTCGCTCATGAAAACCACACCACCGCGGGGCCCGTTCTAAAATAAACTTCCATTGTATCCGACTATTAGCGAAATGATTTCTTAGTTTTGCATCGCGTAGAATATTGCAAAGGTCACTACGTACCTTTTGGTCACCTGAAAAGTCATCGCATTGTCAGAATAGACAGCTCACGGTACGCCTCGTTCCGAAACGAGCAAGAGGAAAGCCCGAAGAAACGCCTTGGCCGTCATGTCATTTACCAGTTCCAAGTGGACTGCTAGAGTGGTTCCGCGGTTTCTTCCTCTTTGTAACCCAGAAAGTCCCTGCGAAGTCCACACGAACGACCTCAAAGGCAACTGTTGGTGTTACGTGATCCAAAGGAAGGTGCGCAGCTACCTCCGACGTTGGTCTGGCGTTTAGTCTCTGAGAGGAAATATATTTTCTGGATTTCATTTTAAGCATCTGGCCGGCTCGTACGATCCAGTAGTGCTCTCTTAGTTGCACCCAAGTGTTTCTTAATCTTGCATGAAGTACTCGACGGTGTGCTTCGGTTATCAGCAGCTTTGAAAGGTGATCATCGTTCGGTAGCAGAACCGGATGCCGTTTTTCGTAAGATTTATGGGAGAACTTCAGTATTCCTTGTGCACAAAGTAGTTCATTGTGACCTAGAAGAAAATAAAATATCCTTGATAAGAGAGTCCGAGGGGAAGCTTCATTCGGTGAATTCTACTGGTCATTGTGTTGCGCGCCGGGATCGACTTTTCTGGAGCGCGCCTATTTTACTCTGCGATCGGGATCGAGACGAAGGTGTTCAATAGGTTGCTCTGGATCAGCTCCCAATCTAAACCTGAATCCGGATATGAGAAAGGTCGCTCCGTCGATTTCGGTGGATTTGGCTGGTGGCCAGCCCTCGACGCGCTCGCGTGACTTCCTTTATAGCCCGACATCCCGCTTCGGAAGAATTCATAATGGCCGCTCACGAAGTGCCGCCCGCTTTACTGCTAATGATGCTTGAAGACAGTTCGTCGTTAAATTGCTCAAGCAGCTTCTCCAACAGCAGCGGCTCGAGTAGCAGCGACGGCGAGGATTGCTTGTATGTCCAACATGAATTCGACTGCCTTTTCGGACCTCCGCAGATGAGGCCGAATTTCGAGACGTATATGGAAACCGGTCGCGAGCTTTCCGATTAAGAGACAAGTGGGCTACGCTGATGCACATTCCTTATCGACACGTATCTTTATCATCACGATCAACTTCGCTCGTGCGTTGAACACGGGTTCTTAGCACCGCGATTACGAAAACATGTGCTTCGAGATCCGGGACTGCGGGAAGGGGATTCCAGGGGAGATGAATGGCGGGAAGGCATACGCCGATCCCGGAGGAGTGGTCATGTTGAACTGGGGATCCGGCAGCGGAGCGACTCCGTTCGGATCGCGTGCTCCATCTCGAATCTGGTCTAGTGATCCCGGCACGCTCTAAAACGACCGTTGGAATTCGCCATAAGTATGTTACTGCGCCATAGGCCTTGGGACTTGCGTCATCAAAAACATTAAGGATTGATTTGACCGGTACTCCGTCAATTCCACGTTAGTAGGAAGGTGGTATTGTGACCTCACATATCAATGGCACACCTTCGCACCAGTTGCGCCACTCGTGCACAGGTGACGAGGCAATTGATCACTCCGGTCAACCTTCTGTTGCCGGATCCGCTGAAATAACATATTGGAACACGCCACACAAGGCGCAATGAGTCCTAAAGGGTCATAGAGCCTGGCTGTTGTCTGTAGGTCGAACCTCTTTGAGTCGGGGTGCCTATTCACGAAACTAACAACATCGTCCGCTGCGAACATTAGGAGATCTGTACAAGGGTTCAATAAACGTCCCAACGCTTTTAAGACTCCTACAATCTGTCCCAAGGGTTCTTCCTCACGATGTTTATCGTGGAGTTTGTCCAAGAGATCTTTGAAGCTGGACACCCACTTGTGTAGCTTTATTGATGATTGATCAAAAATAGTTGTTCTAACTTTAAAGATCATCGCAGCCTCTTCATCACAGATCCACACGTTAAAATTTCATCGACTAAAATGGAATCACGCAGCGACGCTGTTGTCTTTGGATACACTGACTTCCTGGTTCCCAAGTGATGTGTTATCGTCGCAGACAAAGAAAATGGGCACGATGTCGTTCGTTCGTTGGTCGTTCTTCAAGTGAGAATTGGAGGAAGTGGTTTTCCAATTTCTGGGGTTGTTTCATGCCACAAACACGTAGGGAATCTCGGTCTTCTTCTTTGATGCTTATCTAAAGAAATGCCTTCTCGATGTTGGCGATCAGTACAACGCGATGTTCCCGAAAGTTGAGCAGCAATGCCGCAATGTCCGAGTAAATGTTGGGCCCGCTTTCCAAGCAGTAGTTTTGTGACTTAGAGCCTCGGTTGTAAAAAGAGGCGTCAAACAGCCACTCGCAATTTCGTTGTAGTGCTTCTTTCTCGACGAACTGCTTGGTGTGGCATGTAGAAGAGCCTTCCTCCGGCGCTTCCTTCCGACATATTTTCTGCTATCCGTCTTCGCAGCAGCGTAGACTTTCCATTTTCCCGGGGGGGGGGGGGGGGGGGGGGAAGGGGGGGAGGCAGGCTGAGAAGTTCTCCGGGGGAGGTGCTTTTCCGCGAAATTTTTTTTTTACACCGGCAATTATCAGTAGTTTATTTTAGGGGGTACATTTTACAGCGTATGTACAGGGTGTCACAAAAGAAAATTTACACGGTCTTTTTTACCGCAAAAATAAACTAGGCATCGCCAAACGCTCATTCTCCGCCCAAAGGTAGCGCTAGAGGTCACAACCAGGGCACCATGACAGAACAGCACACAACAAAACAGCATGCGACAAAACAGCACGCGTCAAAATAGCACGCGACAAAACAGCACAGCGTCAAAACAGCACGGCGACAAAACAGCACGCGTCAAAATAGCACGCGACAAAACAGCACAGAGTCAAAACGGCACAGCGACAGAAGAGCACGTGCCAAAACAGCACGGCGTCAAAACAGCACAGCGACAAAACAGCACCGCGAAAAAACCGCACAGCGTCAAAACAGGACATTGACAATGTAGCTAGGGTCTGGCGTTTTCGGTTTTTATTATTTTGAAATTCGGCGTACTTTTTCCGGTTTTTAGTCCAAACAGAAGTTTTCGGTTTATTGCGGTTAATATTTGCAGACTCATAAACTTCTCGGTTATTTTCGGTTTATTTACGAAAACCAGTATAGTGACGAAAATGCAATATTTAAAAGCGTTTGTTTAAAATGTATAGTGAGTAAACCAGGTACTGGTTTCCTTTTTTGTTGCTGTCTGTGGCAGCCAACGCGACTATGTTCTGCAAGACGCACTGGGGCCCAATCGTGACCCGACATTATCGTCATGTGCTCGTATTTGTACACAGGACGAACATGAGCTTCACTACCACTTCGGTCGGAGAGGCAAATATTGAAATTCCGAAATTTGCAAACATTGTACTCAGTGCGTTTTCTCCCCCATTTTCACGACTGCGAGAGGTGGTAAATTCGCGCCGACCAAAGAAACGACAATAAAACCATCGCATATTTATGCCCTCCCCTAGTAGACAGAAGCTAGTGGTATTAAAAAAATGTGCGGCATTTACAGACGTCCTTGATTTTTATTGTTCAGTTCAAGATTAAACTCTCTTCTTTGAACAAAGAATTCGGCACACAAATCCCTGTCAGGGGAGAAACCCAGATTTCGTTCTGAAGACCCCTCCGCCCCCGGAGATTTTCTTGAAAGATTAACCGATCTCGGAGACAAGCTGAAAACTGCGAAAGGAAGTGGTCAAACGGTAGTAATAAGTCACGCCCCCACCCCTGCAAACGCCCCCGAAAATACTGGCCTTCTTCAGTTAAAACCAAATTTGGAAAATCGTATTCGGCGCACTTTTACCGGTTTTATTCGGTTTAAGCCGAAAACGCTGAACCCTAAATATAGCGCACGCAGTTAAAAAATGCATGCCTCAAAGTAGGCACTCTAAAGGAATGGAGGGTCTAGGCCAATTCGTCGAAAGCCAACTCGTCGACAGCCAATTTCTAGAATCCATTTTCTTTGGAGCAAGTTCGGAGTGAGGAGTATACTCGATGCGCACATGAAGGTTCCCTGGGCAATACCGAAGCTCCACCTGATGCGTATTCTGGTTATTTCTCGAGAAACTCTGCTAATTTTGACGCATAATTTTGCTGGTGACGTCCTCTAAAATAAATGAACCAAATGCACGGCAATGTGCTGTCGTTAGTTGTTAAAAGAAAAAAAACAGAAAGCGTGTGCGGCAACGGTGTGCTCAGTCCATGCTCTACGGCAGTGGTTCTCAGCCATGGATGTGTCGGGGACCCCTTGCGGACTGCTGGCAGTGATGGGGGACCCCTTCCAGCGGGGGGGGGGGGGGGGGGGGGGGGGGGTACGTAAGTAAGTTAACACGTCTGGAGCATGAAACAGGTGCCTTTTATTGCTATCGTAGTTCCGGAAGCAGGTTGCAAATTAGTCACGGCCGGACTGAACTACAAAAAACGTGCCAAATAAAAACTAAAAATTTTGTTGAGGGTCTCGCGGACCCCCATTTGAGAACCACTGCTGTATGGCAACAACATTGAGGCTGGGGCATGTTTCTGATTCACCGGTTTCCACTCGATCGAAGCCTTCGTCGGCAATAATCTGGAAATTTAACTCAAAACAACTTCTCGTCTGCAAGCTGCAGCCGCGTGTCTACGGGACATTTTATTCACGGCGAATGAACCCCGCAGAATCGGTGCCATGGTACACCTAAATTGCGCTCGACATTAAATTCACCTTATCTTATCGGTTTTATCAATGCATCTGTATAATCAACGCATCTCCCGCTTTTCTTTTTTTTTTTTTAAGGGGGGGGGGGGGGGGACGTTTTACGCTTAGGTGGTAATTACGAAACTACGAGTACTACGGAACCTCACCGGACCGCCCGAAACCAGATGGTTCATAACTTGAATTTATATCCAGGCCACAAGGGCAACTCGAATGCCATTTACAACGAATGACATTCGCCCCAAATGTCATTCGACTGGTGCTACACGGCCTGCACGAACGGCATTCGCTGCAAATGTCATTTGCCACCAAAGGGGTTCGGCGAAACTCATTCGCATTCGGTCACGGGCCAAATGTGTAGCCTCTACCCCAGGCCCCAAGTAAAAAAACATCAATGTGATTACGTTAATCAAAGTATACCCGAACTAAAAGTTATTTATTTGTGTTTGTTTTTATGTATAAATTATTTTATATTATATTTGAAGCGCGGCTTGTCACATAATTGCAAGTGGCTACTCTTTAACCCAGTAGACACAGCCACTTCGCCTGCGTCGCCATCTTTTTCGCGTTTCTTCTCAGTTTTGTTACGTTTTGTTCGAACTTCGAAGTTTCTTCCGATGTAGCCGCAAGCGCCGCAAGCACTTTTTAGAGATCATAACCTTGAACAAACGTATTTAGCTTACAAAAACTTTACAATTAGTTTTCTTCAGAGAGCAGGTGCTATCATCATCATGGCGCAAAATGGCATTCGAAATGTACATGTAGCACGGGCTTGAAATGTAATGTCATTCGGCGCCCGAATGAGATTCGCCCTGAATGGCATTTGCCATGTCCGTGCGGCACGGGTATTATGGATTTCTATTTCCTAATAACGTTTCCTCTCTGGCTGGTTTTACAAAAAAGACCAGACAACGCGGCCGACATCGACATGAAGATATCACCTCTAACTACTCAATCTCTTCAGAGATCTGCGTTGTTAAGTAGAAGCTTTCCGCTTGTCACCTTACGGGAATGCTTTACGCTGGATGCCGATCGGTAACTCCTGTTGTGTTAGAAATTTTGCTTCACTGCCAACTTCCGTGCCTTCCAATATGTGGCTCCGACACATACAGTAGAAGGTCGCAAAACAATTGCTGCATGCTGTTTTGTCGCTGTGTTGTTTTGACGCCGTGCTGTTTTGGCACGTGCTCTTCTGTCGGTGTGCCGTTTTGACGCTGTGCTGTTTTGTCGCGTGCTATTTTGACGCGTGCTGTTTGTCGCCGTGCTGTTTTGACGCTGTGCTGTTTTGACGTGTGCTGTTTTGACCGTGCTGTTTTGTCGCGTGCTGTTTTGTCGTGTGCTGCTCTGTCGCGTTCCCCACAACCAGATGCCAAAGTTTCAGCCCGATCCGATAACTAGATCAAAAGTTATAAGTGAATTTCTGAAAATTTCAATGGGAAAATGGAGCCTATTTTTGCCCGTTTTCGGTTTCTGATGCCATAGAGCCCCATGTGTTCGAAAACTCCGTCGGCCGCCATTTTCCCATTGAAATTTTCAGAAAATCACTTATAACTCTTGATTAAGTTATCGGATCGGGCTGAAACTTTGGCATCTGGTTGTGACCTCTAGCGCTACGTTTGGCCGGAGAATGAGCGTTCGGCGATGCCTAGTTTATTTTTGCGGTAAAAAAGACCGTGTAAATTTTCTTTTGTGACACCCTGTATATCGCCATGTGTCCGTCGCTGTGTGCGTTATTTTGTTTACATGCCACAACTAGAAGCTCGTTACATGGCACGTAAACAGCGTCTCGGTAAGGATCATGGCCCGGGGGGGGGGGGGGGGGGTCTGCCCCCTCCCGGATATCACCAGGGGGGGCACGAACCCCGATGCCCCCCCCCCCTCCCCCGTAGTCTAGGCCTATGCGTCTTCGGTATGCTTCCGGATAGCGGTGTCATAAATGGTAATTAATTTAGGGTTCTGTGGCAGCTTTCTTGTGACTTGATAGAGCCTCCTCTGAATGTAACTTCGAATGTAACTATAGGCTTGCATGGAAGCGCCACCTCATGGCGGAGTCCAATCTTTTTTACTGTTTCCTGGTGAGAGGCAGTTACGGGTTACCTCTCAGAATAAACTTCGTCATATACGCTTATTGATTCGAGCTCCCAAAACGTCTGCATGACTTAAGATACATCTGCACTGTCCGTCCTGGCCTTCGGTACGAATGCTGTGAACACTGGATCTCAGATGCGGAGGGTTCTGTAGGATTCTGTGCAGTCTAGCCAAGGGACGCCTCGATTGCTTAGAGTTTTCCGCCGAGTCTCCTTACATGGATCGTGACGATATCCCATGAGCAACCTGCACCAAGCAAGACATCCACGCCTGTTTGTCTATCATGGTCAAAAAGGTCTGCTGCCGTGTACCCCATATCTTATAGTTCGTGACATAATTATTGCTTTGGGTGGGGCAGGCGTACACCACAAATCTTACATGTTTCGAGTGTTTTCGGATTGAAAAATTCTTATTTCTTGTTTTTAAAAGCTACGATAGCTCTGCAGAATTTTTTTTTCGTTTCATGGTCATCGAACGCTCCGACTGTCAGACGTTTTTTGCCTGGATGCTTGCATCCATCCCTTTGAGACCGTTGTCCTGTGATAACTTATTTCTGACTCCCGCCGTTGAATACAACTCTTACAAGAACGCGTTGGTGATGTCCCAAGTTGCAAACTGTCGCGATTTGCAGAAGTACAGATTTATCTACACCTTCAGTAACTACATTTCAGGTCGACAGGAGCGAGGTAAGTCTCTTTTCCCTTTGGATTACTTTGTTCGTTTCTTGACCTTGTTAAAACGCTGGATCACTCATGGCCGTTGCATGTCGTACTTGGCAGCGGGAGCAATAAATTATTTGCCTACACTGTTTAGCAATATGATTTTTTTTGCACCTGAACCACCGTCCAGCGCCCATTAGAATCTTTCTTTTCTCTTGAAGAGTCCGCCTTGCTTTGCACAGTTTTTGCTGTGGTCTGGTACTTGCATAAAGAAACAAATCGGCTAGTCAGTCTGCTGTTAAAGCGTTGTGGCCGTTTTTCTGCAAGGCACTAATTTTGTCCTAGGCTTTTGAGCTCGAGATGCTGCTCCACTTCCTGTGCCTGCCGTATGTCTTAAAATTTCGAATTTTTTTTTCGAGGCTTTTAGTTTTTTTTTTTTTTTCAACTTGAATACGCCAGAATCGCAGGAGTGCAGGCAGATGTTTTGGCTGTCGTTGTTCCCGAGTTCGCTAACTTTCTTCGCCTGCCCCGTGTTCATTCTGAATGTCCGCGCGACGTCACTCTTTTTCCGCAACGACGTTTCTATTGAAGGTCAATTCAAGATCTCCTGAAATCAGCCGAAGTATCATGAGACATAGCAGAGTGAGACATGAGACATAGCAGAGTGAGACATGAGACATAGCAGCCCTAAACTCTAAAAAGAAAGCCCGTGCGTCTGCTTTCCCGCACAACACTCTGAGAGCCAATTACCGCAACTTACGGAGGCAGCTCAGCAAATGACAATGCCGAAACATATGTTTAGACCAAAAAACGCAGTCTGAGTTGTGACATTAAGCAATGCAAGCGTGACCTTCTGCATTGCTTAATGTCACAACTCAGACTGCGTTTTTTGGTCTAAACATATGTTTCGGCATTGTCATTCGCTGAGCTGCCTCCGTAAGTTGCGGTGATTGGCTCTCCGAGGGTTGTGCGTGAAAGTAGACGCACAGACGTTTTTTAGAGTGTAGCCATTTCAGTCTGCGTATGTGTTTGTAGGTCGTCATGTAGCCGCCAGAATCCTCGAAGATCTTGCGCACAACGAATTGGCTGCCGTTCTACTTCTTTCATTATGTGGTCATCCACAAGCACCTCCTCGTCGCCCTATCGTGTCCTCCGGATCCCGCGGTCATCTTCGTAGCAACTTTCTATTGGTATCAATCCAGCGATCGCTGATGGCTTTCCCTGACACTGCAGATCTGAGGTGGAACTTATCGACCGATGACGATTCTGGGCTCCCATGGATAACCTGATTAAACTGCTCCAAAAATTGTCTACACTATACGTTGTCTGTTGAACTTGAGTAGTTCGAGTTTGGGCAGCTTTACTTTAATTGACGCAACAGGCACTTGGTTGCCGATCGCACTTGATGACTCTCGTGTTCCAGCTCTTCCCTGAAAATCCCTCACTTTGAAGGCAAGTCTTGCGGAGAGAGTGACGATTGGGTCATTGTATTTGATGTAGCGGGTGTATTCATGTTCCTCATTACCGGCTACCAGCAACGGTTCGAAGGCACTATCCGTTTCAGTCAGCTGACTGTGCAGTGGGTTGAGACGAGTCAGTAAGATGTTGAACTCTTCTTCAACCCAAACTTCGTTTTGGTAGGCTGCAATAATATCGGTAAAGAGCTTGGTTACCTGAAAACGCAGGGCTTTCTGCTTCTATTTTACCCTTAAGGCCCATACGCACAGTTGCGTTTGAGAGCGTTTGAGTGCGTTTGACTGCGTTGCGGCTGCGAGAACCCAAGACATCCCTTCTTCTTCTGTCGAGTGCCAAGATATTCCTTGAATTGGATTGTACGCTTCGTACGAAGCACATATATACCGGTGACTCGCTTTCGTTTCGCGATACAACGCAGTGAAACTATGGTGCCTGGAGCACGTCTCCGACTGGTGTGTTTAGCGTCCTATTCTTCCCATACATCAAAAGTGGTCCTGAAGTGGCAACAAATGAGGTCACAGAAGCCGGAGTGTAATGCTGTTGCATGTAGCGATCCTGGCGATTGGTCTTAGAAATGCTGGCGAGAAGCACAAGCGAACGCGGGTGTCGCTGTCGTCACCACGTCCCAGGCGTCCCAACTTGCGGCTGCAGTGCTCTAGCTTCCGTGGACTGCCACAATGGAGAGCAACCTGCAGCAACAGGCGTCTGCTACATCCACCACAGCTGCTGGGACAATACCAGGCTCGCGACCGGCGACAGCATGACACTTCTATGACGTCATCAGGCGGAAATCGAGGGACCACTTCTTTGGACGCGGCGAACACCAGTTCGAGACGCGTTCCAGGCACCATAGTGAAACGCACTCAAATGCAAATGCGCGTAGAGGCCCTCACCAAGGCGGAGTCGTTTTGTCCCTTGGCGTTATCAAGCTTGAGGGTGTTGTATCGGTAGCTTCGTTCCGTCAACACTTGCGACACCTTCAATTCTGGCACTGTGGTGTTCGATTCTCTTCTTTGTGTCCTTGTGTTTTGAGCGCTAAAATGAATTCCAAACTCCGGTAAAGTTTTCGAGTTTTGGCACCTTAAATGTCGAAACCAATTACGTCCAAGCGTTGACGGCTACAAATCCAAAACACATCTTTACTCACCGGCAACATCGTCAGTCCGACCGTTCCGTTTCCTTCACAAACACACAGAGAAAAAAAAAAACGCGGGACCTCACGTGCTTTTTTTAACGGCTTCGATCTTCTTTATTTTTATTTCTGTCCGCTGAAGTGTTTCTTTAGGCGTGTTGGTTTTTGCTAGGACTTTGGATATGAAATAGCCCGCAATCTAGTTGATGATTGAAATATTCCAGCCTATTCATTTGCTCTCGAGCATGCTCAGCCAGATTTGCGCCATCATATAGTGGTACTCATTATGAGCGCTGTGACGTGGTTCGAGAACAAAGCTTGTAAGTTTCGGTCCTCTGAAAACATCTAATGGTTCTACTATTCTGCATACTCAAACTTACAGATGAACAGAGTACTTCTGAATTTAGGTATGCTCATTGCGATCAATACCATATCTGTGAATGCCCTAAACTAATGAGTCAAACATCTAGTTGCTGATGAATAAACAAGCTGAATAAATCAATGACATCTGTCTTGTCAGGTAAAACAAATGTACAAACAAACTTCGTAAATGTTTACAATTGATTTATCGCCTAAATTCACGCCTTTCCTCAGGACCATTCAAGCTATTAAATTTTGTGTAGTACTCAGCTGCCATGTTTTTGTAACTGAGAAACGTCAGTTCAATAACTAAAATTAGAACACTTAATGGCTAAACTCTGAGTTCTATAGGACGCGGCATTTTTCTAATATTCTTCTTCGTTGTTTTATTTCTTTTTTTGAAACAGATAAGTTTACAGGTTACCTGCTCATTCATAGTCAATGTAAATTGCTCTAATTAAAGGAAGAGCTGAACATTATGCTTGGTGCTACTTCTCTTATTGCGCTGAGTTGCAAGTAGAGCGCGGCCACCGCTCCCGCCCTCTTCACAATAAATTACCACAGCACGTACACATACGTGAAGCTCTCGTACAGAGCTCAGGGTTTATAAATTAAATATATTTTGTGCAAGAATAAAATAAATAAACTGTATATTCACAAAGAAAAGACGAAAACCACCACATACAAAAAAAAAAATAACAAGTGAAATATTCGATTTTGAATGTATCCCTCGTATAAGTTTATAGGTCGAAATGTATGTGTGATGCCACTTATTATGCAAACCATTTACCCTTTTTTCCAACCCCGTGTTAATAATGCTAGTTTGACGACCCACAGGCGTGCTTCTAAAAAAGGTTACGCCGATTTTTAAATAGCTTTATAATTTGTTTGCGCCTGGCATTTCAAGGTCCTAATGCGTGAAGAAGAGCCACCAGGAGTTGCAGTGGCCACAAGGGCCGGTCATGTTGCCGCAGGCCAGTACCAGAGGTCAGCAAGGTAAGTCAATTCCAGCGCCTTTTTCTGCGTACGCGTCACATCGCCCGCTATCTTTGCGCTCTAAGGAACGTCTTGTCTAAGTTCCCTCAAAGCACACGGAGAGCCAAAAACAACCTAATCCGAGAGAAGTATGAATAATTCTAAAATGATTTTAACATAGGTATACTGTTTGCATTGAAGCACTAAGCAAACGAAAGCTTAAGTCTTGTGTCACAGCGCAGGTCGGTTCATTATAGATTTGTACACTGACGAAGCCGAGATATTTTTTCTTCTTTATCAGCGGTACGGCAGCTCCGTAAAGCTCTGAGATTGTTCCTTCACGTGCCTTGTGGAGCAGTTAACAGGTGGGCATTTCTTAGAGACTGCAACTACTGGATCATTTGTACAATACTTGTGGCACTTATATAAGTATGAATGCTGTGGCCCGGCTACACAAATTAAGGTACCCCGGTTTCATAAAACTTTCTTTAAACCGGTTGTTTAATTGAGTGCAGTAAACGAAATGATGCCCATCAAGCACCGAGGAGTTTTGTGAAGTTCTTTTTTCGCAGAATGTAAAGCTACTACTATTTGTCGCTTACGGAATTTCTTTTTGGCTTTAAAGGGGATAATAATGTATTAAAATCTCATTTGAAAATTTGATATACGTCCTTATGTTTGCCACTTCAAGACAAACGTCGACCGCCTTAATTCAAAATACTGACTACTAAGGCGACTGTGGTTGTGTCGAATAGTATCGCTATTATCTGGCGCAGGTATACGTGCATTGGACTCATTCGTAGAATATCAGGCAAACTGACAAATATCTCTCATGCGTACTTAACGACTCTTGATACACGGTCTGCTGATGCCACCTTTTTAAGAGATTACCCGGCCAGGAAGCACGTGCCCCAGGACTACCAACGCAAGGAGTACCCTGGAGTCTACTACTACGCCACGGAACAGTCATACGTGCCAGAACACCC
Organism: Ixodes persulcatus; assembly: GCA_013358835.2. NCBI lineage: Eukaryota > Metazoa > Arthropoda > Arachnida > Ixodida > Ixodidae > Ixodes > Ixodes persulcatus. The sequence goes on along the minus strand of JABSTQ010011344.1, from coordinate 146,615 downwards.
GTACGGCGCCACACCTATGCCTTACACCGCGGACCCTTACTTGATGGCCGGCGCCTATGATTGGAAGGTGCGGGCACTCGCCTTGAAGCCAAAGTACCGGGGTATATAAAGTCATGGGTTGTGAGCTACAGTTGAGGTGAGCGCGAACGATGTTGAAACGTCTGATCTCACCAAGGTTTTAGCGCAGCTGGGACGCTGCCATCACTTTAATTCACGGAAGGCTAGGGTTGTTGTTGAAAACGTTTAATTGGGCATCACAGGAAAGAATAGGGAAGGGAAAGGGGGAATCAGAAGGATAGCGAGTGGATGTATGCCCTCAATCCAAGGCTCCAATTGCGGCTTGGGCATGCAGCGCGCGTGTCACCAGCCGCTTTTGCGCACAGATGACGTCGCTCTGCAGCTCCGCTTCCCACTCTTAAGGCTGTGCACGATACGGCTCGCGCCGTCTCGTGCTCTGAACGTAAAAGCTACATTGAGTTTGTCCCACGTGCAGAAAGGCTAAAGCTCCCTGGGTGCATTACGACAACGGTGGCATAACCAATGTTGGGCGTAACGAAAATTTCTGGTGAGATGGTCTATTACTAATTATTCCTTTTTTAATGTGATTACCTTTTAAAGCGATTAGCTTTCTTAGGATCCTCAGGCCACTTTGAGGTATTTTTCTGGCCATTTATTTTCCCCACTAAATTTAGCTAGGAAAATTACGTCACATAACTTGATGTCACGTGACCCATACACAAATATGGTTTCTTCGCTAGATTTAGCGGGAAAGTTGAAGGTACGTGACCTCAAGAGTGATTAAATTTCCCCGCTAGATTTGAGCGGGAAAAAGATGTCACATGATGAATACAAAACTTTAGTTTCCCCGCTAGATCTGGCAAAAAAATGATGTCATGCGACACAGTGTCACGTGATCAATACACAAATTCAGTTTCCCCGCTAGATTTAGTGAAACAAATTGACGTCACAAGATTTGAACACGAATTCAATTTCCCCGGTCAAATTTAGCGATAAAAATGACGTAACATGATTTGATGTCACATGGCCTCAACACCAATTCAGTTTCCCCGCTAAATTTAGCGATTAAAATAATGTCACTTGGCTTGATGTCGCATGAACCACACACAAATTAAGTTTACCCTCTAAATTTAGTGGGAAAATTGAGACGCGACCGGCCACGGCTCGTTCTCTTGGGCTACGGGCCGTTCGTCAAAAGTCAACTCGTAGCAGGTCAATTGGCAGCAGGGCAGATCGTCACAAAGGTAATTTTGTCATAGGGTGATTCGTCACGGTGACAGTTTGTCCGACTATTGAAATGCCGCTGTTTTTCTGGGCCATTTTTTGTTTGTGCCGAGCATTTTAGTTTTTAGATGAAAAACCTCGCGTGAAGCATTATTCACACAAATCTTTGATGTCTCTTACAATAGCTGGTTGAATAGCCGTTACTTTCGCAATAGACGCTCTCTGATTTCCCGGGACTCCAACACAATCCGGGTACGAGTCGTCCCGGTAAGTGATCGGAAGGGAGCTCAGCAAATCTGCAAGTTTGTCAAAACGAATTTATTTAGAAATTGTGACTTTACCCTGTAGATACATCTGATCGAAATTAAGTTAAGACAAGCCACACGCGCAGTTGTCTCAACAAGGGTGTTGAAGAAGCAAGAAGCACGGGACAAGCGCCTTCGAGCAATTCTTGAACGTATACAACGGAACCGACAGCCCAGACATCTTCGAGGCGTGCGCCTGAAACATTTCACTATGAGTAGATGTATCTATATGGTAGGGTGACCATTTGTAAATAAATTTATTTTGACAAACTGGCAAATGTGCCGCTGTCTTCCGATTAGTTACCGGGAAGACTCGTACGCCCGGATTGTGTTGGAGTCCCGGGGAATCAGACAGCGTCTACTGCGAAAGTAACGGCGTTTCAACCTGCTATTTAGAGAGACTGCAAACATTTGCGTCAATAGTGCCTCACTCAAGGTTTTTTGTTTTCTTTTGGAAACAATATGCTCGGCAGAAGAAAAATGCACGGAAAAACAAAGTTCGCTCAATAGTCTAACGAACTGTCACAACGACGAATTTCCCCATGACGAAATCCCCTATCAGACAAACTGCCCTGCAACCAATTGACCTGATACAAACTGTCTTCCGACTAACAGTCCTATAGCCCTTTCAATTACGTGTGTAGCTAATCGCTTACTTAGACAGCAACATAATTGGTTCTTCCCAATTTTATTTTTCAATTTCTCTCTTTTACAGTTTTATTTTCGCCTCTTTGACTCCCTTTCTTTACAGAGTGTGTTTCCGAAAACGCGGGCAACTCCTGCGAAATCTAAGCATCGCACAGAAAGGAGATTGGTGCCGTAGGGGTTGTTAGTTTTCAATATAATTAACTTTTCTGGAAACGCCAGCGCCATCACTGAGCGCTTTGGGGCATTAGGGGAGCTGTGACCGTGTAGCACCCTTTAGCCAAGCCAAGTCTAGCCTAGTCAAGCTTTTGCATGCTAGAAGCCCATGCTACCACCCGAACTGTAGCGCCATTCTTAATAGACCGATCTCACCAGCCAGTTTGACTACGCCACCGCTGCCGCAATGCATCGAGGGAAGTTTAGTTTTTCTGCACGTGCGACAACCTTGCTGGAGCTCTGCGCGTGTAGAGCACAAGACGGCACGAGCCGCCTCGTGCACCGCAGTCTGCCTCCTGTGAACTAAAGTTATGGTGGCGTCACGCATGCGCTGAACGCTTGGTGAGATCGGTCTATTCGTTCATGCATTCAAGCGAGCTAACGGTCTTCGAACGTTGTTAGAACAAGCTGCGTTCTTTTTTCTGTGTGTGTGCGTGCGTGTGTATCAGCGAAAAAAAATAAAATGTACCAACTAGCTCAAATGATTCCCATATCAAAATAAAAAAAAGCACGTTGGATGCGTGAGTAGTGCGTCTGCCTTTTGGTGCGTGGCCCAAGCGCGATGGCCCATTCACAAGAGAAGGGTGGCCCATCCAGAACGATGGCCATTCCAAAAAGGCTAGTGGAAAGACGTGCTGTGACTGAGGGTTTCTCACCTCATGTGGGCAACGCAGCGCAGCATTGGGCGCTGCGAGGATTGTCGTCTGCCGCACACAGGGACCCATCGCGAACGTATGCGACGTGGTTCTTGCAGGAGGTACGGCGGTAGCTGCCGACGACGGAGCAGCGTTGGGTAATAGATTGATTTTGAGTACGTGAATTGCTTAATATTCTTAATATTGATTTTAAAGAGATGGCTTCAAATAGCTTGGTGCTGGGCATCATCGGAAACGATTAAATACACCCACCTTATAATGATATAAGGCACGCACGGCATTTCACGGCGTTCCGAAAACAATTCTCAATTTGGACAGGTTCCAAGTTTTCGGTTTCTTACCAGATCGAATCACCACTCGGGGCCCGATTCCCCCCCCCCCCCCCCCCCCCTCTCTCTCGCGTGTCTAAAACGCCCAACGTGGGTGCGCCGACACGCATCGCTCGTAAAGCTGCGTCTTCACACTGGCACCGACGTCAAAAGGAGAAACCTAATGGAACAGTCTGGAGGCTTTCTTATCTAACCTCTTTTACGTGCGATGCGCGGCCGGACACGTACGTTGCGCGTTTTAGACACGGGACGGGATTGCCCGCGCGGAGCTCCGCTCCGATAAGATACCTGAACCCATAAACGCGTCCAAATTAAGCATTTTTTTCGGGACGCCGTAAAAAGCTCCGCGTGCCATATATCATTGTAACGTGAATGCTTTTAGTAGTTTTCGATTTTGCCCAGCAAGACTCTCCTTAACACCATGCCTCTAAGATCAATAATTAACAAGTTAATTATTCACAATTAATTATTACCCAATTATATTGAACGCTGATAATTTTCCTTCAGTGGGCCTTTTGACAGAGACCAGTACGGCACCAACCTTTTTTTTTTTGCAATGCGTAGTTTTCGCAATAACGATTTCTCCCGCGTTTCCCGAAATACCCGACAATAAAAAAAAAGAGGTATATTCTTAGATTCCTTGTCAAATATAATACACCGCAAAACTTCAGTTCGACAAACAACGCACTGACGTTGATCCGACGGTACAAATTTTCACGAACGACGTGATAGCCGAGTTGTAAAACCTATTAAAATAGCAAATGTACGAGTGACTAGCTGCAAAAAAGTAATCGGAGTTTTCTTAACCCTACTGCAGAACCTCAATCTTATTCTTTTTTCTGTAGTCTTTGATACGTGCTTTAGCTGTTTATTATGTTATATCGCACCGTTATCAAGCTCCTCCTAAAAGTTGGGGCCGTCGGTTCGACGCCAGTGCGCTGTACGTAGAACTGAAGTTTTTAGGGAGTATTATATGTGATAAGGGGTGTAAGGCTACACCCCTCTTACACCCTTTTTTTTAAGATTGTATATTTAAAATCCTACCTGCACAGTCTCGTATGCATAAATTGCGTTGTTTTTTTTTGTTTTGCTGACGTCACATGAATTGATGTTGCGTGCACGAGAGCTAAAGGGAAATATGTAGTTTGTATGAAGTGTGGAAGCCAAATCAACGAGTAGCTTTGAACGCGACCTACGAAGCACGAATGGTCCGGTGATTCATAACGTAACTTGAAAAACCCTTACCAAACACTCGTTTTTGAATGAGCCTGTACGTTCTGAGCCATTCGAACATCCGCACTTTGTGTGTCGCGTGCGGAGTTACTCTTTGAAATGGTTGTCACGCTTCATACAAAGCACGGATGTCTCGGTGACCTGCGAAGTAAGCCGGTGTAAGCTCCGGTAGCACTAGGGTGCCTCAATGTCCTTCTGTTTAGGGTGATGCCATCGTTTGTAGTACCCGATGCCGACACCACGCGCTCACAGGGAAAATACAAAGAAATTGCAGGAAACAAAATGTCGCCGTAACACAGTCAGCGCCACGAGCGCGTGCAGGGACACGCTCTTTCACGCGCTTCAGAACAAAAAATAAAAATAAGCGTTCGAAACAAAATGGCCAGATGTCATCACCCCAAGCAGTGCGCACATGAAGGCACCCTAGGTAGCACAACACGCAAGCGACGGTATTGTGTGGATCGGCGCCAACGCTTCGTTCAAAAAAAAAAAAAAAAGGCATAACGACAACGAAACAAAAATCTAGAATGACTGTTGAATTGCATTTAACGAAACACTTCCTAAAGAGGTAGTGCAACAATATTGGGTTGGACTGTTTTTCACCATGCACTACCGACTTGGACTAGACCCAAGAATGCTCGTACGCGACGCCACTGATCAAGGAGTTTCTTGGTCCCGGTGAAATTTCAAGTACAAAAGTGGACTTCCTCGTTCATTCTCTCCTTTGCAAATCTTAATGACGTACGTGCTCATGAGTTCGATTTTTGACATGGGGCACCCGTAATGACAATATTCGAATGCAGCTTATAGATTGTACACGAGCACTGCGTGAACACTTGGCTTGGGCTCGTGACACTCAACGCCTCGACGATTGTGGTTCGAGTTCAGTGGCTGCAATTACGGGAAGCGGAAATAGCGGAATTTGAACAATGTATCGAAATCAGCATGTTTCTTTTGCTTTTCTAGCCCGGCGCGTGGCTATGATGAACATTGTGGCATATAATTTCACCAGATCGTGTGGCCGCTTGTTGTGACAGTGAGTTCAGAGGTTGAACGCTGCTTGTTTTCCTCTCATTTTCTATTCGACTGTCACTGCGCATAAAACAATTACCGTGTTTTGTCGGTAATAAACGTCAAGAATTAATCCTAACTGGTATTTAGTGAAAGTACCAAAACTTGTTGCACTACCCCTTTAAACAAAACCGTAACAAAATAAACAAATAGAACTAGACACTATATGCTCACTTACAATAGAGTGTTTCATTACGTCTGACTACGTTACGAGTAACAACCAGAAGTCACTTGGACATCAGTGCATGGCATGAGGCGTGGCAGTCAATTCATAGGGATCTTTACACGACATTCTAAGCACAGATTGGTCGGCAACTCTGGGTGGCTCATAAGATAAAGTAATCAATCGATATTGTAGGGTGCCTCAATGCTTTTATAATAAGGGATATTCCAATCTTGATAGTACTAGAGAGATTTGTTTGGGGTTTGTGTGGCATGTCCTTTTTGTTCTCAGTATCAACGGTTAAAACGTTCGCATTAATTCAACTCGACTTCATTATTGCGTCAACTTTTTTTATTGTACTTCGATTTTGAACACTGGTGTGGGATGCAGGAGGCATTTCTGTCTTACCTTGAAGACTTTTCTTGACCATGCCACCAATACTTCTAAACAGTCTGCGAGCTATCGATATTAACATTTTTATTGTTAGTTGTGAGGCAAAAACAGCTCTCTCGTGCAATAGTTTTAGAAATATATAATCCATAGAACTGTCGTGCTGCCCTGATGTAACAAGTACGAGGGATAAAACAATTAGAGCTGTGATTTAGATCATTCAGCCTTGATAAGCAATTTGGCAAGAAATACAAATCTAACAGCTATGTCGTAAACGCTTTGTGTATTTCTTTGCGGATCTTGCTCGAAGGAGGCACCGACTACCCACAAGATGCGACCCCCGACGTTGACTCAAGTGGGAATGATGTACCAGGCAGGAGACGTGGCTCTTCAAATGCCGCCCAAACTGGCACCTCCTGCTCCCCAGGAGAAGGTAGGCTCAGAAAGATGGAACTCTTTCTTATCATTTTATAATAAAAAACAAATGTCACTTTTCAATATATTTTATTGTGAGCGATCGCCTAGATGAAAGGCTGAGGATCGAAGTTTACTTCGACTGGCAAGGTGAGAGTTCATGGTACGTTCGGGAAAATCCAGGTTAAATTTTAACCGACATTCAAGATTCTGCCGGGCTTCTTAAGGGCCCAGAAATAAAACAAAATACGTACAAAATTGTAGGCTTCCCTACCTTCTGTGGCAGACGCTAGTATGCGCCACTGTGTCCTTTGGTCGTGTAAAGAACGGCTACAGGACACATAAACGGACGGTCCCTCGCGTAGACGAAGTTTTTACATTTTTTGAGATTCGTAACCCAATACTTTTTTATACAAATTTTCAATGTACGTGTATTTTTTATTAATATTTTGGGCAAATATCTTTTTCAGCCTGATAGCAATGGCAACCTGCTCACATTTAGGGAGTTCGGAGTTGGGACTGTTCTTAGCGCAGTTTGCGTCCCTGAATTATGGGGTATGTGAACTAAAAAGCACTACTCGGTGTTTCGCAAACAAAACGTTACCCGTACGATCCATAGAGCCTTGTTTTGGAACGGTGCATAGTTATTTAGATATATTATCTCAAACCTCCGCCTATCACGCTTACGGCAAAACGAACAATGGGTTCAAACGCGGCGATAACATTTAACATTGATAACCAGTTGGGGAAAAGCGGCGTCGTGAATTTTATGCCATGAGTCATGTTATTCGCTGAGCCGAATGAGCCACAGCAGCTTCATGTTTGCACCGCGATTATGGACCGCGCTCGAGTACATCCGAGAGCAACAGCTGCAGTCGTCAGATCAGGCAGTATTGCAAAATCACGAAGGGAACAATGTGGCGTTTTCTTAGTTTTCAACAAAACTTTGTTCGTTCATTCCTGTTTTATTTTTCTTTTGGTGGAATGTTGGGGTGGGGATTGGGGGGGGGGGGGGGGGGGGGAGGTAGAGAAAACTTTAAGAGCACTTTCCTTCTAAAAATCTCCGGGGAACAAGGAGTATAAGGTTAAAGAAAATTGCGCGATTCGTATATTTGCGATGTACTAATTCATCTTTTAGTCTCCCAAATACTGATGTGTGTTATTAGTTTAAGCGGAAGGGCATGCTCTGGATCTATGTATTCTAGAAATGTTTTACCAATAGACCGATCTCAGCATCTAGTTTGGCCCCACCACTGCTGCCTCGAAGCGTCGAGGGTAAATTAGTCTTTCTGCACCTGCGACAACCTCTCTGGAGCTCTGCGCGCACACTTAACGAGGCCGCACAAATCCTCTCGAGCACTGCAGCTCGCCTCTTGTGAACTAAAGTTATAACGGCTTTGGGCATGCGCAGAACACTTATTGAGATCGAACTATTGTCTTTTTTCTTGTTTGAACTTTTTGTTTTTATTTGTGAATGACCGACCAATCGGCTAGCCTGCCAACTTCAACGAAACTGATAGACTACTGGTTTACTTACCGATGGGTAGACACCGCTAGAACTTCTAATATGCGGAGCTGCCGACGTTGACGGTTGTAAAAAGATAAACACTGCGTGCGATTCTGATAACGGGAACTTTTAGCAAACTATTAACGTGTTCTGCGGAACGCACTACCGGAGCCTTTGAAGCATGCTTTTAAGCGAGTGCCCGGGTGATACTTTGACCGTGGGGCGAGCGCTTAAAAGCATGCTTCAAGGGCTCCGCTACTGCGGTACGCCGAACACGATAACGGTTTTCTAAAAGTCCCGAATGAGACGGCAGCAGTTGCCCCATAACCGTTTTAGTGGAGGTGATGAAATGGAATTCTAGTATGAACAGTGTTGCGAATACAACTTTGAAGTTTTCAGCGACGAATAATGACACTGCATGGACTACTTACACCCCTTTCGCCAACAGACCGATGCTTCCGGGACCATGGAAGGTCAGCAGGCCTTCACAGACGATACCCCCACAGTAGCATCCGAGTGGTCTCCGACCAAGGAACTCATGAAAGAGGACTCTCGCTCTGTGCTCTACTACGCGGGCCCCTCGTCTGAGGTGTCCAGCGACGCTCGAGCCAATCGTGAACACAGCAGCGACGGCAGTAGCTCTGGATCCACCACCAGCAGTAGCAGTGAGTCAACCGAGAGCTCGGCTCACAGCGATCAAGCCCTGCAGGATGATGAGCTGAAGGAGCAGGAGTTGCATCAACAACAGATCGTGATGCAGCATCACCAGCTGCAACAAAAGCAATTGCAGCAACAGATGGCGCAGCAGCAGCAACTGCAGCAGCAGCAATTGCACCAACAGCAGATGCATCAGCAGCAAATGCAGCAACAGCAAATTCAGCAGCAGCAGCAGCAGCAGTTGGAACAACAACAGCACTTCCAGCAGCAGCAGGCAGTGAAGCAGCAAATGATTCAGCAGCAAAAAATGAGACAACAGCAACTACAGCATGAGCAGCTGCAGAAGCAGCAGCTTCAACAACACGAGTTTCATCAGCATCAACAGATGCAGTTGATACACCAACAGGTTTTGTATCATAGCTAAATAAGGATACTAGAGGTAGTTGTACTAAGACTGACCCTATTGTCAACTATAGTTGAAGTTACAGGAAGCCAGGTTCTACTACGGAGCCAGTTAGGACCCACGTTGTATATTTTTCCCACGTGCCTAAACCCACCGCCGGAGCACTATACAATGTGGTTCCTGCGGTTTCAGTGGAGATGGCGTAACGTGACTTCGGTTGTAGTCGAATATAAGGCCTGCCGAAACTTCGTGAAAGCTTGAGGTTCCCATAATATTGCACGCGGATACAGTTTCCTAGTTATATTACCAGGTAATTAAACATGGTGTTGTTTTTTTTCAACCTTTATCAGATTTGTGTAAAAAAGCCACGAAATCTACACTAATTTGGTTTGTACAGGTGAGCACGACCAGAGGGACATCATACTAGGTGCATACTATCAAGATAAATCTTATAATTAACTAAAATGTCTTAATCGAAATTTCAATGATTGAGAAAATACATAGGTTTCTTATTAGAAACTTATTGAGTGTCATCAAAAACCATTAAATTAGTAATTGGCAGAAGTTCAGTGCTAATCACACTTGTCTATAACGCGCGAGCGTGCGGCTTTCTCCGGGGAGCGCTAGACTGGTGGCATTCGCGGAAACTAAGCTAGTCACTGTTGCGACCGTGGTTGTTCCCCAGGCAGCCTCAGGTTGGGCCAGGCGAGGACAGGGATCGCAGGCCGTCTCCGGGCAGGGACATCGGGAGACGGGAGGGTAACTCACGATAAACTCTGTTTAATTACATATTTACAGAAGTTTCTCCATCGTCCGAGAGCACACTTTGCGACCTCTCGGTTGCTCTTTTTATAGGGTCACTGTAGGTGCTCCAGCGGTTGGCAGCCAATGGTGGCCGAACTGCCAACGAACGTCATGTACAGGCCCCGCCCCCACTCATCCCCTCGAGCACGCACGCACACACGCACACACTGCAGTGGCGGACGGGCTTCGCGTTCCGGCGCCGAGGAACTCTCGCCCTCGATAAGCCGCGCCAGGAGTCGGTGACAAAGGGTCCGTTGTCAGCCCGTGAGACGTTGACCTTGATGATGATCCCCTCATTAGGCGGCGTCGTGGCTCAGGAAAGGTTTTGCGGGATAATCCGCAAGAGGCGCCAGACGAATTCTCGAACCGAACGTACTCGCCCGGAAGTCCCGCCGCCGGCGTCGTTACCCGGAATCCTCTCCCGGCAAAGCACCTGGTTCCTGGATCCACTGACCCCCGCCGCCAAAGAGAAGAGTCCGGCTCAGCTCCGCTCCCTGGTGTAGCGGCGTCAACACGGCTCAGACGGGCGGTCGCCGATCGTAACAGCTTTCAGCTCAGCTCCCCTCCCAGGTGTGGCGGCGTCAATACGGCGCCAGGCGACGTGTTCTGTCAACAACGGCTCAGGCGGCCGGTCGCCGATCGTAACATCACGTGGCGCAACATGGATCGGCCCGCTCGAAGGGTGTCCTTCCCACTCTATCAGCTGGCGGCGAACGCGGAGGGCTGCTCGCACGCTTTTTACAAACAACGTTGCTCGAACAATAAACAAACTAAAGCATGAAGGCCTATTAACGATGTCGTCATCAAAAAACAAAAATATATCATAAAGCACTTACTTTTATCGCTATCAAGCTGATAGAGTGCGCAGGACACCCCTCAAGCGGGCCGTTCCATGTTGCACCACGTGACTAGCTTATTTCCGCGAATGCCACCAGTCTAGCACTCCCCGGAGAAAGCTGCACGCTCGCGCATTATAGACAAGTGTGATTAGCACTGTACTTTTAGCGCGTGCGAACCGCAATGTTGCGCTAAAGTTACCACTTGTGCAGCAGGTTCAAAACTGGGGGCTATGATAAGAGACGAAAAAACCGCGCGGGCGCTTTATTACACCGATAGCCTTGCTCCTGCAGCACGATCGGTAACTTTAGAGCACTACTGCGCTTCTCACGTGCCCCAAGTCTTTCTGATACTGAGTCCTGATTGAGGGGCTTTCAGTGACGCTCAGCAAGTTTCTAATTACAACCATTTGTGTATTTTCAGTATTTAAAGCGCTAATTAACACGTTTTAGTAAATTAGCCGACTGGCCTTTACGACTAGCCCCCTATACTATGTCCGTTTTGCCGCATAACTCACCGGCACAAATCGCCTTAATGTAGCTTTCAAGGCTTTTTTTTAACAAATTTGTTAAGCTTAAAAAGAAGCACCCTGCAAAACTTTGGAGCATATTCCAATACAATATATACACAACCCTCAAAAATGAATACGAAGAATTGATTATCAGAAGGGGGTCCCAATATAACTATTTATTTAAAAAGGTAAAAGCGTGAACTGAACACCGACAAAAAAGAAAAACGAAACGCGTGCAATGAGGACAGGCACTGCGTACAACTGATTCTATTGAAGAAACATTCCCTCAGCTAGACTGTTTTTCACCATATCGTAACAGTAGATTCACCGAAAACATATCAGCAGTCTTATATAAAGTCACGTAAAAAGTACATTTTCTTATACAGCAGAAGTAACAGACGGCATACTCAGACTTTTCTCACGTATTATTGATAAAGAATGCATCAACGATTTCTCTCTCCTCTTCATTCGCTTAAGAAAAAAAAAAAAAAAAACTGCGTGGAATTTAAATACGGTTGTAACTTCAACGCTTACAATGCTCCGCAAGATTGCCCCCCCCCCCTCCTCCTCCCCTCCCCCCTCCCTCGGAATTGCCGTGTTCATTAAGACAATGTCCCGTCTGTCCGATTTTAGCACGGTAAACACTGAAGGGAATTTCGTAGAACAGATTTGTACCAAGCTCAGTGTTCTTCGTAGCGTGTTTTTCGGAGCACGGGACATCTTTTTTTCTCGACAAGGGCGAACAGATCTTAGAAAGTTTGCAAGGGGCTGAAAACACGACATTGGCTTTGTGCTTGGCAGCTACCTCCTCTAAATTGGTCGACACTTTGTGCATATGAGGCACCACCTGCACTGGTATCCTATCTTTGCTCTTGACAGTTTCCGTCGCTTGGACGTTTGATTTCTTGTAGGAACTTTTCAGACATTCGAAACTAGGTAAAACGTGTATGCAACTTTCTTCGAACGTTCAACCTGAAGAACAAAGTTTTTTTGCAGTCTACTGTTGGCAGCTCTTGGGATAGCTGCGTATAGGCATGGTTCATGTCCTTTTAGATGATATGAAGCAACTAGATCCGACCAAAGTATTATGACTATTTATTTTATTGTTTTCTTAGACCGTAATTCTACACAATACTGTCTGTTTCGTTTACGCAATCAATACTGCTGGACCTCCGGGGGAAATAGAGCGCAGGCATAAGGCGGTATTATGTTTCCCTTCCATGTCATAAATAATTGGGGTGTGTGTATGTATATACAAACTAGAACTTAGTCTGCCTCAATGGGCGACTTGTCTCCCAGCTGTAGATGAGAAATTTAGCCAGTACGGTACAACCGCTAGCCTGGGGTCTTTAACGTGCACCACACAGTAGTGATACACGACCGCACGCCAGTACGATGCTCATTTAGATCGAAACTGGCACTGGGGCCCCTTTCATATTATATCTTAACTACCAACGGTTAGATTTGTCTTAGAAAGTCACGATGTGAAAACACAACTTACTACCAAAGGCGCATGTGCAATTTTTTAATTGTAAGAATCGGCGTAATTTTTCTAAATTACTTTATCTAAAACTACTGTGTATAAACATACGGGGCTTCTATTCAGCATTACAACGTTGGCGGAATGTACAGCCAAGCCTAGTGACACGACTCTGCAGCTTCCAAAATACTTGCACATCGCTTCTTTTTTATTTTATGAAGAACTGAATTAGCGTGTGCTATAACCATTGGACTAATACCCCATTACACGGCCAGCATAAAGGTACCTTCAGCACAGGTCCCTTTGCAGTCGGCGAATCATCGGCTCCCTTAGATCACGAGCAAATACCACACGCTTAGGATCGCGAACAGATATGCCGCCGACCATAAAGGTGCGTTAGCTGAAGGTTCCTTTATGATCGTGTAAATCTTGTATAAGACTGCATGTGAACTCAAAACGGAGACCTCGCAAAGAGTTGTTTTACAACACGAAGTTATTTCTTTGGATTGCGTGCAGTTGCAGCAACAGGCCATGTCGCAGCATTCCCAGACTCAACGTCAGCCTTCGCAACACCAACAACAGGTGGCAATCCAGCAGCAACAACAGCAGCAGCAGCTGGAGAACCAACAGGCGACAGAATCGCAGGCGCAGCGAACGCAACAACGCGTGACGAATCCGCCCGTCCGCTCTGTTGGTGAGTTCCAACCGATCCGTCTTCGCATCCCCACGTAGATTGAGGCGCTCCGAACCAAAGCTTGGTTCGTTTCGCGTGACGTCACGCCAGCGTGATGCGGTGGTTTTTAGGCCGCAGCATCTAGAGGACAATGACGCAGCACTTGCGCCGGCGTATTTGCGGTAGGTGAGAAGGGTGAGGGCTGTTTAGACTGGAAAAGGGGCGACACCTAGTCTGCAGCTCATGGCGCTGTTTGCGACTACAGACCATTCAATAATTATTTTTTGAGCGCTGCAGCACTCTAAACACAGCCCGTGCGTCTACCTTCCTGCACAATACTTGGAGAGCCAATCACCGCAACTTACGGAGGCAGCTCAGCGAAGGACGATGCCGAAGCACATGTTCAGACCAAAAAACGCAGTCTGAATTGTTACATTAAGCAATGCAAGACGTCACGCTTGCATTGCTTAATATCACAACTCAGACTGAAATTTTTGGTTTATAAATAGATGTTTCGGCATCGTCATTCAGCTGAGATCCCTCCGTAAGTTTCAGTGATTGGCTCTCCGAGTGTTGTGTGGGAAAGTAGACGCACGGGCCTTTTCTAAGAGTTATGTCACTACTCCGTTCACTTTTCAGCTGAGAAGCTTCGCCTTCAAAGGAGCTTTCTGCCCTTGCTAACACAAGTGTAAACGCGAACCCACGCGCAACCAAAGCACTAAGGAAGCCAGCGAGCTAGCACTGAAGGAGGAATCTTTTACTCTCAGGTTAAGGGTGAACGAAATAGAGCCGCGCATGCCTTCACAGACCAGTGGCTATCGTCGGTGACAGGCTGAGAATTCAGTAGATGCTCCGCCTTCTGTGCAAGTTTTCTGCCTTTGATACACCTCAGTCGCATGAGCAACCAAATCCCGGTAGAAGGCTACGAGCGCGTGCTGGGACTGGAGCTTGTACTGAATTCTTAACCTGTCACCGACTACAGACATTTTACGGCTGGGCGATATGCACTAGAAAGGTGTATACATTGTTTGCCTTCGCTCCTTTTCGGGGCCCGCAGCTGAGCCCTATGGATACTGTAGTGTGGGTCTTTCTGGGATTAAAACAAACTCAAGTGTACTCAAACCGAAATGCTGCAGGCCGTGTGGCCACCTCGGGCCCTCCACACCCCGCAGGGCCACCGCCGGCCTACTACGCGCGGCCTTCGATTAGCCGCCAGTCCAGTCTCAAAGGTTCGACTACCAGCAACCGCAGCTATTTCTCAGTAGCCAGCCTGACCGCGCCACTGCTGCCGGCCAGGGGCGCCAGACTCGCTAACCGCAGCGCCGTGGAGAATGGCTGCATCCTGATCAATGTGGTGCTACTCAGCATCTTGTCTGGTGTGGTGTCTGCTGTCCTGGTACGCCAGCTTACTTAAAAATCATCGCTCGCCAGTGTCCCGGGAGGTCCCTCTCCTGGCCAGCTACTCGAGGGCACGAGTGAAGACTGCCGATGACTTTTTGTGTGCATCTGGAAAAATGTTCGACACTTCAAAACCGCTGTGTACGTGTCGACTTGGTTTAAAAATAAAATTGATATCGGCATGGATTAGTGTTCTTCTGTCTTCTTTTTATAAGTAAAAACAACGTTTCGGCGCCTAGAGGCATGGAAGTCGCCACATATAGTGTAACTATGCAGTGGAGCAAACGAAGATGATTTTAACACCGGCAAGTTCAAGCCTGCACGAAACACGTGGTACACTTAAAGTGCCGAGCTTGGTAAATTTGCGCACCAACACATAAGTACACGAGCAGCACGTGCTGAAAATTTATAGTTCAGTGGATAATTTATAGTTCAGTGGGTGGCACACTGAAGCATCTAAACAATTTGTAAAATGTTTGCAGGTTAGTAACTGAACTCCTGCTTTTGACTTGTATTTACTGTTGCTGGTGCTGCTGCCTTGCTTGTTTCCAACAGTATTGTTTACTGAATATCTTTGTTACTGAAATACTGAATTTCTTTCAGGGAATTCTTGAATTACTTTGTAATGGCGTCTTGCGTGTGTTGTTCGGAATGTAATTATATATGCCATCTTGGTACCTGTTCAGGTGTCTCTGAATCAACTTACAAATCGAAAGGTGAAACATGGCAAATTGCATGGCACTGCCCGACATGCAGAACAGCTAAGTCAAGGAGCAGTCAGAGTGGGAAACAGAAATCAGATAACAGCAGTGTGACCGCTATACTCGCTGGAATTACTAAAAAACTGGCGTCGCTCATGTCACTAAAGGCAACTGTTTCTGCCATCGAACTGTCTGTGAGCATGATGTCGGCGAAATATGACGAGGTGCTCCAACATATACGTCAACATGACACCGACGTAAAAGATCTAAAAACAAGGGTGACAAACATAGAAAACCCTGAAAGAGAAGAAAACGTTCAACATATTGCCCAGTACCTGAATGCGCTCGAATGGCAAACTAGGAAAATGAACCTTGAGATACACGGAATTCCAGTGTCTAAACATGAAAACCTTCTTGACAAGTTGAACCAGGTAGCTGTAAAACTGGACGTGCCGGTACTTCCCGAGAATGAGGTTGTTGCCTTGCACAGGCTACCAGCACCACCAGACAAAGTACCCGGTATTATCGTTCGCTTTGCAAGACAGGGAACCCGTGAACAGTGGTTTAATCAACAGAAGAGACTTAATCGCATATGGGAAGACGCATACATTTTTGAGAACTTGACTACCCAAAACCGTGCTCTGCTCTGGAAAACTAAGGAATGGGCAAAGCAAAATGATTACCGCTACACGTGGCACCGAAACGGTAAAATTATCGTGAGACGAACCGACGGTGATGAGACCATTCTTATCAGGAGCGAGATGAACTTGCAGCATTTGGACTGAACAATGTTACTGTTTTTTTCTTTATGACTGCTTCCATAAACATTATGCCAGAGCTAAACTCTTTTCTGGCCTCTGAAATAAAATCCTATTTCGGGAATGAGTATAGACCTTTCCAATGTTTACAAAATCACAGTCCAGCGTGCGATCTTCACAGCCCAGCACGTGCGTGTTCGTCGCTTCGGAAAGCGAGCAAAGCACGCGCCATACGCACGAACGCTCAAAATGGCACCGGCCACAAGCTCGTTTTTGGAAAGGTCTATAGTAAGTTGTTCAAATGTATCCACTTAAACACTCGTCCAGCTCGGACCAAAACTGAAGAGCTTGCTTTATTTTTATTGAATTTTGTTTTTGTTCGATTTTATTATGTTTTCAGAAACATGACATTCAGAGGACAGTGATGTTTTTGTGGGCGCGGAGGAGGTGTGTCGTTAATGCTTAGAGATTGTGTGTGTGGTGAGGTTTTAGAAGAATACTCGATCATTAAAAAAGATTATGAAGTGCTATCCCTGCTTGTGAACAAGAATCTTATCTCTGTGTTTCATAGGCCGCCGGACGGGAGTTTGACGTCTTTTTTTGCTTTTCTGGAAACATATTTCAGGTTCGCAACAGAAAACAGCTATAATATTATTCTGGGGGGGGGGGGGGGGATTTTAATCTAGATATGCTTTAAGATACCCCAAATAAAAGACAATTAGAAGTACTAATTAACAGTAGTGGTTGTACGATTTTCATTACCTTACCTACTAGAATTACAGCAGAATCACCAACTTTGCTCGATTTGTTTATGACAAGTTTTGAATTATCCTGCATAAAATCGGGAATAATTATCACAGATAAAGTGATCACCTAGGTATATATTTGTGTGTCAAAAAGTAAATATCTAAAACTACAAGGAACAGATTTCGTGGATCCTTTCAGTATATTACTGAGTATAACCGACGTGAATTTAGGATTAGAATCTCGGAACTAGACTGGAACGAAGTCTATAATGAAATGAACGCTGACGAAGCATATAATCTGTTCTTAAACGAATTTCAGCAACTATATAAAGTGTGCTTTTATTATAAATCTGTTAGATTGACTAAAAGAAATCGTAAACCATCAGTAACAGCGGAACTTCTTATTAAAATTAATAGAAAAAATGTTATGAATGAAACGTTTGTGGAAACAAGGGAGCCTGAAAACCTTAAAGTTTTCAGATCATATCGAAATAGACTTACAAAGGAATTAAAAACAGCTAGAGCAAGGTACTTTAGTAACTACTTTATATCATCTGCAATGCCTACAGACGTCACATGAAAAAAGCTTACCAATGTTGTAAATCGTTCACATAACATAAGACATATCCTAAAAATACGCTTAATGACACGGAACTAGCGGATCAAGCACTACCAAACGCTTTCAATTAATATTTTATAAACCTATCAAGAGATAATCCAGATAAAAATGCTTGGGCGTATATCGAACACAGAAGTAGCAGCTCTATCTTTCTTCAGCCAGTAACTGATGATGAGGTGACACAGACATTTTTATCACTAAAGAATAGCAGCAGCTGCGATGCAGACCGATAAAATACGTTTTAGATCTCATATCGCCCTGTTTGACGTATATCTTTCATTTGTGGTTTTACAATCTGATATTTTAACCAAAAAACAGCAGATTACAAAAGTTAGCGTTCTCTATAAAAAGGTGACAAGAATGACATATATAACTACAGGCCAATCTCAATTTTGTCAGTGTTTTCAAAAGGCCTCGAAAAAAATATACTTTCACGTATGGTACAGTTCGCAGATAAACAGGGTTTTTTCACTCCATCACAGTTTGGGTTTCGCAAACACCGTTCTACAGAATTGGCATCTTTAGAGCGAAAAGAATACATTTTGAAAAGCTATGAAAAAAATATTACTCTGGCTATTTTTATTGATTTCAGTAAAGCATTCGATCACATAAATCACAATCTGCTACTAAAAAATTACAAATGTATGGATTTCGCGGAAATGCATCAACTCTTATAACATCTTATCTTGCGCATCGAAAACAATACGTTCATATAGATGGTTACTCGTCTGATATTAAACCCATTCTATCTGGCTTTCCACAAGGAAGCATATTAGGTCCCTTCCTTTTTAATTCATACGTTAACGATATTGTCAATATTAATAAAATCATTAAATATGTAATTTACGCTGATGATACAAGTTTATTTTTTACCGGTAACTCCTGTCAGGAACTAGCAATTAAGGCAAATCAAACGTTGAAAGACCTGGCTACTTGGAGCCAATGTAATGCTTTAAAAATCAATGATAAAAAAACAAGCAATTTTATTTCGCCCAAAAAGTAAGAATGATAGTATAACTAGTGATATTGTTTTAAATGAAGCCAAAATAGAGTTTCTATTTACTTTTAAGACACTAGACGTTATATTCACGAATCGACTGAGTTGGGATGAACACGCAAATTATATTTCGGTAAAATTGTCACGAGTCGCAGGCTTAATGTATCGTCATCGCCATATTCTGCCCACAAATGTGAAATTAATTATTTATAATTCATTATTTCTCTCCCACGTTCATTACTCCTTCTTAGTCTGGGGTAATACTACAAATACAAATTTAAACAAAATACTTGTAATACAAAAGAAAATATCGCGAAGTATTTTTAACGTGTCATACGATCACCCCAGTGCACCTCTCTTTAAAAGTTTAAATGCGATGCCTGGAAATGGATTATACTAATATCGTTTCTGCGTGACCTATAAATCAGAAGTACAAACAAATCTTCATGCCCTAAGTGAATTGGCGTTTCTCTCGCCAAGAGTAGCAACATATCCTACTCGAAACAGGGAAATTTGGACGCTCCCTATTTGAAAAACTAACTACGGTGAACAAATGTTAAGATATGCACTTCCTCGACTGCTTAATTTTCTAGTTACTCACAACACTGATCATCCCACAACATCTGTAAAAAGATCTCCGAGCATTTCTTTCTCTTTCAAATGCGATTGCTTTGTTGTCAAGTTTCATCACCTTAATTTTTGCTAAATTGAATAATGCTGTGCTTGCTTGCACTTATGTGCTTTGTTTTTTGTTAGCCCCTTATATAGTCGCACCTTTTTTGTAATATTGCCCTGTTGTCATCTCTGAAATTGTTAGCTTTTCTCTTGCTTTTCTTTTTGGGAGACCAAGGGCCCGTCAAACTGCATGATGCAGCTTTTTTTCCTCGGTCTCCCTCCGTAATTCGTGTTTTTACGGAAAATAATCCTTATTAGTAAATACGGTTGACCCCTTCGAGGGGGGCAGTGTCTTGCACTATTTAAAGTAACTGGATATTGGTAAAGCAGCACCATTGCCTTCCCTGCATGCTAGCAGTAGATAACTAACATACAGAAGACCAAAAGCTTACAAACAGATTGGTTGAGCAGTCTTTATCGCCATAGCAATCACCATTTAGGTTCGTTTTACTTTTCGAAGCTAAGAAAAGGTACCTATAGTTCTGAACCAGTAGCGCCAAGGTAACTATGGAGCCTTATCAAACTGAAGGCGTTCCTTTCCAGTATGAGCGTCCTTGGCACTGTGTACGCAATCAACTTAGTAATACTTATTTCCGCAGATCTCTTACGGTCATATTGTTTTTCTTTGCGTATTTCAAGACAGGAACATTAATTCTGGTGCCATCAAGCGCCAACGCCGCATGCGGTGGTGGAGAGATGATGTGCGCTTGTTTCGCCGGTGTATGGATAACAAATACTCGGTATACAAAGAGAATCTGTATAAAACAAACTCCCCGCAAATTTGCATGGCCTCACAAAGAATGGATAAGTCAAGTTGAAACTTCTCATTCCGTGGATTAAAATGGTGATCATACTTTCCCAGCATCTTACTTCAGTGATATGTATAGACGCTTGAATCACGCGCCAGATTGAGCCACCATTACCGACCTTCACTTGTCTTACCGAGATGCCCAGCCACTGAAGCGGGCGTTGGCGAGGCTCCACAAAGGCCTTTGCTGGGGACAAGGACACAGTAGAACCTAAAGTGGCAATGATCTGTCCCTCTGTGGCAACGGTGAAGTGAAGCTGACGGAATAAGAGGAAACAAAAATTGAAAGTCGGTTATGGTGGTGCCCATGCACATCTGCCTGAAAGTGTCTATAGGCAACCTGCAATGCTGTTTGGTTTGGCGCCATCTAGCAACTGAAGCAAGAAATATTGGGTACCCCTAGGAGGGGCGGCTGCATTGTTCAAGCGAGAGCTTTCACTCTGGTGGCGCCGCTTAGCCTAGTGTCTGAAGCAAGAAATACTGGGTATCCCAGGAAGCCGTGATCGCGTATCTTGCCAGTACAGTGGAAGCTACGGCCCAGGCGGGCCAATGGGAACGTGACTGCGTATCACCGGAGCGCGCCTCTAGTCCGAAGAAGTATCAGGCTTTTCGCTGCGTCATGCTCCAATATGTGGGCGTTGCGCTCGTATACGTCGAGCATTTCGAAGCCTTCGGCACGCTATGTGGGGCTTATCGTTCTCCCTTTGCCAAGTTCCAACGAGACAGGGTATAACCGGGGGCTCTCACTCTGCTGGCGCCGCCTGGCCGTTGCCGGCTGGCTATACATGTCTTGCCCGTTTCATAATCGTATCATGCTGGTGGTTATTCCTGCGTTTTGTTTTCTGAAAACAAACTTGTCTTTATCATTCTGAGAAGCCCGGGGAGCACAGGTCACACCGCGTGTGTACTGCGCGTGCGTTCTGATTTGCTATTCTTGGTTGAGGAGAGCTTTGGGTGGCTTCGAATGCACTGCACACACGACGCTTTTTGCTTCGTTTCACCTTAAGTCCAGACGCAGTCGACGATACGAGCCGATGGGACCTATCGTAGAGCGTGAAAAGCGCCCCATCACGGTGTTCGTCAGGTTTCTGTGCCTGTTCTATCATTGCTGAACCAATCATAAACAGAGAATGTCGAATGACTCGCGCTTTTGAAGTTGTTTGAATGGTCCCATTAGCTCGTAGCTTCGGCCGCGTCTGGAATAAAGCTAAATTACAACATAGTAATCTCTGGTTTGATTAGAATGATCAACACAAGTTAATTTTTTTTTTTTCAGGAGTAGAGTGTCACGAGCATGCTTTAATGAGAGTTCCATGGGCTCTACTCTTTGGGTGGGTACGTGATGAAGGGCCTTGAATTCTTAGTGCTCCTGATTTCTAAGGATCCTCTTGAAACTGAAGCAATCGCAATGGCAAAAGGTTTATCGCGCCCTTTACTCTATAAATTGACTTTTGCTTCAAGTGCTGACGTCATGTGTACGCCTGCTGCGCTATCCCTTGGCAAGTTATGATTCACCGCGTGATGTCGTGAGTCAACGTAGGGAGCTGCGCTTTGTCTGAAACCAGCTGCGCGCACCGACACTTCACTCGCCGCTGACAGTCCCATGTAGTTTATACTCTATCTCACTTGAAGCCGGAGCACAGCCGGTGTACGATTCAATAGAGCCAATCGAAGCAGTACCAAATTGTATCGTCACGGCGCGCATTTTCTTTGTACGTTAGCTATTGCCAACTAAACTAATCACGAACAATAGAGGCACCGCGATCCTGCGCTCTTTTTTGTGGGATTGGTTTAGCAAATAATAGAACCCCACAAAGAAAACTAGAGCCGTGACGATGCACTTTTTGCACTGCTTGATTAGTTCCATTGAATCGCAGCTCTAACCAAATTTGAGTATCACTATTTTGGACTGGATGTGAAACTCCACCGACGATCGCCTGGGAGCTGAGTATGATGGATTGATTATAAGACCCTATTCACACGGCCGTAATGGTAGCTTTAGCGAAGGGACCTGTATGGCCTGAGGAGAATCAGTTCGAGATCCTCCGCGCGTAACAAGTGCTCGCGACCCAAAAGAGCCGGCTGATTCGCCGATTGCAAAGGGACCTATATTAAAGGTAATTTATGCTGGCCGTGTGAATAGGGTATAAGTATGGTTTACCGCCAAACAAACCACGTTTGTTGGACCACAGCCTCTTTTATTCACCGATGTATGTTTGCAAACAACCTCACTACCACCCCCTATCGGCGGACCCCTGCGCGCTTCCGGTTTTCCTCTTCTTTTTCATTTGTCTCGCCTCCTTTTGTTATTTGCATTACTTTCTACAATGCACTAATGTTCTTACATACATATTACAGAAACTTCTCTGAAGGAAACTCTTCTTACCTGATCGCTGTGCGTTGCTGAATAATAAACAAACACACTACCGGAAGTCTACTGGGGCACCAAATACTGTGGCGCCCTCGTGGTATCAACTCCCACCGAATGTGGTGAATATTGATAATGCCTGCCCAATCCCTGAGTTCCCATGCTTTGATTCCATGCTTTGGTGCGATTTTGCCTGCTTCACGCAACCGCCGCCAGGAGCGCCACCTCCCCAAACAATCAAGACGATGCTTGTCCGCCGTGCACTGGCTACTATTGGGACATACGCAGTTCCCATTATTTCGGAACCTATATTTTATAGCGGGTGAGCAGCAAACATATGTAGCTTCCAAAATTGAATAAATGTAGTGGACGGTAATTATGACTCTACACAAATTACAGACCAAATACACCAGCTGTCAAGCTGTTACAATATCAAAAAAGCGGACACTGAAAGCTGTTATTTTTGAGGCCGAGGACCAGGAGAAGGGCAAAAGGTGAAGAGGAATAAATGGAAAGGCCGGGGTCCTTTGAGGTTACAAACGCTACGAACTCTCCTAGCAATCTGTGAGGTGTTAGCTGTACCGGGGCTCACGTTAGGTAAAAACGTACGATGTTTGTCGCCAAGTACTCGCCATTACCTCGACGTCTGATTAAAAGATGTGGGCAGGTAAGCACTGAGAGCCAATTAAGCACCACCGAAAGAGGACCTGGAAGGGTACATGGGCTGACCCAGCTTTGACGCCAGGAAGGCCTCAGCCAAGCTGGGTTTTGAGTGAAGCCTCAGTAGAATGCACGACCGTATACTGTTGAATAGTAGAAGATAGAATTTGGGACGCAGTCTTTTCTCGATATGAGCTTAAGTCACTTTCCATGGGGTCTCGTGAAATGACAGCCCCGGCACTTTCTTGCCAACAGCCACCACGTTGACAAATGCCAAAAACAGCCCCATGAATGCAAGAGCGCACGAGAGAGGCTTATTCACGTCGCTCACGTCGTTCACATTCTCTCGTTTTCATTAAAGCTCCTCTATCATGGGAAAAGTGGTGCCATTCATTGTTATAAAATTGCTCGAGGCACGTGCCGCGCGCCACTTCGGGTAAGAGAATGGCGTCTGAGATCTAGCTGGGTAGCGCACACCAGCTCGGAGCACGTGGAGCGAAAGCTCGCGCTGCAGAACCCAGGGATCCTGGGTTCAATCCCCATCCCTGCCCGTTTCGATCTGGATGAGCATCGTACCGGCGTGCGGTCGTGTATCACTATACTGCGTGGTGCACGTTAAAGACCCCAGGCTAGCGGTTGTACTGCACTGGCTAAATTGCTCATCTACAGCGAGTGACTCGTCGCAACTTTAAAAATCGCTAACCAACGACTCGCTGTATAAATATTCATACAACCCCAATTAATTGAGTTCTAGCTCAGTGCTGCGCTGGGTTGCTATGATCTTCCCAAGGGCTGCACGTTGCACGTGCCTCCTGCATCGACGCACTTTGCGCTACGTTTAAAACATGAAGGGGCTTTAGCTTTCATGGAAAACGGGGCACCTTTTGGGTGATAGCTGGTGACCACAGATAGGGCAGGCATTATGAGTATACACGAGGCTATGGCTGGACTAACCGCCGAATTCAGAAACCTCACTCAAACTACACTCACACTTAAGGGCCCCTCCACTTCCTCGAGGAAGGCGCGAGGGCCGGTGCTGGCCAATCGCGACGGCGGGTCCGTCCTCGCGATTGGCCAGCGCCGGCCCTCGCGCCTTCCTCGAGGAAGTGGAGGGGCCCTTAAGTGTGAGTGTAGTTTGAGTGAGGTTTCTGAATTCGGCGGTAAGCTAGGCATCGCCGAACGCTCATTCTCCGCCCAAAGGTAGCGATAGAGGTCACAACCAGATGCCAAAGTTTCAGCCCGATCCGATAACTTAATCAAAAGTTATAACTGATTTTCTGAAAATTTCAACGGGAAAATGGCGGCCAACAGAGTTTTCGAATACATGGGGCTCTATGGCACCAGAAACCGAAAACGGCAAAAAAAATGGGCTCCATTTTCCCATTGAAATGTTCAGAAAATCACTTATAACTTTTGAGTAAGTTATCGGATCGGGCTGAAACTTTGGCATCTGGTTGTGACCTCTAGCTCTACCTTTGGGCGGAGAATGCGCGTTCGCCGATGCCTAGTTTATTTTTGCGGCAAAAAAGACCCTGTAAATTTTCTTTT
Organism: Ixodes persulcatus; assembly: GCA_013358835.2. Taxonomy (NCBI): domain Eukaryota; kingdom Metazoa; phylum Arthropoda; class Arachnida; order Ixodida; family Ixodidae; genus Ixodes; species Ixodes persulcatus. Next base: position 121,801 of record JABSTQ010011344.1, on the reverse strand, counting down.
GTGACACCCTGTATATATGAGCAGTTTAATGTAGTCTTTGCAGGTAAGCTCTCGGCATTTGATAGCTCCATCTTGTGTGGTGGCCTGTAGACGTTTTTATACCTTTCACATACCATTGGGCTTGCAGTGATAACCTAATTGGACAACCTGCATCGGGAATTAAAATCGGTCCTCTTGTCATAGACGAAGTGGTCGTGAGCTTAAACGTGACGTTGAGTCTGAAACGAATCTCTCGCGATTCAAGCTCGCAACCGACTGACCTCATAAATAAGGATTCTTGGGGAAAATGCGAAGCTCGATAACATTGCAGCCACACTCGTGCTGCAGCTTCTTGTGCTCATGGCACACTTTCTGCTATTGTTCTTATGCTTTTTAAAATTATTTATCCATCCGACGACCACGCAGTGGTACCAGACAACCGTAGATTTTCGGAAATTGCAGCACGGTACAAAGGAGCACTCGGAACTAATTCATTCACGACGTCCGTTTTTAAGCCTTTTCGCCCATACCCTTGGCGGTTGCATACCCTGTGTCAGCGGGCAATCCAAAAATACACCAGGTCGAGGGTACGTCAGTTACTGGCTGGTTTGAGGATATGCGTAGTGATCACGTCAATTCACTGACTCCGCTTCTTCTACCTTTACAGCAACATTAAAGGGGTCGTGAAACGTTTTTCGAAAATTCTGCGCATGTGCGATATTTTGATTGCCGGTCCTCTATTAGGTAACCCACGCGCATTCGTTTTATCGTCCGGATTAATTTATTAGCGTAAAACGACAATTTCGGTTTCCCGGGCAGCTTCCCTCTCAATTCTACGGCTACGTCACATCAAGACAGCCAATCGGAAAGTTTTACTTTCTGACGTCACGCGTAGAAGTCAAAGGCGAACCAGATACGTTCCTCAGATGCAAGATGTCCGATCGGCTGGCTTTCCCCGAGCTTCAGCGTCAATTAATCGAGCGAAGCAGACTTCTCGGCTTTCTGCCTTATGCGAAACACTATTTTCAAGCACTGGTTATAAAATGTGGACGTAATTTTTCGCCGTGATATTTGGGATTTGGGATCTTTGAGATCTCATCAATTTTATAAAATTAAGACTGTTCATATCTATTTTCTTTGCACGACCCCTTTAAGTGATGAAAAGCAAATAAAAGAAACCTTGTCTGCTTGGATCGCTCGTGGAGGTGCGGAGAACAACAAAAATATTTTAAAAAAAATATTACACGCGCTCGCGGTAAGCACGAGGAGGGATACAACTCACGTGACTTCCGGCGATGCCTCCCTTCTGCCTCCCTTCTGACCGCCCCGACACCTTGCGGTACACTGTTACGTCACAGTGCACGGCGGGAACTTTGAATTGGGCCTCGTATTTATATTTTTTTATAAAAAAACTACTCAACTCTATGGTGAAACATTTTTTTTGTAATGTCCTGATATGCAAATTCAACGCCTAGCATGAAAAAAAAAATTTGTTTTGGCGTGTCGGAGGTCCTTTACCGCTCATTCACACTGGAAGCGGATCCGCGTTCGCAAAGCGGTTGCGAACGCGGTTGTATAAAGGCCTGTTCACACATGCAGCGGAGCGCTACAAGCATAGCGCTAACCTCGCGCTAAGCGCGTGCTGACCGAAGCGTTCACCAGCTTTGTATCGCACCGCCAAAACTGTTGCTCGTGGCAGGCGATAAGTAGCTGACGGCACGTGAGGAGCGCTACATCAGCGCTTCGCTCCATGTGAGAACCGGCCTTAAAGATCCAGTACAATTGCACGCGCACTTGATGTCATCGAGTGCGCGTGCAATTGTACTGGATCTTTATACAACCGCGTTCGCAACCGCTTTGCGAACGCGGATCCGCTTCCAGTGTGAATGAGCGGTTAAAGGTAATTTATGCTGGCCGTGTGAATGGGGTATAAGTATGGTTTACCGCCAAACAAACCACGTATGTTGGACCACAGCCTCCTTTATATTGATAATGCCTGCCCAATCTCTGAGTTCCCATGCTTTGATTCCATGCTTTGGTGCGATTTTGCCTGCTTCACGCAACCGCCGCCAGGAGCGCCACCTCCCCATACAATCAAGACGACGCTTGTCCGCCGTGCATTGGCTACTATTGCGACATACGCAGTTCCCATATTTTCGGAACCTATATTTCATAGCGGGTGAGCAGCAAACATATGTAGCTTTCAAAATTGAATAAATGTAGTGGACGGTAATTATGACTCAACACAAATTACAGACCAAATACACCAGCTGTCAAGCTGTTACAATATCGAAAAAGCGGACACTGAAAGCTGTTATTTTTGAGGCCGAGGACCAGGAGAAGGGCAAAAGGTGAAGAGGAATAAATGGAAAGGCCGGGGTCCTTTGGGGTTACAAACGCTACGAACTCTCCTAGCAGTCTGTGAGATGTTAGCTGTACCGGGGCTCACGTTAGGTAAATACGCACGATGTTTGTCGCCAAGTACTCGCCATTACCTCGACGTCTGATAAAAAGATGTGGGAAGGTAAGCCCTGAGAGCCAATCAAGCACCAATGAAAGAGGACCTGGAAGGGTACATGGGCTGACCCAGCTTTGACGCCAGGAAGGCCTGAGCCAACCTGGGCTTTGAGTGAAGCCTCAGTAGAATGCACGACCGTATACTGTTGAGTAGTAGAAGATAGAATTTGGGACGCAGTCTTTTCTCGATATGAGCTTAAGTCACTTCCTATGGGGTCTCGTGAAATGACAGCCCCGGCACGTTCTTGCCAACAGCCACCACGTCGACAAATGCCAAAAGCAGCCCCATGAATGTACGAGCGCACGAGAGAGGCTTATTCACGTCGCTAACGTCGTTCACATTCTCTCGTTTTCATTAAAGCTCCTCTATCCTGGGAAAAGTGGTGCCATTCATTGTTATAAAATTGCTCGAGGCACGTGCCGCGCGCCACTTCTGGTAAAAGAATGGAGTCTGAGATCTAGCTGGGGGATCGGTGGCCGAGTGGGCTATACTTCGTCTCACCTTAGTATGGACTATTGTTAGCCGCGCGTGCTAAAAGCGCGAGCTAGTCGCTTTGAATGAAGCCGTGGCTGCTGCACGAGTGCTCGTGCAGCATGTGCTCTAGTCAAGGCAGTCAAGGCTGGCCGCTCGCGCTAGCACAGCCTTCGCAGTTAGTCCATGCTAGGGTGAGACGAAGTATTAGCGGCGAGACGTTTTGGTGGCGCCCTCCTGTGGTTCCCCTTTGTGACGTCATTACCTTGCAAACAACAAGTTCGATGGTGTTTGTTATTAGCATGGTGGAAGCTTGAAATCATTGCGCTCTCAAAGGAACACTGCCAACACCGTCAAAATTAAAGTTCTTTCATTCCTCTTATTTCCGTCGATGAAAATCCCCTTTCCGACGTCATAGTCAGCGTTCGGCCAATCGTGGAAGGCCGACCACAGCGACGCTTTCGGTCGCGCACGGGGCTAATAGCGCACACCAGCTCGGAGCACGTGAAGCGAAAGCTCGCACTGCAGAACCCAGGGATCCTGGGTTCAATCCCCACCCCTGCCCGTTTCGTCTGGATGAGCATTGTACCGGCGTGCGGTCGTGTATCACTACTGCGTGGTGCACGTTAAAGACCCCAGGCTAGCGGTTGTACTGCACTGGCTAAATTGCTCATCTACAGCGAGTGACTCGTCGCAACTTTAAGAATGGCTGACCAACGACTCGCTGTCTAAATATCCACACAACCCCAATTAATTGAGTTCTAGCTCAGTGCTGCGCTGGGTTGCCATGATCTTCCCAAGGGCTGCACGTTGCACGTGCCTCCTGCATCGACGCACTTTGCGCTACTTTTAAAACATGAAGGGGCTTTAGCTTTCATGGGAAAACGGCGCACCTCTTGGGTGATAGCTGGCGACCGCCGATAGGGCAGGCATTATCAGTATACACGAGGCTATGGCTGGACTAAGTATGACTTGCCGATGACGGTTGACTGCGCACCAAGTAAGCTGGACTGAGTATAACTCGCCTCCGATAGTCGCCTGCTTAATGTATGCTGGACAAAGTATCACTCGTCGCAGACATTTTTTGGCAAGTAGTATTTAGTACAGTTGCTTGCGCTATCGTTTATATCCTACTTGTCGTGCCGAGCAAGGGTATCGAACTGCAAATCCCAAATTCTGGGGTTCTATTTCCTCTGAGCTCCTTGGAGAATCTATTTGGTTTTGAATGGACAGAGATTATCAGTTATTTTTTCTCGCTCCTTGCATACACCCGATGCTAACATCACCGACCTCTTCAAGGATACACACCTTGTGGACACAGTCGAATGACTTCTTAACATCAAGACCTGGGGGATCGGTGGCCGAGTGGTCTAGCAGACACCAGCTTGGAGCACATGGAGCGAAAGCTCGGGCTGCAGAACTCAGGGATCCTGGGTTTGAGCCCCACCCCTGCCCGTTTCGATCTGGATGAGCATCGTACCGGCGTGCGGTCGTGTATCATTACTGCGTGGTGCACGTTAAAGACCCCAGGCTAGCGGTTGTACTGCACTGGCTAAATTGCTCATCTACAGCTGGGAGACTGGTCGCCCATTGAGGCAGACCAAGTTCTAGGCTATATAAGCACACACACAACCCAATTTTTTTAACATCAAGACCTTAGTACCGGAGACCCATTCATCCAAACTGCACAGCCTTTTGTCACAGTGGCTATGACCTTGAGGGTTTCGTTCGCAATAAACAACAAAACCTTCTAAAAAACAGAAAATTCGAAGTGGAGGACAGACTTCAATACAGGAACAAATCGGATCTTGTACACTGAAGTCGAACACCAATTGAATACCCGAGAAAAGCTCACCGGAGAAAAAGTTCACTGCAAAACCGGCGGATGCGGAGAATAGCTCACCTGCCTTTGAGCGAATGCGAAAAAAAGACACATATTTTTTTTTTCATAAAAAGTTACTTTATGTACGTATCATACGTAATAATATTACCAATAAAATTCGTCAGTTATGTAAAAACAAATTTGTAATATCTGTAAAGTTTAGTGGGCATATTTTTTACAAATGAATAATTGCAGGCAAGGGTTCTTTGTGGTTTACTCTGTAGGTAACGGAAGCCTAACTGAACATTTTATGAACTTAAAAAAAAGGAAAAAGTTCGAAAACTTAATAATGTCTGCCTAAAACCTACAAAGCAAAAGTGTAAAAGCCGAAAATTCGAAAGTGCATGCGCAACAACGCAGTGTCTGAAATTCTCTGCGGAACTGTTGTTAACCTCTAAAACCGGATAGAACAGTCAGGAGGATATCGAAATTACTTTCTTGCACGGACATGGACGTTTCCTAGACGTTCGTACTGGCTTTTCGACATGTTTAATTTGTGTGATAGTGCCCTTCTACGGTAACAAACTATGACCTTCAGAGCTGCACACTGTCACCGTTGTTACTCGTGACCTATATAAGAACTAGTCTTCTGTACTAAGGTGGCGAATTGGGCGAGTTGGTAAACGTTATACATGATAAAAACAGCTCAAACAACAAAGACGGAGTGAAGACAACAAACACGACAGGATGAAGCTGTTCTCGAAACTAAAGTTATATTATTGACAAAAACAGAAAGAAAACAGCGTAGCCGAAAGTGATTACATAGACAAACACTTACTCATATAGACGTCCTGTTTCCTGTCGTTTTCAGTCACGTGGGTTCCGTATTTGGTATCCGGGACAAAAAAAAATAAAACATTTCAACTTGAAGTACGCGAGAAGATATAGGTGAAGCAAAACAAGAATGTGTGACAATCACGCATTTTTTTTTAAAAACACCCAGCGGTATGGAGAGATCAAAATGACGTTTTACCGCATACCAGAAGTAACGACATTCAAGATGGCTGCTCTCTTGTGGAAAACGTGTATAGCAGGCACCACACAATCTTCGGGGCTGAAACGGTTCACACCACGATATTCATATTAGCATGTAAAAAACAATCCTTGATATCCGACAAAGATACCGACGGTACTCTGTCAAGCTGACAATAAATTGTTGTCATTTTTTACAGGTTTCCCATGTTCTGATTTTTTATTTGCGGCGTGATTAATAGGCTGAGTGCCTGATCACTAATTTCTGAGGAATTAGTAAATATGCCCAATCAAGTTTAAAAATATTACAAAAAGAGAAAATATTTAAATGAAAAGACGAATTCTATATGTGTCAAATTGGTTCGTGTAACCCACAATCAGTGTTGTAGGCGTTACCGAAAAAAAGTAACTAAATACGTTACTCGTTACTTGCAAATAAAAGTAACGCGTTACCGACCTACGTTACCTCAAAATAAAAGGAACGCGTTACCGTTACCGTTACTGATAAAAAGTAACGCACGTTACTGTTGCGTTACTTTTTATTCACGAACTAAAACATTTGCTGTTTCGACGTTTGATATGTGTGTAAGCGCCATAGCTAAAATATGTCCATGCGGAAACTTAATTACCCTCTCTTTTTTAGGCTTTCACCCGAAGAGTTACAAGAAAAAACGCTGAAGTATATATGAAGCTGATTTATAACATGTTGGCACGGAACCTCCCTCATTAGCACAGAAATTAAGAGCAGCCGAGATTGAAACTTTTAATATATTTTATTCACAACATGTCGAAATACAGATAGTTGCTGTGAACAAGTTCCTCCGTTACCCGAAGCACACTCCGCCGTTGTACTTCAGCAACAGCTGAATTTCGAAATTTAATTTTTGTAAAGTTCTAGGAAGTAAAGTTACGTAACGTAATTTCGTTACACGTTACTCAAAATAAGTAACGTAAGTACGTTACCCGTTACTTCTTTGAAAAAGTAACGAGTACGTTACTACCCTTAGCAAAAAGAGGCCGTACTTGAAACGAATTTGAAATATATTGAATATGAATATTCATTTTGTATTCATTCTGTATTATTTTGTCCGCATTCGAAATACGCACGTAATGTATTCAAAATATATCATAAATATTGATCAGAAAATATTTTAGATATACCAAAAATATAATTCCTTCCCCCCCAAGATGTCATTTGTGTCCTAAAAAGCGGCTACACAATTTTTTTTATTTTTTTGTTAGTAAATGCATTTTTGTGTAGTATTTGAAGACTCTACTAAATACATCCCACAACTACACATCAGAAACTAACACAAACACAAAGACCACGACGCACTGGACACCTGAATCACAGTTCCGTTGACTGCTCTAGAGCCTTATATAGCCTACATATTTAAGGTAATCATTTGGCCGGTGACCAGCTCTGCACTTATTAAGGTTCTAAGTATTCTATCTTCTCCTAGGGAGTCTGTCAAATGAGAAACAGTGTTTTGAAGTTCGTGGACGATATCTCTTACTAAAAAGCATTGGTACAACTAATAATAATTTGGCGTTTGGCGCAGTCGCTAAAACAATATCCACAAAAACGGCTTCTAGAAGAAATGTTATTGCTTCTCTGCATAGCACCACTCAGGATGAAGCGAGTCAAGCTAGTTTCTTCACTTTAAAATAGTAATTTTGCTTTTCTTTACTAGTTGACTATTTAATACGGTCATTAACGTCACTATATTAAAGTCACTACTCACATCACATACAATGGCGAGTATACACATTCAGTGAACTAACGCATGCGCTAACACAATTCCACGCCAAACATATCTGCTCACTGCTCTTGCTGAAGCTTTCCAGCATCAGCAAGTATTGTGGTTGTAGTTCCCGAACCCCGTTTGCGATTGGTGTGCAAGAAACTCATCAGGTGTGTTCTTGATAGAAAAAATAAATAACATAAACTTCTCCGATTCATCAGTTTGATGCTGCACAACTCAATTGACAAACTAATCAAATGTTGTATTTAGGCAGTTCAATGTACTCCACATCTGCTTGAAGTGAATTTCTGATAGGCAAGCTTTTCATACTTTGGTAGTTTAAGTCAAACTACCAAATTATTGCAGTCAAAACGTACTTAGGGTATAACAGAACAGTATTTACGATTTCTAGGTATTTTAAGAGCATTCTGCACATATTTTTGATCGCTGCCTTTTTTTAGGGTTGTAGTATATTTTGCATGAAATAAACTAATATTTTAAGAAATCTAATTAAAAGGTATTTTGTGCCTACTAATTTAGTATTTACATATTTCAGAACGCATGAAGAGGACTTCAAATGTAGTTTAAATAAAGGCATTTTAAAACTATTTTCAGAAATATATTTTAGAACTAAGTAAAAAAAAAGAAGTGTGTATTTTCGGTATATTTTTTGTGTACTTAAAATTATGAGCTGTACTTCAAATATACTCAAATTAGAATGTGGTATATTTCAAACGTCTTAGTTTTCGCTAAGGGTACGTTACCAAAAAAAGTAACGCGTTACCGGTAACGCCGTTACTTGTAACGCGTTACCGCCAACACTGCCCACAATCCGCTAAACTGTAAAAAAAATTTAAAAAGATACGTTTATCTTTTTTTTTACATCCTCTCAAGGGTCCGTTATCTTTCCCACACATCTGTCACTTTTGCGGTGAACTTTTCTTCAGTGAACTTTTCTCCGGTAAACTTTTCTCCGGTGAGCTTTTCTCCGGTGAGCTTTCCTCCGCAGTCCCCCCAATCAACCCCCTCCCCACCAAAAACAAATCACGAGGTAAATTTGGGATCAATCTACGAACGAAGAACAGCCGGACTGAAATACTTTAAGTGGCCTCTTAAATACAAAACACACATATACGCACACGCGCCCATATAAAAATGTATAGCTTCATATTCCAAGTTACATTCTAGATTGGCCACCAAGTTGTTTTGGGACCTGCAGGTCTCAATAAAACTCAATCCATAGAGAATTCTATATCCCATGGGAAATATAATTCTTTATGGATCTTATTTTTATTATTTCTGGTATGGCCATTTTTATATCGTTTGATTATTTGTATACAACATCTGTCTCTGGCAAAAATGCATCGCAATTGGGGTGATGCACGAAAGCACCCGATGTCAAAAGCCACCTGTCAAGTGCCCAGCGGCGAACGTCCCCTCCTGTTTGCCCCTCTTTCAAAAGCCCCATTTTCAGAAGGCCACGGATCGAGTCCCCCGTGTCAGGTGGTCTGTTCCTCAACGTGACGGCGGAGCATTCTGATTTTTACAAAAAGAGAGTAGGGTCGCTAAACTCGTCAAGCACAACTTTGTGCCCGAAGTTTGCGGAACGCGCTAATTGGACTCTCGCGACGCTGACGTCGCGCCGAGCGAGGTGTCAATCATTCGAATGCTCATTTCTTTGAGAGAGGCAGAATGTAGCAAAGCTCATCGAGGCGCGCGTGCGGCGCGTGAGGGGCGCGAGGAGCCCGCTGATTGAACGGCTTCGCCGATGACGTAGCGCCCATTTGTCCCTACATCCCTACGCCAAGCTAAAATTAATGCTTTACAGATTGTCCCTAGGCGACCTGCTGACGCTCAAATTCCCTCCGAAGTTTGTGTAAAAAAGAAACCTCGTTTGTCGAAGTTGTCGCTGACGTCAAAGTGACGTTTCCGAACTTTGCGAGAGCCGTGGTTTGAGCTCGAGATCTTCGCTTCGGATCGAGGCGAAGTTAAGCTTTGTCAACATGGCGGTGCCGTACGCTGCGGCCGAGCTTATCTTCCGCCACCGTCGGCGTCGCTACTGAGACCACCGGGGACGCCTTTCAACTCCCCGACGACGACTTTCGGCGACAGTACCGGCTATCGAAAGCTGTTGTGCGTTGACTCTGTGACGAGCTTCGTTCGGCGCCCGAACTTGGAGGCGGCGGACAATCGCGTCTACCATGACCGTGGAACCATAAGTTCTTTGCGCGCTCCGGTTCTTCGAAACCGGTAGCTTTCAAGGCATGATGGCGACTGACGAGCACCTGTCAGTCTCCCACATGACTGTGAGCCGGGCTGTCAGAGTTTGTGGCGGCAGCCATCGTTTTTTTTTTTTTTTTTTCTGCAATATCCGAAGAGGTACAAATAAGCTGGTATGCAATTCAGAATGTTGGAAAACAAACAAGAACCGGGATAATTCCTGGGTAGGTTCGAGTCTCCCGGCAGCCGGCAGAATTATTTCTCCGAAATTTTACTGGCAGTCGTCACTCATTGGCGGTCAAATCAGTGCATCGAACGACGTGTCATCGACAGATCGTTTCATCGGCGCGCGATGTAATCACATGAAAGAGATTTTCTTCCGTTAGAGGTATATACAAATTAAAAATTTTCACACCTTTATACATGTAAGTGGGGTGTCCAATAACTAACCCCCTAATAAGTGTAGCGATAGACCTTATAAAAAAATGTAAACCTTTAAAAATGTGTGATTTTTTAAACACGTTTCTTAAAACGTGTGATAATGCACTACACCTTTTTATAAAGATGTAAAACTACATACCCCTTCTCGTCAGACACGTAGCCAGGGGGGAGGACCATAAGGCCCGCCCCCCCACCCCCCCCCCCCCCCGAAATCTTCCATTTTGCTGGGGCCTCCTCTCCCCCCTCCCCCTCATAGAGCACTTTGTCATGGGCGGCCCCCCCCCCCCCCCCCCCCTAAAACAAAATCCTGGCTACGTGCCTCCTTCTCGTCAAGGTGTAATTACCACAGTACATTCCTTTTTTTGGGGTGTACACAGTGGCCCGGGACCCAATAAAATGGCTGAAAAATTAAATTACACAAACGAGTCGCCGAAACAACACGTTTCTTCTTGGCGAGTGTCGAGGCAACTTCGGCCGAAAACCGGCTTCAATATTGGCCGGATGTACGGTTTTGCGCCTCGTCCCGACATCCGGCAGGTATGGGTGTACTGATGCAAATACACGATTTATGTCTAATAGCACTGGCACCACTGATCTCTTATTAGGCTGGATCGCGGATAGAGGCCTGTATTGCTGGGGTCAAGCGGCACCACCGGCAGCCATCGCTTGACACGATCTAATGCATGCTATAGGAGAAACGGGAACACTCAATTTTATTACGTTAGTAGGTTGTTCTCGATCATGAAACTTCTATCGTGTTTCCGCAAATAACAGTTAATATTGTGGGCAAGAATATTAAACGCGTTAGAATACCAATCTTGTTTAAATAAACTTTGTGTGGTTGAGGGTCGAGGGCGACTTTGTTGGGCGTTATCTGTGATCTGTTTAATGAGACAAGGGCTACCGAGAGTTATTGTGGTGTCATCCGTGATCTCGGAGTCATCAGAGCTCAGCAAACGATAAGTTGGAAGGCCTTTACTGGGGACATTCGCATCGTTTTAACCGCTTGTACAATTTTTCTTTGAACTGCTGTGAGGGCTTCCGTGACAAACTGAAACTCGGAGCGTGCCGTTCAGTCGCTGAACGAGCCGTTTATTTAGCAACCGAAGCAAGCGACGTCAGTAAAGTCGGTGGTGCTGCGGCCCATTTATTTTTTTTTTTTTAATCAATGTTCGAACGTTTGACGAATGTCTAGTTGATCTCCAAGCACCCGATATAATCATCGCAGCACGTCATAAAATACTCGCCCTCGAGCACCGCGTACAAGCTTCCTATTTTTGCGTGTTTCTCCCTTAGACTTTCGTGTATTGCCTCATGGTGTAATACGCCAAAACAACAAGGACGAAAACGAAGGGAGAACTAGACAGGACGCGGCGTATTGCCTGTTGTCAAGCAATGGCCGCCGGTGAGGCCAGTGACGGGCTCCTGATCCGCGATCCAGACTTGCACTGTGAGAGTTCTAATGCATTGCACCCGCGGAGTGCTGCACGGAGAACAGGCCCCGGACGAACTTGCCGAATGCACCTAGTGCAGACTGATGCTGTCGCCATAGATGTTGTAGAAAAGTACCGACCTCAAACCGAAACTAGCGCCTTTTTGTTCGACGTGATGGGTGGGAATGCGGGAGCGCAGTCGCTGCCATCCTTTATCTATAAACGTTGGTTGCTGCAACGTGTCACTTATATTTGCGATGATTTCCAATTAAGGAACTCGGCTGTCAGAGATATCTACAGACGGCGTAAGTTTCCGAAGCCAGCTGACTACAAAAGAGCATACACTTGAGAAAAGTTATGGCACTGTACGCGCAATAGCTTGCTTCGTTTTAAGCATAGTATTATGATTGAACCACTGAAAGGATACTGCTTAAATCTAGTTCTTTGGAACATCTAGCAATACGTTTCGTAAGACGTTTTTTATTTCCCTGGTGAGGGCATTGAGAACGAGAGCTTTCTCAAACAAAATACGACGGGGCAAGATAGCTGCCGTTCAAATATGACTGTGCTTGAGCCTCGGGCAACGTCTCCATGTTTAGCCTTCCCGGACGCTGAGTGAATGCGTCACAGGTTTCTGCTGTGGGAGCTTTATCGAAAAATGTTCCACTTTTCACCTGCACACATATGATGCGAGATCTCACGGCCTCTGTGATTGTCCTGGGCCTTTCATTACACACTGGTAGGTTTCAGCGTCTGTACGGCAACAAAGCGACCCTAATTTTGCAAATAAAACACGGGTCGTCGATTCCTCTCTTCGTGGAATATCAGACGCTTACAATTCAAGCTCGCGTTTGAGTTTGTGGCCCGCGGGACGCGATTTCGAGCAGAATACCAACTTTTTCTTTCAGCTCCGCTGTGCGAATTCCGCCTCGTAGCAGACGAACTCCCGTCGTCTGCTCTCGCTCCTCGCCTGGGCGAGGCATGACGGGATTGTCGGCGCTAGAGAGCTCAAAGACAACGTACAGCGAGCGGCGTGAACGCTCGCCTCCCCGCGCTGTCTGGTGCTCTCGTGCACCGCCTAGGGATCGCGGGGGATTTTGCGTCAAAAGTTGCGAAGTTGAGCGCGCGCAGGGAGGAGGAAACTTTGCGGCATTCTTTTGGTCACTCCTCCCGCTACGTCAAAAAGCGAAGAATGTTTTGCTCCACGAGTTTAGCTACCTAGGTGTGCACTCGAGCTTGTGTAACGTAATCATGCCGTACACGGTACTTAAGTAAGGAATAACTAAATAAAGCTTCCCGTTTTTTAGGCCGAACACATTTATTCAAACTAAACACATGCACGTCTTCCGAGGTTCGAATTCAAAACAAGAAGAAAATATCAGTCACTAGCACAACATTTGAAGTTATGGCTTTTATCAACAAGCATTGAACCAAAGCTTTCGTCGACTCTGGAGCACGTGCAGATTCACAGATCTGACAAAATGGGTTCTGTCAAAACTGGTTACCCGCAGCTAATGACTCCATACATATCACAGCACCAAACACCAGTTCCATTCTTCTTTCGTTGTTCTAAAAACGTATTTGTATCCCTCTAGGTAGTTGAATTCTGTAATTCCGCGTCTAGGGGGAGCTTTCTTCGTGAGAGCGCAGTGCATCGCTGGTGATTCAGATTTATACAATTTTCCAATTGTACGTCATTCTAAGATTTTTGGTGGTTCAATATAACCTTACTTTGTTGTTCCTTTCACCTAAAAGAGTCTTCGAAGACCCTCAACAGATTAAGTTAATACATAGGACTATGCTAGTTGAAGCGTGAAGAGGGTAAGACGGGGACAGTGAGGGTGGAGCTTTTGGCACGTGGGGAATACGAGATTTGAACGCGGGGTTTCTGAAACAGGGCAAGTGACGCGGGGCTCTTGCCACAGGGATTCTTCAGGCGGGATAATCGCGCTACATCCTGCAATTTTGTCTCACTAATTGTAAGTTTTCCGCGCTTGTCTTTACAATTCCTCTATGTTCTAAGAGCCTATCATTCACGCATATCGAGCTTTCTCCCACGTATTTAAAACCACAGGCAAGCGAGATCTTACAAATATACTATACGCTCTTTAGAGGAAACCGACCTCTCCCGATCTGCCTTTTGACATATCTTCTTTCAATTCCGAAAAGGTGTCAGCCAGCCCACTTTATAATCTTCTCTAAACCACCTAAATTAAGAACTTTTTTGGCTTTGGCTTTGAGAATGTGTGAAATATTATGAATAGAAAGTTTGGGTGTGAAGGAAACAATTCACTGTCTGATAGGTCCGGGCTGAGCCATGTTTCAGTAAGCACAACAGGAGACGCGTTACACGTTTCAATCAATGAGGTCACTTTGGCTCTTTTTGGTATCAGTCTTCTAATGTTAGTAACTAAAATAGAATGATCAGAAGATTTGTTATTGACAACATCGCGTTTCGCCTGTCTTCTTTGAAAGGATGACCTAAACAAACGCTGGCGTTGCTATACCGAGAGGGAAATAAAGTTTTGTCTGATACCTAGCGTCACCTGGCTCAAACTATTTACAACCCTGAGCAGGCTACGGCGCGTCGCTGCTACCGTTCTTTCTCTGTTTGTATAGTTTTTGCGTCAATCGTCGTTCTCGCGTGTTTGTGTTTGCCAAGTTCGTTGTTCAGTGCATCCATGGCTCCACCGAAGGAGAATCCAGGGAAACGCCGAAGTCGATCAAACTGCCGCCACCGTTGTGTAAAAGATTGTCACAGCCGTGAAGGCGTGAGGGGAGTGAAACTCCACGGGTGCACGTGGCAGCATTGGGATACGTAACGGCGTCGTAGATGGGTGAATGCACTAAGACGTGTGAAGTAAGTATTTCATTTACATTCCAGCAGACCTAGATCCGCTAATTGAAGACCCGATATCTGCAATTAACAGACTCGTAGCGAGGCATTGCATTTTTTTAGGGGGGGGGGGGTGATTATATAACGATTACGATGGCTAGTTTCGATGCGACGACTCGGTAGGCACACATTGTCTTTTAGCGGGCAGTCGCGCTAGTGTTCCTCCAAGTACTTGCTGGATCCGCGTTCGCCCCGGAGCTGCTTTGCGAGGCCACACTTCCTTGTCCTCGCGCCTCCTACCGTTTCATTTTCGACTAGTTATGTGAGCCACACAACCTCTTAACGATGGCGAAACGTTTCGAGCATGTGTCGTAGTCGTTGTTCGAGCAGCTTTCAACCAGCCGATTTGCATCGCCGTTATACAGGTACCCAAGTGGTTTTGAAAGTTAATTTTGCAGTGGAGTTTGACTCAGCATGGTGAAGTAATTCCTGGTTTACCGGGTCTATGACTTTATCGGGGATGGGGAAGAAAATAGAAAACCACATTACCTACAGACACGTATGAAGCAAAAGTTAAAGTACACAGTTCACTTAACATTCTGCAGTTTACATATTAGTCAGGTTCAAGCTAATTCTTGAATCCAATGATTCAGTGACGAAGATGGCACAGACTAGGCATCCAACGAGAACTCGAGGATTTGCTCGCTCCATTTCGTCAACAATGAACCGAGACACATTGAAAACCACCCCGGTTACATACCGACCGTGTTCGCAATGTTTTACAAGAAGCCAACTGGAAATCCTGATGCCTGACTGGGAAGGTTTAACAGGAGAATCTTTGCTCTGTTTGTCTATGTTTCAATCAACATTTTGTGTAGAGTGCCATTCAACAGTACACCAACAGTGTCTGCTCTTGCTGAAACACCATATTCATGTGCAGTTCAGAGAATGAACAGTGTATCCAACTACAGTAAGAAAGTGATTCTACAGTTCAACTTTCAGCAGTGCTCGAACATTGTCATGACATCCAAACAATATCAAGATTGAGCACATTTATTGGCTGGTGCATAGTATTTCCCATGGCTATCCTACAACTTAAGCAGTGACAGCTTTAGAATAATATACAAATTCGCTCAAAGTAAAACGGAGCGGAGGAGCAGTGGCCAAATTGCATCACCGCGATACCTATCAGCACCGGCTGGAACAAATTGTGCCGTCTGCGCATGCGCGCGTGCCATTCGTGGCGTCCTTTGTTTTTGTTGTTTAATCTTCGCATTATCGGCGTCTCGAGCTGCCAAACGCTGTTCCGATAAACACCGCTAGGTGTTCGACTCGCACGGGGAGAGATAACGCTGAGGGCAAGTGGGAGAGAAGGACGAGTATCTTTCCGTGTGAGCTGAGCACCTGGTGGTATTTTTAGAAAAAGCGTTGCGCCGCTCGAGCCACTGATAGCGTATGGGTTGGAAGAAACGGAGACCCCCGCAGGAGTCACGTTCGCATGTGCAGATGTAGCCTATGACATAGCGTCCTCTATTGTGAAAATCCTTGCAGATCGCCACGAGACACGGCCGCCGAAATTGAAAAGGTAGAGCGGCAGACAACGAATGAAAGGAGAGCCACGTGACGGGCGCCTCGCAGCGGCGAGACGCCTAAACACACTTCTCCCAAGCGATGGAATGTACTCGCACTACCGCTTCTTTTCTCGACGGGTTTTAAAACGATGTTTCGGGTCCTCGCAGCTGCAAAAAATGTGCGCTGACGACCAGGGTCCCCGAGAAATGCTCTGTGCTACCAGAACCTCGCGCTCCAAATCTGCGACCGGGCAATCTATGGCTCCGTCGTCGAACTGCCAGGCTTTGTGAGCATAGAGAGGCTACGCCTGTGAGTTCCAGCCGGCGCTGGTAGATATATCTGCAGAAGTGGCCACGCTGTCCGCTGTTGAAACATGCGTCGGACTGTCGCTGTGGCTGTCCCACGCAGCCCCGTTTGCTCCCACCTTGCCAGCTGCCTCTTGGTAGGATGGATGGATGGATCCCAACGGCGGTTCCTTTCATAACGGGCAGTAGGTTGCACCACCTAGCCTAAAATTTAAGAACCAAAAGTATGATTTCTTGCCGTCGCCAATTTGCTTACCCCCTGCATTTTCGTAACTATCAACAAGCGGCGTGGGAGGATGTCACCAGGATGACCTTTAGAGGGTCGGGCAAAAAAAATCAAAACATCACTTCCCGCTCCCCCCCCCCCCCCCCCCCCACACACACACACACACACTCCGGCGAGGGAGTCGCGAATTTTCCTCCGGTCAAACTTAGCCCGCGCTACCCTAGCAGGCCCATTGGGAGAAGGGGTGGAGACTTCGGGCCGGAGCCACACGGGAGTCCCGATTTTCCTCTGTCCTGCCTGTTCCCAGCTGTGTCCCTCTCTAGATAATTTCCACCAGTCTTCTAGCCTCCTCTTTGTTATTAAAATGCACTTATAATCCATTCTTCCATTCTCGTTGGCAAACCCCAGCGCTCCGGCCAAATCCGTTGCCCCCTCCGGAAAGGCGGGATCAAGCCCCGTGCCTGATGCACCTGAACACCACATGTTCTATTGATTCGTCTTCCTCTTGGCATATGCACAACGCGTATCCATTTCCTCGTACTGCGTCCTATACGGCCTAGTCCTCAATATTCCTGTTCTAGCCTCGAAATAACAACGAGCTCCCCCGTGAATTATCATATCCAATGCTCCTTTCTTATATCCTGTTTTCGTTCCCTATACATACATAAAGCTGATTTTCCCTGCATTCTTTCCTCCCACATCTTTCTCACGGCTTCTTTTACTTACTTTTTCACAGAGGTAGTATGCTCCGCCCCAGCA
This sequence comes from Ixodes persulcatus, assembly GCA_013358835.2. NCBI lineage: Eukaryota > Metazoa > Arthropoda > Arachnida > Ixodida > Ixodidae > Ixodes > Ixodes persulcatus. The sequence goes on along the minus strand of JABSTQ010011344.1, from coordinate 104,442 downwards.
CTTGACTGTTGTTATTTGGGTTTCAGTTTTCGGGTTCGGTTTGTCTATTTAGTGTTGAGAATTTTCAAGTTATTTATGCTTATTTACCTTTCTCGCCTATCGTCTTTCCGGAATTGTGTCTAGCCTTTGTTCAAATGTCAACTTACTTATCGCCTCTCCAGCCTCGAAAGGTGCCCAGCCTATGTCTCCCTGAACTTTTTCATTTTATGCATTCCCATGCGCCCCCAGTGGCAGTCTGCTCACCTCCTCTGCGGGGTCTCTAAGCTAAAACAGATCACAGATTTTATGCATAACACCGCATTGCCAAAAGACAACCCCGGCACCGTGACTCCTTTTCATATTCCCCTAAAACCTGCATATCTATTGTAATTCCATAGTGACCTAGGCTTCGTAACTGCTGCATTCCTTTCTACTTTCCTTGGCATATTTTCTTTCTGCTCTTCTAAGTGTTGTTTTAACTCATCCAGCCGTACTCCTAAATATTTATACTTCCCCATGTGTTCTAATATAATATTTTGACTTTTCAGCGGGTTTCCCTTCTCATCGTTATAACCCATTATCCCCGACTTGTCGCAATTGAATTACAAGCCGAGAGAGTCCGCGTCTTCTCCAAAGACCTTGATCAATTCCAGTAACCTATCCCAGCTATCTGCTAACCGTACGATGTCATCTGCGTAGAACATTCCTGTTATAATATGGTTTACTTTTCCCCTCTCTCCATATATGACACATAAGAACCTAAATTGCACCGTTCTAATTATTTTTTCATTCTACTCAGGTACATCAGAAAAAGTAGAGGAGATAGGGGAGAACTTTGAATGAGTCTCCTTTTATTTCCGCCGGTTATGCTCTTTCGTCTTTCCATGTTATAACAACCTTATTATTTGTGTATACCTGTGTTAAAAGACTAATCAAATGTTCCATATAAATCATACTCTCTCAGCTGTACCCAGAGTTTTTTTTCCGATTCACATTGTCGTACGCACTTCTAATGTCTTGAAATGCTATCCATAGCAGTTTTTTACTCATTCGGGCCAACTATATACATTCATTGATCATGAATAAGTTATCATCTAATATTCTATCTCTTCTAAACCGGTTCTGTAGCTCACCGAATGTTTTCTTCCCATTCTTGCCTTTTTCTTTTTACTACCTACATCGCCATTCTGTACAGGACCGAAGTTACTGTTATCGGTAGGTATGATGTTATGCTATCCTTATTTCCCTTGTCCTTGCTATAGTAAGCTCATTCTGCGTAGTTTCCAGTCATTGGGTACCTCTTGCCCCATCATTTTTTGATCAGTTGCCTATCTTAACTTTAATTTGCTTATTGCCCCGCTGGTGGATCCCACGTTGCTAGCCGCCTTTCGGCTGACGCCAGAGCCTCCCGGCCAACTGAAGGAGACGTTGAGGGTAAGACCCTCGGCTTTCGCCATCAGGAAACTGCAGCCGGCCCCTCCCGGGGTTTCGCGGCACCCGCGACTGGCTATCACCCATATGCTGGCCCTGGGGGGACCAAACCAAGGCGCCTGGAGCTTCCCTGGCTCGGGAAAGTAGGCTTTCGCTTAACCCAGACCGTGTTGCAACACCGAGCCTCCCGTCGCCATCCCGAGTGCGCTCAAAGGTGTCCAGGGCGCCGGGCAAGTAGGCGTATAGCTGCCATCCTTCAGGAGGGCGCAGAGTCTTAGGGGCTCATTTTTGGTTGGCGGATGCGGGCGGCAGCCACGCACAACACGGCTCAAGTGCCACAGCGGCGGGGGGCGGCGGGCGGTAGTGGCGGTAGTCGACGCTGACTTGGATAGTTTCTTAAACGTGACACGCACCTCGGACGAGGGCTTCCAGCGTGTCGAACTGCCGCCACTGCAGGTAGATGTGGTGATGGGAGTGGCATTGGCAAACGATGCGCGCCACTAGTTCCAACTCGGGAGCGGCTTGCCCGGCTCTGTTGTAAAGTCCCTGCATGGCCCGGATATAGCTTGCGAGGCCATCTTCTGGGTGCTGAGTTCGTCGTTCCAGCTCATGCTGGACCCGGGACTTGTACGCCGGTGGCAGGAACTCCTTCCGGAAGAGTCTCTCGAAGTCCTCGAGAGAAGGAAAAGGAGTTTTCAACACCCACCATCGTCTCGCTCTTGCCTGCAAGGCCAGGTGGAGGACCCGCTGCAGCACGTAGGCTTCCGAGGCGCCGGACACCTTTGCATAGACTTCCAGCTCCGCCAGGAAGTCGGCCACGGACTTGCGGTCGTCCGAGCCCGTGAAGACTGGAACGTGAGCCGAAGGTGTAGCTCCGGCTCACGCTGCCGCTGGTCTCTGGTGCCGCCCATGCCGGCTGCCATGGCGCTACGTCACCAGCTCAAAAGTAGTGGTCATAAGGTCCATGAGGGCCAGGACGTCGGCGGCTGACGATGACTCGGCCTCCGACTCCGCGCCGATGGAGCCGTCGCTGTTTTTGGAATAGACCGTAGCTTTGGTAGCCTGGATTAAAAGAAGAAGACAAAAAAAAAAGAACACGCGCGAGGAGAGAAAAAACGCGGACAAAAACTAGACGGAAAAACACAGTGATAAGGAAAAAAAGAAAGACGTGACAACGCGAAAAAATAACAACAGTGCCCCAAAGAAACTAACGCGGAAAAAATACTGCGCAAAAAGACCTACGTGAAGCGCTAGAAACTGAGCTTTTAACATATGCATGACAAGCGCTGAAAGGATTTGCAATTTGTTTGAATTATTTTTTTTAACTTTAACTAAGTTGACAAAAGTTCGACTGAATTTTGACTATTATACGCACACGTAGAAATTGAAAGCCAGCTGACGCGTCTGATGTAGCAAGTATTCAGTGTATTCCCGGGTGGATTGCTTCAAATTAACACGCTAACTATATCATTAAAAGATTAAACGAGTCCTTCTATATTGTGTAAAATGTAGAGAAACATAGTGTAAAAAAATATTTTCTTTGCATTTTTCGAAAAGTTTTAATGTTCGCCGAACCACTCCCAATCTCGGACTTGCAAACTTTAGCAACCTTCCCAGTCTTTTCAATGGGCGAACTTTATATAGTTTATGCAGCATAATTTATGATTTCCATCCTAAACTCCCGTCAAATGCTATGAATTCGCTGTCATTTAAAACTTTCCCAGAACCCGGTGACCAAAACACTAAACTGGAAAAGCTGGCTGGAACAAAAAACAAGAAAAAAAGCTAATGCTGGAAAGAATTCTAAAATTTCACGGGCACCCTATCAGAGAGATAGTGGGAAATATGAAGCCAGCCGGGAATGACCGTCTTTGGAATATCAACAAGCTAGAAACAGTTCGCAATTTTTTTTATTTGTATTTTTTTTTGCCCCTCGTCTTCTAGCCATGTCTGTTTTGTGTCGCTTGGCTCCTCCCTCGGTTCCACGTCCTCTATTTCTCCACCAAAAGCATATGAAAACGCTGACTGCTCCCATCTTTGGTCGCAGTCGATACCGCGCGCCTATGCGTTTGTCCCACATATTGTAATCCACTTCCTGCGGCTAAACCACAGAGATAAGCCAACTCTTCCGGTGCCTAAGGAGAGCGTCCGTTTTGTCTTGTTCTGGAGAAAAGCGCGCATCCTTATTATCGCGTGCGATAACAGTCCAGCAGCAACAGCGGCTTCTGAACTGGATGCAAACGAAGTGCCTAGCGTTGGTTTTTCTCAAGAAACCTGTTATATTTACGCTTTCTTGCCTTGGCAGCTTCGGAAACAAGCGCGTGCCTCTCGGTAAGTGTGTCTCTTCAATTCTTGCATCTGTCTCGTGAAGAGGAATATACCCTTCCGGAAATTTCCAGGTGACCTCGCGTCGAGGGGAACTGTGGGGCTGTTCCGATGTACGCTCGGTTCGACTGGAACGCTTAGTTTGTCATGGAAGCAGCATGATTCATTATCTTTTATAATTATGAGATTAGAACCTACAAAAAAGCTAACACAAAAGGAGGCCATGGCATACTCTGGTTTGCTTTCTTTTTCCTAGTGAGGAGGTGTGTTTACCCTCCCATTGGTGATGTTTTAGCGGTAATTGACCTCGGATATTGACTTGTAATCGCTTAGCGTGGATATATTTTTTTGTTCAACCCAATACACGAATATGACAAGTTTTAACACGGATAATGCACTGTGTTTTACAAGTCTCCAAAATAAAGTAAGTAAACAAGTGACTCGCTCTCAAGTGTATTCGATTAGAAAACATTTTTCACCACAACGCCAGTTGCATTATAAAGATGTTGAAAAGTAAATATTCTGGTTCACTTTTTAAATGCACTGGAATGGTGAAAATTCTAAACTCACTTCTATTTACACGGGAATAAATTCAGCACATGCAGGTACGAACTTCGGATCCTCAGTTTATTATTCACAATGCTAGACATCCATTAAAATCAGCAAATTTCTGAACAAATGCACATATCAAGCTCTTAATTATAACGGAACAAATATGCGAGAAATTGTTGATGGGCTGATAAAAACATTTAGTGATAAGTATTAATCATCGACACAAATTTTCAATTTCCTTTGTGATTACTACGCATAACTTCGTATAATTATAATATAATATTTTCCAGAAATAAATGTAGCCCTTTCATTACATTTAGCGTGGACCCCCGTGTGGTTCTATGAACTTCCATGGTTCGTAGGAAAACGTATCGTCTAGGCGTGCAACAATCATCGTCCTATTTCGCACGCTTTTCATTCAGAATACCAAGTAGATCCACGTAGGCAACGGATAAAGACGAAGATGATAGTTACCAACATTATCTGCCATAGTAAAGGATAAAGCGTAAATGGTATACATGACATCTCACTATTTGTTATAGGGCCATTTACGTCGACCGAATCGCTTTGTTTGCGCGTGAATGAAAAGCGATTTGAAGACGCGATACTATAACGTGTCGAATTTTCGGCTTGCGTTCTCTTCGAGGTTTTACTATTTAAAAAGTTGGAGTTCCCATAGTAACGGTTCATAAAGGCTCCTGTCAGAATTACTCTTTCTGGTTCATCTGGAGAACCGCAAACTAGTGCGCAGTGTTTTAAAATCATTGCTCGGTGGTAATTTAGTTAAATACCAACTCGTCTGGCTGTGAAAGTGCCTGTTTCGCTGTCTTAGTTTTTCCCTTGTGTAGAACTGCGCTAGATACCTTGAAGAAAAGCATTATGTTTTTTTTAAAAAAAAGGTCTACTGTATGCTTCACATCAAAATATGTGTACAGTATTTCAGAAGGCCCGAATGCTTTAGAAAAACATATTGTTGGCGCGCGCACCCAGGCACACTATGCACAGCTTATATTACGCTCTCTCACCTCTGCGTTCGGTAGCGCTGCATATAATTTGTGATAATGGCTCTCACGAAAAACGTTCGGATGTCACACAATCAGTTGAAACACAAAATTTGTGCAAAATTATATTGTTATTTTTTTTTTGCCTTAAGTAGCCTTTCCGGCATTACGTGCGTGGAGTTCATAATAAAATAAACGGATTGACAGTGCTAAAATTACAGAAAAAGCAACAACGAAAAAAAAAAAACTGGGGGATTCTTCTTTTTTTCTTATACCAAGAGCCTAATGTTCGACCTCTGGTAGACTTATACACGAGGGAAACTAGAGGAAGTGAGTGCTTGATACTTAACAATGTATCTGAGACGTTGTGGAACCTCATTTTTTACTTGCTACTTTTTTTCTTTCTTTAGGTATTTACTTTGGTGAGACGGCAAGAATCGTCGATAATCTGTCTCCATCTGGTCAAAATGAACGGAAGGGCACGAAAGATCTTTCTGTCGGAAATGGTACAACCAGCGCACGAGGGGTGTGGATACGTGCTGGGGCGTGGCTGCCGTGGCCTTCCTTTCTCAAGTAGTCCTGTCGTTCGGTGAACGGAACGCGGGTTTCCTTTACGTCGGATACATGGAGTTATTCCTCATCGACAGACAGCAGGCAATCTGGCCCCAGACCGTATCTTTTATTGTCGGATACCCAGCAGGCAAGTGCTCGACGGACTGGACATTCTAGTATTCAATATTATTTTTATTTTCGATAAATTTTATTCCAGCATATAGGAGTAGTTAAAAAAACGGAAAGGAAGCTGCGCATGACCTGCATGAACGTGTGTTTTAATCATCGCCAAAAAAGATAGACAAGAAAAAGACAGAAATGAACAAGACACGGCACGGCGTACGCAGTGTCCTGTCCACTTTTGTCTTTTACTTCTTGTTTTTATTCAAGTTTCAGACGTCAACTTGTGAAAAAGGTTGGATTATGTGCACCACAGTTTAAATTTCGATGTTGCGGTAGGTTTTTTTTTTTAATGATGAAAGTATCGGCTGATGTCTTGTGTTCTAATCTGTAGTGTTCCGTGTTATTTCTTAAGAATGCAAATTTATATAAATCTATTGTTATCGTTCATTTAATTTGTTTGACGTATTTGCTCTGATTTGGTTTTAGAGTGTCACGTATTTTTTATCAAATGTACTTTCCGCCTTATTGAAACCTAGGAACCACTCTACTGTGCTGGGCTTTATGCCTTTATATTTAGCAAAAAGTTTAAAACATAATAAGAAAACATAATTGTTAGAAAACATCCCTGATGGATGTGACTTTCGGTATCAAGAAGGGCGCCCCCCTTTCACCTGCGCGTTCAACTTATATTCATTTGGGGGACAAGCAATAATGGCTTTTCCTGTCTCCTTAAAACCTGCTTCAATCCAAAGATTTAGTTTTGAGATTTTGTTCAGTGACGCATCGTCGCCGATCGGGCACAAAACACGCAATACTATTTTAACCATACCCGAATACATCGCTTATGCTTTGTACCGTCTGAAATTAGGTTTATACAACTAAATATGGGGAAGTTATAATTCTGGCAGGGGTGGTCAACAGATAAATTTAAAGAGTCATAAAAAGTAAATATTTTAATTAAAGAGCAACAAAAAAGGCGGTGCGGCGCTTCTTTTTTTTTGTATTTCTTTTTCCTCAGTTACTGACCGCGGCCAATTTTACGCATAAAGCAATTACTCATTATGTCTCTTGGTCGAGCTTTTCCATTCGTAAAACACGGATCATTCCCAATGTACGTATGATGGCTCAAAAGCTGCCTCATTTCTATGTCTTTCATTTCTTATCTTGCGCTAGGGTTGATTGGTTTACCAGGGAGCCGCGCGTCTCGCTTGGGCCCCCGAAAAGTCGCATGAGGCTCGCGCGCCACGGTTTCGCCACCCCTGAATGATAATAATAGCTCGAAAAAAAATTTCGTTCAGCTCTGACCTTTAAGCGCAGGGTTTCGAAGTGGAATTAACACAAACTGCCTAGCTAATGGGCATTACTTAAAGTCCGATTATTACGAAGAGTAGTGCTACGTATATTTTTCTTTCATTCCAAGCCATAAAAGCTCAGGCGGTATGAATATGAATTAATGTTAGCCAAGCCCATCCCCAGCACGTGATACGTACCTAGAAATAACTGATTGATACAAAACAGTGTGCGACTTTTCAAGGCTAAAGAGGACCCATAGTCCTCTTTAGAATAGACTAAAGAGGACTCTAGGTTTAGTCCTATTTAGTCAATGCAGCGAGAAAATTTATATGAATAAAAAACACATTGCCTTTAAATATAATCTTGGTACTCATGAGGTAAATTTAGGACGGTTCATGTCATTCGAAACTATCAACAAACGCGTAACGTATTGCTTTAAGAAATACACAAACTTTGGGGTAGTGATGAGTCAAAACTTTATTCACGCCGACACTGCAGCGCATGAGTGTGCACCCATTATCGAGCTCGCGTATTTGAAAGTGTAGGCTGCATGCCTGTTTTTATGACAGGCACAGGGAAGAAATATATTAACGCAGGATGCTCTAAGCGTGGAGCAAACACTCTGTTCGTGTAGGGCGGAATGTTAAATATACACTGTTCGAAGCACTAGTGTTAAGCGTTCTTGAAATAAAATGAGCAAAATGCCTTATTATATAAATAGGTACCTGAACAAATCGTTCGCCAAGCGTAGCGCCAGAGTAGAATATTGCGGCCCCAATGTGATTTTCCGCTCTTGTGCTAAGATTGGCTGTGTATTCACCAAGAATATTTAAAATGAACCTTGCACGAATAAAAATAGAATTGGGACTCTAGTGCTACGGTAAAAAAACAAAATTGAACGAACATAAATTTGTGTGTTTTGATTTTGTTGTGATTTCTGCTTTTCTTTTTGTTCGTGCCACAGTTTAGTTTGCCTGTGCTTGTGCCGCACCTTCATAAAAAAGTGTTTTTCTGGTTTGTCTTGTTTTTTGCGACGGCTGCTATATTGAATTTTGAAAAGCTGGGTTGAAGTAGAATGCCAATCACTTTGATGCCGATTAAAGGCGCTAGATTTCTCGGAGTTTGTAAAAATATTTCTATTTTAACCGGCTATTCATTTTATTCTCGTTATGTATAAACTGTATACTGTGTTTTCTCTCCTTCCCAACTACGTCATATTTTTACATGGGAACCCTCACACTAAAACCATCTGTACAAGTCGGCAACCGCAGTGGGCACTATTTCTGATCACTCTACTCAAAAGTAACGGGCCTGACGAATTTCGTCATTGAATATTTCTAACTACGAAATTATGATGTTTGCAGCTAGCACCCCGCAATCACTTTTGGTACCGCTGTTGTCGGAAAATATATATTTGCGTATCAAACAGAACTACTGTAAAACCCTTTATTTTCGCGGCCCCGATGTTTCGCGAATCGGGCAGCGGGGTCGTATTCGCGAGAATTAAAGGTTCCTCAAAAGGTTTTTGAATCGTCTCAGTATGGCGATTACTCACTCTGCTGGCTCCAAACATCCTAGAAATCTATAAATCATGAAGATACGCGGCCGATTTTTCTATTAAAAACTAAATCGGAGATCGCAACACACCAATTTCATCTCAGGCGATGGGAGGGCATGTAGGCGAAACCAGAACCATTGTCAGTCAATGGCGAGCGAAGGATCATCGCGCCTCCGCCCGCTGGGACCGCGGAGTGATATCTCAAAATTGCGCTGCTCGTTGTCCATACAGCCCGGATTGCGATTCAACCCAGCGGTCGCGCGTTCGAGCGCTCGAGAGCTGACGACCAAACACATCACTCCCTCGAAGGACAAGAAAAAAAAAAAAAGAAACGTAGTTTGTTGTTTCTGAGACGATTATTGCAATATTAGGTTCTCTCCCCACGTATAATTACATTTGTCGACTACTCTTACCTACTTCTTCATCTACAAAAGCATACACATTTTCTAACAACAGCGTTTGCAATCTCAACGAAATGTCGCGTTATCATTGGTCACATGCCGTTGTACCTGCCGGCACAATGGACCTCCCATCGCCGGAGATATTTTGATCTTTGATTGCTTATTTTTATAGGGAAATTGGCCGTGCATCGTTATAATTTATGAATTTTTAGGATGCTTAGAGCCCGCCCTATCGGAAAAACCAGCATGAAAATCTAACTGGTCAAGCTGGTAACTAAGCTGGTCAAACTGGTCAATCTGGTAGCCAAACTGGTTTAACTGACAATCAAGCTGGTTTAAGCTGGGCAAGCTAGAATTTGAGCTAGTCAGTCTGGTTTAAGTAAAAACCAGCATGGTCTAACTAGAATCTGGTTTTAGATTCAATGTGGTCTAGCTGGGAGCCAGTCTGGTCCTTAACTGCGATGGTGCCAATGTGGTCAAGCTGGGAGACAAGCTGGTGAAGCTGGTTGAACTCATAACCATGGTGGTCAACCTGGTCTTACTGGGAGCGCGCACGCCAAGGTCGCATAGAGATGGTCGAACTGGCATTGCTGGGAGCGCGGGCCCCAAGGTTGGGTTGGGCTGGGACAAGGCCATGTCCTGTTCTTTGTCCTCTCGTTTTTGGTAGACTACCGGGCGCTTCAGGCGCGCGCTGCGAGCTTCCTTTGTGTGCGAGAAAGAGAGAGAGAAAGTGGTAGGAACGGAGAATTTGAGACACGTTTGACTAGCTTGGGCAGATTTTCGAAAGGACGGCTATGTGCGCGTTGTTTGGAGACTACTTGAACGACGGTGCAAGTGAAGCGGGTTTTGAGGAGACAGCGAGCGGCAGTCCGTTCAGTGCGGGAAGAGGTCAGACGTCCCGACTGAGGCGTCGCTTCGTGTCTTCGAACGTGTGTGTGCTCGTGAATGACGGTGGTGCCGAGGAGTATCGCCAATGCCATCCAAGCCACACGGATTTTCTCGCCTCTGCCGACCACGCAAGAGGCCGCTTCGCTCCCATTACAGGCGGGACCCAGGTTCGCTTCTCTCGTACGTGTAGCATTTTCTATGGCTATTGCCTGTTTTTGGCGTGTGTCTAGTATTTTTCGTGTTGAGGGATAAGCAATCTGGTTTTAATAACATTGTTTGTTTTGCACCGAGAACCACTGTCTATGCGTCGGTTAGTACTCTGTCAACACCGAGGATATGTAGCGTTTGAGCTCATGTGGGAAGGCCGGAAGTACGAAAATAATAAATTGGATGCCGAGTTGTCTTTTCTGAAGAGCTTGGCTTGTTTATCCTCTCAATTAATTTAAACAGATTAAACTGGTTCGGAAGTCCACCAGCATGGCCAGTTTAACCAGCATGACCAGAATGCCAACTGGGCAAGCTGGGGCAATAACCCAGCTGGAAGCTGGGACCACATCAACCAACATGACCAGTATGACCAGATCAACCAGCATGCCAAGCTGGGCATGCTGGGGCAATAACCCATGAAGCTGAGACCAGCTTAAGTTTTTTTTTTTTTTTTTTCAATAGGGCGCAGTGCGAGTTATCGCTATATTTAGGCGATCTGGGACACCACTTTAGGGCACCTTTAAGTTTCGCGAATTCTTAAGTCTGGAACTCCCTTCTCCAGATAATAGAAATATTCGTGCCCATCTAAAGTTCAAGAAATTTCCTAAGTCGCAAAAATCATGAAAATTAGGGCCTCGCGAACACTAGAGGTTTTACAGTATTCCACAAATTTGGCAACTTTATGCAGGATACACTTGCCTTTTCAGTTAATCAACGTCTAAATATTATCCGGTGGAATGAAGCCGTGCGCGCTTCAAAATGTTCCAGGTAGCTGCAAGTGTAGTCTATCTGACGCGTACCATTATTTTTACTTTCAACAAGATGAGCTTGCAATATGCAAAATGCTTAGATGGGCCAGTTGGTACATCATGGGAAATAGGCGCCAAAGTAACACGGACAAAGAGTAGAATAACAACCCCTGTGTCGTGTGTCCCCCTGCGTCCTGTGTCGTTGTTATTCTACTCTTTGTCCGTGTTCCTTTGGCGCCTATTTTCCATGCAATATCCATTTTGAAAAAGTAAAGAAAAAATTACTGCTCTTTTTATGAACACTGGTCAAGACGTTTCGACAGCTCCGAGGCCACACACCGGCCTACAGACTCCCGTTCGCGGGAATGAATTCCGGTCGAGGTGCGCCTAATCTGACGGAAACTTAATGCGAAGGAGGCACCCTGTAACCGATACATTAGTTGTACGACAGAAGATTCCCGGGGGTTGAACGCTTTACTCAGTATTCTTCTTGGGCATGCCAGATGCCCTTTGCAAGTTTGGCAATTAAAACCCCCAGTTTACCTTGACTGACCAATGAGTGAAGTGCTAACTTTCCAAAATCTATATTGTTTACAGGGCTGCTTGTGTCGCTGCTTCATCGATGGATCTCTCTAACCACGATTGCGATCATTGGATGCGTCCTCACGTGCGTCGGACCGATCGCTGCAAGCTTTGGAACAAATATTGTTTGGATGTCAGCTGCTATGGGTTTCGTACACGGTTAGTCAACTTACTAAAATATGCTTTCTTCGGTAATTTTTTTTAATACGCTGTTTGCCAGAATCTTTGCGAATTGACGCTTTCTGAATCCATATTATTCACCTTGACAACCTACTGAGGTTACAAAGCTCTCATGATTTATTCACTAGCCTGACAGAAGGTGAACTTGATTCAGACCCCTCAGTGGTGGAACTGAATATATAAGAATCTAAGGGACGGCGATCTTAACATCTGGATAAGATTCACGAAACAAAGAGCAGTATTTAAAACCCCTTTTTGTTTTCTAAGCGTTTTTTTCCCGCATCCTCTACCCTGAATGTTTAAAATGAACGGTGGCCGAGTAGTTTATAAAAAAAAAAAAAAACATGTTATTTAGGTAATAGAAGGCTCCGGTTATGCTGCGGTTTGTATTTGTGAGCCGTCAGGTGTTCTGAATGCCCAACCGTCACCAGACGACGTTAGGGCCTTAAAATAAGCTACGCTCTATGTACGCGGCCTGAAACGCTTCTCCGACTGGTGTGTTTAGCGTCCTATTCCGCCCATGCGTAGAAAGTTGTCCCGAACTTGCAACGCAAGACGTCATAAAAGCTGAAGGGTCATGCTTTCGAATGTCGCCATTCTAGTGGTTGGTAGTAGAAGTTCCACCAAAAAGCAGGAGCAAACAAGAATGTCGCTGTCTTCAAGGCGTTTCAACTCCTGACTGCCGAAGCGTCGGTGGACTTTCAATCTTAAAAGAGACCTGCAGCAGAACAGGCACCTGCAACGACCACCGCAGCTGCTGCGACGCAGCCACGGTTGCGGGCGCCGACGGCGTCACACTTCATCGGGCGGAAAGCGGGGGACCACTTTTCTGGACGCGGTAAACACACCAGTAGGAGACGCGTTCCAGACAGCATATTTCAGGGTAACGAAACTAGAGCAATCTTGTCGCCTAATATTAGTGCTGTGAGTTATGTGAACCTATATCTGAAATAACGCAAATTGCTTTTTCCGCCCTCGGAAATGCTTAAACTAAGTCCGTTAAAGAGCGAAGGAGCATCGCCTTAGCTTCCTAAATTCGCATCTAAAGCTGACAGCGCTAGCATTTTGACTGTCGCCAACTGCGCGGGATCTGCAACTAGGTAGCAAATTGACGGCAGCCACAAGGCAATTCGGACATGTAGTGTTGATACTCTAAGCGTAGATATTTTGGGGCTGTATAGGATAGTCTATGCGTCACAGGCTAAATGCTGACTTGATTATGCTTGAAATTTTTCGACCTTCATTACTTTCAGGTTTAGGGACTGGAATCTTCTTCGTTATAATCTCCATGATCCTGATGATGTACTTCAAGCGCTACAGAGGTATAGTAACCGGAATTAAAAATCTAGGAGGAACAGCGTCTTCAGTGGTATTTCCAAAGCTGCTACTGTTCCTGAAGGATACCTATGGTTTTCGGAACAGTCTATTTCTGTACGGTGCCTTTTCTATGCACCTCGGAGCTTTTGTTATTCTACTTAAAGCACCAACCTGGGCACAAACACAGACCGTCGACCTTAAACGTGACAGTAACAGTGATGACCCTAATTTTGAGGTCGAGGAAGGGAAAACAGAGTGTCCAGTAACCAAGAATCTCGACAGCCATGAAGAACAAAAGTCAGCGCCAAGCATCTTCCGAACACCCTCGTTCTACGTCATTCTGGCATCGGGCGTCACCGGCTTCTACACACAAAACATTTTCTTCTCTACCATCGTCGACTTCACGGTTGACAAGGGGTTCGTCGAGTCCGATGCCGCGTCCCTAATGACGTATTTTGCTGTGTCAGAAATTGTGGGACGCCTTGGACTCCCGCTTCTGGCTGATCACGGATACATTCGTCGTACGACTCTGATGACCTGGAACTTCTTTTTCATGGGACTATCCATGCTGCTATTTTCGCAATTCACGGCTTTCGCCTGGGTGCAAGCGAGCTGCGTACTCTTCGCAGCGTTCTTCGGCAGCGCAGTGACCATCGAAGGTGTCCTCATAGCGGATTATCTGGGAGTGCCGAGGCTGTCCCTCTGCTTTGGACTCATCGGAATTCTAAGCGTGCCTCTCTTTCTGAGTAACCCACTCGTCCTCGGTGAGTACTGTTTAAAAGTAGGACGGACCATTCTAAAATATCAAAACACGAGAGCTAATAGTCAGAGTTTACGTGTCATCTGCACTCCCAAGGCATCCCTCCCAAACTACGGGCTTTCCTGGTTCATTTGAATCCAAATGGTGGTTAATTTCATCAAAGTGTCATTCAATTTACTTCAAGCGCCATTCCGCTTAATCCCAGCGCTACCCGAATTGATCCGGGTTTGAGTCAATTTAATCCACAATATGCAAGGTGTTTTTTTGTTAACCATTTTGTTCTTAGCCCGAGACTGAGGCAGGAAAAGAGGAAAGTCATTGTTTTTTTGTGTTTTTTTAAGCTTTACAGATATGTTTTAAAAAGGCCGTGAAAGTTACACTTATGCGGTTTGTGCAGGTGAGTTATACGGCCAGGGCTACAGAATATAAGGGACTAATAGTAATGATCAGTCGGATAATTAAGTAAAATTTGTTAATTACCTTTAAATTAGTGAAAACAGACATAGGGTTCTAATTAGAAACTTGGTGCCTGCAGTGGCTGAAACGCGCAACTCACGTGCGCCCTACTTCGCTCCATCCTACGAGGGAGGCGAGGGGGTGGCTTCGCGCCACGACCACCGGGGAGCAGGACCGCGTGCACTCCGATGCGCTTCGATGAGAAACCGAAACCTCGAAATGCATCCACATGAAACGTTTTTACGGAACGCCGTAAAATTCTGCTCCTGCGTTATATTGTTCTAAAAAGGGTGGACTTTAAAGGTTTTCGATGAGGCTCAGCAAGTTTGTGATTTGAACCATGTGCTTATTTTAATTAGTTAAATAGTAAATTAGCACAGCATACTTAATTACGAGACTGATTGTTGCGATTATCCCCCCATACTATGTCCCCCTATCCGTATAGCTCACCTGCACAAACCGCATAAGTCTAGCTTTCACGCTTTTTTTTAAACAAATTCATGAAGCTTAAAAAAATACATTCTGTATACTACAGGGTGATGGAAGGAGACGCCAGGCTCTTTAAATGGACCGGAAAATTCGGTTTCTTAACCTATCGCGCTACGACTTTGTGCAGCGTTGCCCACAGATGGTGCATTTTTTTTTTTTTTTTGTAAAATTTGCAAAGAGCGAACTTACCTGAGGAAAAAGTAAAGAAAGAAAAAGGCTTAGCTCCTATGGAAACGCAGCGACGCCACCGGTCTTCAAACAACACGGCGCCGTTTCGCACGGGAGACAAGAGATGGCGCACGCGGTCGCGACGCCAACTGCCGCCAACGAACGAGCATACGACGCCGATAGCCGGCGTCTTTTCTTTAGCAAACGATCTTTTCGAATCAAAAGCGGCGCGAGCTTTTTTCATATCAGTTGTTGTTTTTGTTTCTGCGACTGTCGCCCCCTGCGGAACGCGCGCCGCTTTTGAGTCGAAAAGATCGTCTGCTAAAGAAAAGACGCCGGCTCTCGGCGCCGTATGCTCGTTCGTTGGTGCGAAACGGCGCCGTGTTGTTTGCAGACCGGTGGCGTCGCTGCGTTTCCATAGGAGCTAAGCCTTTTTCTTTCTTTACTTTTTTCTCAGGTAAGTTCGCTCTTTGCAAATTTTACAAAAAAAAAATGCACCAAATGTGGGCAACGCTGCACGAAGTCGTAGCGCGATAGGTTAAGAAACCGAATTTTCCGGTCGATTTAAAGAGCCTGGCGTCTCCTTGTATCACCCTGCATATGCACGTTTTTGTCTCCAGTGGTAGTGTTTCGCTTACACTTTTGAGTAATTGTTTGTACAAGTAGATTTAGTTGGGACTACTGATATATTGGTCACTATTTCGATCACTTTCAGTTGCTATAGCAACTACAGCTCAAGAAGGCAGGGCGACGGAAAGGAAGGCTGGGAAGGAGAAGCAGGCGGAACGCTGGAGAGGAAAAGGGGAAACTTCCTCCTTTCTCCATCGTTCCGTATACTTCCTCCTACCTGGTAATCCTTTCTCTCGGCCTACCTTCTTGAGTTGCAACGGACTGTACTCGCACGATTGACATATGAATTACTTTTTTGGTAACCTCGATATATTAGCGGCGCACTGCACATTAGTTGAATTGACGTTTCGTTTACTCTTTCTCACTAGTTCGAAAAATTATTGATACAGTTCAGAAGATATAAGTAAAATTTCGATTTGTGATTACACTTTTTTATTACTTCTCGCTATTATCCACGCCGCTGATTTGAAATCGCTTTTACTTCTTTTCTTCAACATATTAATAACACAATTTACATAATAAAAGTTCAACGACATTTTTATTACTCTCTAGGTTACCTCGAGGAATTTATGACTCAAATATTACTTCGAACAAGCTCATTTATCATTGTGATTACTTTTTGGTTATAGCTATTATTGACACAAAAAACTTTATAGAAGCCAACTTTTCGTTACTCAGTCGATTACTCTAAATAATTATTGACAAAGGCGACTTCATGTAAGTTCAGCTAAGAGTCTGATTACTTTTTTGATTAATCCGTGTTACTATTCACCCCAATTACCTTAAATTACCTTAATTAACTTAGTGGTTACTTGTTTATAATATGATATTTGTCACATGACTGAGTTTACATTAGCATTATTGACATCTTGATTACTTTTGAGTAACTAGTTACCTACTTGACTTTATACTGGTCTGATTGACATAATCCTCGCTCTCATTATTACTTTTAGCTTTTTGCAGTCAAGTCATTTATTTTCAGATCAGTTATCATTTTGGTCACTCTTTTGATTATTTTGCCTTACTATGACCCAATGCACTCTAAGAAATGCCTCCGCGTCTACTTATCCGCAAAACACTCGAAGAGCCAATCTCTGCGATCTACGAAATCAGTTCAGTGAATGATGAGGCGGAACATCTGTTTAGACCTAAACATTAAGTCTGCGCTGTGGCATTACGCAGTGCAAGCATGACGCTTTGCATTGCGTGATGCCACAGCGCAGCCTTCATTTTGAGGTCTAAGCAGATGTTCCGCCTCACCATTCACTGAACTGATTTCGTAGACCGCAGAGATTGACTCTTTCAGCGTTTTGCGGATAAGCAGACGCGCAGGCATTTCTTAGAGTATGGAGTTTGATTCGGCCTAATTGACATTACGATTACTCTTGACATTATTTTGAGCAAATTATAGACTAACCGATTTATTATGAGCACGAGTAACATAATAATAACTCTTTTGATTACTTCGAGTCGCTATTGACCCAATGGACTTTAATTAGCTTTAATTGACATCTTGATGACTTGATTAATTTGAGCTAATATTTAACCAATTGCTTTGTTATGAGGTTAACTGATGTTATGATTAGTAGTTTGATTACTTCGAGTTACTATTTACTTAATCGACTTGATATCAGGTAATTGACAATATGGTGCCTTTTATGATTACTCCGATTTATTATGGAACCGGTTAACCTATTATTAGCTCAATTCACAATATTATTCCTCTGTTATTGTCTTCGAGTTACTTTTGACGTATAGATATTAATACGGCCTAATTGGCATTATAATAACTATTTTGATTACTTTAAGGTAATATTCAACCAAATTATGTATTATGAGCTCATTTAACATTATGATTACTCTTTTTTTTACTTTGAGTTACTATTGACCCAATAGATCTTAATTCATCATAATTGACATTTTGGGGACTCTCTTGACTACCTCGAGTTACTATACCACCAGTTCATCTATTACGAGCTCAATTCACATTATTATTACTCGTTTCATTACTTCAAGTTACTCTTACAATACAATACAATACAATAAACTTTTATTTTTCCAGAAGTACTGGAGGGGTCCCCAGACAAAAAGCTGCTAAGAGCAGCTTGACTGGGTCTGGGTTCCCCTTATACATGGCAGCAGCTCGGACAACAAACATATAAAACACTTTACCAGGATAATAAGAAAAATAAAACAAGGTCACATAACATTGAAGTAGCAGAAGAACAATATTAGTTATGAATAGTTGAAACAGTACGTACGTAAGTCTTTTTTGCCAATTGTGTAGATGTTTATGTTGTTCGTGAAACATTTATTTAAGATGTACGGTACTTTGTAATGCAATGACTGGAGGTTGTAATTTGTGCGGCACCGAGGAAGAAGCCAATTGTCTACGCGGCGTGTGTTTATATTACTTTCACGTTTCTCAAGTTCAGAAATAAATACAAAAAATCTATGAATGTTGGCGATGAGAAACGAAGGGTACAGAGCAAACGATAGTTATATACGCGTTCTACGGGAAGTATTTCATATCTAGAAAATAATGGTTCTGTATGCTCTGTATATGAGACACCCGCGATATAACGTAAAACTTTTTTTTGCAATAATAGTAGATTTTGAAGGTTTGTCTTAGTTGTCGTAGCCCATACAAGATGACAGTAATTTAAATTGGACTCAAATAGTGCGTAGTAAAGTTTTAACTTAATACTAATTGGTAAGACATTACGACAGCGGGCAATAATGCCAACAATTCTGGAAAGTTTAGTAATTAGATAGTTAACATGGCAATCCCACGTCATATACTCGGAAAAAAGTACTCCTAAAATTTTATGTTGGCTGACTAACTCAATTTGGGAATCACCAAGTTTGATTTCATTTTTAACCAGAACTGGTTTATTAAGAGATCTAAATAAAATGGCTTTGGATTTCTGGGTGTTTACTTTAAGGCCATTAACTTTGGACCACATGTCAAATTTACGTAAGATATTGTTCGCTTTATATATCAGAACATCAGCATCATTAGCAGAAATAAAAAGGCTCGTATCATCAGCATAAATGACAAACTGAACTTGGTGATCGATGTTAACAATATCATTTATGTATACATTAAATAGAAGAGGCCCAAGTATGCTTCCTTGTGGTACACCAGCAATAACATTATGAAAGGAAGAGTAATGACCGTCAATTACTACGCACTGTTTCCTACATTGTAGATATGATGTAAGTAAAGCAAGGGGTACTCCGCGGACACCATAATTGCCAAGTTTTGCAAGAAGAATGTGGTGATTGAGAACATCGAACGCTTTACTGAAGTCTATAAATATACCTAACGTAAGAAGCCTTTTTTCAATATTTTGCAATATAATTTCTTTTTGAAGCAATAAAGCGGCTTCAGTGGATTTACCTTGTCGAAAACCAAATTGAGAGTCCGTTAGTAAAGAATGTTTTGTGAAAAACGAATTTAGGCGTGACCCAGTTGACTTTAATTTGGCCTAGTTGACATTGTGATGACCGTTTTGATTACTTTGAGCTAATATTCAACGAACTGATTTATTATGAGCCCAACAGACACTATGATTACTCTTGATTACTTTAAGTTACTAGTAGCCCAATGGACTTTTATTTCCCTAATTGACATATTGCTGACTCTCATCATTACTTAGAGTTATTAGATTATCAATTGATATATCACGAGCTCAAATCACTCTAATATTTCTTTTTTGATTATTTCTAGTTACTTTCGACAGAACGGGCTTTAATTCGGCCTACATATAATATTGATGGCTCTCTTTTGTACTTTGAACTAATATTCAACCAAATCATTTATTATAAGCGTAGTTGACATTATCATTACTACTTTGATTACTTTGGGTTTCTATTGACCCAATGAACTTTATTCCGGTATAATTGACACTTTGGTGACTTTCGATTTTTCGTCTTATTATACCGCAAATTGATCTGAGCTCAATTCACATTATTACTCTTGAGTATTTCGATTTTTATTATTACCTGATTTGACATTATCATTACTCTTTTGATTACCTTTACACATTGAGTTTTAATTCGGCCTAATTGACATTATTATAACACTTTTGATTACTTGGAGTTAATTTGACCCGCTGAACCTAATTCGGCATAATTAACATTGCAATGACTCTTTTGATTACTTTGAGCTAATAGTCAATCATAATACATCGATTGGATTAATTTTGCTCAAAGTAATAAAAAGTTATCCCAATATAACTTGGGCCGCATTAAAGTTTATTGGGTCGAAGGTGACTTGAATCAATCGAAAGAGAACAAATAATGTGATTTGAGCTCGTAATAGATCAATCGGCGGTAAAATAACTCGAAGTGATCAGTAGAATCACCGAAATGTAAATCATGCGAATTAAAGTCTAGTGCGTCAATACTAGCTCAAAGTTATAAAAAAATTATCATAATGTCAACTAGCCTAATAATAAATCAATTGGTTGAATATTACAAAAAAAAGTAATCAAAATGGTCACCACAATGTCACGTAGGCCGCATTGAAGTCCATCGGGTCAAAAATAACTCGAAGTAATCAAAAGAAAAATATTACTGTGAATTCTGCTCATAACAGATCAATTGGTGGTATAACTCGAAGTAATCAAAATAGTCACCAAGATATATATTGCGCCGAATTAAAGTCCATTGGGTCAAAGTAACTCAAAGTAGTCATATGTCAACTAAGGTTATAATTAATCAGTTGGTTGAATATTAGCTCAAAGTAATCAACAGAGCCATCAAAATGTCATGTAGGCCGAATTAAAGACAGTTGTGTCGTAAGTAACTCGAAGTAATAAAAAAACCTAATAAAGTGATTTGAGCTCATAATAGAGCAATGGGTGATATAATGACTAATGAATCAGGAGAGTAATCAAAATGTCAGTTATGAGGAATTGAAGTCCATCGGGTCAATGGTAACTCGAAGTATTCAGAAGAGTAATCATCATGTCTTTTGGGTTCATAATAAATCGGTTGGTTGCATATTAGCCCAAAGTAATCAGGAGAGTCACCAACATTCCAATTAGGCCAAATTAAAGTCCATAGGGTCAATAGTAACTCAAACTAATCAAAAGAGTATTTACAAACTCAGATAGGCTTATAATTAATCAATTGGTTGAATATTAGGTCAAAGTAATCTAGAGTCATCAAATTGTCATGTAGGCCGAATTGAAGTCCATTGGATTAAAAATAACGTGACGTAATCAAAAGAGTAATTATAGTGTCTAGTAGGCGCATTAGTTAATTTAGTTGAATATTAGCTCTAAGTAATCAAAATGGCCATCACAATGTCAATTAGACCAAATTGAAGTCAATTGGAGAAACGTAACTCGAAGTAATCAAAAGAGTAATGATAATGTGAATTGAGCTCGTAATTGATAAACTGGTGGTATAGTAACTCGAAATAATTAAGAGTCCAAACTGTCATGAGGCCAAATTAAAGTTCATTGGTTAACTCAAAGTAATCAAAAGAGTAATCATAATGTTATCTGAGCTCATAGTAAATATTTTCGTTGAATATTACCTCAAAGCAATCAAAATATTCATCATAATGTCAATTAGGCCTTATAAAAATTTATAGGTCCAAAGTAACTCGAAGTAGTCAAAAGATTAATAATATTGTGAATTCAGCTAATAATAGATCTACCGGTAGCAAAATAACACGGAGAAATCAAGAGAGGCACGACATTATCAATTAGCTTACATAAAGTATATTGAGTAAATAGTAACTCGAAGGAATCAAACTACTAATTATAACAACGATTAAGCTCATAAGAAAGCAATTGGTTGAATATTAGCTCAAAGTATTCAATTCATCAAGATGTCAAATAGGACGAATTAAAGTGCATTAGGTCAAGTGTAACTCCAAGTAATCAAAAGACTAATCATTATGTGATTCGTGCTCATAATAAATCGAATAGTCTATAATTTGCGCAAAATAATAACAAGGGAAATCATGATGTCAGTTAGGTCGAATCAAACTCCATTGGGTAAATAGTAAGTCAAAGTGATCAAAAGAGTGACCAAATCGCCACTAAACTGAGAATAAATCACTTGGTTGTATTAAAGCTCAAAGTAATAATGAGAGTGAGGATCATGTTCATTGGACCAATATAAAGTAAAATAGGTCCTTATAGTTACTCAAAGTAACCAAGATGCCAATAATGCTGATCTAAACTCAGTTATGTGACTAAAATATCAGGAAAAATAAAAAAAAATATTACTACTGTTGTTTGAGTTAACTTCAGGTCGATTGGCTGAATAGTAGCACGGATTAATCGAAAGAGTAATCAAAATCTTTGCCGAGCTTATTTGAAGTCGCCTTTGTCAATAATAATTCAAAGTAGTCGACTGAGTAAAGAAAAGTTGGCTTTTATAAAGTTGTTTGTGTCAATAATTGCTATAACCAAAAAGTAATCAGAATGTCAAATGAGCTTCTATGAAGTTGTAATTCTGTCAATAATTTCCCGAACTCATCGAGAGAGTAATAAAAATGTTCGTTGAACTTTTATAATATAAATTGCGTTATTAATAGGTCAAAGTAATAGAAGTACAAGCCATACATCTACTAAGCTTTAAATAAAGTCAGATCTGTCAATAATAGCGCAAAGTAATAAAAAGAGTAATCACAAACTGCAATTGTACTTATATCATCTGAACTGTATCAATATTAAATCGAAGCAATGAGAAAGAGTAAACAAAACGTCAATTCAACCAGGGGAAAGTTCAGTACGCCACTAATATCTCGAGGTTACCAAAAGAGTAATCCACGTGTCAATCGTGTAACTAGTAACTCAAAGTTATCGAAATAATGATCAATAAATCAGTAGTCCTCAACAAAATCTAATTGTATATATAATTACTATAATTTATCAAAAGTGTAAGCGAAACACTACCACTCAAGACAAGAACGTGTATGTATACATTGTGGATTAAATTGACTGACCCCAGTTTTAAATCGTGTACCGCTGGGATTAAATTGAATGTCGCTTGAATTACATTGAATGGCACTTGGACTAAATTGACCACCATTTGGATTAGAATGAGCGGAAAAACCTGTATAACTTCCTTATTTCCTTTAATTGAAAGCAACAGCCGTGATTATGGCTAAAATATAACCAGGCATACTTGTTATACTTTAAGACCGTAATAACCGATATCCTTAGATAAGCTGATATTACTTCAATTCTAGTTCACCTTCTTGGTACAAAGCTGGCGCTTTCATTGCATCTTCCATGCGCCGCCTATAGTCCACCAGTTTTTTTATATAAAATATGTGCTACAAAAGATATTGCTTGGTTATTAGAAAAGCAATAAAATGATAATTCTAGCTTGCCTAAACCCGCGCTCTGCTATTTGTTGCATATAAATATATATATATATATATATGTACACGCACAATGACTGACTCGTGTCGTGTTAAAAAGTCAATATTCATTCCAAGCATTTACTTCTAGGGTTTTCCCGTGACCAGCTGGGTTCGTACGACAACCTTTACCGTTTTTTATCGGGACTGTATTTTTCGATCGGCATGCTTTGGTTCCTGCTGCTTTGGTCAGAACGGAAAAATGACGCGACTTCAAGTACCAGAAAGAACCCCGAGGACTGTGCAGTATCGACGGCCATCAGAGACGTTATTGTCATTAATGGCAACGGACATAGTTTAATAGAAGAACTTTAGATACCATGAAGACAGCACGCAAGTTTAGCAGAACAAAAAATCTATCTACACTTACATGACTCAGTGAATCGGCATAGCTAACGGCCATCCCTGGATTTCGCGGGAATCTCGCTTTTCATTTTGTGCAATCTTAAATGGGATACAAGGTGGCTTGTTTGTCAATCAACTGCTATACCACTGCTCTAAAACTATGTGTTCGAAGCGTACGTTATGAATGGCATCAATATGCATAAGAGACACCAAGCAAGAGGGTGTTAGCAGCCATGTGGTGACAGTCACAGTATCTCAAGGAATCTGCTGTTATACCAACGGGCCGCCGAACTCACGCCCCAATACCTCTGTCCCCAATGCCCCAATACCTCTGTCCACCAGGTCCCCGAACTTTAGACGAAAGCTGGAGACAATAAAACACTGACCTTCTGTGACCCCCTTGTCCCGTGTCTTTTTGTCCGAGCTATCGACAGTGTAAGCTCCATAGAGATAATTGCTTGCAGGTATACGCAGACCATTGCAAAACCTTATCACCATTGCGCCGGCTCTCGAATTCAGCAAGTATGCACTACAAAGCGCCGACACAAATGATCAGTCGAAATATCTCGGCAATGCAATGGTTACTCTTTTAAGACACTTATAAGATTACATGTGTTTACGCGAATGAAGATGCAGTTATTTTATTCACAAGCTTAACCAACATTTTAGCTATTTTTGTCACTGGCCCATTCATAAGTGCCATGCAGCACACAACTCCGCCATACTTTTTTTTGCGGTAACACTGCACGATTACGAAAGAAGCTGACTATTCGCAGCTGCCCCTTGATTCTGGTAGCCAGTCAAGACATGCTCGGTAAACAGTCAGCCGCTTGAGAGTTTTAAGTAAATACCCGGTGTTGTTCCAAGGCTGGGCAAGTCACGTCATATGAAGGCTAGTAATATTCGCGTTTTACAAGACGTCCGACGAAGGCATTTAGAATAGCATGTTGAATACCTCCTACGAAAAGTAGTAAGAGTTTTTTTTGTTTTTTTTCAAGTTTATTAAAATATAAATACACTTGATTCACAACGGCAAAAATGATAATCTAGTTCATCTACTTCTAGGGGTGGGCGAATAGTGGCTCGAATCGAATAGCGTTGCGTCATCCATAGCCTTGACAATGCAAGGGAAAGCCAGAACGCAAGATCTTTTAACAGTGCAGAAGCTAGGGATGACGCTGCGCTAGTCGATTCGAACCACTATTCGCCCACCCGTATGTACCTCCAAAGATTTATTGGAAAGTAGACAAGAGCCTGTGGTGATTTGATAATGTCGATCAAGAAGGTAAAAATAGTCCTATTGTTATTTCCAGCTTATTAAAAATTGCACCTTCTGGTGAATTTTATTACACGCTATTTGCCGTTGGGCACATGTCTATCCCGAAGCACTTAGTTGAAATAAAAGTTAATTACAGGGTAATTTAGAATACGCAAGAGAATGGAGGATATATTCGGAATGATCCTTCATAAAGTGCAGGTGATAAACAGGGTTCATATATTGAAGGCATAACATATGCTGTGCTTTAACTCGTTGACAGTCTCAGCGCACAAAGCCATCCGCAGATCAGTTTGTTCGCCGATACATTGTAACATGTAATCCTAACCAATGCGTTCAGATAAAACTAAGCTTTGATATAGCTTGCGGAAGACAGCACAAAGGGGCGCGATATCTGCTTCAGGTCAATCATCTTGTTATAAAAAAGCGTAGAAACGCCCATTTGGCGAAGTTTAGAAAGCTTATCTTGATATTATCTTTGTTCCAGATCAAAATATATATAAAATGATGAGTAAAAAAAGAAATACAATGGAGATAGAATGTAAACTCTCTAATTCCAATGTGTTTCTAAAATACTAAGATACCAGGAAAACTATTTTATGCGCAGCATACGTATTTGATAAGTTCAAGTGTGATTGAAACGACAACCACTAGAATAGCGCCCCTTTACTAAAATGAACGCGCTCGCGCAGAGGTGTTGCTGTCAAGGAGGTTATACGTACAAGGAGGGGTCACGTTGCAATATTTGTGAAGCCTAGTCATAAAAAGTTTAAACGATTTTGTGGCCTACGTGACCGTAGATCTCTCCGGCAATTGGTGCGCGTGACATGTGACGTGCGAGATGGATGGTTGATTGTTGAAGGATTCCTTGCAGCATTGCGCGCGCTCTGTCCGGTAGGTTTTAGCAGATCGAAGGCTAGACGTGAAGCAAGCAAGCCAGCAAGTGGTTTAAGCGGATCACGAGCAGACGATACACCGTGTTACAAATTAAGCGAACTATATACCGTGGGCAAAGTAACTAAAACAACACTCATTTACACTTCACCCGTCACACCCGCGATTGCGGCCTTCGCGAGTGAAATCTGTTCAGCTTTTGGCTGAGAGCGCGTGACTGTATTCGAAAAAGAAGAAAACGAGAAAAAGAAATGTCGGCGACGCGAAAAGCAAGAGAAAAAAAAGAAGATCGAGGACTGGGAGTGATGGTGAACGGGCACAACACCAGACTTATCGTGAACGGAACGGGGGGAACGCCAGAGTGACAGCGAACGGAACGCCAGCTGAAGGTCAGACAGTAAACGGAACGAGCGGAACGCCAGCTGAACGTCAGACATTGAACGGAACGAGCTGAACGCCAGCGGAAGGCAAGCAATCGGATCGAACAGGACGGATCGAACGAGACGAACGTCATGAACTGACTGAGAATCTTCAACTGTAAATATTTATACGTTTATTTTATCAGTGTAAATACAGTTCTGTTTTCTGCTAAAGTTATCGGCCATCCTTATAACGACGACACCCACTCGCTCTTCGAATCAGAAACATTATGGTGCCGAAACCCGAGAAAGAGACCGAACGGGGTAGGCGGACTTTCGAACTTTGTTGACCGCCTGCCTGGAACGCTGTCAGAAAGCCTGTGGGTGTTCTGAAATGGTAAAAACATGACTGCATAAAACGGAAGGAGTCAAGAACGAACGCAACAGACGACCCAAGCGTCATCCCCCTAAACGTGCTCGGAAACAACGCCATAACAAGTAAGAGAATCCTGCAACTACCGACTACTAAATTAACACAAAGAAACGAAGTCAACATGGAAACACTCAAGGAGAAACAAACCATACTTCGAAGTCAGTTGACACACCTCTTCAATTATTTAGACGTAGCCTTCCAACGGACTGTACCGAAGGAAGAACTCCTTGAAAGTGAAGAAATCCTGACAAGCATTCAGTACCAACTCAGAAGTACTGATTCTGAAATCGAGCCGCTGATACCAGACGAAGATTTGGAAGAGGAGTACCTGGACGTGTGCGAATATGAAGATCAAATTGTCGGTTACCTTTCAAGACTCAAATTTAAAATTGGAAGTGCGAAAGACAGTCCAAGGTATCAGAAAAACACTGAACGAATAGAATCCACCATTCGATCGGGGCCTGTGGAAATGATGGTGAAAGAAACTGAAGAGTTGAACGCTTTGACTACAGTCAGATCACCAAAGAACAACATTGACGTAAAAGGTGACAATCAACAGGTTATGCTTTCCACAATTGACCAAAGCTGTTGCAATTGCCAGAGCCCCGAGAGCAACCTGCACGGTTCGGAACGGTCTGGAGTCCGAACGTCAAGATCGAGAAGCACAGAAGTGATCGAAGCCCAGCTAGTGGAGACACAGTCCGGGAGCTCAAATCGAACAAAAGAAGTAGGGTGGAGTCCTAGAAACAATCTACGACGCAGGAAAGTGAGAAAGGTCTTGTCAAGAGATGAAGCTCAAAGAGTTATGAGAAAGCTGCCCAGGGGGATCAGCCATGACAACAGCGGGCTACATCGAAAAGGCCAAAGATGGACGAAAAACCTCGAGGGTCGGGGACGTCCGGTCAACGCTAAGAAGAATCAACAGAGACGCCAGGTCAGCTGTGTACAAAGACGAAGGGCCACCACCCAGCTCAGTCACAGCTCAACCTTACGTTGTGGAAGACGTGGAAAACGTTGTACAAGGAGATCGCGAAGGAAAACGCGTGCAGCGAGACGGACGGGAAGCGCTGGAAGATTTGGGTCATACGATTACACCCAAACGACTTATTGGCAGGCGAGGGCAAACTTGAAAATTTTAACTGCCCCCTTCAGATCGACGAAAAGAAGAAGGAAGACTACTGAAGCCATGAAACGTGTACGCGGAGACATACGAGCATCACGACGCTCAAAAGCAAGTGAAACACGCCAAACCGACAAACCAGTAGCGACGCAAGAGTATACCAGCACGCACACCAGCAGCGTGAGCTACCAGGGGTACTTCGCTCGCCGCATAGAGGACTTCAAGGCTGGCCAAAGTAAAAGATCTATGCGGTCTACCAATCCAGAAGGTGGAAGTGAGGACGAGGACACCGCGTCAAAGACAAGGCCAAAGAGCAAGTCCAGAAATCTACAGACAAAAGACACACTGGAAGTGGAGGCCACGAAAGAGACCCCTTACGAGGAAGGTCCCGGGGAGACGGAAGTTGAAGGGTGGAAACGACGGAAACAAGAAAAGGACGCACTAGCCGACGAATGCCGCGACAAAAGGTTAGATTCAGAAGAGGTAGCTCTAGAAACTACCAACACTACCAAACGGAGCAAGTCTCGGCGTAGAAAGAAATGGAATATTTTAGGAAGTGACATCGGTGAGACTGGGAACGATGAAGCAGCTGACTTGCAAGAGAAAAACAATGACAGAGAGATTCGAAACGATGTTGACGAAAAGTCAAAGAGGCAAACGAAGACGAAGGGAAACGAAAGCGTGGGCAACGGCGAGGCACTCGAAATAAAGGAAGATGCTGGGAAGTCAAAATCTAAGAAGGCAAAGAAAGTGGCGGGAATGATCATCGACCGACCCGACGAAGAAACGGAAAACCCTCCAGCCAAGAAACGTGACCAACGGGATAGTGTTGAAAAAACGGATTCGCCCAAGAACGAAGTCGCGAGCATCGCGGAGAAGCCGACGATCAAGCTGCAGGAGCACAGTAACAAGGCATCTCCAATCGTAAAGGTGAAAGAGCCACGCACCAACTCAGACCAAGCGGGTCGTCTGGGACAATGGATCGTCGGAAGTTCGGAGGCTTCGAAACCCGTTGAAAGGCAGTCGAAGGAGAACGGGGATTTGATGACGTCGCAGCTGCGGAACCTCCTCCTTCGGGAGCACAAGGAATCGAACTGGGCACAGGATCCCAGCTTACGGAAGCTCGGCTTGGATGGACAAGTGCACCGCGCTGATGATTCTGACCCTCAAGGAATTAGAGATGGCGGGATCGAAGCAGAGACCGTGACCGAAGCAAAGATCGAGACCGGAGCAAGACAACACGGCTTATGTTGAGGGTGGAAAGGATTGAAAGGGTTTAGACGGACAGAGACAACCAAGTGCGTTCGTGCTTGGTGCGAATGCCCAACGTAGCAACCCTGAGACGTTCCGTCCAACTGTTGTACCATCCGGAACTTGCCGACTGTAAAGTGCCGAGCTTTGCTCGTTCCGTGGGGCGGGAGTGTGTTACAAATTAAGCGAACTATATACCGTGGGCAAAGTAACTAAAACAACACTCATTTACACTTCACCCGTGACACCCGCGATTGCGGCCTTCGCGAGTGAAATCTGTTCAGCTTTTGGCTGAGAGCGCGTGACTGTATTCGAAAAGGAAGAAAACGAGAAAAAGGAATCTCGGCGACGCGAAAAGCAAGAGAAAAAGAAGAAGATCGAGGACTGGCAGTGATGGTGAACGGGCACAACACCAGACTTATCGTGAACGGAACGGTCGCCGAAATGCGGAAAAGATGGATTTCGGCCGTTGGTCGCGGCGATGGCCCATCGTCGCGAAGTGAAGCCCATCAAAGTGGAGCTTGATGTGCTCCGTGCACTTCCAATAGTCAATAAAACATCTCCCAACTTCTAGTCAGGTTGAGCTGGTTCAATATGCCACGACAGCAATAAAACGTCCCAGTGGACGACCTGCATAGCGGCCGCAACGAAAAGAAAAACCAAACGATATGTAGCGTGATATAACATGAGAGCGGTGAGAGCGCAGCTATAAACTTTGCAGGCGGGAGCGAAAATCATCGCTATAAATGTGCCTAAGTACTGAACCAACCCGTCCGATTGACATAGTTACGCAATCATGTGTGTATATAATTTGGTCTTGCTTTGGCTACGGTAGTAATTAGTGGCCAGGATATAAAACGCTGGGTGTCGAACCGAAATGTTTTTTGTTCCGGTTTTCGTTCCGGTTTAGGAAAAACAGTTCAGCTGCGGTTCAACTCCGGAGCGAGAAAATAAAGGTTCAAACCGGTTCGAACCTGTTCGTACTCATATGCTACAAAAACAATTGACGACAGCAAAGGATAAACTATGCATACTTTATAAAAGTGTTACATTTAAAAGGTAAAGGCTCACATTACAGTGTGAAACGAACGAGCAAGTGCTGGAGCACCTCGGGACGTAGGTGAAAGCGCAGTTAAATGTCAAGCAGCTGACCGAAGAAGAAGGACGTTGTTTAAGCATATACGGGGAAAGACGGCATTTCTGAGACGATAAAATGAACTTCAGCGAAGAACAAGCTCGCTCCACGCTGATCTGGGCCGCAGGCACTCCCAGGGCTACTTGCGCCAATGCGTAGAGTTCTGGATGGCGTTCTCTTCTCTCCTCCCAAAATTGCAACACTTTAGCGTCCCTTGAAAGCCGCAGCTTTTTGTCTAGCATTTCCAGGAGGCATGCTATATCAAGTGGGCTACTGGAATCTCGAACGTGCATGCCAGCCTCAATTTCTCTTTCCTTGAGAAGCGCTTCCAGGGCGTCTGCCAGATCGTTTGAAGCCGCCGCAGTTTCAGAAGAAAGGGTAGAATCTTGCACGCATTGCAGAGCTGTGATCCGCCTCCAAGTCTTTGTGAAATACAACGTGGCCCGGTACTTTTGCTCAGGGGTGAGGAGAAGGCGGTAGCGGGGATCTATGTACACTGTTGCACAAAGACATCCGCGTCAAGAAGTTGTCGCTCCCTTTTTTGCATTGACTGGACCAAGGACTTCGCTAACGGCGATGATATCTTGGAAGTGTCCATCGAACATCCCAGCCATGCCCCGTAGAAATCTCCTTCAGTGAGCTGTTCCTTCTGCAATGTCTTTGTCGCCACTTCTGCGGGGCGAACCGATACTGCGAGCACTTCGACTTCCGCCCATACGTCTTCAGTCCACCTGGAGCTTTCTTCTTTTGCGAGGAACCATCCAGCGAAGCCTATTAGTTCAAGTAGCCTGGTGAGCATATGCAGCTTGGATATCCACCGCGTTGGACAATCAAGCATTGGTTCATTCAACCCTAGTTTTCTGATTAGGAACATAACAGATTGGACACGTGGTCTCCTAACAAGCGCACGGCTTTCTTCAACAATGTGCCCGGAGCCCGAGCCTTTGAAGGCGCCACTAACTGGCAGATGTAGCCTATGAGCGACGCACCTCATCCCTTATAGCAAGCCGGAATCATCAGAGAGTGCGCTCTCAGGATTCTCCTCTAGAGATTGCAGAGCGTGCGACTAAACTTCAGGGTCACTATATCCGACCTCTTCTTCGGAGTCAGAACATTCCTTGTTCATTTTACCGAGGAGACGCACAGCTTTCACCATGTCGGCACCGTTATCTGTCGTGACGCTGTATACCTGGCTGACGTTGAGATTGAAGCGAGAGAGTGCATCTATCACCTCTGACCTCATATGTCGCCCCGTGTGCCTTTCAAAGAGTTCTCTCATGGTCAATGGCTGGAGCACCAACCTTCCCTATTCAGCATACTGCACGTGGATTCCAAGCAGGGAGCAGTCCAGTCGCGATGCGCAGTTGAGCTTCAACGAAAACATATGGGTTTTCAACGACAAACCTGACCGCTATGGGGAAACCTGATAATGGAACGTTACAGCGATTTTCGCTACCTATTTTGCTCGCTTTTTGACTTCCCAGATGAACGAAACACCGCAAAAATAATTTATCAGTTTTGCCAAGGAACGAAAAAATAATTATTTCGGTCCGGTTCAACTCCGGTTTGCGCGAAAATAATTTTGCTTTATTTCTTCATTTTTTTGTTTACTTTTTAGGTTACTGTGTTTTTCGCCACGCACTTTTCACGCGACCTGATTTCGCGTATGAACCGAAAACCGCATGGAAAACATAGCGGTTCCACTCCGGAGCGAAAAAATTAATTTCGCTCCGGTTCAACTCCGGTTCGCGCGAAAATAACGGTTTTTTCCGGTTTTCGGTTCAGGGTTCGGGTTCGGTTCAATACCCTGATAAAAAGAGAACTTCCTGCTGATGCACGCAGATGCAAGGTACATTACCCCAAACACGCTAACAGGCAATCATTACATCGCTCACGTTCCACATTGAATACAATCGTTTTCAGGATAGAAACGGTCTGTAGAAAACAGAACGCATTTACTTTATAGTTGAGGGTACATAACGAAGCGCAGCAGGCGTAGAATTGGCAGGTTGGGCGCGGGTCACAGTTTCTAGCTGCGATGACTGATAAATGAAACGCACCAGCGCCACGCTCCCTGCTACCCGCAACTATCAACCACGCGACGCTCACGTGCTGTGGTCACGTTGGCCCGATCAGTGAGGAGGGCAAGGAGGAAAATGGGAAAGAGGCGAGGCATCAAGGGAGCATGGCTTGTGGAGGCTACGCGGCTGACGGCATAACCCCTCCTACGCTTCTAATCCCCATGGTTGCAGTCCATTTGCAGCCTATTCTAAAATGTCATCGTTTTGTTCTGGTTCAGAATATTCCTGAACTTACCGCGTGCATAAGAGTAGCGGTAACACGCTGCTTGAGTACAATTTCCCTTCCGCCACCGACGCCAGATCCCCTGTACCTTTCCGTTTTTTCGTTGTTTTTTTTTTAGATGCAAAATTTGGTTTTATTAAACGGTTATTTTAAGTTATAAATTAATCTGCTTGTTTTTATTCGTGTCATTATCTTACTGCTGTTCTAAGTCTGATATGGGTCAATTAGAGTTAAGATGACATTGCGGTATTGCATAGTAGTTTTTGTCAGTAAACACGTGATACAAAAGTAAAAAATCCACCTGAACGTTCTTTTTAAAACACATTAAGGTTACAATGTATTTGTATTATTTGATATCACGAGATATCCCTGGTAAAATCGAGGTTCCTCTCAAGCGGTCGGACATTCCTTCTTTCAGATAAAGTAAACTTTGCATCTTTCTTGCACCATGCATGAGTAATGGCACCAAGTACTGTAATGTAAACAAAATGATGATATGCATAATATTCTATTTAAGGACGTTAATAAAGCGTCACAAACCAAACAACCAAGTTCACATTTGTTTTGCTTTCCACGGAGAAGCAAGAACATCAAAAGGTTTTCAGAAAAATACAAAAAAAAGGTGAAAGCTGAAATTAAGAAGTCTCAAACAAAATTGTTTGTCGGTAAAAAAAAGAACTCCCAGAAAGCATAGACGCCAGCAGTCACAGATATCCCTTGCCGATTTGTTGGAGCAAAGGGTATCAGCCTCCAAAACCACCTCAGAGAAATATGTTGCTATCCGTACATTATGTTACTAAGCGCAACATATTCTCCGTTGTCGAATAGCGTTGCAATGCTAGTTATACACCGTCCCACCCATTTTACGATTCGTCATTTTCATATTTAACCCCTGACAAAAAGGTGGCCACAAAGATCTCGTTTTGTCGGTGTTCCCTCCTCAGCAACCTCTCTTATCTTTGTGGGCAACTTATAGACACGATAAGGATAAGGGACGTTACGGGCGCAGCACAGAGGCGTACCGAGGCCACTGACAATGCACCAAGCTCGTACGATGGCTGCGCCTCTGAAATTGTGGATCCTGCACACGCCTGCTCAGTATCGCTTTGTTGGCCCAGCTAACCAGCGTGGGTAATTGTATCCAAGGCTTCGGAGCCACTAATTTTAGTGCGCTACTAAAAGGACGTTCTACGTGCGGTCATTTGCATGAGTAAGTATGCTATTATCCTTGTCTGACAGTTTCTAAGCTACGCGTTGTTATCCCAGTTATCGTAAAAGCTTTTTGAGAGTATACCGGGTTGTGTGGCCGCGATACACAATCGCGAGAGGGCGAAACTTGAGTAGAATAAATACTCGCGTACAGTGTAACACTGCCAAACGTTTTCCTCACGCTGCTGAACACGAAACGAACTCAGAAGAAAAAAGAGGGGTAGGGTACCAGCATTGCTAGCCGCACTTTCACGAATATCGACAATGCACAAGTACCCTCAGGATGTCGCTCGTTTCCGAAGCAAAAGAACACACCTCTCATCCGGTGAAAAGGCAAGCACTCGTAACTACTGCAGCATGCTCTTTGCGTCGAGCGTGAATTTAAGCAAAGAAGCGAAGGCAGAAGCACTTCACGTTGAGAACAAGGTATTGACAACAAACTCTCTGAGTTTGCTGCAGTTTATTATAGTTACGTTGGCTGCCACTCCATATCTGTTCAAGACAAAACGTCTTACGGGTTTCTTATGGGGGCCTTGGAAGCGCGATCCCTTTCTCGTTCGCTTCCGATTCCCAGAATTTGATTAACGGAAAAATTTCATCACACACGCTGCTCAGCATTGCACGGGGTATATTGCCCCTAACAGTAAGTGAAACTATAGACCAGGGGTGCCCAGGCTGACATATGTCTACAGTTATATAGGAGTACCATTTTAAGTGCAGAGCTGCACTAAAAAGTGAACGTGAGAGTTTTACTTTTACGTTTAATGTAATTTGGTGGTTACGGCAAATTCTACACTTGAAGCAATCGATCATTAGGTTAATGACCCTGATTGCGTGGATGAAAGTTCCCGTATTAACGAGACATCACTGTATATGTCATGAATGACAACGAAAATACATCACTGTCATCATTCAGGGCAACTGCTCCAAAAGATAATGTTTATAAAACAAAAACAAACATGTTACCACCGAACATAAATGTCCACTTCTGTGGGCATTGCATTGTTCGCAGGTGCATTTGTTTTCACGTCGTTATCTGCCAATCTTCCAATGTAAACATGAAACACCCAACTCAATTTTATCGTAATCCCTGACGTTTGTTATAGATGAGACGCATTTGTTTCCAGTTCCAACGTGCTAACTCTCGCAGATACCACCGACAAAAACATGTGGTCATAACGAAGAGTTGCGCGAAGAGTTCTTCCCCGGCTTGTGCCACTAATTCACGATCGCGAACTTGGGTTGGCAATTTTCCTATCACGTGCTATTTTGAGTTTAAGAGCCTTGTGTCACCCCTAAAGAGTGATATATCTGCGAATCCTTGCACTTAACGGGAATGTTTCCGAAAGCTGCAAGGCAAACCCAACCTACAGGCTGTTTACGAGCGCTATTCCGGCGAAAAAAACCATTCGCATAAATACGCATTCGCATGTACTAAGTGCAATTAAACTTTTTTACAGTGGCATAGGAAAAAAGATACTGTTTTTTGTTTTGATTTCTTTTTATGCAAAGGGCGGAAAACGGCAAAACATATTGTGGCTAACACCACTATACTCACAGACGGCATAACATGAAGCAAGAAGCGAGAAATCTTTTTTGAGATCAGTACCCGAAAGCACGTCCAGCAGATTCTATGCGTGTGTGGTACCATCTGTAAGAAATAGAAACAACCAATTATTTATTTTTAAATTTTCCTTTTTGTTCATGGTAAAAATCAAATGTATTTTTCTGGACTATCTTTTTTTTTTTTTCTGAAGCTTATTTTTACAATTTCATTGTGATACATGCATCACCTAAAGATAGCTTTGTGAAAACGTTTCATTGCACTCCGTTCATTGGTTTGCTTACACGAATTGGTTTCACGCCTGAATAGCGCTCGGAAACACAAAATAGTGGTGAAACGGTTTACAGAACTGCCGTACTAACATTTCCCCATGGACGTGTGGTTATCCTTATTAAGCGATCTATATACAGGGCCTTTGTTTTTAGGCTCAACGGATTTGTTAAAAAAAAAAAGAAAATAAGCCTTCAAAGCTACACAAATGCAGTTTGTGCAGGTGAGTTATACGGCGAAGAGGACGTAGTATAGGGGACTAATCGCAACGATCACTCCAGCAATTAACTAAAATATGATAATTAACAGTTTAATTATTGAAAATAAACTTATGGTTATAATTATAAACTTGCTGAGCGTCATCGGAAACCACTAAATTAATCAACATTAGATAAACTTAGAGCACGTGGGAAGCACTGAGGTTACGGTTTTTCTGTGTATTATCATACGCGTATTTACTACACAGTATTTTTCATGTGACACCTCTGGCGCTCTACTGCCCTTCCCACGAGCCCAGTCCTTTTCAGAATTACTGATTTAGCGGTTTTCAATGAAGATCAGCAAGATTCTAATTCGAACTATATGTATGTTTATTTTCACTAATTAAAAGTAAATTTAGAATAAACAATTACAACAAGAGGTCAAGAAACAAATATGCATTGTCCACCCTTGCTATGTTGAAGACATTCCCAGTAGAGCGGTCAAGGAGCCAAAGCTTTTTGGTGCGTAGATCAATGCTCAGCGAAAGCAGTACAAGTTCCCTTTCTCATCGACAGTGACCCAATGTCCGCTCCATCTCTCCTCGCTGAGGCCTTCAGCACTCACTTTTTATCAGTGTGTACACCTAGCTCAGGCTCGCCATACGCTGTCCTCATACCTTAAGACGACAATGTTTCACACACGGTACCCTCCCCACCTAGGCTGCCTGCTCTAAACAAAACCACTGATGACAACCTGGAAGCCGTCTCCCCCATCATTCCTTTCCAAGGTCCTGGCCCCGATAATATCTACCCTCTGATCTTAAAGTGTACAGCCCCATCCATGTCCAATTTCTCTCCTCCATGTCCCAGAAAATTCTGTACTTTGATATGGTCCCTAATGCGTGGAATATTTCTTACATCACACCCGTACACAAGGGAGACGGTTTCCGTTCTAATCTTCTGTCGTCCGATTGACCCATTGCCTCTACCTTCATCGTTTGTTGCACAATCGAGCGAGTCCTGAACACAAAGATCCACGCCCATCTCAAAGAGCACGGCCAGCTGCACCCTTGCCCAGCATGATTCCCACCGAAACCGGAGTTGTGAGACTGCTCTCGGAGCTTAGTACACACAGTCAGTGCCCACCTCGATCAGCCCGCTACAAGCGAACTCAACCAGCTTGACCTGTTTCGCCCTTTCTACCAGCTTCCACACCCTGCACTGCTTAGTAGCCTTAAGCTCATGTGCATCGACGGTGCTGTACTTTCATTGCTTCCGTCCTTCCTTAGCAACATGACCCAACGTGTCATTCACCGTGGCGCAGTATCCACTGGCACATCCGTCCTTGCAGGGGTACCCCAAGGAAGCGTCCTCTGCCTGACACGTTTCACCGTCTACATTGATAGCATCACCATTACCTCAACTGCTCTTCTTTCTTGTATGCTGAAGGCCTGACCTTGCTCCAGACTATTCAAAGCCCTGCTAACTATGCCTCCTTCCAGGCTGACCTTGAGGTGTGTTACAACTGGAACGAGCAACAGAACTTGCCTGTCAAAGCCGACAAATTCTGTTCAATGACTTTTACTGGGCTGTGACGTCACCACGAAGCACCCGCAATCACTCATGGGAATCGGGAAATCTGACGTGTAACCTCGAAAACTATTCTTGGTGTTGAGCTGGATTTACGGCTGTCATTCACAGCCCACGTCCATTAAACTGTCGCCAGGTGACGCCGTATGCTTGGTTTTGCTGCCCGCACCACCGCTGGTATGCCACCGAACGCCTTCCGGCAGCTGTATACTTCACTTGTTTGCCTGAGCTGGAGTACTGCACTGCCATCCAGCTGGATCCCCCATTCTGGTGCTCTCCAAGCCAGCCTCGCCAGCGTGCAGCGTCGCAATCCGTACGCATTCTACAGTCGTAGTACTGTAGAATGCGCATGACGACGTCGGACTTATCCTGAAAGCTGCACAGCGCGCGTGGTAGCCTCTGGCATTCCCTATCTCGTTTTCACCTCCGGTTTGTGTTTGTTTGTTGTTTCGTGATTTCTATTTCATTTTAGGCACGTGTTTGTGCCAAAAACCTAGGCTGGGCACGAAAGCCTTCGTGGCATGGGCAGCACTAACTTTTTGCGGCCCTGTATGCCTGGGTCAACCCTCCCGGTATACGAATAAAGCAATATTGTTGTTATTATTAATATTATTATTATTAAAACCATTAAGCTTAAAAAAAAAACACCGCGGATAAAAATGTGCTGTACACATATATTACCCCGTAATGTACGATACAATCGTGAACTGACAGCTAAAAGCTCAGTCGCAACTCCGGTGTTTCACATTTTGACCGCCAAGCCCCGCCAGTTTTGTAAGCACGCTTGCATAAGCGGCAGCCCGGCTCTACTTTATTCACGTCACTGCCGCTGGGGGGCGTCGCGGCTCTGATACAGCAATTGAGTCCCACAGCTGGGTGAAGCCTTTAAAGTTAACGCATAAATCGTCTTGGAAACCTATCGCGTTATAATTTATGACGGAGGTTTCCCGAAGGTGGTAGAACCATCGTATGAAAGCTTCAAAGAACGAAGTATCCCAAATAAACAGTAAAAATATGTTAACCGGTTTTCTCTACCTACGGCGTCCGTCAGCTAATCGCGCGCACTCCGACTGGCTCAACAAGCGATATTGCCACGTCATGCCTCCAAGCTTCACTGTACAGGTCCTGTCACCATGCCATGCTTGACAGCTATGAAGCTCAGGTGAAGCGACTTTTAGGAGCAGGATTTCCTCTGTCCGTTTTGCTTGGCGTCTCTCAGACACTCTTGAAAAAAGTCAAGGGCGGTTCTCAGGAACCTAAAGTAAAGCCCAAACAAAGGCCTCAGGTTGTCCCATATATACATAAGGTTTCACATAATTTAAAAAAAGTGGCTAACCGGTTCAATGTGCCAATGGTTTTTTCGGCGCCTCAAAAATTAGCACAACTTTGCCCGCGCGTAAACCAGGCAAGCAGTAACAAGATGTCATGTACGGTTAAGCATGTCAACAAGTTCGTCGATTGCGTTATGGGTGTCATCTACAAAATTCCATTGTCATGCGGACGGGTTTATATAGGACAATCGGGACGCTGCGTCAACGAGAGATTGCGTGAGCACGCAAATTCCCTGCGGTCAATGACCGGAGGTCACTTATACGTTCATTGCAGAGACTGCCAGTGTCACCCCGACACTCGAACTAACAAGCGATAGATGGCGGCAGCGGCCCCGGCAGCTCAGAGGCACTGCGACGGCCTACGCCAGCTCAGCAGCCACCGCTGCCGTTGTCGCCATCTATCTGTTGCACAAGTCAGAGGGTGCGCGGTTAGCAGACAGACACCGCAATTTTAAAAAAGAAAAACAAATAGTTTTAGTTTTTTTACGTTTTTGTTTTTTATTTAGGTAAGTTTGTTTTGTGAAATTTCGATTCGATGATGCCACCACCTTCGGTCGCTTCTGTAATAAATCGTAGCGTCGTAACGTGAGCAAGCCAATTTATGCGGTCACTTTAAAGGCTTCACCCGTCTTCGGGACCTCGCTGTAGTTGCGAATAGGAA
The DNA here is from genome assembly GCA_013358835.2 of Ixodes persulcatus. NCBI lineage: Eukaryota > Metazoa > Arthropoda > Arachnida > Ixodida > Ixodidae > Ixodes > Ixodes persulcatus. Next base: position 65,466 of record JABSTQ010011344.1, on the reverse strand, counting down.
AGTACAATTGCCGACAGCAAAATGCACTCACGTCGCGGAAAGTCCCGGGTATCTTATATAGCTCCGCACAACCAACGAGCTTGCGGTTGTAGCTGATAAAAAGAAATGTCGAAGAACGCATCACAGAGCTTTAAGCGTTCACATTGCAAGTCACGCCCCCTGTTTTTTTACGCGTTTGTAAATAGAGTAATAATACGGAAATTATCATACGAGCCTTTTCTTTGACCTGCACTCCACATATGTCCCGAGTAATCAATTCAAATAATTAATATTCAAATATTTTTGTTTTCCAAAAATAAATTTGTTTGTCACGACAGCCACATGTGGCTGTCGTGAAATGTTTATCTTCTAAAGATGTCGCTGTCAGTGACAGCCACAGCTGGAGAAGATAAAATTCCGTAGTCGCTGACCGACTCAGAGGAGCAGGGCACGGCTTTTCATGATCACGCTGCTTGAGTCGTGATTGGTGGTTTTGACGTTCTCGTCGTCTAATGCCTCAACCTCATTGGCTGCGGAGCGAAATTCTCGAGACTCGTCATATAATGCGCCTATTAAGTCGTCAGTGTTATAGTTAGCAATATTGACTATATTAAATGCACCGTATGAATCACACCAGTTTTACTGCGACGACTTCATGTCATTTCATTTATTGAACCTTAAGGGCCCGTGAGGGCATTACATAGGGGGGTATCATTCATATTATACATTGGAAAAACAGACACAAGAATAAATACATTCAGGAAAAGGTTGCTAATTGGTTAAAAACATAAAAAGTGTAATTGCAGACTTGGTTTAAAGGCGTCTAGGTCTACGATGGTGACGATGAAGGATGGGAGGTTGTTCCAGTCATTGATGGCTTGTGGGAGGAAAGATCGGTTGAAAGCGTTTGTTGAGCCAGAGATCCTTTTGATGATATAGGCATTATTTAAGCGAGATGTTGTTCGATCGGGAGGTGATAATAATGCTGTTTTAAGATCGAGACAGTCATAATAGATTTGGTGTAGAAGGCAGAGCTGAGAGACGTTCCTACGAAGCTGCAAAAAAGAAAGGGTTAGTTGACATTTTAAAGCGGAGACACTGATGGAGTTATCGTACGTGGAAAGGATGAAGTGAGAGGCCCTGTTTTGAATTGTTTCCAGATGACTAATACGGTAGCCTTGATGGGGTTCCAGGTGGAGGCAGCATATTCTAATTTAGGTCGGATAAGTGTGTCGTAGGCCAGTTTGCGGACAGTTGGTGGAGCAGGTCAAAGGTTACGTCGGAGTACTCACAGGGTCCTTGAGGTGTCTGCGGAGATGGCTTCAATCTGATTATTCCATGAAAGGTCGGATGTTAATTCTACACCGAGATATTTGTACGAAGGAACGGTCTCAATGAAATTGGAGCCTAAGTAATATTGGTAGGACAAAAAGGTTTTTTTTCTAATGAAACAAATTAGTTAACATTTAGATTTGTTTAATGGCATCAGGCACTGTTCGCACCATTTGTTAATTTTTACTAAATCATCTTGAAGTTGAATGTTGTCATGCACACTTCTTACTTTGTTATATACGACACACTCATCACCAAACAGACGAATATTAGATAAGATGGTGGCCGGAAGGTCGTTTATGAATATTTAAAAAAAAGTTGGGGTCCCAGTACGCACCCCTGAGGAACACCAGATGAAACGTTTGTTAAGACTGACTCGTGATAATTTGTAACCGTGTATCGCACGCGGGAAGAAAGAAAGTCACGTATCCGTGAGAAGATTAGCGGGTCCAGATGAAGGGATGCCAGTTTAGAAAGTAGTCGTTGATGAGGAACATGATCAAAAGCTTTCGAAAAACCCAGAAAGATTGCGTCAGTCTGAGCACGACACTCGAAATTAGAATGTAGGTCATGGATTAAGTTGCAAAGCTGCGTCTCACAGGGGGTCCCTTTCTAACTCCATGCTGCTTTTTGAAAAAAAAAAAACTATTAGTTGTTAGGTGACTCATGATTTGCCAATATAGTATATGCTCAAGAAGTTTAGATGCAATTGAAGTTAAAAATATTGGACTATAGTTAAAGACCAAACAACGACTTCCCGGCTTCAAGACTCGGACAATCATGCCAACCTTCCAGTCAGAAGGGAGGGAGCTTCCAGATAGTGATGGGTCAAAGATTAATTTTAAGAACTCACTCGAGATACTGGTAGTATTTTTTAGAATATTTGAATTGATGTAGTCGGAACCGGGCGGACGATGAGAGTTTTACTTTGGAAATGAGATCTCTAATACCGTGTGCGCTTACACTGATTAGAGGCATGGTTTCGTAAAATTGCTCGGGGAGAGTGGGAACAGTTCAAACACTCGTTAGTAAAAAGGAAAAAAAAATATTTGTTAAACACTCTAGGAATGTCACTCTCCGGAATGGAATCACCGTTGTCGGTACGTAGTTGGATGGGAGAGTTGTTGTTCTTTGGCGAAACCAGATTCCAGAACTTCCTCGGGTTACTCCTCAAAATGGATGGTAAGTCATTAAAAAAGAATTTATTCTTGGCTTGTTTTATGTTCCCGGTGTACGTTTTTAGTGCAGAACTGTAAACATCCCAAGATTGGTTGGTATTTAACCGCTTGGCTTTTGCAAAACGTCTTTTTTCTTGATTCGCAAAGAAAGCAGAGTTTTTGTAAACCATGGATTACCTGAATCGGTGCGCACACGATCTGTAGGAACAAACATTGTTACTAAATGATTCATTTTAGTCTTAAAGAAGATCCAGTTTTCTACAGATCTAAGATGAAAATGAACAACGTAATTGTCAAAGACGATTGCCAACTCGCGGTTTATCGAGATATAATCAGCCCTGTTATAATCGTGAATAATCTTGGAAATGGGATGCTTGGTGAGAGTGGGGAGTGACAAATCAACATGCAGCAGCTTGTGATCACTGAGCCCGTCACAGTACTGGATACACTTGACAAGGCCCGGTGACATAGTTAGTATTAAATCGAGAATATTTCCCAAACAAGTTGGTTTATCAACAAGCTGTGTAAGGTTCAGAGTAAGACACATGTCTAGAAAATGTGCCGATGTGGCTGAGCCTGCGGATGATAGATTTGACCAATCGATTTGAGGAAAATTAAAATCACAAAATAAAAACATATCAACTTTTGGAAAACGATCTTGTATATCAAGTAAGACAGCGGATAGATCAGAATGGAACGATGAAGCACAATTTGGTGGCCTGTAACACACGTCCACAATGACCTTATTGGGTGGCGTACACATATGCAAGTAAATTCCAAGCCATAGTTCGCTAAACAGATATCGAAAGACGATATACAACTTTTTATTGCAATAAGCACACCGCCACCCCTCTTGCCGTGCCGGTCGTGCCGGAAGACTTTGTAATTCAAGTTTTGCGGAAAAATCTCCTTATCTTCAATTTCAGTGTTTAACCAAGTTTCTGTCAAAATGACTAAATCTGATGAGCGGTACTCCAGTACACTGCGAAACTCGTCGCGTTTTGGCATGACGCTGCGAATATTAGTGAAAAGAACGGAAAAAGTTTTGTTTTTATCGCGCAAGGCGGCTTAAGGGGATGACGGTAGCGCTTTATTTTTGCCAGAAGCACGTAGCTATGAAAATTCAGCAACAGTTTGAGATTCCAAGTTAAAAATGAAACGCCTGTTGTCCGCAGGCAGTTTGTTAAAACGCACTTTAAATGGTACGTTCATACTCCTATCATACTCAAACCGTTTGGCACGGGCAATTCGCATAAACGCAGAAAAATCTTCGCGTACAGCGTAATGAGTGCCTTTCAGTTCGAGTCAAACGTTGGTTCCCAAACTAATTGAGACTACGCGTTCTTTTTTATTTACATTTGTCTATCATTTCAATTCTTTTTTCTACGCGCCTTTATTTTCTACTAAAATCAAAGAATCATAATGAAACAAAAATATTTATACTAGGCTAAAAATGAGCAAAACGCAGTGCTGTTGTGAGAAAACGAAACTTTGAAGGTAAAGTTGACTTTCTAAATTGCAGTTCATTCGTCAGCCACGGGATTCCTACTACATGCAAATCAGACCCCAAAATAAAGAAACGGAAACAAAATGAGGATAAGTGTGTGCACACGCGCACAGGCCGACAGCGAGATAAAGCGAGAGAGAGATAGAGATAGAAAGATAGAGCCCCTGAGAGAGACAGGCACAGGGATATATACAGACTGAGTTTTACATCCATGGCTGATCTTGCATCGGTTAGTATTTTTTTTCTTTTTCTTATACCGGCGCGCCGCCTCCTTTATGAGACCTTACAATCGCCTTGCGTACTTTAATACAAAGAGTGCAAGCTACTGGAAAGAGGCTCCTCACAAACTGTGCTACACCTTATTTAGAAGCCAAAATTTGATGTCGCTTAACTTTTTAAGGCATAAAATGTTTGTTAACCCCCAATCCCAAAATTTTGTTCGTTCGTCCATCATCCGTGCATTTTCCGCTAAATTTAGCGGAGAAAATGATGTCACGTGACCTATACACCAATTCAGTTTCCCCGCTAAATTTGGCGGGAAAATTTATGTATGACCTATACACCAATTCAGTTTCCCCGCTAAATTTGTCGGAAAAAATGATGTCATGTGACCTGACGTCACGTGACCTAAACACCAATTCAGTTGCCCCGCTAAACTTGGTGGTGAAATTTATGTCACATAATCTGACGTCACGTGCACTGTGCACCAATGTAGTTTCCCCGCTAAATGTGACAGGAAATTGACGTCACGTGACACGACGCGACGGGACCTATACCATAAAAGACTGTATATAGTATTCTAAACAAACTAAAATGATCGAAAAGTAAACATTTGACAGATATCTGTCTGGTAGGGAGTAATCAATAATTAAAAAGTTCGAACGCCAACCAAGCCCTCTTATAAGGACCCTACGGTTCGAGGCCGATTCGGCCTCTTTTTCAGGGGGGACTACGGCTGTGGCCGTTGAGGAGCAGTGTCCTTTTCTTTTTCTTCTACGGTGGACATCTGGTCTTCTTCTACGGGTGTACATTTTCAATAAAGTGACGAAGCCCGTTCACATATGTGGATGACAAAGCTCCGAGAGACCGATTGATGTTCTATGGCGTTGTTTGAATATGCCAGGATTCGAGAAACAGTCTCTTTCGGAGATTTGTCTCAACGTCTATGATGCATGCGTTCTCAAAGTCAATACGATGGTCCTTGACGTCGCAGTGCTCAGCGACCGCGCTGCGCTCATGATCCAACTTGCGTACGCCGTTTTTATGTTGGCGGATTCTCTCTGTAGAGTTCTTTGTTTCGCCGATGTATCTGGCCGCGCAAACCCCGCAAAGAATCTTATATATAACGCCTTGGGCTCCTTTTAGCAGGGAGATCTTTTGGGCGTGGCGTGAGTCGTCCAAGGGTAGACACAGGTTTGTGCGCCATTTGAATACCCTCTTTAGCCAGGACACGTGCCAGTGCCTCGCTTGTTCCGTTTATGTAGGGAACGCTGATGCGCGAGGTTGGGCGGGAATTCGCACTTGACTGTTGCTGCACGTGTCGTTGGTTTCGGCCTACACCGCGGGCAACGCGGTGGATGAAGCTGTTCGTGTAGCCGTTTTTTTTTTTTTTTAAGGTCCCTAATGACGGTTTCTTCTTCCTTTCTTCTGTCCTCTTCCGATGAGCAGATGGTCATTGCCCTTGTTAAGAGTGTCCTGACCACCGGCGCCTTGCGATTGGCTGGGGGGCTGGATTTAAACTGAAGGTAGCGACCAGTGTGCGTCGGTTTTCTGTATAGAGAACAATTTGAGCTGTTCCTCTTGCCATTTTACTAGCACGTCCAGTAAAGGTAATGTGCCGTTCTTTTTGGCGCTCCACAATGAACTGGATGGCCGGCTCGGTGGTGTTGAGATGCGCCAGGAATTTGTCTACTTCAGACTCTTTCAGGACACAGAAGCAGTCATCTACGTACCGTAAGAAAATCTTGGGTGGTGTGGTGAATGACTGCAGTGCCTTCTGTTCAATAACTTCTGTGCAGAGGTTTGCCGTGGTGACGGAGATGAAAGCACCCATCGCGGTTCCACTGGTGTGCTTGAAAAACTCCCCCTTGAAGCTGAAAGTTGAAGCCAAATTGGCCTCGGAACGTGGGGTCCCTATTGAAGGGCTTGGTTAGTGTTCGAACTTTTTAATAATAAATAAAATGATTACTCATACACTGCATTGTATGCAGCATAGGACTTTAATGTTCAAGTTCGCTGACTTTTTTTCTTCTTTGCTTTTGCCTTTTGGTGATGCCCAGATATCGTTAATGTATTGTCTGGAGCTTGCCGAGGAACTGTGGCGGCAGTGGCTCCGAGTGCATGACTTAATGGCAAGGAAGTCTGCCGCAAGCCTTCAACATCAGAAGAAAAAAAAAATTGGCGCAAGGTGTTTCCCCAAGGTTTCCATTATATAAACTAAAAAGTGATTCGTGTTTTGATTTGCTGATGTATTACCAAAAAAAAATTTTACATTGACTACTTCAAGAAAGATGCTTTTAAACAAAAAATGATGGGTGGCCTACATCAAGTGCAAGCAGTTTCTGTTTTCTAATCAGCGCACTTTAAGCTATAACTAACTTTATTGTGAATTTATCCTCCATGCTGTCTTCAGTAAACAAGCACCGTAAACACCATTTATTAAAATGTAAACGTCAATTTCACATGCCTAAAAAGACAACAAAAGACAAAGGCAATCTGGGTAGATAAAGATGCTCAAATCAAATGTCGGACTTACACATCTGCTTTACTTAACTTTTTTTAATTATAATCTTATTTGCACTGTTGGTAAGTTAGCCATCCAGTAAATAGAAAGTTTCAGAATAAGGAGCCCCAGTAAAGAACTGAAGCCACGCTTTGCGTTTTGGGCTCGAATTAAGAGCGCTCGGTTTTGTTCAGAGATGGCGAAGCAAGCTCGCCCCAAATCAAGATTGCGTCGCTCTCGCAACCGCCGAGATTCCGCGCGAACGTGGCTGTGGCTATGGCGCCCGGATGCGTTTCCGACTGGTGCGTTTATGGCATCAAAAAAAAAAAAAAAAAAACTCGTTACTCGATTTCCGTTTTATGACATCATAGACGTGTCATAATGTCGCTGCTCGCGATCCTGGCGGTGTCCCAGCACCGGCGGTGTATGTGGCAGACGCCTGTTGTGCTGCTGGTTGCTCTCTAGTTGGACAGTCCAGGGAAAGTTCGGCAGCCAGGAGTTGGGAAGCCGCGACGACAGCGACACCTTTGTTTGCTCGTGCTTTTCGCCAGCATTTCTACGACCAACCGCCAGGATCGCGACATCCGACAGCATGACACTCCGGTTTTTGTGGCGTCATTTCTTGCCTCTTCGTGACCACTTTTGATATATTGGCGGTACAAGACGCTAAACATATCAGTCGGTGGTCTATCTGAAACCGTAAAAGTGTGTCCGAAACCATAAAAACTAATTTTCCGAAAATTCTGTCTATTTTCACTGTACATCCGTTATTTGTACCGCAAGTAACAAAAAGGGTTCGTTAAGTGCGCCTACTTTACTTTTTTCACAGCTTTCATTTCTAAAGATTTCACTTTCTCGCCGCACTGGCGCTGCAAGAGAGAAAAGGAAGTATGCCACGCTGCGTTGTGACAATCTATTTCATAAGCTGGCGGCGAGAGGAGTCGCTGCGTTTGGCTCCTCTTGTTATCTTGAGGCCCCCATTCACGGCGGTTTCCTTTCCTAAAACTGTCCACTGACACCCTTTGCTATTTCATTTAGTTGCACGTAATCCTGTTACGACCGTCAGGGCATTATAGGAGTGTTGATGGCATGGTTATTTAGACACAATCATAAAATAATAAAACTTTCAATGATCGTTATGGAGCAGTAGTTATTAGTTTATTTATTTATTTATTTATTTATTTCGAATACCCTCAAGACCAGTTGGCATTACAGAGGGGAGTGGGGGTTAGTAAGGCGATTATTTATAACGCTCCAAAACAAGGTGCCGTCGCTGATGGTGACGATATTCTCAGGGAGGTCGTTCCAGCTCACAATGGCGTCCGGAAGGGCAGAATAAAGATAGGCCGTTGAGTTGCATTTGGGCCGGGCTATCTTGCAGGGATGATCAAACCTCGGAGAAATGTAAGTAGGCGGGTGAAGCAGGGAGTGATGTAATGTTGGGTGGTAATAAATCTTGTGCAGAAGACATAGACGGGAAACGTTACGGCGAACAGAAAGATTGGGGTGTCAAGCTGGGCTTTCATGGCAGACACACTGGAGAAACGTGAGTAATCAAACAGGAGGAAACAAACAGCGCAATTCTGAACAGACTCAATTTTGTTTTCTAAAATTAGTTGATGAGGACTCCAAATCGAAGATGCATATTCTAATTTAGGGCGGACAATGGTAGTATAGAGAATACGTTTAAGGACAGGAGAGGCAGACTTGAACTTGCGGCGTAAATATCCTAAACTGCGGCTAGCCGATGCTATGATAGTATTAATATGTGTATACCAGGAGAGGTCAGAAGTAACGTGAACACCTAGATACTTATACTCATTAGTATAAGTAAGGGCCGCACCATGGAGAGTGAGGTTCGGCTGGGGGCAAGATGGAGAACGGGAGAAACACATGCATTTACATTTATCAATATGAAGTCATCTGCCACGTAACGCATCAGTCGGCTATTTTATCAATGTCCGTTTGTAAAGTTAGGGAGTCATCGGGGGTTGTTATTTTTCTGTACACAACACAATCATCAGCGAAGAGACGAAGAGAGGAAAGAATGTCAAGTGGGAGATCATTTATGTATATTAGGAAAAGGAGAGGCCCAAGAACAGTTCCTTGAGGGACGCCAGAAGTAACAGGAATGGCATTGGAAGATGTGTTGTTAGCATAAACAGACTGAAAACGATCAGATAGGAAAGAAATAATCCACGCCAGCACTTGAGGGTCAGTGCTTAACGTAGATAATTTATAAAATAAAAGGTTATGTGGGACCTTATCAAAGGCTTTGGAAAAATCGAGAAACACAGCGTGAGTAGGATAACCGGACTCCATGTTCTGAAAGAGGTCGTTAGTAAGGCCGGCAAGTTGGGTCTCACAAGTTGTTTAGTGTTTATGTGCTGTACCTAGAATTTATTTTTTAAATCTCAATATTTACTTGTTTTTGTTTTCGGTTATATATACAGTAAGCAACGTCCAAGCTAAATCCGCAGAAAAAAGTATTACCCAAGTAGGGAACGTTTTAAACACATTTCTATCGCATAGCTGTCTCATGCACAAGTTCGAAATTTGTCTTTATACTTATTTAGAAATCTCACGTGCTCACCTTTCCTTGTGTTCATTCCATTTGGCAATCTGTCCATAATTCCTTTACGCATTTCAAGCAAGCTACAAAGCATTTAATCTTATTTTTGTTTCTTATTTCTCTCTAAATTATACAATAATCAGCGAACTGAATGATATGTAAGGATATATGTTTTTTTTTTTTTTTTAACTTGGCTGAATATAGTTTTGAAATATTAAGGGTTCCAATGCTGACCCCTGGCTTCACTGTAAATATTTATGCTTTATAACAGTAAATGTGCAGAAAGTATGGGCAAAAAGAAATGAACAGTCTTGTCCAAATAAAATAGAGGCGGACTAATCGCTAAAAAGTATACTTTAGATGAGTTCTAACTATGGTTCTTTCTCAAAATATATAAGTTCAAGAAGTCAAAGTTTTTCTAAACATACTGCGATTATTTTATTCCAAGTGAACATAGTAATTTACCAAATAAACATAAAAATTAAACCCATATATTCATTAAAAGTAGCTGAAAGCACAGCATAGAACATGTGATACAGTGTTCCAGGTGTGGTCACTTTTGCCTGGTGAACGGGGTACCAGTTTATCCCTCTAAGCCCCTCTACCTCGTTGGTAGACCTCAACGCATCTATCACTGAAGTCTACCCACTTTCGATCATAGCCAATCAGAGCTCGGCGTCGTTCTGACGTCATCGTAATTCCTGCACAAAAGCAGACGACTCACTCTCCGCATAAGACCGTGAAATAAAAAGTACAGTAAACAAAGCGAGATTCTAATTTTAAGTGTTTATTTAAAACAGTGGTTACAGATTAGTTTCGTATTTCACTAACGTACAGAAGAACATGCTTCCCGACATAGGGGTGAAATACAGTTTTCTAAAACCGATAACTAGTGTAGCACATGCCGTGAATGTAGAGAGGACAGTTTTACATGACGTGGTATTTTTTGTTGAGAAATGCAAGGTTCATCATGGAAGGGCTTTCGGGTCCGCCGGGTAAAATATATGTTTTTTTCCGGGGTGGCTTTTGACTTACATGAATAAAAACACGCTCACGCGTAGTCTCGAATGTTGTTTTTTTTACTGTTTAAGCATATGCCGTCGTTTGTAGCGGGCCCCGTATCCTCGAATTAAGAACATAGGACGCATTCCAATTTAAGAAAGGCCCACGACACAAATCTATAACAAATTGTTTAACAAATATATTTCAAATACAGTCTAAAACTGTTCTTACAAAAAGAAATGCAACGAAAAATTGGTATTTTTACCAGAAAGAGAAGCAAAATGATTATTTTCGCGTTAATTACAAAAACACAAAACAGCCTAAAACAAAACATTTATGGTAAAATTCTTGCCAGACAATTCAAGTTTTTCATCAGTATTCTTACAATGTACACCGGATGTCACATGCGAAAACACCTGTCCTAGTTGTTAACATAGTGTAATGTCGCTTCATAGACAGAAAAAAAGAAGGCACGTGCGTGATGCTCTCTCCCGGGATCAGTCACCTTCGCCGTCCTGTTTTCAGGCAGGAGAAAATGGAAGGTTCAGTAACGAGTTTAGAAACGGCAAGCCAACGGTTAAACTTTGAAGAACATTTGAGAGTAAGCAAGTTCTTATCGGTCGTAAAGTCGTATCATTCACTTATTGCAGAGCATGGAGACCTCGCAGAGACATGGCACCGAAGAAACGAACTGTTCCGCCAAGAAGCAGCGACTGCAACGGCGGCAGTCCCGGGCCAGCGGGGTGGACACTTGCTGGCACATTGCTGCCGTCGCCTTTCTTGCCCAGATGCTGCTCGCGATATCCGACCGCAATTCCGGGTTCCTGTACGTCGGTTACATGGACATGTTCTCCATCGAGAGGAAGCAGGCCAGCTGGCCGCAAACTATTGCATTTATGGTGGGCTGCCCCGCAGGTGAGACTTTAACAGCAGTCATGTGGGTTTCACTCACATTCTAATTTTAGAATATGTGTACTTTTTTTTTGTTTGCTTCCAAATGTCTTTTCGTGTTTGTTTGTTCTGTTATTGCTTGCGGTACAGCTCATTCTCATTTATTTCTCAAATGAACGTTTTTCTAAGTGCCCAGAACGCACAACCAATACTCCTCAAGCTTCATATCGTCATAGAATGTATTAAAAATGGTGTTAATAAAAGAGTCCACTTGAACCATAGTCGCCAACTATAACAAACTGCAAATGCAGCGGGGAAAGAACAATAAAATATATCTAGGTTTGTCAATATAATGGATACATTCCCAATTTGAAAATTCTCGATTGCGTGGATCTAACTGAGACACGCGTTAAGGAAATCAAAGCATCGTGAGTGGTGTGCTTATAATTTCACCAAAACAGTAATGAAGAGAAACTGAAAATACGCTATGTTTTACTTTCCCTGCATATCCGCGGATTATCCGCAGTAAACGGGCGGATGCGGATAAAAATTAGAAAAAATTTGGCGGATTGCGGGTCGGATGCGGATGTCAGGTGCTGCGGATGCGGATATCCGCGGATCCGGATCTAAATGTTTGCCCGGTGGCATTCAGTTTGTCGACTGACGTTTCATCTACACATCGTTTCGTCGACATGCGACGTTTGAAGGAAAAGCTTCTCGTGTTCATCTCATCGTAAAACCTGAGACGTTTCGTCGCACACAACCTTGCTATTTTCGTAACAAACTTTTTGCGTCTCGCCGGGATTACGGTGGGGAGGGGGTTATGGTTTGATTAAGCTCGCCTTAGTGAATCGCGGCCAAGCTTTTAGCGGCTTAGTGAAGAAATGCGTTATCAACAAAACGTCGCAGGGGCATGTGCCCACAAAACGTACAGCATCGACGAACCGTGTGTCCATGAAATGTATGTCCATGAAACGTTATCCACGAAATGTATTTCCACAAAACGCGTTTCGAAAAAACAATAGGGATCCTAAGAAAGATCTGATCCTCACTGAAGATCGCTTCAGTTAGTGCGTTGCCTCTTGTCAAAAATGCTATCTATAGAAAAAGTAAAGATTGCAGGGCATCAATCGTCCCGAGAAAGCTAGCACATTGGTAGGGAAAGAGCGGAAACTTTCTCCGAACAAAGAAAACCTCAAACGTACAAGTCACAAGGAAGTAGAAGAAACGTCCCCCTCTCTGCACAGAGTAGTGTGGTCATGATTCCGAAAACAAAAAAAGTGCCTCAACATTCTTTCCCTGCTGTTCTTCTGGGCAGAGTGTCGCGGACTCCTAGGACGATCACATAACTGAGTTGATGTTTCCTTCGACGCGCAGTGTCTCGGAAAGGCTGATCGTTTTTAATATAAATACGATGAAACTGATGATGATAAAATGACATCCCCTTTGAATGGGGACCCGAAGATTTCTTTGTACAAAGATAAGCAAACAACTTAAAAAGTGCTTTTTGCTTTTTTTTTTTTTTTTTATTCTCGCTCGATGGTATGATATACAATGGATGCCTGGATTGTGAGTCGGATCTGGTTCCACATTTAGCGGATGCGGTTCGGATACGGATACAAAATATCAGGATGCGATCGGATACGGATACAATAATGTAAAGACTTTGCGGATGCGGTTCGGATGCGGATACAAAGTCTGCGGATGCGGATCGGATGCGGATAATCAAACTGTTATCCGCTCAGGGCTCTATTTATACTACACATTTTATTAAACCTAACACGCACTTCTTAAATTTGGGTTTGTAAGAACACTCTACAACATTCACACTTTAAGCACATTCGAAGGGGCACGTATGTATTATGTATACCATGCATAACACGGAAACCATGATTGCAGTAAACAAAAGAAAACATCGTTTGCAAAGCATTATCCAGGGTAAACACCAGGCACTGCAGCCGAACATTCTCCAATATTCACTTGTACCTAATAATTCCTAGCAAATATTCAGACCCCGATTAACTAATATCAGTCAGCGAATGACGAATCTGCATGTCGAGGGAAATATTGGCTATAGGCATATACCTTCCGGCCTCTCCGAAATATTGTCTCAGCGAAGTTATGTGTGATGTTATCGAGTAACAATGTAGTTTAAAAACTGACTTGCACATGAAATTGATCACATTTGAGTCTCGATTTTTGCAATGCAAATAAATATATTTGTAAAAATTGAATTTGTAATAGTATATAAATTTTCTTGTATACTGTGACTTTCACCAAAGAAGTGTAAATATTCTGCCAAACATTTCATAAATATAAACGTTCATATGCGACGTTTTCATCGCAGTGCAAGCAGAGGCACTATAGTTACTGCAATATTAAAAACGGGCCGGAGGTCTTTCGATTGTCCCACTTGCAGCACGGGGAAAACGAAAGACCTTCGACAACACTTTCGTGCCTCGTGACCTTCGAGCGTGCCCGTGCATCAAAAGCGTGCCGAAGGGCAACGAGCACGTGTTCGAGGCCGGGGATTCGTAAGCGATGCCCTGCTGTTCGCATCCTGTCATAAAATAATTCGCGAGCGCGTGTATTTTCGATATGCTCTCTACACTTGAGTGCTCGTGCAAACAAAGCAACACGGCATCCCGCAGTACTACTTTATCGCATTCGCGCCTTTTTTAGCACTACATAGAACTTGTAAGGTAAAATATCGCACAAATGCTTTGAATTTCGATCATTTCATATAAAATAATTGTAAGTACTCAGAACGAGGTTTTAGCAGAACTACCTCCATCTACCCAAAGAAGCTGGTGTTTCTCGACATCAGTGACCTATGGCGAGAGAGTTCAATATTTTCCCTGTAGTGAGATAAATATTACGAATAATATCTGTTGAAAGTAAATCTCTATAATCCCTTTGTACTGGACACAATTTAAACTCAACGACGTTTCGTCATCTACAAGCGTCATGCACATATATGCTAACACAAAAACCAAAACGGGAGCAAAAGTTTAAATTTTTTAACATGCGAATTACAAATACATAAAATCTAGAAAAGCATTCTAAAAAAATTGTGAAAGCCAGATATTCCAAATATTATATCCCCGCTCTTATTTTTCTGTTTCTCGTCCGCTTAAATTTAAGAAAAAGGTACGTGTAGGGTGACCATATTCTTAGGGTAGAAAACGGGACATCCCAGCGGTGGTGGTGAGAAGGGGAGGGAAGGGAATGGCGTATTAAAAATTAAGATTAAGAGAAAAAGTTTAATGAAATAACTGCTCTTATTTTAAAACGTTACCATATTTCACTAAGCCCTAGGAAACAGTCACACTCAGAGTTCAGTTCCATGCACTCATTTGGAAGGTCCTGCTTCGTGTCCTTCGGTGGTGTGGGCGTATTTTGCCGACAACTAAAGTTTCCTAAGCAGGACTTAATCCTGTAAGACTCGGTTGTAAAGTCTGCGCACTTATATGGGAAGTTCAACCGCACAAGTAGCATTACTCGCAAGGTTGAGACAAGATGGCGAGACTTCTAGCATACCCACATAAAGTTCATAATTGAAAAGACGCGCTCCACTGGAGCCGTGGTTCCAAAGAAGCACAGAGCCAGTTCCACGACCCGGGAAATCTTGGCGCAGCATACATTTTTTTATTTTCACCTCTTTAAAAACTTGCACACATCTGCCACAGACTGTAATACATGAAGATTTCCAATCTTCTAGTTTCTTTTCAATGCTTTTATTGACCAATGTCCACCGGTGAACGCACATGTGCGTTTTTTCGCCATTTTCGAAAAATAGTGTAGTGTTGACAACCGTGATCCTACATGCGTGCTATATCCAGTAACAAAAACAAATTCTACACACGCGCCTTTGCAAGAGAAAAGGTGTTTGAGAACAAAACAGTTCTAAAGTTTACGCTCTGGCTAAATATTTTAAAGTACCTACTTTTGTTTCGTAAAATATACTTGTAACGAGTAGGCGTAATTTCGGCCTGCTTCAACTCGCTTAATGCCAATTTCCAAACTACGCACTGCTGCGAAAACGGGACATGATCCATCATTGGGACAAAAAGACGGGACGGCAGAAGCGGACCTCAAAAATGGGACTGTCCCGGCCAAAACGGGACGTCTGGTCACCCTAAGCACGTGTAAAGCTCAAATATTTAAGATACAGTCCTGCCTTTTTGTGTCAAGGTGAACAGTTTGCAAACTCATACGTGAATAGTATTTTAATAAATTTTATTAAATAGTTTGTAGCTATGACGTTCAAATTGATTACATTACTCTCACACCTTGCGCGTAGCTTCTTGTGGCTAGCGGTATTTTCGAAAAACGTACAACAACGCATGATTAATAGCACTGATATTTTTCTTCAAACATCCTCTTAAGTGGCTTGTAAGTGTTCACGCGATATACCGTTGTATTCTGCCGATATTCCAACTGCAGGATTGGCGGTTGCGCTGCTCCATCGACGATTTTCCCTGTGGACGATCGGATTGGCTGCTAGTACTCTAGCTTGGGTCGGGCCAGTGGCTGCCAGTTTTGCTCCAAACATTGCCTGGGTTACTGGTGCTATGGGATTTCTTCATGGTGAGTTAAGTATTGTAAGCAATACTGCACTATTTTAGCGATCATTAATCACGTGTCTTGACTGCAGTTATTGGTTTAAGATATTTCAAACATGCTTCTATGGTCATTGATAATGTGAGATCGGCGGAGAGAAGCTTCTGTTGGCCCACATTCAAGCACGAGTTTCCTACGTTCGGCAGCCCTTGGACGTCCCATGCCCCTCGAGCCCTTGCGCGCAGGCGTGGAATGCGCTTAGAGTATCCAAACACCATGCATTCCCCGGCTGTCTTGTAGTCCTGCTATTTTGTTGCCTTTTAAAATAGGGTGCGTAAATGGCATTCGTTAGGATTAAAAAATGCGACTACCAGAGCGTTTGATGTGGTGTTAAAAAGCTCATGCGATATGGCTTCGCTGTGTCTCAGAATAGTTTAAAATTTCAGGAAGACAAGCATCTGTTGCCTGCGATTTTAAACAGAGCTTCAGAAAAATGGAAATATATATTTTAAGAAAACATACGGCTGAAGTGTCGTCACCCTGATCCGTTTCTTATTCGGAGCCTCTAGACGATACTAAACACCAGAATCCATAGTCTGCTTCGAGCAAAACACAGATACACTTTAAGCATCTTTTTCGCCTTAATAAAAAATGTGTAACATCCGAAAAAAAAATACAACACTTGGGTTCAACCAATATAACTTTTACTGATCTGTATTATTTATGGGCAAACCCTCGTGTTAACAGAACCACTCGAAACTCTATTTTGACAAAAAAAAATGTTTTTTCTGCCATTGCAGGTCTGGGAGGTGGGATGTTCTTTGTCACAATGTCAATGGCCCTTCTGATGTACTTTGATCGCTACCGAGGGGTGGCCAATGGCATCAAGAGCATGGGAGGAACATCGTCTTCTTTATTCTTTCCCCAGCTTCTGGTCTTTCTTAATGACAGCTATGGATTCCGGGGAACTCTTCTCTTGTTCGGGGGCATTGCCATGCATCTGGTCGTATTTGCTCTTTTACTAAAGGAACCACCATGGATCAAAACGCGGCCTCACTTAACGAAGGAAGCAAAGACACCTGCTAACAAAGGAAGCACTGGTGACTCGCAACACGAATCTACAAGTGACGTATCGACTGGCATCGAGCCTACCCAGACTAAGTCTCCAACGTTACAGCTTTTTCTATCTGAAGCATTTTACGTCATTATCTTTTCCGGACTCGTCGTCTACTACAACCAGAACATTTTCTTCTCAACCATCATTGACTTCCATCTCGATAAGGGATTCTCGATGTCCGATGCTGCCTTGACAATGACTTACTTTGCCGTGGCCGAGATCATCGGGCGTCTCGGTCTCTGCTTTCTGGCAGACCAAGGTTACCTTCGCCGAACCTCTCTTCTGATTGCGAGTTTCTTTTTTATGGGAGTTTCTATGTTCGCTGTCGCTCATGTTCAGTCCCTCTTGCTAATGCAAGTATGCTGCCTTCTCCTTGCGGTCTTCTACGGAAGTGCGTTGACAACTCAGATGGTCGTCATCGCTGACTACTTGGGCGTCGATCAACTGTCCTTCACCTACGGCCTCACAGGACTCATCGCCGTTCCTCTCTTTCTCGGCAATCCATTTATTCTCGGTGAGTAGTTCTGAACTCCGTCAGACTTGCCACGTTCACTACTTTTGGTTTGTTGCAACATTAAAAACACAGGAAAAGCTGCTTTTACGAAAACCACCACTCTTCAATTCAGCAACGTGAACGCTGGAGTGAAGACGAGTGGAGAGGAAAAAACAATCAATAATGACGAGCGAAGAGTCTTGCGGGAGGTACCTGTCTTGCGTTTCTTAACCTGTCACAAGCAAAGCACACCTTGTAAATGTTATAATTATTTGCGTATTTAAAATGCAGATTTCTAAGGCATGTTAATTAATCATAATATTCAGACAATGCTTATGTAAAAGCGTGTTGAGAATGAGTGCTAAAGGACACAAAAAATAATTACTAGTACTGTTATTCTTCAAGTGCTATCTTCACCTCAGGTAAGTTTGATGCTCTAGCCCTGGGGTCGGATAGGGGATCTGTTGTCTGGAGCGCCAGAAAAAAAAATATATTATCAATAAAAAAATAAATGTTAGAATAAAAATAATAATCTAAGGTGGATGAAAATATACCATTTCTTTGGAAATTCAATATTCAGCTAGTTATGACATTACACAATAATTGGGACACAAAAAACTCAGAAGGCAACAATGAAAGCACATAGGACCTGTGGCATGTTCACGCAGGGCAGAAGACTAATGAGAATGATCAAATTGACGCTGACCATATGCAAATGATACGACAAATTACACTAAGCGCAATGTACAAATGAACGCTAAAAATGTTAACATACGTAGTTACACAGGTATGAAAGAGCAAAGTAATAATTGTTATGCTGGTGATGGTAATGTCCAATCAATACTATGACGAGAGGACACGAATTATGTATAGGCAGATTCATCTGGTTCTTTAAGGTGTCTTCTTTTACGCGGTTGAAGCGCGTGGTAACGCCGTTTCTTTAGGTGCGCTTATTAATGCGAAAGCATTAACTGTCCCATGGAGCGAGCCGACATCATAAGCCGCGCCAAACGGCAGATAAATTCCCAAAGCCGCGATCGGAGGCATCCCAGCTTTGAAACCGCCCAAAAAGCCACGCAAAACGGCAATGATATAAAGCCGACGCGCGTCAGTTTCAATTAGCGCCACCCCATGGCGCTGCGTGCCCGCGCTGGAGCATAAACGGCCGAGGTGCCGAGAGGATCGCATGCGGCCGGGGCACAGTGGACCGCGGCGCCGAGAAGATCAGAAGCGGCCTTGGTGCCGAGGGTATCAGAAGCGGCAGCGGCGCGAAGAATTTCATTCATGCTTTAGTATTCACAACTCATAAGACGTGCTTAGGTGTACCTCAAGCCTTTTTTAGAAAAACAACCTTTTCCTCTAATTCTCGTTAAAAAATCAGACGCTGGGGAAAGCCAGCCATTCTGGCCAAGTCCTTAAGTCGTTATTTCGAGCTTTTTTCCACGCCCGCCCATTCTTACGCGTGTAAAACACACGTAAGAATCTCGCCACACCGCCGCGTCCTTCCGCACAATAAAGTCTGTCTGCTATGGCCATCGTCACCATGGAAACGACGCGTGTCCTGAATAGACGCATATGCGAACGCAGGCCTAAAGCCAGCAACAACCGGGGCTATTTTCCGAATGCTGTCTGCTAATGTCCTCACAACATAGTCAAACGTGGTTAAACGGTACTGCGTGGGTCTGTCTTTAGAAGGTTTAGAGCGAGCGCTCTCTCAAATACGCTGGAAGGGCGTGGCGGGGGCGAGAGGGAAAAGTATACACATATGCTTCAGAGGAAATAGCACGAGCAAACGTGAACATTCTTTCGAACAACCAAATCCTGCTGATAGCTCCAATAAGCTACGGTGACTTAGATTGAGCTCCTGAAAACATCGATTTTGTGCCGATTGTGACTTATATTTCATCCCAAATTTGGTACAATGAAGCTTTCCCCCTCACCTTTCCAAATGCGCCTTTTGTTTCCTAGAGTTTCCCCAAAAAGAATCCTCGAAAAAAAGGGGTGGTTTTACGGAAGTAAAGATTGCCATGCTGACGCGCAACGCAAAACAGGAAACGACCCATGACAACAATACAGTCCTCAGTGTTAAGTGAATACGAAATGGAATAAAATGAGAAATGGACACACAAAGAATACACTTTTTTTTTGCTTGTTGTATACTTAGCCCCGCTACGGCAAAATATTGGGATTTTTTAAAATTTTTTCTTGTCGTCTGAACACTGTCTGTAAGCGAACATTCATAAGCAAAGAACGGGACAAGAAACTAACTGCAAGCAGAATGTCAGCAAGAGCCACGTAATACCTGTTCACACTCGGAGCGGACGCGCGCTTTTGATCGAAATGCTGGATTCGCGCTGTTGGACCGCGAATTGATAAGCGCTTCGGGGCCGATCCTTTACGGTTGCAACTCGATGCTGACGTGACACCCGGCAAAGAAAGGTTGAATCGGCATTGCGACCCACGAACTGTTATAGCGATCGACAAAGAGGTGCAGTCGTGTTAGAATAAAAATGGAATACTAATAACAAAGTGTACGTACCGTGTTACGAAGGTAATCCATACGGCGTTTATTTGAGCTCTATATCACACAAAACAAAGAGATGGAATCGATGAGAGCCCCTTTTCGACGACAGCGTTCGTCACCGCTGCCTCGGAAAACTAGGAGATGACAAGAGGAAGAGATTGACCTCTTAATCTAAAATTGAGGTCAGCGATCAAACTATACTACGGGAAGGGTTCACAAAGGTCGCGCGGGCATATTCCATTCAGCACGCCAGCCGGTCGTGGGCAGACGGTCTTGGCCGAGGACCGTAGCACCAGACTTGTACACGTTACTGAAAATTAGTAAGGAATTACAGTTACAATTACTCAAGGCTAAATTGTAATTTATTACAATTACAATTACTTTCCCATAAAAGTAAGTGACCGTTACCCCAAAAAGTAATCCGTTACTTTCGTGGCGTTACTTTCAACAATATTGTCTGCAATTAAGAAACAAAGGGAAGAGGGTTATTCAAGTTCTTATTGTTGCAACCTGTTCCATTTAATGTCCTTGAGTATTTTGAGCAACAGCTGACTCTCGAAAGTCTCGTCAGACATTTTGCACTATTTCTTACTGAAGATGTCGACTGTTACGCTGAACACCCTTTGAACTGAGGCACTGTATGGAAGTGGCATATTATTCCTCACGAATGCTTTATGCTCTGCATTGAGCTTCTTCAGCGAAGCAATGGAAGTACTATTTACTTCGAAGATAGAGCAAAGCTTCGTCGTAGCAGCCGTTGCCTGATATTCGAGAGCTTTAGTAGATCGTTTCGATACCTCCATACCCCCGATAACGTTACGATGAATGCGCACGTGCGGCGGCGGGGTATCGGGTATTGTTATCGGAGTCATCGGACCAATCTACTGAAATTCTCCATTGTCGAAATCGCGAAGCTGTAGAAGTCACCATACATCTGGCCAAAACTAGAATAAGAATTAATTTATGTCCATCTTAGTATACCGGCACATACTGTCAGACAATAGCAAAACATAGTTGTAACAGTAAGGTATTATCGATATTCTTCTTCCTTTGGTTCTGAACAGGTCGAGTCTCGGTTGAGACGTTGGTGAATAAAAAAAGGTTTCCAGTATATAAATATAAATAATCGAAAGAAAAAAAAGGACACTCATAACAGCAATTAATTAGAACGTCGGTTAAAACAAGGAAATGTAAACGCACGTTTGCCGTGTGTACCTTTCTTGATTCCGTTCAAAAGCGCACGGAGCACGAACCGACTGCAGTTTACTCCGGTGTTCTCCAGATAAACGTCTGCTGGTGCCACGGGCAGCGATGGGCAAAGAACTAAGTCATACCCCTGTCAGACGGGAAACTAAATGTCATTTTGATCGAATGTCATTCACCGCTCGGCGAATCAGCTCGTGATCCTGGTTCTTCACGTGATCCTGGTTCTTCATCGCTCACGCTCATTGGCTGAGCTGTAATGTCATTTTGCTTAAATGTCATTTAACGTGCCCGTCTGACAGGGGTATAAGCCGCGCTATGGCCCCACTCATGAATTTCACTCTCTCCTCAATCCCAGAATATCATGTCTACGTCAGCCACCATTATGTTTTATTTGTAAAAATATCTGCTTGAGAAAAGATGCGTCCTGCTGGGGTAAAAACAGGGAGAAGAAAAAAGGAAGACTATTGCCATTTTCCAAGTGTTCGCAAAAAGCTGACTCACAAAAATGGTGACTGAGAGGCAGATAATGTGGCTGGAATTCACACATGAAGTGGGCCAACCCTAGAAGTTGGACTACAAAAGAGTAAGTAGCTCTTAAAACAGGGTCAAATAAGGTGAAAGAAGCAGAAAAAAATACGTCCTGTTTTCTAAGAGAAGATGATAAGGGTGCAGCAATGAACGAGGATGCTTGCGGCAATAACATCTCCACATATTATCACCTCCCTTTTAGTGGATCTTAGGGCAGTCGGAGCGTGGTCTCGTGTTGTGACATTATGAAAATGGTCCTAGTCACTATAACCGAGAAGGACATTGTTAATTCTTGTCTGTGCACTTACCACCTCGAGCTTCTCGAAGAGGCACACAATCACTTGGTGTCCGCCTCGCCCCGCCTTCGATCGCAAAGAAAAACAAAGAGTCTAAAAAAGCGGAAATAACTTGCCCCCCCCCCCCTTTTTTTTTCTTATATTTGTAGAAATGTTAATTTGGATTTTTCGACATTGTTGTTAGGGTCTAAAAAAAAAA
Source organism: Ixodes persulcatus (assembly GCA_013358835.2). NCBI lineage: Eukaryota > Metazoa > Arthropoda > Arachnida > Ixodida > Ixodidae > Ixodes > Ixodes persulcatus. The sequence goes on along the minus strand of JABSTQ010011344.1, from coordinate 43,357 downwards.
AATAGATCCAGGGGCTTAGTGTTGCAAAAAAAAAAAAAAAAGACTTCGCGGAACTGAAGAGTGCCAAGCCTCCCTTTGCGGTGTCACTGCGCTCGACTTTACCAGAATAAAAACAATCCTTTCTTTAAAAAGAGGCGGGGGGGGGGGGGGGGGGGGTCCTGAAAAAAAAAATGTAACGGATTACAAGAAATCCGTTACGTAAAAATGTAAGGGAATTACTTTAAAATTACTCTAGAAAATATGTAATTATTCCGTTACTAAATTACTGATAAATGTAAGGGATTACAAGTAATTTCGTTACTTGTAACGGATTACGTACAAGTCTGCGTAGCACCGCTGCGTCGAGCCGACCTTCCACCGTGGCCGAAGTGCCTGCTAGGCCTATCTGCCGAGCTCGCTTGGTCAGGGTTGGTTGAATCGCGGCCGTTGGAGCTGTTTCCGGGTGTTTGTAGATCCAGCGTTCTTGTTCGTCGTGGTCTGCTTCAAGTAATATTACTTTTTTTCTTACTGCTTAAAGTTGGGACGCGTGAGAAGCGCACGTAGAAAAATAAACGTCCGTCGGTCGTCGCGACCGCGATGCTGTCGGCCATGCTGATTTGATCGTAAGAAGTGCGTAAGACAGCTTCGGAGCTGTCGTAGGATTTCGTCGTAACCTGCGCAAAACTTGCGAAAATTTTGTTTCGTGAATACGAATTTGTTCTTAAGTTTTGTCTTACGCATATTTTTGGCGTAAGATCGTTTCGTGAATCTGGCCTCAGAAGCGGCCTTGGTGCCGAGGGTATCAGAAGCGGCAGCGGCACGAAGAATCTCATTCATGCTTTAGTATTCACAACTCATAAGACGTGCTTAGGTGTACCTCAAGCCTTTTTTAGAAAAACAACCTTAGTTAGAAAAACAACCTTTTCCTCTAATTCTCGTTAAAAAAATCAGACGCTGGGGAAAGCCAGCCATTCTGGCCAAGTCCTTAAGTCGTTATTTCGAGCTTTTTTCCACGCCCGCCCATTCTTACGCGTGTAAAACACACGTAAGAATCTCGCCACACCGCCGCGTCCTTCCGCGCAATAAAGTCTGTCTGCTATGGCCATCGTCACCATGGAAACGACGCGTGTCCTGAATAGACGCATATGCGAACGCAGGCCTAAAGCCAGCAACAACCGGGGCTATTTTCCGAATGCTGTCTGCTAATGTCCTCACAACATAGTCAAACGTGGTTAAACGGTACTGCGTGGGTCTGTCTTTAGAAGGTTTAGAGCGAGCGCTCTCTCAAATACGCTGGAAGGGCGTGGCGGGGGCGAGAGGGAAAAGTATACACATATGCTTCAGAGGAAATAGCACGAGCAAACGTGAACATTCTTTCGAACAACCAAATCCTGCTGATAGCTCCAATAAACTACGGTGACTTAGATTGAGCTCCTGAAAACATCGATTTTGTGCCGATTGTGACTTATATTTCATCCCAAATTTGGTACAATGAAGCTTTCCCCCTCACCTTTCCGAAATGCGCCTTTTGTTTCCTAGAGTTTCCCCAAAAAGAATCCTCGAAAAAAAGGGGTGGTTTTACGGAAGTAAAGATTGCCATGCTGACGCGCAACGCAAAACAGGAAACGACCCATGACAACAATACAGTCCTCAGTGTTAAGTGAATACGAAATGGAATAAAATGAGAAATGGACACACAAAGAATACACTTTTTTTTTGCTTGTTGTATACTTAGCCCCGCTACGGCAAAATATTGGGATTTTTTAAATTTTTTCTTGTCGTCTGAACACTGTCTGTAAGCGAACATTCATAAGCAAAGAACGGGACAAGAAACTAACTGCAAGCAGAATGACCTCTCAAAATGCCAACTAAGCGTCCCCAAACGTTGAGTGCCTTTCTGAACGTAACCTACATGAAGAAGGTGCGACCAGTGGCGTGGCTAATATGTGGGCTCTCTTTGTTACCCATTCATTCAATTCCGTATCCCAAGGTTGTATATAGTGAACTCCTCATATAGGGAAATTGAATTGTAGTTTAATGATGCGTCTAAGGTGCGCCGCAAGACGTGATACTCAGCAATGTCACTATAGCTGAAGCGACCTTTGTTTTGTCCCAGAAATGATTTGTAACATGTATCAGGTAATATTCTGCAATAGTTGGACTGCATAGAATAACCCTACGATGTCTTTTTGTTTCATTTTGTGCTATCTTGTGCCGTTGCGTGCTAATAAACCATTTTGGTAAACAAGATTTCCGCAAATGTATAATTGTGTTTGTCACTGACATTGATAAAATTATGCAATGCGGAAATATCTTCAAAGCAATTGAATTACATTTCTAAGTATATGTACTCTACTCAAGATACTTTACATTGAATGTACCTCGAGTAGTATTTTAAATACTTTGTGAAGCAGGTATTTAGCAACTTAAATTAAATACGTTTATCGAATACTTTGTCCAACCCTGCGTCTCACCACTAATATTGTAACGATAGAGCGGGAAACGTTCAAACTGTGATGGTTGATTTTTGCTCAAATAGGATCGTGACAGCTAATTTAACAAAAACAACTGTGAATGTCAAGGTTAATGCATGGCTTTCTACTGTTGCTCTTTCTTAAACGAAGTTAGAGTAATATTTTGCCTACTTTTTCTTGTGGTGGTGCATTTTCACAGGTGCCTTCAGAGATGAGATGGGTTCATACGACAACATGTACAGAATACTCTCTGGGTTTTATGTCTTGAACGCCTTGTTTTGGCTCTGGCTGGTGTGGTCAGGATGGAGACGTAATCGGAGAACGTACAGCGTTTGTAATACTGACGAAGTTGTTCCTGTGCCTGAGCATACAACAGCAGCGACCAAAGACGACGTGACCTTAAAAGAAGTCTCAATAAAACAGAACAGTGAATTAAGGCTTTAATAAAAATATCATGAACTCCAAATATATTGTCAACTGAATGCCTCTAATCATTATAAAACCAGCTATTACATACAAACTGGAAGCTGGTACAAACAAATTTCATATTTTCGCCTCTACGTTTCAGCAGATGCAACAAACTTTGTGTTGTTGCAATTAGAATCGTTCTAAAACAGTGGTTATAATTGTAACCTAAACAATTGCGCCAGTTAGTGCGTTTTGCGTTTTCATCACCACTCTAACTCGTGTGGTTCTTTAAGCAACCAATGACACCCCATTCAAGAAAAATACATATCCCGATGTTTTGGGAACCATCCTCATTTCTGAGTGACAGATGACACCAGATTTCGACCGGGGCGTTACTTATATGCTGGTCTCGCATTACGTCATCAAAAGCTCCCAAGTTGCTGAACAAGTATATTTCTCGATATGGTCTTGTCGAATGATACACAGGGTGTCCCAAAAATCTTTCAAATATTTGAAGGTTTTTTTTCTTGCAAAAGAAAATTACGCATTGCGGAACGTTCATTTTTCGCCCTATAAAGCGGAGCTAGCGGTCCGAACCCGACGCCCAAGATTCAGCATTAACCGTTATTTTATGCAGAATTTAAATTTTTTTAAATGTTCAATGGAATGATGGCGATCGACAAAGCCATCTAATACATAAAGTCACCAAAAGCGCCAGTCACCAAAAGCGTGCAAATCGTGAGCCCCATTTTCCCACTGAAACATTTAGAAAATCACATAACGTTTCAATAAGAAAACGGTTTGTGCTGAAACGTTGTTATCTGGTTTGAACGGCTTCCGCTATAGTATTTGGGTGGGCGGACAGTGATCATTCGGTGATGCGTATTTTATTTTTTATTTTTTGATAAAGAAGCACTGTAAACTCTTCTTTTCTTTTTTTTTTGGGGGCGGGGGGGGAGGAGATTGACACGCTGTATATAAATAGTTGGAAACTGTGTTACGTCTTTAGCAAGGGTACTTGCCTGAACATCATATTTGAGATCATAAGGGCATCTCTCAACGATGCTAGGTGACAACAGAACAACCAGGCAGGGACGCCTGACTGTAACACTTATTTGGCCCAAGACTCTGGCTAAAACAAAAATAAGACAATTTGAATGGGTAAGCGCAATTATGCCAAAACACCACCAGTCGTCGTCGTCATCGTTGTTCCGAGCTCATGTTTGTTTAGTTCTTCACAACACATGTCTGTTTAGATTGGTCTCCATCAAATGGTTTCCTTATTTTATTTTCACGAGAATGTTCAAGAGTGTGTGTGAATGCCTATATGCAATTACCACGACTACGGATGTTTTATTTGCAATATTCTATTGTAGCGAAAATGCCCCTTTTTGAGCCGCAGCCCAGCCGTCGTATACGAAAGGTGTCTATAACAAAAGTACCGACTTAACTACTTAAAAAAGTAATAAAACACTTACAAAGGTTTTACTGATAATAACTTTATTACAGTAAAGATTTTCAGGTCCAACGTGTTCATTATGAATATCGAAAGCAACGACAGGTATGAGACGCATGCACTACTTTTCGGGTAATTTTATACCGAACAAAAAAAAAGGAAGAAAGAACATGTTGTGTTTATGTTCTTCGGGAGATAGATTATCATTAAACATCTTTCAACGAGCGTCTTACCGGCATTTTGACATGACCTTGTCGACTGATTCACAAGGATATCTTTTTGAATCACCGAGGACCTTTTCAACTTGCTTTTTCCTCTTCTCGTCACCCCGTCACCATTCACGCCCTACACCATCCGAGAATAGGGCAGATCGACACTTGGATTGCCAGTGTCTGGAGCACTCTGGCTGCGAGAATGGGTAGGCATGTCAGGGACGTTGCCTGATTTTGATGTGTCTTCTCGACGTATGGTGGGAAATAACGATAGACACCTTCTCTCCCAGAACACGATCAGAAACCATAACAATCCCGAAAATATAATGAGTCCGCCTTGAAAACGATACAGGTTGTCATATGCCCCCATTTGGTCACGAAAGATACCTGAAAAAAAGAGTCAAATATATAAGGTTTTTGAAAACAAAAGCAATTACATTCGTGTAATCAATTCTGCATTATGCAGTGTAAGGATCCCATATTATTGCTTTCATCATTAGTAGTAATATGTAGTAGGTAGTAAGCAGTGAATTGTTAGTATTAAGTAGTTAGTCGTAAGTAACAATTAGATAGTAATGTGAAGTTAGTGTTAAGAAGTACGTACTTAGTGGATAGTAGTTACTACGTGATACTTAGTAGTTTGTAGTTGGCAGTTAGTACTTAATACTTAGTGGTTAGTAGTAGTAGTTAGCTGTCTGTCGTAGTAGTTTGGGCGGCAGCGGATCTGACTCATCCAAATTTTTCTAGAAAGCGAATCACGTGATCCGGTGTGTGCTACGTATATGTAGCGCCTACCAAAGAATAAAGAACGCCTTTGCGCTCCCCGCCGCTATCGGAATTCGTGTCGGTTATTCTTGCGGCTGGCTCCTGAGCGTGGCGCGATTAATAACGCGACAGTAGTAGTGGTTGTTAGTAGTTATCAGCTAGCAGTTAGCAGTTGTAGTAGAAGTAGTAGCAGAAGTAGTAGTAGTAGTAGTAGTAGTAATAGTAGTAATAGTAGCTGAAGTCGTTTAATAGGGGGGGGGGGGCAATTAACCTGGTATAGGCCGACCTTCTTTCAGTCTTACTCCCCTGAACCGAATTGTTCATCTCGCAGTTGAAACTATTTGAATTTCGACTGACTTTAAATAGACTCTTAGTTCGCTGCCTAGACTTTCCAGTCAATTTGAAATGCCTCAACGGAATCCTGACCCCCACCTCCTTCATTTAGATGAAACTTTTTTTTTTTCATTTAGGCATTGCTCTAGCACGAAGGTGATTCATTTCACAAACTCTAACAAAAAAGACCTAAAAGGTATTCAATATAAACAGCTAAATAATATTTTAATATATATCGCGTTACAGCCTGTAGTTTGCACCATCGAATCGGTGACGAATGGCAATTGATACTTCAGTCCGCACTTTAACGCACTTACCAACAATAGCAGGATTGAAAAGTTGCAGAGGGGCTCTCACGATGCCGATGACACCATGAAGAAAGCCGAAGCGTTCGATGCCAAAGTAGTCGGCCAATAGCACTTGGTGCAGAAGAAGCGAACAACCGACAAAGCATGATGCTAAAGCCACAATGGTCGCGATGGACCAGTAGGTGGCTGCTAAAGGAGTTATCACCATGACGGCACCAGTCATAAGTTGTGTAAGCGCCAACAAAGTGCTGCGGCGAAGGTATCGTCTGTCGGCAAGCAAGGGCAGGCACAAGCCTCCCAGAAGATTCGTTGCCGAAAAACACGACGATATCCAAACAGCATCGTCGAGGGAAAGACCCTTGTCTTTGGAAAAGTCGGTCATTGTTGACAGAAACATTAGGTCCAGTGTGTGCGTAGCCGCTGTCGACCAGACGACAATGTGAAAGACTGGAGAACGAATCATGGTACTAATCGCCCACAGTATTGAGGGCTGATTTCAATGAAGGTAAATTGCGTGCTGGATCCTTAAGGACAGCGTCGGATGTTATTGGACGAAGCGAGGAGGTCGATCCTCTCCTATGTTCGAGTTTGCTCCAAGGAGGAACCTTAAGCAAACAGATTAAAGGTGTCGAGTTCATGGAAAGAGCACCCAGAAGAAACAGAGTAATCGGGAAACCATAGGCACTTCTTAAATACAGGAGTAGCTTTGGAAAAACGAAACCTGCGGCTGTGATCCCGGAAGATGCAACCCCTAAAGCTACAGACCTGAACTTGTCGAAATACATAATCGTGAACATTCTCACTGCCAAGAACATTGCGCCGCTCCCGATACCTGAAAAAAAAAATGTGTTTTTCAGTTCATTTGTTCTGAAACAATCCCAATGCCATTCACAGTTTATATGCGCTCAAAAATAATAAACATTTTTCGTACTGCAGTACCGATTCAAATATCACTGCGTCTTTATGTGAGCACGCTGCTATTCTTGAAACCGTGATGAAATAAAAAACACTGACTAGGTTGTTGTCTTTTCTTCAGAAACCGGGCAGTAAAATTAATATCTATTGGCAAAAGGCCGTCACATTCATCGCATTTCTACCAAGAACCCTTTGCACATTCACTAGCGGGAAATATATTTATATTAGCTCTGTGAACGTAGCAGAGCAACCTAAATTACATCCTAGAAACGTGTAATGAAAAACAATTCCTATAAGATTATGTCCCATCCTCACAGATTTTGCAGTCAGGAAAAGTGATATATTTTGCATATATACAATACAAACCACATTCAATCCTAACTTTTGTGGTTGTTGTTGTTGTTGTTGTTGTTGTCCTTGTTGTTGTGTTTGTTGGTGGTTGTGGTGTTGTTGTTGTTGCTGTGGTGGTGGTGGTGGTGGTGGTGGTCGTCATCGTCTTCGTCGTTTTTGTTGTTGTTGTTGATTTGTTTTTTCTATGGCGATTACGTCTTTATTGCTTATTTAAAGACTCGGAAGAAATTATGGGTCGGAAGGAGTAATCGCCAAAGTAAGTTGGGTGACTCACGAATTTATATGGCCTCCTAAATTATATGTTTTATTAGTAAAGTTATAGTTGCAGTTTTAAATTCAGTGATTTATAGAGCCTATACCTATTTGAATGGTTTGCGAAAAGCCAAGGGACATGGAGATATTCATCGTTCGTTTTCCACGTTCTCATCGCCTGATTTCGAAAGCGGGAACAGAAAGAGCGGCGGAAGTCCTGCCTTTGATGGTGTGGAGAAGATAGACCTACCACGCAGTTTCAAGTACATTTTACCTCATCACTATATCGACAGTGCGCCTTCGGTGCATTTTTGAGGATCGGCAATCCATCTTTTTACGAGGAGTTTGAAATGTCTCTTTTCTTTACGTACTTCTAGACAAAACTTTCGTTTCTGTGTCAAGTTTTGAAATCGGGCTACACTCATGCAAGACTGCTTGACGATTATCTGAAACGCGATACCAGTATCAATTTTATACTAAATAACCCAATTCTCTAATAATAATAGCCTCTTAAAACTATAATTTCTCTATAGTCCTTAGATCTCCTAATTAAACACTTTTAATCCATTTTACGAGATGGGGTAAATTTGAACGGTTAATTATCGTCTGTTTTCTTTGTTTCGTGTGTTTGATTTATTTTTCATTTACATTCTAATTACTTTTAGAATAATGTATTTGCGTTTGTGTGTTAGTGTAAGATATTTCTCGTATACAGCAATAGTTTTGCGAATTTTAAGATTTTATGAGTGTTCTCTGCATAGAACATATTTCTATATTAGGTAAATTCATTCTTTTTTTTTATTTATTCAATACTGCAACCTCATTGAGGTTGAAGCGTACTGAGCTTCAACTAATTTATTTACACTATTTACATTATGTTAAATGTGAGACGTGACGAGCCAACCTTGCGGTTGCCGTTGTTCCTCGATGTCTGTGCTGTCTCGAGCTCCGAGCGAGGCCATGATCGCGTAGGGCACTTCTTTTACTTCTTTCGCGCTTCGCTGGGAGCCGCTACATGGTTCCCCCCCTAGCAAGGTTGTGGGTAATACGAGCGATGTGTGTGATGTGCTTGTGAACGAAGTTGCATCAATTTTTAGTAGCTCATTGTTTGCGAGATGTGCAGGCTTCATGCGGTCAATTGAAATTACTTCTGTCCGGCCGTTGACTGAAAGCGTGAATGTTTTGTCAGTTCGTTGCAACACTGCATAGGGTCCGTCATAGGGACACTGTAGTGGACGTCGCACAGTGTCGTTTCGCACGAACACGTGACTGCAGTGGTGAAGGTCTGGACTTATGAAGACCTTGCGTGACTGAGTCCTGGTTTGGATTGGTTGGATATTTTGGAGAACCGAGCGTAACCGGCTGGCGTAGTTCTCGCAGTCTATGTCACTGCTCTTTTCATTTGTCTGAAAAAATTCACCGGGTAGTCGGAGGGTAGTGCCGTAGACCATTTCGGCGGAGGTGCATTTAAGTTCGTCTCGCACGGCAGTGCGGATGCCCAGCAGCACCATTGGTAGGACTTCGGTCCATAGGCTTAGTGACGTGTGCGCTCTGAGTGCCGCTTTCCTCTGTCGGTGAAACCTTTCCACGAGCCCGTTGGAGGAGGGATGGTATGCCATTGTTCGGATGTGGTGTGCACCGAGAAGAGTTGACAGTTTATAAATGAGAAGACTTTCTTACTGTCTGCCTCTATCGGTTGTTATTGTCGCCGGCACACCAAAACGGCTGGTCCACATGGTAATAAATGTGTGGGTGACTGTCTCCGCGGTCATGTCTTTCATAGGCATTGCCTCTGGCCAGCGAGTGAACCTGTCCACGCACGTCAGCAGGTAACGATAGTCGTGAGACGGAGGCAGCGGTCCCACGATATCTAGGTGTACGTTGTTGAATCGGGCACCGGGAAGTTGGAATGTGCCTACGGGTGTCACTGTGTGGCGATGGATTTTGGCTCGCTGGCACTGTTGGCATGCCCGTGCGAAGTTTCTAATGTCTGACTTCATCCTTGGCCAAACGAATCGAGCTGAGATGAGGCTTTGTGACGCATGTATCTCTGGGTGGAAGAGTGAGTGAAGGGTGTCAAAGACGACTCGTCGAAACGGTGTCGGCACGTAAGGTCGAGGATGGCCAGTAGAAGTGTCGCAGAGAAGTGTTTTGTTGCATTCAGGAATTGCAATGTCTTCGAGGACAAGCGCTGTTGACGAAGAGCGAAGGTGCTGAAGTTCTTCGTTGACCTGTTGCGCGGCGGTCAATTCCTGGAAATTGATAGCTGTCTGTTCAGTTTTAAAGGTGTTGACACCGATGCGGGATAGCGCGTCGGCGACGGTGTTTTCTTCGCCGTTGATGAAACGGATGTCGCTAGTGTATTCCGAGATGTAAGCCATCTGTCGGACTTCCCTTGCTGTGTACGAGGAGCTGTTTGATGTTAGGGCATATGTTAGGGGTCTGTGGTCAGTCAAGACAACAAACTGACGTCCTTCCAGAAAATGGCGGAAGTGTTTAACGCCCAGGTAGATTGCTAAAAGTTCACGCCCAAATGTACTATACCGGGTCTCGGTGGGTGTCATTTGCTTTGAGAAAAAGGAGAGTGGTTGCCACCCGGAGTCGGTAAACTGTTGGAGTACGGCACCGACTGCTCCATAGGAGGCGTCGGTCACAAGGGAGAGTGGTGCGTTAGGTTTCTGATGGGCCAATGTTGTGACTTCGGCAAGTTGTTTCTTGATTGTCTCGAAGGCGTTGAGTGCAGGTTCGTTCCACTCGAGTGGGATGGATTGCTTGGGATCTCCAGTGAGAAAACGGTTGAGTGGCTGGAGGGTTCTAGAGCAGTTTGGAAGGAATCGTCGATAAAAGTTTATGAGCCCTAAAAACTCACGTAGTTTCTTTGTTGTTTGTGGTTGGGGAAACTGTTGAATGATGTTCACCTTGTCCGGCAGGGGACGGATGCCGTGCTTGTCCACATGATGCCCCAAGAAATCCAATTCGGCGACGCCAAAGTTGCATTTGGCCGCATTGAGGACGACACCGTAGTTGTGGAGGCGAGAGAAGAGCTGCCGGAGGTGGTCCTCATGTTCTTCGCGTGTTTTGCTGAAGACGAGGACGTCATCGATGTAGGCGAAACAGAAGTTTAATCCACCAAGAACTTGATCCATGAACCGTTGGAAGGTTTGTGCTGCATTCCTGAGACCAAATGGCATCCGTATGTACTCAAACATGCCAAATGGTGTTGTGATTGCAGTTTTGTGAATGTCAGATGGTTCGACCGGTATTTGATGATATGCCTTTACGAGATCTATTTTTGTGAAGATTGTCGATTCGTGTAGTGCCCCAGCAAAGTCTTGGATGTGGGGAATTGGGTACCAATCCGGCACCGTGATTTTGTTGAGCGCTCTATAATCCCCGCATGGTCGCCAGTCACCAGATTTTTTTGGTGCCATGTGCAGGGCTGCTAGACCACACGCTGGTCGATGGACGAATGAATCCGAGTTCCAGCATGTGTTCGAATTTATTTTTAGCGATTTTTAGCCTGTCCGGAGCGAGGCGGCGTGGCTTGGCAAAGACTGGAGAGCCTTTGGTGTTGATGCAATGTGTGATATTGTGTTTGACTGGTGCCTCGGTGTTGCATGGCTGCGTTAGCGTTGGGAATTCCTTTAAAAGGTTTTCCCATGGAGCAGCCATTGTGAGGGGTTGTAAAGTATAATTTAACGATAGTGCCTTTGATAGTACGCCTCGGATACTGAGGTGTGTTGTAGAGTCAAGGAGAGGACGGCGCTTGACATCCACGATGAGGGCAAAATGTCGGAGGAAGTCTGCCCCAATGATTGCGAAACGCACGTCTGCCACCTAGAAATACCCAGCGGAACACGCGCCGGAGCCCCAGATTGAGGGTTAGGGATCTCTGTCCATATGTTTTTATCGCCAATCCATTTACCGCCTGGAGTGGTTGGGTTTGTTGCCGGTGCCGACGATCCTCCAGTGTAGGAGGAATGATACTGACTTCAGCGCCGGTGTCCACCAGGTATTGGATCTTTGTCTGGCGATCAGTCACGTGAAACAAACGGCTGAGTGTGCTTCCCGCTGCACTGGCCGTCTTCAGTGAGTGGGCGAGGTGTTTTCCGGAAATGCGCATGGTGGGGTGCATTTTCGGGCGTCGTCTCCAAATAATCAGTGGTACCAGCACCACCTGTTGGTATCATCGCGGGTTGCGCTGAGCCGACGTCCTCGAGATGTGTGTGGAGAGGATGGTCGTGAAGGACGGGCACGTAGGTCTCGCAAATTCCTCGCTAGCTGGTCAACTTGCTCTGAGAGTCTCTTGTTCGATTGGAGGAGTTGAGAAAACTTCTCCAGGGAGTGAGCTCCTGATGACTGGCCAGCTGCTGGTGGTTTTTGGCTAACTGCGGAAATCCCGAGAACGGAAACATCCATGATTTTATCTGCCATCTGGGCGAGTGTTTCCAAGGGCTCCGATAATGTGGAGAGGATCATGCAAACTTGTTGGGGAAGTCGCTGAAGGAATAATTCCTTGAAGATGGATGCGTCGAGTGATTCGGCGCGGTCTCCCAGAAGTTGATGCATTCTGCGGAGGAGATCGGAAGGTTGTTTGTCGCCCAGCTCCTCTGTGGTGAGGAGCTGCTGGATGCGGCGTTGCTCAGATTCTGTAGTCCTCCGAGTTAACTCCATTTTCAATTTTTCGCATGGATTGTCAGCTGGAGGCGCTCGAAGTACGCCCCGGACGATGCTAGCGATGGTCTGCGGGAGGGCAGCAACAACGTAGTCGTATTTAGACAGTTGCGTTGTGATACGGTTTTTTTTTGGAAGATGGACTCGATGGTGATGAACCAGAGTTCCGAGTCCGTGGTCCGGAATTCAGGTAGCTTGACCGTGGCAATGCTTGGAGGGGAAATCTGATCGCCGGTGGATGTGGATTCGGTAGCTGGCAGAGACATTACCGTTGTTGCTGAGGGCTGGGTCAGGGCTGAGGTCGCTGTTGCTGAGGTTTGGGGTCACCAATTTGAAGCGTACTGAGCTTCAACTAATTTATTTACACTATTTACATTCTGTTAAATCTAAGACGTGACGAGCCGACCTTGCGGTTGCCGTTGTTCCTCGATGTCTGTGCTGTCTCGACCTCCGAGCGAGGCCATGATCGCGCGGGCACTTCTTTTAATTCTTTCGCGCTTCGCTGGGAGCCGCTACAAGGTTTTAGCAGGGTTGACACTGTGGTACAACAAAATACACCAATCTTTTATGTTTTGATTTTATGTGGATGTCCACGTTCTATTTATAATGCTTTTCTTCTGCTGTCCCTTCAACAGCTTTTTCTCATTGCCTCCATGGGCATTGTATTTCTTGTTTGAAATATAAGATATTTTTACAGTTTTAACCAATTATTGAGACAGCTACCCCTCCCCCATTTAATATCTGTCGAGCACGTTAATCCCAGTAGGATATTGTAGTCTAGATACCTGCAATATTTTTCTTTTTAATATATCTTTCAATTAAAAACAATCACCTTATATGGGCTAATTGATTTATTTTGGACAAATTTATTTTGAAAAGCGTGAAATGTACACTAATGCGGTTTTTGCAGGTGAGTCACACAGGCAGGGGGCATAATATAGGTGGTTGTTCCTCACCTTAAAAGGGATACTCATCTAAACTTTGTTGAGCCACATTTTAATTTGTTAACATAAACATATAGTTTTAATTATAAACATGCTGAGTGTCATCGAAAACAACCCAGTCAGTCAGTTTTATAACTGCTTGAAGCACATTGGAAGTGCTGGGATGCGCCAAAGTTACCTATCTTGCAACAGGCACAATGCTAGCTGTGGGGAAACGGGGATAATAAAAATATCATCCACGTCTACCCACCTCTTGTCTTGTGCCTGCTGCACGAGTGATAACATTGGCGCACCCCAGCGCTTCCAACGTGTTTCACGTTAGTCTGCAATTTATTGATAGCGTTCTTTCGGTGAAGCTCAGCAAGTTTCTATTAGGAGTCGTGTGTTTAATTTTTGTTTCCAAGTTGAAAAGGTAATTAACCGATTGTAATGTTCCAAGGCATAGACGAGAGCAAGGAGGAAGCTAAAAAAAGAGGGGGGGGGGGGACAAGGTGAGGAAGGCGATAAAATAAAACACCATTTATACCTGTTACATACTTTAGACCTCTATACTTGGCGCACCCCACAGGATCCGTTGAACGATGTGGATCGAATAATGTTTGACCCATGGAAAAAAAGGACGGACCATCGTGGAGAGCTACCAAATAGACGGTACATCTATCCTACACCAGACCAGTACATCTATCCTAGCAATCTGGCAGCTCGAAGCTCATCACCTTCATCTCCGGTAAGGCAAAATTGTCTCCAGAATATCTTGTCTAAAGAAAAACAGTAAAGCTGAATATCAAAATGGACGGCTTCCAAGAGTGGTCCCTTAAGCCAACCGCTACTCACCTTGAAGTGGCTTTGCCAAAGAGAACCTCTCATCAGTTGTTGCTCAGCTGCTGCAAATGCAGCTATCATACCTTTAACAGCAAAGGCAGCCGGCTGAAACTATGAGAGCTCCCGACCGAAGACGGGAGGAAACGGTGAAGCCAGATATGTTCTATGGCGAAACTTCAGCTGCGGCTACCTGTTTAGACTTCTACCAGTACGCCTGCGAGAAAAATCGTTGGATAGAAGACACGGAACGAATAAAAACTGTGCGGCTATTCTTGGCAGGGAATACCAAGAAGTGGTATAAACAACGCGTTCGTGAGAACACGAATGATTCGTGGAAACTTTGGAGACAGTATTTCACTGCTTCATTCGAGGTGAATTCTGTTGAACCTTGGAAGAAGAAAATCTTCCACAATCATCGGGGAGGCTGCTTGCTGGACTACTTTTAAGAGAAGAGACGACTTCTCCAACTCGCTGACCCTGCATTGCCGGAAACATCCATCGTCCCACTGGTTAGCTATGGCATGGACAAAGATGTACAAAAGCAAGTAAAAGTAAAGTCTCCAATGACCACCGAGGACCTTCTAGACTCACTAAAGGATGTATGTGTGAACTCCCCAACTGCTTACGGGCAACAGCGATCGGTGACCAACCCTAGAAGTGCGACTTTTTCCGACGCTCGTAGTGGAAACTAGCTCCCAGCGTACCAGGGAGTAATAAGCCTTGGATGAATTATTCGGGACACGATTCATTCAACCACATCGCAGAGAGCACTGCTGACGAGCAACCAAACAACGAATAGCAAAGGGTGTACAGTACCAACCGATGCTAAAGAATGCGACTTTCTACCTTGTTAGGTACAATATTCTCTACACTCCTGTTATCCTCATTTGGCAGACAGGTCGATGCCTTAGTTTACACCGAAGCATCTATCAGACTTGTTAATAAGAAGATCGTGGACGAAAAGAAGATACAAACTGAAAACCCATCGAAGTTCATAGCTATGACAATACCGTTAAGGTGATGGAAAACTGGGTGACACTGGAAGCGAAGTTCCAGGGAAAGAAGCTTATGGTTGAAGCGCTCGTCGTAGAAGAGGTCAATTTTATGTGCATCTTATTGCGACTTGGTATGCAGCGTTTTCGGGTGCACTTTTTTTGGAAGCACGAAGTGACACTGGAGCCGGACGTGGATAACCAGCATATGGACGCGCTGAAAGAGCTCCGTATTGTGAAGAATTCAGATGTGGTACCTACACTACCCCGACCGAATATGTGTCGGATCATATCCGCCAGCAACCTCAGTCATTAAGGTTTCCTTTAAGTTACGAGATACTTCCATAGTACGAAGAAACCCTTACAAGTATGTCTCACGAAAAAAGATGGGGCTATAACCGGAGCTGCAACGAACGCTAGACGCCGGAATCATAAGACCATCAACGTCAACATTCGCATCTCTAATCCCCGTCGTAGCTAAAGAAGATGGCACGTTCCGTTTATGCGCAGATTACCGCCAAGTTAATTGCCAAACCGAGCTCTTCCCATTCCCAATGCCACGCGTGGATGACATCATCAAAGAGACGGGTAGATGCTCATGGTTTTTCCGGATGGACCTCTGCAAAGGGTATTGACAAGACTCCCTAGATGAAGAAACTAAGAAACTCTCCTGTCTTCATGGCGCCATTTGATGACTACGAGTATAATCGGCCACCAATTGAATGGAAGAACCCAGGAGCCTGGTTTCACAAGACGATGAATGAAGTGCCCAAGAACTTCTTGGGTGATTCCTGTGACGTCTAGGCCGATGACATTACCATTTATTCCCGGAAAAAAAAAGAGCACGTTGACCATCTGTCCCGGGTTCTCAAAGCAAAGAGGGCAAAGAAGACGCCAACTCTGTTATTTCGCTGATTGAACGAGAAGCATTTCGGAATACGAGGGACATTGTCTCGCACAATGAACCGGCCTTTCGCGGCAAGAAGTTGCAGAGATGCGCGCAAGAAAGAGGAATCATACTCTGATTTACTGCTTCATATCACCCAGAAGCAAATTCGTTAGCTGAGCAGGTGATACGAGACACCAAACAATTCATGGGAATGTACCTTAACTTCGCGGGTGGATGGAAGTGCGTGCTTGAAGCAGCCCTGGCGCACCACAAACAATTCCCATACAGTTGTACTGGGATGTAGCCCACAACTCGAAGCGTGTGGAAAGAGCCCGTGGCTACCTGCAGATCGCCTACTGTGTTCTAACCAACAAAATTAAACTGCAGGAACAGAAACGACTCTCACGGCAACAACAAAAATATGAATCAGCAATGAAAAACAATTACGACCAACTACACCAAAGCATAGTACCAGAAATCCAACCAGTCGACCATATTTTAGTCCGAAAAGGATTACAAGGGTCCAAGGCCGCCTTTTCTGGGCCTTACATGGTCCCCAAGACATGCGAACATGAAATTCTCAAGACTATGTACTACTTGGGACAGAATGACACCACCGAAATCACTGCTCTTAGGAAGCTGGTTCTATATCACCCCAGGAGGATTGAGCACAAAAGGCCTGGCGTGTGTAATGTTCCAAGGCAAAGTCGAGAACAAAGAAGAAGCTAGAAGGTGGGGCAACGAGGTGAGGGAAGGGGATCCAATAAAACGCCATTTAGTCCTGTTACATGCTTTGTACCTCTATACTGATTTTAGATTATTATTCCAATTAACTTGAGAAATAACCCCATGTATTATGTCCCGCTTGCTCTATAACTTGCATGCACAAACCGCACTAGAGTACCTTTCACGTTTCATTTAAGCTAAATATGTTCGAATTAAGACCAAGGGCCCCGTATAAGCTAAAGAAAATAATCCGCCTGTCCACTCAATGTGATTTGAAGGTTGTATAACAAACGATACGATGCACTACACCTGCCCTTCAGGCTGCGTAATCGACTCTATGCAGAAGACGTCATCACTTTAATTTGTTGATGCCTAGGGTTAGCTCCATTGAACATTGGGCAGTGATCACACTAAGAAACAAAGGATGTACGTACTATGAACGACTCCGAGGGCGATAGACATCCAGATAATATTGGGAGCAAATGCCGAGGCCATGATACCAATCCATCCCAAAACGCTGCCAGCAATTGCAATGTGCCGGATGGAATATCTTTTCTGAAGCAGTCCCACGGAGAGGCCTTGCAACGAAACATCATCATAAACAATTGATATCACTTTATCACTAAAACATAGGCACATTTTTAAACCTACATTACCAGGAGAGTGGAGCAATTAGGAGATCAGAATATATCCTGTGATAGCTCTATTTGTTTGTACTGTTACTATTATTTCAAGACCTTTGAAATAGCATGACCGTATGTCACATTATTGCTGCTGTCATCAGCTGTCTATCGAAAACATTATGCTTAGAAACATTATGCTTAGACAACAGAAATACCGTTAGTCGCCATATCTTAGATTCTTCCGGCGCAGAGCGAACACAGCTATGATCTGTGTGAGTGTGTGTGTGTGTGTGTGTGTGTGTGTGTGTGTGTGTGTGTGTGTGTGTGTGTGTGTGTGTGTGTGTGTGTGTGTGTGTGTGTGTGTGTGTGTGTGTGTGTGTGTGTGTGTGTGTGTGTGTGTGTGTGTGTGTGTGTGTGTGTGTGTGTGTGTGTGTGTGTGTGTGTGTGTGTGTGTGTGTGTGTGTGTGTGTGTGTGTGTGTGTGTGTGTGTGTGTGTGTGTGTGTTAAAAAATGTTATTTTCAAAAAAAGGCGCAGTCCTTTTTAACATTTTTTTAAGATTTGAAAGTTGTGACATCAGAACTGCGGTGTATTTTGTGGAAACCCATTGTCAGCATGCGTGCACAAGTAGCAGACACACACAGTCACTGCGGCCAAGAAATACCACCGATTGGGAGGCATGTTTCCTTATCGGCGCCATATGATGAAATCTAGAAGTTATTTCTCCGAGAATAGCAAGCGACAATAGTTTAATAATTCATAACCTAGATCCGTACATGCGCAGGTCATGGGAAGTATTTCCGGTTGACACTGGTTGCTTACTGGTACCACACTGATAGTGGAAGGTACTACTGCACAAGGTGCCATGGCGTCGCGCTTTGGTGTTTCATCTTGACATATTTCTCTATTTCAAGTATTTTGTTCACTGTATAATCAGTCTAGTACAACATTAGTAAGATATTAAAACGTCGTTTAGTGAGAATTAAATTACCCGTCCGTATTCAATTCAATCATAAAAAGCCAAGCAACAAGGTTTGACGCCAGAAAATTTAACGGAATCACAATTTAGGTTCGTTAAAAGCATTAGTGATTCCTAGGACTAGCATCCTGTGTTCTAATATTTCTCGAACATTATAATCATGGCAAGGCTCATTTTATGCTTAATTCATAGATTAAATCTGGCCTAATATTATTGGCTCACATTACGACTGATGCTTAATGCGGTGTTATTTTGGAAGGGCGTTCTGGCAGGTTGTAAAAGCGCCAAGAAACAACCTTTATTTAGATGCTTTCTTCTTTTGGTTGTCTCGGTCCATCTCAATGACAAACAAGTTAGGCTTTTATCAGAGGGAGGCTATATAGATGCGTATTGTGTAAAGAATTGCACGAAGAAAGCTTGTTTAGGACAGGAATTTCAACTAGCTGCCGCTGTGATGCAAAGTAGGCTTGCAATGGTACTGCTACAGTTAGGTAATATTCGTAACAACCCAGGCTAAAAGGAATTTGAAGATAATACGCTGCATTTCTGTAAGGCAAACTTACCACTGATGCCGCTTAGACACATCATAAGGCTTTGGGGCCAAGTGGCAGTCTGACGGTTCACCCCAAATTCTTCCATAAAAGCGACATATAGGAGTCCGGACGATCGCTCTAGGGCCACTCCAATAAAAATCACGATGAACGTTATCACTACCACGCTCCAGCAGGTATCCACCGCCAACGCTCGTGGTTTCGTTGTCACGAGATTTGAGTGTGTCATCTTTTGAAGCTTGTGCCTGTTGGAAAATAAGGGTAATGAAACCATGACTAGTAACTAATACAAAAACGAGAAAGTAGAAGATAATTTTGCAGCAGAGGAAATTGACTTGTGGAGGCTATGGTCTCGACGTCATGGTACCTTCCTGGGTGTATGGATACTTATGATAAAGTCAGTCAGTAGTGGAGGCGCACCCTGTCTTCATGCTCTTGATGGCCAATTTGGTTAATGGATGACTAATGAACTGGAGTATTCAGAAGACATCACGCAGCAGTGAATATACAAATTCACTCCGGTACACCAGCTTTTTTTTTGTTCTTACATAAAATTCAAGGTAAAAGAGCATACCTCCAGTAAAATAAAAAACAAGTGTTTTTGGTAACAAAGTATTTCAAGTTACTTGTACTACGCCTGCGGTGTTTTATATTTTATAAGATTAAAAACTTCCGTAAAATAACCATTTCCTACAGGTGTCACTCTTATTTTGTCGTTCATGAATTTACTGGCTACGATCGAGCGTATTTTTGTGTATTTATGTATACAGACAAACCTTGAAAAAGGCAACTACGCATTACATAGGAAGATTATTGATGTCGGCTTAGTCACCATCAATAGGCATTTTTAACAGGTGCATATATTCTCGGACAATTAGGTTCTTAAATAGGTTAGCCTAGTAACTTTGTAAATATTAAAAACGATGATGATGATGGTATTAAAATATTATTTCGGAAGAAAGGGTTACTTGGCCTGATGGGGCCAACTAGCCCTTTCTCATAGTTCATATCAGAAACTTGCTGGGCGTCCGAGAAGCCTGTAAATAAGAAAGTTTCGGGAGTATTTATTGCACATGGGAAACGTGGTGTTTTTCTAAGTTTACCCTCGAATCGGTGATCCAGACAAAAGCACCGGACTCGGAGTGATTACTCCAATACGTTTGCACTTCAATCTTTTTCTTTTTTTTACATGACTAACTGAGCGGTTTTGTTTGACGTCAACCGATAAGTTTCTAATAGGAATAATGTGTTTAGTTTCGCTTCTTTTTAAATTAATAGTGGGTAAAAGAACAATGACGTAATTATCCTCAACGTCATGCGCAACAATCACCTTCATGTCAGAGTTATGGTTAGTTGTTACACAAACACTTTAGCTACCGTATCGTGGGTATGTCAAACAGAAAGGCTGCCAATAGTAATGTACTCGGAATAAATAATGATGGACAAAAGAGTGGGTACAGGTTTTCTCCGACGTACCTGAATTGCGTCTTGAATACCTTGGCGGCAGAAATCCACCGCATCTGAACCGCAGATAAGTTTGAAAGCAAGACAGTTTGTTTTAGCAGAGTGCATTAGAGTATTGAAAAAATATGTCCGTAGCAGCCAGCTTCGCGGCTCAAACTATTTAAAGCTGTACAGGACGTGGCATGAGTTTCAACATCTGGAAACATGTACTGCACGTAGATGCGCATTCTAGTGAAGCCACTGACATCGGGGATCCAACGTTTGTTCGCGACGCCAGCAACATCCGGAAACATGCGCTGCTCCGGTAAGCACTGGCGACAACTTCCTCCCATTGTCAGCATTCTCGGTTCTATTCCAATATCCGGTTCAAACCATCAAATAGTTTTATTGAGTATTGTTCGTTCCCCAAGAAAATACCAATAATTTAAATATTTTTTACGTACTGCTGTACCAGTGGCAGGCGCAAGTTGGGGTTGTTTTCAGTTCGTAGCCGGTAGAACGTTTTTTAAGTTACTTGAAAATTAAAGAGGTATATGAATAGACAAAAAAAAAACGGTGAAGAAATTCGCAATTATAGCGGATGTCTGCATTTGACTTGAGACTGCAGGTGGAATTACGATTAGCAAGCAGAGACAGGTTTCAAGTTATGTTACAGCCAATAGACGACACTGTCAAGATGAAACAAAGAAAACAAAGGAAAAAATAAAACAAAAAACAACAGGGGTCTACGAAAGTAATCCGAAAACTGGGAGAAACGCTGGGACTTTCTAGTTACGTAGGCATGCTGTAACATAATTTGTAACGAACTTAGCAGTTCATCCGCTCGGATTAAGTTCAGAAATAATTTCTCTTAATAAAATAAAATTATAAAGGCTCAGGTGCCCAATCAACGGAGAGCATCCAACGTGTCCCAGTAAGAGGCTGGGTAATAATTCCACCCCTTTTGTTTTTTTAGCGTACAGCCAAGCTAGGCAATAAGGAGCCTACGTTACATAAGCCTCCATCAGGCTGAGGCAATCTTCGCCGAGATAAATATTAGTATTATAGAAAATGAAAGTTCTCGACCATCCCTCATTCCCCGATCGTGGCCGCTTCAAGTTACAAGAGTTTTAAAACCTCGGACACTTATATCAAATATATAAGACAATATTTTGTACAAAAATTGTTCCCA
This sequence comes from Ixodes persulcatus, assembly GCA_013358835.2. Lineage (NCBI taxonomy): Eukaryota > Metazoa > Arthropoda > Arachnida > Ixodida > Ixodidae > Ixodes > Ixodes persulcatus. Next base: position 22,071 of record JABSTQ010011344.1, on the reverse strand, counting down.
GTAGATCTTCTTCCTTCATGTCAACTAGACGGGAACACGGAACACCGTCGCTTAAAACTTCTATTATTCGAAAGACTGCGGTTGAATATTTCTGTTTTACCCCTTTTCAAAAACAGTTTATACCTCAACTTCAAAAATTTCATTTGTTTTGTAAAGGTTCATAAGTTCTGTATAAACTTGTAAGAAATGAAATACGATTCTTTTCTTTAATGTACATTCAGAGTTGTTCAATTGCACCAACCATTAAAATACTTAATGTCAAACCAGCTTAGAAAATGAAAACAAATGCAGTTAATCCACTTACTGAACAAACAATCATAGTGAAAGTTAGAAACATACTTCAATTATGATAATAATGGTAGGATCTTCTGAATACGCGTAATTTATTTTCTAGTTCTTTGATCTATTAGTATGATAAAAAGACGTAATCAATAGTTTATCATTATGGTCTGAATCTTATTAAACCTCTTGAATATTATCATATTGTTTTGTCACTAGACGATTTAGAATACAGTGAATACAACTGTGACCACATAAGAAGTTTATACTTTGAATTCATGATAAATTATACAGTATGTCTTTATTACTTGTTCTCAGATAGTTTTATTTATCTTTAGCAGGGGGAAAACCAAAACTATCAAAACATTCAGTACACTTTGGACCATTAAATAAACGAACCCAATGAGCTCAAGGGATGTAAAATTATCATTATTTACCCCACCAAACTTGTTTATTTGTTTATGCAACATATTTTTTGGGGGAAATACACCACTAAATACAGGTTTCTGTTTTGATGTAGTATTTATATATATAGAACTTATTGATGACCTTATTAGTCTTTTTCTACCAATTATCCTAACACCCTGGCCATTCATTTTCTCAGCAGCTTTCGCCGCTCCAGCCGTTGCGGCGCCTGTTAAGGTTCCTTTGGTAACAAATGGCAGGGCTCTGGCTGCTAAGGCTGCTAAGGTCCCAAAGATCGGAAAATAACCATTTTTTTAAGTTTTTTGAGTTCTTAACTGTGTTTTATGTTCAAAGGTCTATGTCCACAGGCTTCCCCTTTAGTTTATAAATTCAAGTGTAACTAAAAAACACTCTAGAGTTTGTGAGATTAAATTAGTCCTTGTATCAATTCGTACTTTACATTTTTCTTCTTTCTGAATTGAAGTCTTAGTCTTTTTTGTTGACTTTCTGATAGGTGTACTGGATATAGATTATACATTTATATAAGAAAAAAATATTTCAGGCAAACCTCATTTGATCATCAGATAGAGTTACATTAATTTTTCTATCAGTCTCGCCCATCATATACATTTTGTACCTTGTAGCTGGAGTACTTCGAAGTTTACCATGTACCTGAATCAGGGATGTGTGACCATTTTCGATTGGGTTCGTAGGCATATATGTACCATCGAAACAGAATAATGGATAGAGACTCTCAAATGTTCGTTTTGTTACAACTGTCCCAGTCTCTACGTCTAAAGTTTAAAATCCTGCTTTTAAAAATGCAATGACATTGTCAGTAACAAAATTGGTTGGTGCGAAGTCACAATGAACTGGAAAAAAATCTATAAGAATTTGCTTCTACAGTCATAGCTTCGAAATTTAAACTATCAAAACAGATGTTGTTTCCAGATGAAGAATTGATTCTAGAAATGTTTTGAAAAATAATACAAATATATTTTGGTTTATATAAAATTCCTGGAAAATCTATGGTGTGTTCTGCATTATAAAACTTTATTGTTCTAGTGGTTTTAAAACTTTTCCATCTGTATGATACATTCTGATTACTCTTTAATTGTTCGGTTAATGGGGCTCGAGTTTCTAAATTCGGTGTTATCTTTGGGAACCTTCCACAATAACTTGATAATAGAACTTTCCTCCAGTGTTAAATAATATATCTGTGTAAATATGTTTAGTTTGAGTAAGCTTCGAAGTAAATGCTTTATCAATTCTGAAGAAAGTTATTACATCTCTGACCTTAACAGACAATTCTACAACCTTTCAGGTTTTGTTGATTTTATATCTGTTGCCCGATACTTTCTCATATCTTGTGTTTTATTTAAAACCAGTAGCATTCTTATTGAAATCTACGATTACTTTATATTTGTTTCGTTCATATGTTTCGGCCATATCTGGATACCAGAACTCGGACGTGGTTATAGGTCATGAAAAATCATCTGAGTAGGTGATTAATTTTTTTATTGTTGAGCTCGCTCACTTGATAAACAAATGACTTAAAGATGATGCTAAGATCTTTGCAAGGGTTTTTAATGAATTCGTTAAAATACATTTCCTTGCATATCAAAATAGACATTGATTGAATCCATACGAAAGTGTTGAAAACGATTTGTAAGTAAAACCATTTATTATAGAACATTTTTACAGAAGTTCAGAAGAAACATCTAACGCAATGGAGCATTTTTGGATTAAATTAAATTTTTCTATTTTTTTAATTGTAATTCAAAAAAACTCCATGATCTCACCATACCGTACCTCAAAATTCTTCATTATTGTTGGACTAAATACTAGGCATGAATTCGGTTTTCTGTTTGGAGCAAGAGTGTAAAGTAAATTATTTTTATCATAATGTTATTATCATCTTAATAGGAATCTTTGACTAAACTACAATCAATGAATATTGTCCTGACATCTGTTTTCAAGGTTTGCTGGAAAATCCCCCGATAACTTCGGTTTCTTCCTTATGACTTCCATGTGGTAATTATTTGAGTCCAAGTATTTTTTTTAATAAATGTATTTTCTGAAATCCACTTTCCATCCTTTCTTTTCTCGTTATTGATATTCTATTAATACTAGCGGGTGGTACTGCAAAGAAAATTGAAATGTCCTCTTTAGATATTTTAAATTATTTAACCATTTGATACTTCAGAGAATCACAATCATGATTACCATCGTCATTGGCTATATGTGTTGCGTCCCCTTTACCTGAAATGTACGATAATATATTATTTTAATGAGAAAGTATTAACTGTCCCATGGAGTTAGCCGACGTCATCAGTTTGAAGTGCGTCAAACGGCACCTTACATTCTTTCTCCAAGTGAAGCCAGATCCCAGCCTTCTTTGGGATTAGGGAAACAAGGATACCTTGTTTCCCTAATCCCAAAGAAGCGGAGTAAAGCTGATGGATTTCACCTTCGGTCCCATTGGCTGCCACACGTCAACGAGGCTCCCATTGGCCGCTGCGCGCGTCAGTTTCAACGACCGCCGCCCCATGGCGCTGCGTGTCCGCGCCGCGAGCGCGCCAGTAACACGAATCGTCCAAGGTCAGAGCTGCGAGGAGAGCTGGGAGAGCGCGCGCACGGCCGACGCAAATACGCCGCAAACGAAACACGGGAGCGGAAGAACGGCACGCATGCTTTTGCATTTGTGATGATTGCTGGTATACAATCCCTGATACACACTCCACAAATTAGTCTGTGTTTTTTCAGACAACCAGTAATTGGTGACGGAAAGAAGTTCACAAGGCTCAACCTATAGTCTGTGCAGAACGCAGCGCCAACATTAAACTTATTGGCTAGCGCTTTTATTTTGTGGGAGATTTTGTGAAAGTATGTATGAACCACCCGTTTAGAAGGTTTAGTACCGTTTCTCACTGCCTTATTCGGAGATACCAGATACAACAGCTGTCTTAAAAATATTCCTGGGGATATCCTGACATTCTGAAACGTTCCATAAGACGATGAAGAGATTTACTCATCCGATAGGAACCAGACTTTTATACTGCTGCATTGACTAGATTCCGAATTAAGCCTACTTTCACATGCTTTGAGTAGAAGGCACTGAATTGATAAAGTGGTTTCGCTGTGGATTTTTCATACTCCCAGCAAAAACCTGAACCTGTTTTTATTTGAACATCAAGATACTGTAAGTAACATCCTTCCGGATTTTCTAGGGAAAACTTTAGCACAAGAGCCATCTCTATACCGGAATTCTTTTTAGTAGACTTAAAATATTTCACTATACTAAATGAAAGACTATTCAGGGTTTATACCAGAACCAAAATATATCAATAGAAATGTACTGGTATGACCATTTTCAAATATAGTATATGGTCCACCTGGTTGTGGCAAAACAAATTGTTTTTAATTTACTGTTTGACTCTGTTCATAACAGGCTGTATGTGTACCGCAAAACATTAAGTGAACAGAAATATGATTTTTTCAGAATATTTATAAGAATTTGAGTGAAAAGACGGGTGAAGAAGTAGAATTCTTCGGTGATAATGAAAGTGATATAATAGACAGTAATGATTTGTATGAATCTAAACAAATGTTATAGATATTGATGATTTGGGAAATACTTGAGATAAAAAATTCCTGGAAAATGTTTTAGGTTTGTTTACAATGACAAGAAGGAAGAATTGCTCAATCATACTTATGGCTCATGATTTACATAGTATTCCATCGGTATTAAAGAGGAATTGTAACTATATCTCTCTGTTCGGATTTAAAGATAAAAGTATAATGAGAATTAAAAGTGAATTTGCATCAGATGAATTACAAAGGGTTTACACCCCTATAACACAGCATAAATATAATTTTTACTAATTGCTAAAGTAAATAAAGGGTATAGAATAAATTTTCTAACAAATATTTAACTTATATATTTGTATAGAACAAGATACTGGGTTTCATAGACAAACATTACAGGAATTAGAGAAGATCCGGGAATTTGGGATTTAAATTGGATGATCAAGAAAATTATGATATGAAAAACAAAAGGCTGGTAAATTTTGAGAATCCCAGTGAAAACCTTTATGCTGTTGCTCGTGTAACCTTCGAGAGTAAATATAAGGTAAACAATGAAAAATATAAGAACTTAAAAGAAAACAATGAAAAATTAGAGGAAAGCCATGAAAGTAATTTTCAGAAACTAAAAGAAAGGCATGAAAATGAAAACTATAAAAAAACAAAAATATCTATAAAATATATAGATAAATTTTAGCTAGCCTCTGGCAGATCGTTATATGGACCACTTGGGGTGGATCTTGTTGACATTGAAAAATATATGATTTAAACAACATGGTTTATATCATATTAAACTTGCATTTCCGAAACAACGCATAGACCGAATTCGTATAAGTTGGGAATTAGGTTGGTATTAAACCAATCCAGCAACTTCAGTGAATTATCGTTTACAAGCCTCTGTGTTAATTATGATAAAATTTATTTTAAGATAAAGGGTGACAACAATACACTGAATAATTGATATCTTATAATAGAAAAACATTATGCTCTTTGCAAATAATGACCATATACTAATGACCTTATTCCATCTACTAAGGAAACTCATTTTGTCACCCTTAAAGGTTAGGGCTTTCTTCGTTTTTTGTCTCGGTGTATATTTTATGATTTTTTATCTTATCACATTTCGGTTCATGACTACATCTTTTTTGCTTTCTAATAATTTTATGTAATCATTTTTCACCACATAATTTTAACTCATTTCGCCTCCTTTGATATTTCTGTACCATAAAATATATATGAATAACAATTTGGTCTAAGTGCCACAATTTCCATTATGACATTTCTTTTCAACTCATTTTAAACATACCAATTACTTTTTTGTTATCCTCAGAAAATATTTCATGATCTCTTGGATAATCAGAAGTATCGAAACACTCCTTTTTTCATATCTTTGTAACGTCTTCAGTTTGAATGTCATATGTTAACTATCTGTGATAATCATAAGTATCAAAACACTCCTTTTTTTCATATCTTTGTAGACGTCTTCAGTTTGAATGTCATATGTTAACTATCTGTGTTAATATAGAGAATATTTATTCTTCGATAATGACCTTCCACTGAATCTGACCCTCCGCGAAGAAGCTCTGTACCTCCTCTCCACGTAATGTCGTCCACGGTTTCTTAAGATCCCTTGAAGCACGCTGAAATGTTTTTGCGTCCGAAAAGATGACTCTACACACTCCTCTGCTGGGCACGAATCTCCGGAAGGCCATCAGGAAAATGAAGATAGACATGTCTGTTACCGGTTCCAGGTGTAATGCACGTTTAACTGCACATTTGAAGTTTAGGATGTAAGACTTCTTGTTGTTACCTTGTTCCTCCGCGTTGAGAGGTCTAGCAAAATCCTCACCTGTCACTTGGAATGGGGCTGCCTGAGTGACTTTGTCGCCAGGCTGTCGGCAGGTCGGCAGCCTCAGTGAATCTGTCGCCACTCGGCTGTAGAAAAGGGTCGCGGATCACACATTTTTCCTCACCTTATTTACCATCTGTCTTCCTCCGAAGATCCAGAACACTTTCTTCAGTTCTGTCAGTCTCTCCAGTGGACCAGCATGCAGAAGTCGGCAATGCGTGGCGGTGATCAAAAGGTCGGTAAAATTAGGTTGTGAATGAAGAATATTGAGATGCTTGGCACCGTAGCAGAGGTCTGCAAGGCCAAGGCGTCCTCCAACCCTCAGTATTCGATCGTTTTCCAGGTAAGCACCTAAATCCCCCAATGGAGAGTTGCTTTTCGTACGTGCTGAGCGGTTAATGCATTGAAGCCCTCTCTGAAAGGCTTCCCGTTGAACCTGCAGGATCATACATGTTCGAGCTTGTGAAACTTTTTCTGTTGTTAGCGGTCCCTCGTGCCTTTGTTGGAGTGCCTGGAGTTATGTAAGAATTGATGTATTCAAGCCACGACTCGAACAAGCTTTGAGAGAGAACTGTACCGCGCAGATGCGAGACCTGTTCTTCCTTTTGCACTATGCTGTGAACGTGAACTGTTTTCTTCTCTTCATCGGCAATGATTGTGTCAATCTCTTCAAGGGTTGGCCAGGAAGTGGGTGGTTCTTCAAGCCAAGAAGGTCCATTCCACCATGCCGTGCTTGACTTGAATGCATTGGGAGCCCCTCCTGTTGTCAGAAGGTGTGCGGAGTTTTCCGTACCCGGGCAGTGATTGCAAAGTTCTGGGTAAGTTAGCCGCTGGATCTCTAACACTCAGTTGGCCACAAAGGCTTCCACTGTTGCGCATAACCTCGCACCCGATGCAGTGTGATTGTTGAGTCCGTCCAGAGATGGCATGCTGCCTACTTGTATGTGCAACGACCGAGTCGGGTAATCCTTCAGGCGTCCCCCCTCAGCATTCCCATCGGTCTGAGTCAGAGTAGAGAAAGGTTCTTCATTGGTGCCACCCATGTATAGGCCAAGATCAAGGTCACAGTCCTTTCGGCACTTCCTCTGCGTAGATACGCCACTTTTGGGACTGGCATCTGTGAAAATGTAAACATCATTTCGATCGTCGTTGGGATGTCCAAGGTAACCTCGGGGTATTGTTTCCTCCGTCAAGTGGTGCAGTTCTGAGTGCCACTGCGTCCATCTCGTCTGAACCTCTTTAGGCAGTGGTGCATCCCTGTCAACGCCCAATTCCCAGAGAGACTGGGACAGTAATCTTAGCTGCCACAGTGACTGTGATCAAGAGGCCAAGTGGGTCGTAAATGCGAGCTGTAGCTTGAAGAATGAACCGCTTCGTGTTGCTGTTCTGGTACAAGAACTCCAAGACGGGCCACATCGAGAAGGCCAAGTGATCTTCATTTTTATCCCAGACGAGCCCCGAGACTCGTGTAATGCTTGCTGTGTGAAATTCCACTTAATTTAGAACACAGACAGTTCCTTCATCATCGAAGAACTTCTGCAACTTCGTAGAATTTGAGTTCCACTTTCGGATTTTCATTCCTGCTCGCTTCAAAGCATGCAACGTGTGTCTGTAGAATTGTCCCGCCTCCTCTTCAGAGACTGTTCCAGTGATGAGATCGTCGACAAAGAGGATCTCTGCCAGTGTTTTTGTTGCTTCGGGATAGTCGTCAGTCATCGACGAGTGGTGACGTAGTGGGGCTGCCAGAAGGAATGGGCTGCTTGTTGCTTCAAAAGGCACCCTTGTCATTCTCCAAACCTCTATTCGCATCCCCAGCTCGTTGCTAACCCTCCCGCGGCGGAAACGGGAAGCGCTCTAGTGAGGGTCTTTGTACTGTCGTGCTTGTTCAGCAGGCACGGCGGAACTGCTCGCTGATCATGTCCCGCGAAATATAATTTCCGAATGCAAACAATACTCTTCACTGTCCCAATGTAGCGCTCAACCGCTATAGGATTGTACCTTATTAGAGAGTCTTAGTACTTTTACAGAAGCAAACGCAAGCGCTGCGCGTTTACGTTAAAGTTTCGTGCTCCACGATTCGCATGCGCGTCATTGCCATGCTCCAATCTAAGACAGCAAACCTGGGTTCCGCGCACGCGCAGTGTGGAACACGCAAAGTTAACGCAAACACAGACTGCTTTACGTTGGCTCCTGGCCGGTTTCGGTTTCAGTGTTCACGCGTATGGCGCGTGATTTGCTCGCTTTCTGAAGCAACGAACATGCGCGTGCTGGGCTGAGCTGATCGCACGCTGGGCTGAGGTTTTGTAAATATTGGAATGGTGTATAGGCAATACTAAAACTACTGCTGTTTCACCGGTGTCCAACACCAGCTAAACGTGCTGCAGTGAGCAGACGTGCAAGCGGGTAAACGTTTATTCGAAGTGGAAAGGCCAAAATTGACAAAACAACGGCGCGTAAAAATTAAAAAAAAATGTCCAAACCAAATTAGCATTTGGTTTGGAAGGATTAGCGGCGACTTTGTAAGTTTTGCCGATTGTCAAAAGTCGCGACTTTGATAGTGCCGTATGCTTTACCGACAATAATGTAATTTTACATAGATTTCTTGGATTAGCTAGAATGTTTTAATTGATTTTAGACTATTTTATGTTATAACGTGTTAATTTAAAATGCTGCCATTGGCACCACTCATTATTATTTGGACACTTTGATTGCTGTTCTTATTCGCGCGTTGGAAAATAGATCATAAGCAACAAATGATATTCGAGCTTGATAAACTTCGTAAAGTAGGCAAGATCAAAACAATACGCCATTTAATCAATAGTGTTTCCAGAAATGCCTCATTTTGTTTTCTTTTTACATATGAAAATCTCTGACATTGTTATCAACTAGGCATAAACACTGGATCTCATATAAAGTCCTTTCCGTCACGCGTTTCTTTAAAAGACATACACCTCTGCAGTCTCACTCGGATTCCGCCTTTGGGTTTTTCTATTGAGAACAGCGTTTCCTAATTATACGCTTTGTGAACATATTCTAAACTCATAACCCGTGGCAATATTTTCTAAAATTTTTATTCTTTTTGTAATTTTTGTGCTGAGAATAGTGCTAAAGCTATAAATTATCTAAATACCTCAAAACCTATTAAAAGGCCCGCAGTTAATTATTTCGCGTGACATTTATTTGAGCGAGAAAAGGCAGCAAAAACACAAAATATCAGCAGTGTTATTTTTTTTTTTAATAAATATAACATTTTATGTTATATCTAAGGTGTATGAAAGACCTTGTCTTTAAAGGCGCGCTGAAATCTCCAAAATAAGTATTGAAAATGCCTAGATCGGACACGTATGCCACAAAATAAAGTCCCCGCGAACAACTACTTTAGATCATTAATTACGCAGTGAGACACATCTTGAGTTATAAAAAAATACGAAGTTAACACTTATACCAAGAAATTAAATAAAAAATAAAGGTTAGTTTCAGTTTTGTTCAAGAATTAATACGTGCCTTCTGGCGTAAATTTACGCTAAACACCGTTTTTGGTTTCAGGATAAAGAGGTGAAGTGCTCTCATTTCACCTCATCTTCCTCGGATAAGCAGGAATAATTTGTGTCGCTCAGTGAAGCCAGCACATGAGACAGGCCCAGCAACTGGTATACCGGAACGCATCTCCGACCCTCATATAAGCGCCATTTGGGAAAACTAGTGGCGCCACCTATATTGAATAGGAGTCGCAAATAGGAGGGTTTGGCTCGTGCTTCATCGGAATGTGCGCATATTATACAAATGGCAGAGTGTCACGATCTTCCTCCCTCGCCGAGATCTGCAGAAATGATCTTTCAATGTCTCCGCTTTAAGTCCCCGGCTATAATGCCTCATTCAGATATGCACATCCTGCTTAGCTTGATGACGCATCAAATACCACTCTGACTTTGGTCGAGAGGCCGCCTAGTCGAAGTACAGCACGGTGAGGCATGTAATATACTCGGTCTTCTTTCATGTCATGAGCCATCGGTGGTGAGGCATGTAGTATACTCGGTCTTCTTTCATGTCATGTGCCTTCGGTGGAACCTTTCTCCGCAAATCCAGGTACTAGCGGATGGTTTCATCGCACTTAGTCAGCATCGTCTCGTCCCTCATCAGCTTGTTTGTGAGGTTGTCAATGTTTTCTTGAGACTACTTTGTTGTCGGCCAGCTGGCGATTCATTGGCTTCCAAGGAGAGGCCACTTTATAGCGGTTGTCGATGAGACTGTTGGATGATATGAATGTCTTGATGACTTCTCGGTGCGCTTCCTTTGGTGAGAGGTTAGGTTCGATGATGCCCATGCTATTCGACTCCCAAGACGACCGGAGCTCGGTGGACTGTAAGCACGTGTTCTTACTCATGCCAGCTTCAAGTACCGCAGCAGTCGAACTGGCGTGGGGAATCGCCACTTGAAGTGTCCACCGAAAGGCAGTCTTGACAGCAACCAGAGTACTTTGCAGTTTCTGAACCTCACCAGAAACCAGGGTCCAGTATTAGTCGAAACCGATAACAATACCCATGCCACTCCTCGTTAATTGGGTTGGTGCGAGGGTCACGTCTGCCAGTTCAAGAATCGTTGTCGTGACTCCTTGTGCAACACTGTAAGGCAGAATATGCTGATCACCAGAAATCTCTGGTATTTCCAGGGCTTCAACGCAATGTTTCTTTGGGTGTTCCTGGCTTCTCAGCAAAATTTGTGCACGTCTGCATACCTCTTTGATGATGTTCCCTGCTCCTCCGAAAGGGTAGATAGTGATGTCCTCTTCACCCACCGCTTAGAGCTGTAGTTCACGTGAGAGTTATTTTGTCACAAACGTGTGTTGGCTTCCCCCGTCAAATTGAACACGTGCGAGGGTTCTTCGTGACCTCCATTCTGCTCAAGCTTGGGCCGTTTGAAGTAGCACGGTATGTCTTGATGTTCTTTTTGCCTGTCGCGGAGTGCAGCCCAGCTGCATTGTTGTTACTTTGCTTCCAGGTCGGGTCACACGATTGAGCCACGTGCCTCTTCCCCCCTTTTTCACGCTTGATTTTTTTGTTATGGCATTCCTTGAGGTGTGTCCCTTGATCGAACACCGGAAGCATCGACCTGCATCCCGAGGTTTCTTTTTCTTCTAATCTAGAGAAAGCAATGCCTGGCAATCTTCAGTCACGTTATTCTTTGCGGCAAAGGATTCACAATGTTCAGGATGCTTGGAGCAACTTGTCGAGAAAAAGTGAAGCAGCTCACGCTTTGAGAGTCCGAACCCTTCCGCATTCTGTTGTCATTGTTTCTTGCACTTTTACCTTCTCGGTGACAAATAAGGTGAGCTTTTTTTCCGGCTCTTTACTTCCAGGGTCAGGAAACGTTGTAAACTCTCATTTTCAGACCGTCATTATCGTTGTCTGAAGAATGTCGACACCTGAGATACTCGACCACGAAATCTGTAGGCAGCATTCTCAGTGGTGCAAGGCCGAGCATGGCAACGTAACTGTCGTTTTTGACTCCAAGCGCCGTGAGGGCAGCGATGTTGCGTTGCAAGTGATCGTAACGTCAGTAAGCCCCTCACCTCGTTTGAGTTTCGTACTGCTGGCAAGTCGAAGAGTTGGGTGATGTGTTCCTGAATTAGAACATCTGGTCGACCGAAGTGCTCATTGAGGAGTTCGGTCACTGCGTTCGTAGCTGTCTCCCGTGACTTGACTTCCGGCTACCGCTGCTGCTGCCTTTCTCGTGATCGCCGATCCAAGGTGAAGAAACTTCTCGGCGTTTGACAGCGAGTTGTTGTCATGAATGGCTTGTTTGAACAGTTTACACAAGGGCTGCCTGTCGGTTGCTGCACCGCCGAAGCGTTAAAGTTTCATTTTCGGATGCTTCACCGTCTAAGTTGCAACGTTTCCGTGGCCGTTCTAGTGAACCCTCGTTTTATCTGCTTGGGTCCTTGTTCGTAGGGCTTTTCCACTTCCTGGCTGAGGTTGGCGATGTAGGTGACGATCCGGTCGTTGTGTTCGATCGTGCGAGCGCTGTGTGAGTGTATTTTTCTGTGTGGTTGGTTTTTGAGTAACTGTCTACCTGTGCGCTGGTTCATAATCGTGCGAACGTAGTTCTGTTCCTCGTCTCCATCCGGTACCAGCGGTTCGATGGCCGCGTCCAAGTTGTTTAGTTGTAGCTGAGGGGCGCTAAGCCTAGCAGAGAGTACGTTCATGCTTCACTCATCCTCATGGTTCTCGATAGATGCGTTGATGTCGGAGATACTTTTCCTCACCAGGGACCTCAAGGTTGTTCTTTTCTGCTTGAGGCGTTCCATCCTAGCGTCTTTGGCTTCGTTGCGTCGTAGCATCGCTAGGACTCTGTGTATCGTTGAGCTTCGTAGCTTCGGAGCGTCCCGCAAGCTCTTTCCATCCCCGCTTCCTTGAGCATCGTTTCGGAGTGGAATCTTTGGCTTGTTTCGCTGCGCCTTCAGGTCCTGTCGTTTCTCGGCGTGATTACATCGTTAGACCCCGAGTTTTCGGCACCAAATTGTTAGAATTAGCCGCGAAGAGACAGACCCCACGTCATTTCTTACGAACAATCCACCATAGCCTCCTTTAAGCTGTAATGGCTGGTCATCCGCGCGGCACGCCCGACTTTAGCGACGTCAGGGTTAGTTCCAAGGCGCGCTGCTACGAGGCGCCACCAGCCCTGGATGAAGCAGACGAAGCCACGGCCACAGCACGTAGCGCCGCAGGCTGCCAGGCTCGGAAAGAGAGATTCACGATGCGTTTGAAATTTGCCATATTCATGCAGAAGTGCAATAACAGTGATGAATGCTCAGTTATCTCTGTAATGTGACTATCCCGGACCCGATTTTATACGTTCTATCTCGTCTCCGTCCTTCAGACCTGGAACAGAAACATGTCCCGGCAGAGATCACTCGCGTGCTCACTGTATCGACCTGAGAAGCCTTAAAACAGCAGCTGATCTAAGCCTCTGGGCGAAATGTCGGCTGCCGGTCCGAGGCTTCCATAAAGCGCTCTTCTCAAATACTTGATTCCAGCCTCGCTGTAGAATTATAAAAAAATGCATAGGATGAAAAGAGGAAAACAAAACAAGTGCTTGCCCTGTGTTCCTCTCGTCTTCATCTTTCGCGGTATTTTTATTGTATGGTGTTCAACAACTAGCCTATCACATAATTTTTATGCCTTTTCTTCATTCTCTGGTAGCAAGTTACCCAGTTTAATACATTTTGCCATCAACGAGAACTCAGAAGAACGGTCTGCTCATGCCATAACTTCACTTTCAAAACAAAAATGCAAGAGCAGGCTTCGAGTCTATTTACAGTTTGCGGACCTATCGTAACAAAGGCTTGACGAGAATGCTTTGGCCAGGTTATTCTTCTCCAGCACAGACAAAGCGTAGTTTGTAAACAGAGGTCTCAAAAACTTTGTGCAGACAAGCTGCAGGAGCTGCAGGTGATACTCAGTATCGAGTTCATACCTTAACACCCCACAGTACACAAGAACAGGAACGGCGTTTTCTACAGCTTCGTGTAACGGTCTTGTTCGCAGTCTTCTCTTGTTGATAATTGCCTCAGTGTTGAGGATGGCCTCAACCTTCAATGGGTGATGCTATCGAGAAGACAGTATCACGCAGGCCTTGCTACGCCTTGGACCGGGTTAAAGCTGGATTTGTTGTTCAGTTTGATGGTGGGCGAAAAGGAGAGAGGGAATAAAGGTTAATTTCTGTGCATCTATTAAGTGATCAATGTTCGAACAACAAGGGTTCGTTTGATGTCTGGTAACCTGGTATTTTGTTGTAACTGTAGGTCTCTTTGTGGAAGTTCAGTGATGGCTGTCGTCGGCCTTAAATTTCTGGGTGTATAAGGATTCGCGGAAGCAAAGAAAGTAGCTGAGCTTGAGCCGTCCTTTGTTTGGGTCTTTTCCTTCGACTAAACGTTTTGGTTTTTGTACTACAGTCTCAGGCATTGAAAAAAGAGTAAATATCCTCCAGCTCACCTGCACCCGACTGCTACCAAGCGAGGACCCCACAAAATAAACATTAAAAAGTGTAACAAAAAATTAACAAAGACCTGCTTTCGTAAAAAATTTTTTTTATACTTTTGAGTGTTCCCCCTTAGGAATAAAAAAAAAAAAAGTACCTCGCTGGACTATCAAAAAGGATCGCCGTTCCTTTTTCCGTTCCAGTAAAAATGTATCGAGTTCCCATTGCAGTTCCTCCGATGCAAAATGGAACGGCGGCGTTCCTTCTTTCTCCTAAAAGTAACGCGTTCCAGGAACCCCGTTCCTTGGAGCGCCGTTCCGTACAACACTGGTCTCAAGTAGTGGCCAGGCTCTTTAAATCGACCGCGAAATTAGGTTTCTTAACCTACCGCGCTACAATTGCAGCGTTGACCACAGGTGGTGCATTTTTTCTACAATTTGCAAAGAGCGAACTTACCTGAGGAAAAAGTAAGAAAAACAAGGCTTAACTCCTATGGAAACGCAGCGAGCCACCGGTATTCAAACGGTAAGGCACCCTATTGATTGAGGACCGGTGGCTTCGCTTAATTTCCATAGGAGTTAAGCCTTTTTTTTTTCTTTTTCCTCAGATAAGTTCGCTCTTTGCAAATCTTAGACAAAAACATGCACCACCTGCGGGCAACGCTGCACAAAATCGTAGCGCGATAGGTTAAGAAACCGAATTTTGCGGTCGATTTAAAGAGCCTGGCCGCTATTTGAGACACCCGATAAAAGAACTTTTTGCGTAGAATAAACGCATATGATGGATCTTATAAGAGCATAGAAGAACCATATAAGAACATACAATATACATTTATATAAGAAATTATATTCAAACTGATAAGAAGTTTCTTATAACTTCATGTATAATCGTATATTGTTCTTATATCTTATATGGTTCTTGAATATTCTTATAAGATCTTATTTGATAATTGGCGTTTATTGGACAAAGCAATTCCTTATACATATAAGATTTGTTGCTAGGGTAAGTGTTCGATATTGAAAGTTCCTTCAAACATCAAAATTTATTTTTATGGAAATCACTTTTTTATATAAATCACACATAAGAATTAAGTAGTTTGGAAGAATTAAAAAAAAAGGAGTGACAACCGCTTTCTTATAAAGCAATTGAGAGTCTTCGTCTCACGTATTTCTCATGGCTTCAAATTAGGTAGTACGGTTACAACGCGCTTGCACACAACTGAAAAAAAAGCCTGTCATCTACCTTTAATTCAAAGGTTGAATGCTACCCGGTAATATTAGAAATATCAACGCAACCGAGTGTCGATTTCATTTTCTTTTCACGGCATCAATTGCATCATCTGACTCGTCTCCACGAGCAACAAAAATCACATTAAGGGTTATTTCTCAGTCTCATTTTTTAATTGCGTCAGCACGCTCCGCAGTTGCGCCATACTTTTTTATAATAGATGTTATCACGCCATCTGGAGAGAGCCCTACGCACGGGGCTATAAGAGAGTACGGCGCAAGATTACAAGGAAGACTGCACAAAGAGACTTTACAACAGAACGGCACCAGACTACGGAGACTGCACAAAGAGACCTTACAACAGAACGGCACCAGACTATGGAGACTGCACAAAGAGACTTCACAACAGAACGGCACCAGACTATGGAGACTGCACAAAGAGACTTCACAACAGAACGGCACCAGACTACGAAGACTGCTCCTCGTCTTCAGCCCTATCTTAACTAAATAAAAAGTTAGCGTTCTTACCAACCGTTCCAGACCAGTTTAACTTCGAGTCTGAAACAACCCAAGACGCTAGAATTTAGATCGTTATATAAACCCCACCGGTATTACTATGATGATTTCAATTGAAGCTTTCCCGCAACAAGAATCCCGAAGATACCTTTTATATACTGTTTTTCTACTTTTTATCTGTCTATATGGACTTGTTTTGTATTTAAATCAAGTAATAGTCATGCAAAAAAAATGTACAGTGTGTAGAACAAGAACAAAACTGGTGCTCCTCTGTGTAAATCAGGGCACTGAGGCCTTTTTTTTCTACCTACCACTTTTTTTGTCAATTACGTAACGCCTTACTTCAAACGAATAAGAACTTGAACGAGAAGGCAAATAAGGCGTTTTCAGAAACTAAAATATAAGCTCTTTTTTTTTCTTTCAGTGGGTGGGTTGTTAATAAAACTTGTTAATAAACTGTACTTATAAATTTTAGATATACAATAATCCTCTCTTCTTTATTGTTTTAATTGATTTAATAGATAGATTAATCAATATGCTATGTTTAAAGATACATACAAAGATGAAGAATAACGTTTTCCAAACTCCAGTAATTTAAATCAAGTTAATATTATTTAACTCATATAGATTTTATTTAAATCAAATAAATGTCATCTACCTCATTTTTCCAACAATATTTGTTATTTTTTCACGTTGGTTTAACTGAATCCAGAAGTTCAAGGAGAGAAGTCCAAGGCCACGTTCGCATCGCCTTCTCTTCCGCTTCCCATGCTCGGAGACGACAGTACGCTCCGAGATCCGGAAAACATCGAAAGACCCACTCCCCGGCGGGCCGCCCAGCTGCATCTCCGGCACCCCGCTGCTTCTCCGAAGCTCCCGCCATGACTCCGCCCGTCGCTGAACCATGGACTACCGCGCGTTATTCTACAAAACCAACGAAACATCACCTCACCATCGTCATAAAGCTGACCGACGGGGTTTCCCTATCGGCACTTCAATCTACCCACCTCACCGATGCCGTAACCGCCGCCGCCCACCTTACGCCATCGGAAGCGAAAGAGACGTATTTCAAAATCCGTGACAGGCAAAACGTCCTCATCGCCGACACCTACCGACCCTCGGCCCAGGAAAAGCTCGTGCAGACCACGAAACTCACCATTGCGAACCGCGACTACGCCGTTACCAGCTACCCCTCGGCCCCCACCAACTCCTGCAAGGGCGTCATCCACGGCGTCGCGTCTCTCATCGCCCCCGACGAGCTCATCGCCAACATTGAATCCAATGTCCCAGTACTCACCGCTCGCACGATGGGCAAAACCGAAACGGCACTCATCACCTTCGAAGGCACATACGTGCCCTATACTATATACTACCGCCGCCTCCAATTCCGGTGCCACCCACACAAGCCAAAATCTCAACAATGCCAAAACTGCCTCCAACTCGGCCACCGCGCGGAAGTCTGCCCCAAGAAAGGCAAGCTCACCGTATGTGACATCTGTTACCAGGAAAACATGACCTCGGACACCCTTCACAACTGCGTCCCTTACTGCGTCAATCGTAAAGAAGAGCGCGCCTCCAAAGACCCAAACTGCCCCGCCAAAAAGCAAGCCGGTGCGCAAGCCACTCACGCTGCCTACAAACGGCGAGTACAGCAGCGTCCCAAGGCAACAACTATCCCCAAAACACTGCGCACCCCTCCTCCACCACCAAAACCGAAGGGTGGGAAAGCCTCGGCCACACCCAGCCCGCCCCACCATCCAACACCTCCTTCCGACAAGGTGCCCACTGACTCCAGACGGGAGAATTATCGCCTACCGCCCATCCCATGAGGCTCAACTCAGCAACATCGCAGGACCCGGAGTCTCAGCTGCAGCAACAAGGTGAGAGAGCCACTCCGTTCCACATTACACCCGACACACGCATCCCGACCCAAATTCATACCCCACCCCATTACTGCATCCGACACGTACAAACAAGCACTTCTCGCTGTCAAGCGCACACCAACCACCCCAAACACAGTGCAAGCTATAAACGCAGCACTAGAAAATCAACACATGGACACCTTACCTCCCCCCTCTCAACCCGTCACTCCCCAGGTCTCCATCGAACTCAAGCAAATCATGCTCGTTCTGAAAAACATTCACGAGCGCCGGGCCGTTCTCGAGCAGGATGTAGCAGAACTGAAAGCGTAGGGCCCTCAGCACCCGAAACAAAAAGCAGACGACCCCTACCACCCTGAAAGCAAAATCCCCCGTCAAAATATCGAAACCAATATCTAAACAGTCTATACACATCCTACAATGAAACTGCCGCAGCCTACAACGTAAACGAGCCAGTCTCACCTAATACCTCAACACGCTAGATCGCAAACCTGACGTCATCCTTCTTCAGGACACGCAGGGCACTCACAACCTTCCACAATACACACCCTACACCCAACCCAGCATCAGTCAAACCGACCGCAGGCAAAACACGTAACCCCCACACTCGTCACGGCATACATCTCTAAGGAACACCCGCCGATACAACTCAACACAACAGACATCAACACCGCTCACCAAGAGCACGTCATCATCACCCTTCAACCCCGCAACTGCCCCAATCCCATCACAATCGTCAACGCGTACTGGTGACCGGGCCGCAAGGTCGCAAATCCCACTCCCTGGCTCACCAAGCTCGTGGCAAACAACACAGACCTCGACATCCTCTTAGTCGGAGACTTAAACAGCCCCAATGTGTCATGGGGTTACTCAAAGACTCAACACAATGGGCGCCTCCTCGAACAAGCAACCGCCCAAACGTCGATGACATTGGCCAACGACACTACACAACTTACCCGCACCGGTAACACTGTGGAACGCGATACCAATCCCGACCTGGCCTTCCATCACGGCCCATCCGTAGCTGAATGGTCCGCATCTGACGAACCGCTAGGCAGCGATCATCGCATCATCCACCTCACACTGATCACCAACGTCAAACAGAAAGTACGTCGCAATACTGCTCGCGTCACAAACTGGGATCACTTTAGCTACCATACCTGCAACAACCCCCGACCAACGGACGCTGATCCCAGAGCCTGGGCCAACCATCTCCTCCAGGCCCAGAACAAATGCACCAAAGAAGCCCAATTCACAACCGCTACCCTGTACATTGACACCCATCTTCTCAACCTCTGGAAAACTAGGCGCAAATTGGTGAAAAAAATGGAATAAAACCAAGCACTCCAAACACCTAAAACACAAAATTCAAAACATCACCAAAGAAGCCGAAACCTAAGCAGAGCAACTCACCACCGAAAACTGGCTCCAACTTTGCGACTCCCTCAATGGCCAACTCGGCGCCAAAAAAACGTGGCGCATCCTACGCACACTCCTCCCACCCTCTCAACCTCGCGACCCCCTCACACGCATTATGCTCGCCAGCAAAATTATTTCACACGACCTCGAGCAGCAACTCCGCGACACCTTCTTTCCACCACCAACCGACACACCACACACACCTGAACCTCCAACTCCTCCCCTCGACCCATGCGACATGGACGCCCCCTTCCCACTCAATGAACTAAAGCGGGCACTTGACTCTCTCAAACGAAACGCATCACCTGGCGAAGATCAAATCACATATCAACTTCTCCGCAATCTTGACGACACACAGCTCCAACAACTCCTAAACTACTTCAATAGTGCTTGGCAAACTGGCGACATACCAGCAGAATGGAAACACGCCATCGTCACCATGATCCCCAAACCAAACAAAACCTCCGAAGTCAAGAAGCTACGACCTATTTCTCTCACCTCGTGCACCGGCAAACTTCTTGAGAAGATTGTTCTCACGCGCCTCGAATGGCATCTCGAGCACGTGAAAGCCCTACCCTTTACACTCTTTGGCTACCGCAAGAATATCTCCACACAAGACTGTCTCCTTCGGATATACAATGACCTTCTCCAAGACAAAAGCACCACACAACTCCGCTTACTCCTAAGCCTGGACATCTACAAAGCCTTTGATAACGTCTCGCATGAATCCATACTCAGTACCCTCAGAGAAACGCAGTGCGGCCCTCGAATGTACAACTACATCCGCAACTTTCCATCGAACCGCACGGCCACCTTTAAAATTCCTGGACATATCTCCATACCTTTTCAGTTGCACCAAGGAGTACCACAAGGCTCCATCCTCTCTCCCACCCTTTTCAATCTTGCCATGAGCAAACTTCCCGCAAAACTCGACACCATCCCCCACCTCAAATTCTCCATCTACGCCGATGACGTTACCTTATGGACCAACACCGGCTCCCCCGGCCAGCAGGAAGAGACACTGCAACACGCCTGCGACACTGACGCACGCTATGCCATTAGTCTAGGTCTGGCCTGTTCTCCATCTGATACCCCTGTCAGACGGGAAAGTAAATGTCATTTTGATCGAATGTCATTCACCGCTCGGCGAATCTGCTCGTGATCCTGGTTCTTCATCGCTCACGCTCATTGGCCGAGCTGTAATGTCATTTTGCTTAAATGTCATTTAACGTGCCCGTCTGACAGGGGTATAAATCGGAACTCCTCGTCATCTCCAACTGCAAAAACAATCCCGAGAGGCAGCTGGTCACCGTGCACCTCGACGGCACTCCCATACCCCAACGCCCGCAGATCAAGCTCTTAGGCCTCACCATCCAAAACAACGATGCACGCGATATCACGATATCCACCCTCTCCAAACAGATAAATCAAATCACGCACATCCTCGGCCGTGTTTCCCGCCACCACAGAGGCCTCAAAGAGAGCGACATGAGACGAGCCATCGAAGCTCTCATCTACTCTCTCGTACTCTACCATATCCCCTACACCCCGCTCACTAACCGTCAACTCAAACACCTCCAGGCGCAGCTCCGAAAACCCACCCGCCTGGCTCTCGGCGTGCCACAGTACGTTCCTCTAGAGCACTTACAACAGATGGACCCCTTCAACACACTCGAGGAGCGAGTCGACTTGCACCGACTGGGTCAACAGCAACGCCTAACCACGTCCCTGCAGGGTCGCTACATTCTCAACTCTCTCGGTTACGACACCCTGCACCTCCCTCCCATCGAAACAACCACACCTCCATGAGATACCATACCCCAAATCACCACACTCCCCATACCCAAACATATGAATCCGACAGCAACCCGGAACGCCGCAAGCAAAGAGCCAAACTCATATCCCAAAAACTCGCCACACTTCAGGCACAGCAGCATCTCATTTATTACACAGACGCCAGCTACGACCGTGGCACCAAACTCGGCCGCACCGCAATTCGCTGTCCCCAGACCAACACTACGCTTAGGCAAACATACACTGAAGCGCCTTCGGCAGACCTCCTGGAGACTCAGACGCTGTGCTCCGCCATTCACCCTGCCATTGCCAACCCCCTACGGGGGACACACCTCCATCACTGTTCTGACAGATTCCCAAAAGGCAGTCCGCACATGTCGCGCGAGCTTCGAGCCGCCCTCAACACCACCCCCGCCCTTCCCTTCTACATCTACTGGATCCCTGGCCCCACGCTCTAATCCCAGGCAATGAACGAGCACATTCACTTTCCCGAGTCACTTCCACTCCGGGACCTGCGATCGACTGGCCTACGTCCTGTGACCCCCAACTCCAGCGCAATGAATACCATCAGCGGCGCTCTGACACACTCCGACAACTCCGCGAATCCAGACTCACCCTCGTGCCACCGCCTCCCACATTGTCCCGACAACAGGCCAGCACTCTACGCCGAGCACAGACCCACACGCTATCCTCTCAACACTATATACTCATCTCTTGCAAGGTGCTCAGGGCAGAGCTAAGTGTCCCTTCTGCACTGGCTACCCAAACAACACGCACACCTACTGGCAATGCCTCCATGCACAACCATCCATCCGCTCTACACTTTCCAAGCTCCCTCCCGGGCTTTGGCCCACGACATGGAAAGAGGGGCTCTCTCCCACAAATCATCAACACGTCCCCGCCATCTTCGACGCCCTTCTTCACCCCATCACAACGATCGAAAAGAAGCTGAGGGCATCGAAGACGCCACCAATCCCCCATGATCCACCTATCCTCACCCTTCTGAATGGCGTCCTCCTGGACACCACTTTGACACCCTGAACTGAGGGTCAATAAAGATGATTTCTCTCTCTCTCTCTCTCTCTCTCTCTCTCTCTCTCTCCGAGATCCGGAGACACTATCGCATCTCCGGATTGGCCCG